>AP025068.1:20014976-20398684 GCA_036186865.1 Eustoma russellianum
AGAAAACCGAAAACTAAAGAACAAAACAAGTAGTTTTAGTTTACTAAGTGAGCTGCCTAATTTCTAGTGTTACACGTTTGATAAGTAGAATATAAAGACTTGCATCTAGTAACACCTAGATTAGAAACTGATTGCATCATACAAAAAAAAACCAAACAAAAACAAAGTAGGATAGATCACCTAAAAACAAAACAAAACAAGCTAGCTAGTTTGCATCAAAGCTGAATTCCATTAGTTAATCTAGTAATCATCCTTATAAATTGCATTTAGAAACAACTAAGTTGCATTTAGCTATCTTAAGATTAGTTAGATCAATTGCATCAAAAACAGAAAAACAAGTGCCCAAAACCGTGTGATTTAAACCACTCTTTAAAGCTCATTTGAAATCTTGGTGAATGCTAATAGATATATCCTTTTGTTGATTTCAATTGTTTCAAACAACTTGTTGGACTTAGATACATTCTGAAAGTTAGGAATTGTTTAAGCCCCATACTATTAAAGAGCTATCCAATTGTTGTTTTAGATCAATTTTTGAACTTACCTTGCACTATATTCAATTTGAACTTGTTGTAATTGTGAATTGAATTCTCACTGCATAGTGTTTAGCCGTGTTGTCTACGAGAAACTTTCAAATTCCAAATTCAACAAACCTTGTGCAATTGAAGGCCATGAGCAATGACTCATGTAGGCCGTGAGGAGTAGTCTCACAACAATCAAGCAATCCCTCCAAAGAAAGAACATTAAGCTTGATTGAGAAATACACGAGAGAAAAGCCAATATTTGTCAACAAGTAAGAGGCAAGACAAGAGAGAATTGCACAAGAAAACCAAGTGAGGAAAAGCCCAAAAATAAACATTGCATAAAAGGAAAATTCCCGTGCAAAGCTCAAAAGAAAGAAAGTGCCCAAACCAAACCCCAAAGTGTTGTAGTTTTGAAATATTGAAAGTTTCTAAAGCAAACCCTTGCTAACACTTTGTTTGTGTGCTTTTACTTTCACTTTACTTCAATTGATAATTGCGTATGCTGTAAAGTAATTGAGGGATTGTCTTAAACAACCCCGTAGATTTTATTCAGCCCGAACAACAATTAGACTTCTGTGATTTTCTTGAATCTTTAGGAGAAATAGTCCAAATTGCTGTTTTGAACAATTGTCAACATAAAGTAGAGTATTTGCATCTTGTCAATATTTTAAATTGGTTTTTGAGATTGTCTTTTGAATCATGGGTCCCCAACATAAAGATAATGCACCATCCCTGTCCCCATGTACTCCTGTCCCATCCCCAGTCCCTGTTACCCTAGAGAATATACAGCAAACACTCACTTTCCTTGTTAATCAGTTTGGTTTAATGAGAAGTGACATAGAGGATAACAAACAAAGGATAAACAATGTAGAAAAGCCAACCTCATATCAAAAGGAACCTAGTATACCTTTTCAAGAAGGCACCTCTTATGGTAATGAGTCTCATGTTGAACGTAGAAAAGTCACACCACTTAGAGGTAGAGGTAATGGTCGAGGTAGTAATGGTGGTCGTAGGAACATTTCTTTTGAGGAAAGATTTGAATATCTCCCTGAGTATAATGAAGAACACTATCCGGAAGAACGGTATGATGAACGTCAACCTGATAGAGATGAACATCTTGAAGAAGAGTTCATTACTACTAAACTTACAATACCCTCCTTCCAAGGGAAAAGTGATCCTGAAACATATCTGCAATGGGAAACAAAAGTAGAACATATGTATTCTTGCACTAACTATTCTGAATTGGCCAAAGTGCGGTATGCAACTTTTGAATTTGTAGATTATGCTTTACTCTGGTGAGAGCAATTGTAGAACAGCAGGAGAAGAACGAGACAGCCCCTTGTTGTTACTTGGTCTGAGCTGAAACAAGAGATGAGGAAGAGATTCATATCTCCCTATGAAAGAAGCATTTTCCAGAAATTGCAACAACTTTCTCAAGGTAATAGATCTGTTGATGAATTTTATAAAGAATTAGAACATCTGCTTACCAGGGCTAACATAGAAGAAGCTGAGGAAGCCACAATGGCTAGATTTCTAGCTGGCTTGAACAAAGAGATTGCATTTAAGGTGGAACTTACACCTTACTCTGATCTGGCTTCTATGGTTCACATTGCTGAGAAAGTGGAAAGACAATTGAAGGTAAAGACTTCTAACCCTTCTTTTCGGACTAATCCTTTGAGTTTTCCTAGAACACAGCCCAGGACGCCTTTCCGTCCACAACAAGGTCAAGACCGTGGATTCCAAGGAAAATCAACCCAGAACATCCAAAATCGTCCAAAGTTTCCAATCACTGATAAAGGCAAAGCCAAGGTGGAAGGTACGCCTAATGTTAAGAATCGTGATATTCAATGTTTTAAATGCTTAGGAAAAGGTCATTTTGCTAATCAATGTCCCAACCCTAAACGCATCATGCTTATTGAAGAGTCTAATGAGTATTATTCTGAGGAAGAATTGGAAGAGAGTGAGGAAAACAATGAAAATAAACAAACATGTGAGGAAGAATAAGAGATTAGTGAAGAGACTAATGAGTGTGAAACAAAAGAGTTCTTAGTTGTCCGTCGAGCTCTAAGTGCCCAAATTAAAACTGAAGAACCTGACATACAAAGAGAGAACATATTCCACATTCATTGTATGGTTAAAAAGAAAGTCTGCACTTTAATCATTGACTCCGGTTCATGTACCAATATGGCAAGTTTTGAACTTGTTAGGAAACTTGAGTTACCTTTAATTAATCACCCTCATCCTTATAGACTTACGTGGCTTAATGAGTGTGGTGAAGTTAAAGTGACAAATCAAGTCCTAGTTTCTTTATCAATTGGTGGGTATTTTGCTAAGGTGTTATGTGATGTAGCCCCTATGCAATCAAGTCATATCTTATTAGGTAGACCGTGGCAATTTGACAACAAGGTTACTTATGATGGTTACCTAAATAGATATTCCTTTAGGCATAACAACAAGCTGTTCAAATTAAATGCCTTGCCCCCGCACAAAGTCTTTGAGGATCAACAACGAATGTTAAAAAGCCATAAAGATCCAAAAGAAAAGGAACTGGAAAGGATTTTCATCAAGGAGAACCAACTGAAAACTTCTCATCTTAAAATTGAACCAAAAGAAATCAAAGTTTCTGCCGAACCATCTCTAAATAAAAGTGCATTCTTTGCATCTCAAAGCGAGGTATTCCATGCTATCAATTCAAACAAAACTGTTTATGTCTTGCTTTATAAAGAAACTCTGTTCTCTTCATCTGAAATACAATCTACTTTACCAAGTGAAGTTGCGTCTTTACTTCAAGAATTTTCTAGCTTGTTTCCTGAAGGAGATCCCCCAGGTTTACCACCTCTAAGAGGCATTGAGCATCAAATAGATTTCGTTCCAGGAGCTGTTCTGCCAAACAGACCTGCCTATAGAGCCAATCCAGAGGAAACTAAGGAAATCCAAAAGCAAGTTGAGGAACTATTGACCCAAGGTAAAGTAAAAGAGAGTATGAGTCCTTGTGCTATTCTTGTTATCATTGTCCCTAAGAAAGATGGAACTTGGAGAATGTGTACTGATTGTAGAGCCATCAATAAGATCACTGTGAAGTATAGATACCCTATTCCTAGGTTGGATGACATGTTGGATATGTTGTATGGGTCTAGGTGCTTTAGCAAAGTAGATCTTAAACAAGGTTATTTCCAAGTGAGAATTAGGGAAGGTGATGAATGGAAAACTGCCTTTAAGACTAAATTTGGATTGTACGAATGGTTAGTTATGCCCTTTGGTTTAACCAACGCCCCTAGTACTTTCATGAGGTTAATGAATGAGGTCTTAAGGAAATTCATAGGGAAATTTGTAGTAGTCAACTTTGATGACATTCTTATTTACTCCAAAACCCTAAGTGAACATCTGATCCATCTTCGAGCTGTTTTTGTCACCCTACAGAAAGAAGAGTTGTATGCTAATTTCAAGAAGTGTTCTTTCTGTCTGGAGAAGGTTACATTCTTAGGATTTGTGATTAGTGCTGAAGGAATTGAAATGGACCTAGAGAAAGTTAAATCCATAACTGAGTGGCCAACCCCTAAGTCTGCTGGAGATATTAGGAGTTTTCATGGATTAGCTAGCTTCTATAGACGTTTTGTGAAGGATTTCTCTACCATAGCTGCACCCTTGAATGAGTTAGTCAAGAAAGATGTAAGATTTGAATGGGGAGAATCACAACAACAAGCCTTTGAGGAACTTAAGAAACGTCTAACTTCTGCACCTATCCTGAGATTGCCCAACTTTGATGAAATGTTTGAAGTTGAATGTGATGCCAGTGGAGTTGGCATTGGAGCTGTATTGCATCAAGGTAACAAACCTGTTGCCTACTTTAGTGAGAAATTGAAAGGAGCTTCCATAAATTATTCAACCTATGACAAAGAATTGTATGCCCTTGTCCGTTCTTTACAAACTTGGCAACATTATCTGCAACTTAAGGAATTTGTGATTCATACTGATCTTGAGAGCCTTAAGTATCTAAAAGGTCAAGGAAAATTGAACAAAAGACATGCCAAATGGGTTGAATTCATTGAACAATTCCCTTATGTGATCAAGTATAAGCAAGGAAAAGAAAATGTTGTTGCTGATGCATTATCTCGTCGCTATACTTTGATTACTACTCTTTCGTGTAACATGTTTGGTTTTGAGTCTATCAAAGAGACGTATCATTCTGATCATGACTTTAGTTCTATCTATCAAGCATGCATTGATTCACCTTTTGCTAAATACTACTTGCATGATGGTTATTTGTTTAAAGAACATAAGTTATGTGTACCAATGTGTTCATTAAGAGAGTTGTTAATAAAAGAAGCTCATGGAGGAGGTTTAATGGGTCATTTTGGCTCGTTAAAAACTTTGGAGACACTTAAGGAACATTTCTTCTGGACGCATATGAGAGCACATGTTGATAAGGTATGTGACCAATGTATTACTTGCAAACAAGCAAAATCTAGAACACAACCACATGGATTGTACATGATGAGCCAAATAAAGGCTAGAAAATGTTTCCAAGGACTTTGTCTCCTATTCCAAACTGATTTGAACAAAAGCTATGGCAAAGAACATCTCAAAGACACCCCTTGAACTGTAACCGTTGTTCTTGGCTCAATTTATGCCAACACCTCTTCCTCTTTGGCACTCCAACACATCTAAAACCTCAATGAGACCCTAAGATTCTGTAAACCAAAAGATGAAGCAAATACTAACAAGTTCTAGGCTAGAAACTTGAAAGAAAACCGTTAGTGGCTTCAAACTTCAACTAAGAAATAGTTGGGAACTCCTTGAAGGAAATTTGATTGAAATGTGTTTGATAATGGTTGTGTTTACAATCTGATTCTAGCTCTACTTATAACTAACGAAAATGCTAAGAAGTACAAGTTTTAATGTACAAAGTACTAGACTAAAATTACATGCTTTGCTTGGAAATTGTTTGAGCAACTTTTGGTTACAAAAGCCTGGTTGCTTTGCCGTGTAAACCATCCTGTTTTCCAGCCTTTTTCCTTTGATCAATTTGATTGGTTTAGACATGGAGCAGCTTGCTTTGGAATGGCCTTTGATTGGATGCAAGTTGGTGTTTGAATTTTCAACAAATATTCCTTAGACAACCGTTCCTTTCCTTGCTAGATTTCAGCCAAAATTCTGATTGGATGTTGTAGTGAGCAGCTTGGTTGAATTTTCTTCATTTGTTTGTGATTGGCTCAAGCATTTGCAAGACTCCTTTCTATTGGTTGAAGGTTTGAGCAGCTTGTTTCTTCCTTTTTTGCGTGAGAAGCAATCAGATTTTTGACATGGGTGCTTGTCACCACCTTGCTTGTGAGCTACTTGCATTTCACCTCTTTGATTGGACAAAAATTCAGGTTTGAATTGCATCTTCAAGCTAAAAACGTGTACCTGAAAGACAAGGCAAGAATGCAACACAAACTATCCTAAAACAAAGTTAACAAACCAACAATGTTAAAAAAAATATCTAAAAATATGTACAACATGTTTTTGATACAACTAAATCATAGCTTGTATCATATAAACCCAATGGACATCATCTTTGCTTGGATCATCCTCTTCATGCCTGTAAAGAAATGATTCAACACAATGCAACAATTTCTTAGCCATACTCCTTGTTATGGGACCATTGTGGGGCAATGAGGTGTCATCATCAGTGTTTGTATCCACAAGGTTAGGCTATAGCTCATCATTCCCTCCCACTTGAGAAGGATTCGTCCTCGAATCTGAATCAATACTAAACGGAGAAAGGTCAGCAACATTAAAAGTTTTAGAGATAGGACCATACCTTTCTTCAGGAAAGATCGAGAACATAGGCATTATCACCAAGCCGTTTCAATACTTTGAACGGTCCATCGCCTCTTGGCTTCAACTTGGAGTCCCTTTCCTTAGGGAATCTTTCTTTCCTCAAGTGTAACCAAACAAGATCACCAGGTTCAAATATAACAACTTTACGATTCCTGTTGGCTCTATTGGCATACACTTTATTCTTAGCTTCAAGTTGTGACTTAACCTTTTCATGCAATTCTTTCACAAGTTTTGCTTTTCGTTCACCATCTAAACTAACACGTTCATGAACTGGTATGGGAACAATATCAAGCGAGGACAAAGGGTTAAAGCCATAAACAATTTCAAAAGGAGAATGCAATGTTCCACTATGAACAACTCTATTGTATGCAAACTCAATATAAGCTAAGCAGTCTTCCCAATTCTTCAAGTTCTTTTGAATGACAACACGTAACAGTTGAGACAAAGTTCTGTTAACAACTTCAGTTTGACCATCGGTTTGTGGGTGAGCAGTTGTAGAAAATAACAATTTAGTACCATGTTTACTCCACAAAACACGCCAGAAATGACTTAGAAACTTTGTATCTCTATCACTAACAATTGTACGTGGCATGCCATGCAACCTAACAATCTCCTTAAAGAACAAATCAGCAATATGAATAGCATCGTCAACTTTCTTACCTGCAATGAAATGTGCCATTTTGGAAAATCTATCAACAACAACAAAGATGCTATCTTTACCAGTTTTGGATTAAGGCAATCCCAATACAAAGTCCATAGAAATATCAGTCCAAGGTGAGCTTGGAATAGATAAGGGAGTGTACAATCCATGCGGTTGTGTTCTAGATTTTGCTTGTTTGCAAGTAATACATTGGTCACAAACCTTATCAACATGTGTTCTCATATGCGGCCAGAAGAAATGTTCCTTAAGTGTCCCCAAAGTTTTTAACGAGCCAAAATGACCCATTAAACCTCCTCCATGAGCTTCTTTTATCAACAACTCTCTTAATGAACACATTGGTACACATAACTTATGTTCTTTAAACAAATAACCATCATGCAAGTAATATTTAGAAAAAGGTGAATCAATGCATGCTTGATAGATAGAACTAAAGTCATGATCAGAATGATACATCTCTTTGATAGACTCAAAACCAAACATGTTACACGAAAGAGTAGTAATCAAAGTATAGCGACGAGATAATGCATCAGCAACAACATTTTCTTTTCCTTGCTTATACTTGATCACATAAGGGAATTGTTCAATGAATTCAACCCATTTGGCATGTCTTTTGTTCAATTTTCCTTGACCTTTTAGATACTTAAGGCTCTCATGATCAGTATGAATCACAAATTCCTTAGGTTGCAGATAATGTTGCCAAGTTTGTAAAGAACGGACAAGGGCATACAATTCTTTGTCATAGGTTGAATAATTTATGGAAGCTCCTTTCAATTTCTCACTAAAGTAGGCAACAGGTTTGTTACCTTGATGCAACACAGCTCCAATGCCAACTCCACTGGCATCACATTCAACTTCAAACATGTCGTCAAAGTTGGGCAATCTCAGGATAGGTGCAGAAGTTAGACGTTTCTTAAGTTCCTCAAAGGATTGTTGTTGTGATTCTCCCCATTCAAATCTTACATCTTTCTTGACTAACTCATTCAAGGGTGCAGCTATGGTAGCAAAATCCTTCACAAAACGTCTATAGAAGCTAGCTAATCCATGAAAACTCCTAATATCTCCAGCAGACTTAGGGGTTGGCCACTCAGTTATGGATTTAACTTTCTCTTGGTCAACTTCAATTCCTTCGGCACTAATCATAAATCCTAAGAATGTAACCTTCTCCAGACAGAAAGAACACTTCTTGAAATTAGCATACAACATTTCTTTCTGTAGGGTGACAAAAACGGCTCTTAGATGGTTCAGGTGTTCACTTAGGGTTTTGGAGTAGATAAGAATGTCATCAAAGTAAACTACTACAAATTTCCCTATGAATTTCCTTAAGACCTCATTCATTAACCTCATGAAAGTACTAGGGGCATTGGTTAAACCAAAGGGCATAACTAACCATTCATACAATCCAAATTTAGTCTTAAAGGCAGTTTTCCATTCATCACCTTCCCTAATTCTCACTTGGAAATAGCCTTGTTTAAGATCTACTTTGCTAAAGCACCAAGACCCATGCAACATATCCAACATGTCATCCAACCTAGGAATAGGGTATCTATACTTCACAGTGATCTTATTGATGGCTCTACAGTCAGTACACATTCTCCAAGTTCCATCTTTCTTAGGGACAATGATAATAGGAACAGCACAAGGACTCATACTCTCTTTTACTTTACCTTGGGTCAATAGTTCCTCAACTTTCTTTTGGATTTCCTTAGTTTCCTCTGGATTGGCTCTATAGGCAGGTCTGTTTGGCAGAACAGCTCCTGGAACGAAATCTATTTGATGCTCAATGCCTCTTAGAGGTGGTAAACCTGGGGGATCTCCTTCAGGAAACAAGCTAGAAAATTCTTGAAGTAAAGATGCAACTTCACTTGGTAAAGTAGATGGTATTTCAGATGGAGAGAACAGAGTTTCTTTGTAAAGCAAGATATAAACAGTCTTCTTTGAATTGATAGCATGGAATACCTCACTTTGAGATGCAAAGATGCGTTTTTCTTTAGAGATGGTTCGGCAGAAACTTTGATTTCTTTCGGTTCAATTTTAAGATGTGAACTTTTCAGTTGGTTTTCCTTGATGAAAATCCTTTCCAGTTCCTTTTCTTTTTGATCTTTATGGCTTTTTAACATTCGTTGTTGATCCTCAAAGACTTTGTGCGGGGGCAAGGCATTTAATTTGAACAGCTTGTTGTTATGCCTAAAGGAATATCTATTTAGGTAACCATCATATGTAACCTTGTTGTCAAATTGCCACGGTCTACCTAATAAGATATGACTTGATTGCATAGGGGCTACATCACATAACACCTCAGCAAAATACCCACCAATTGATAAAGAAACTAGGACTTGTTTTGTTACTTTAACTTCACCACACTCATTAAGCCACGTAAGTCTATAAGGATGGGGGTGATTCAGTAAAGGTAACTCAAGTTTCCTAACAAGTTCAAAACTTGCCATATTGGTACATGAACCGGAGTCAATGATTAAAGTGCAGACTTTCTTTTTAACCATACAGTGAATGTGGAATATGTTCTCTCTTTGTATGTCAGGTTCTTCAGTTTTAATTTGGGCACTTAGAGCTCGACGGACAACTAAGAACTCTTTTGTTTCACACTCATTAGTCTCTTCACTAATCTCTTCTTCTTCCTCACATGTTTGTTCAATTTCATTGTTTTCCTCACTCTCTTCCAATTCTTCTTCAGAATAATACTCATTAGACTCTTCAATAAACATGATGCGTTTAGGGTTGGGACATTGATTAGCAAAATGACCTTTTCCTAAGCATTTAAAACATTGAATATCACGAGTCTTAACATTAGGCGTACCTTCCACCTTGGCTTTGCTTTTATCAGGGATTGGAAACTTTGGACGATTTTGGATGTTCTGGGTTGATTTTCCTTGGAATCCACGGCCTTGACCTTGTTGTGGACGGAAAGGCGTCCTGGGCTGTGTTCTGGGAAAACTCAAAGGATTAGTCCGAAGAGAAGGGTTAGAAGTTTTTACCTTCAATTGTCTTTCCACTTTCTCAGCAATGTGAACCATAGAAGCCAGATCAGAGTAAGGTGTAAGTTCCACCTTGAATGCAATCTCTTTGTTCAAGCCAGCTAGAAATCTAGCCATTGTGGCTTCCTCGGCTTCTTCTATGTTAGCCCTGGTAAGCAGATGTTCTAATTCTTTATAAAATTCATCAACAGATCTATTACCTTGAGAAAGTTGTTGCAATTTCTGGAAAATGCTTCTTTCATAGGAAGGAGATATGAATCTCTTCCTCATCTCTTGTTTCAGCTCAGACCAAGTAATAACAGGGGGCTGTCTTGTTCTTCTCCTGGTGTTCTGCAATTGCCCCCACCAGAGTAAAGCATAATCTACAAATTCAAAAGTTGCATACCGTACTTTGGCCAATTCAGAATAGTTAGTGCAAGAATACATATGATCTACTTTTGTTTCCCATTGCAGATAAGCTTCAGGATCACTTTTCCCTTGGAAGGAGGGTATTGTCAGTTTAGTAGTAATGAACTCTTCTTCAAGATGTTCATTTCTATCAGGTTGACGTTCATCATACCGTTCTTCCGGATAGTGTTCTTCATTGTACTCAGGGAGATAATCAAATCTCTCCTCAAAAGAAATGTTCCTACGACCACCATTACTACCTCGACCTCGACTTCTACCTCTATGTGATGTGACTCTTCTAGGTTGAACATGAGACTCGTTACCATAAGAGGTGCCTTCTTGAAAAGGTATACTAGGTTCCTTTTGATCTGAGGTTGGCTTTTCTACGTTGTTTATTCTTTGTTTGTTATCCTCTATGTCACTTCTCATTAAACCAAACTGATTAACAAGGAAAGTGAGTGTTTGCTGTATATTCTCTAGGGTAACAGGGACTGGGGATGGGACAGGAGTAGATGGGGACGGGGATGGTGCATTATCTTTCTGTTGGGGACCCATGATTCAGAAAACAATCTCAAAAACCAATTTAAAATATTGACAAGATGCAAATACTCTACTTTAGGTTGACAATTGTTCAAAACAGCAATTTGGACTATTTTACCTAAAGATCAAAGTAAATCACAGAAGTCAAATTGTTGCTCGGGCTAAATGAAATCTACGGGGTTGTTTAAGACAATCCCTCAATTACTTTACCGCATATGCAATTATCAATTGTAGTAAAGTGAAAGTAAAAGCACACAAACAAAGTATTAGCAAGGGTTTGCTTTAGAAACTTTCAATATCTCAAAACTACAACACTTTGGGGTTTGGTTTGGGCACTTTCTTTCTTTTGAGCTTTGCACGGGAATTTCCCTTTGATGTAATGTTTATTTTTGGGCTTTTCCTCACTTGGTTTTTCTTGTGCAACTCTCTCTTGTCTTGCCTCTTACTTGTTGACAAATATTGGCTTTTCTCTCGTGTATTTCTCAATCAAGCTTAATGTTCTTTCTTTGGAGGGTTTGCTTGATTGTTGTGAGACTACTCCTCACGGCCTACATGAGACATTGCCCACGGCCTTTAATTGCACAAGGTTTGTTGTATTTGGAATTTGAAAGTTCCTCGTACACAACACGGCTAGACACTATGTAGTGAGAGTTCAATTCACAATTACAACAGGTTCAAATCGTATATAGTGCAATGTAAGTTCAGAAATTGATCTAAAACAACAATTGGATAGCTCTTTAACAATGTGGGGCTTAAACAATTCCTAACTTTCAGAATGTATCTAAGTCCAACAAGTTGTTTGAAACAATTGAAATCAACAAAAAGATAAAGCTATTAGCATTCACCAAGATTTCAAATGAGCTTTAAAAGCTTGTTTTAATCACACGGTTTTTGGGCAGATTGTCCTTTTTTTTCTTTTTCTATTTTTGATGCAATGATCTAACTAATCTTAAGATGGCTAAATGCAACTTATATGTTTCTAAATGCAATCTATAAGGCTGATTACTATATCAACTAATGGAAATCAGTTTTGATGCAAGCTAGTTATCTTGTTTTGTTTTGTTTTTAAGTGATATACTCTACTTGTTTTTGTCTTGTTTTCGTTTGTATGATGCAATCAGTTTCTAAGCTTAGATGATCCTAGATGCAGCTCTTTATGTTCTTCCTAACAAACGTATATGAATTAGAACTAGGCAGCACACTTAGTTAGCTAAAACTACTTGTTTTGTTCTTTAGTTTCGGTTTTGCTTGTGCTAACTAAACAACCAACTAAACCTCTTAATCTATGTTGTAAATTGGTCTAACCAAGCTAAATAAGGCAGCACTAAAACATTTCAAATAGATTGCACACAAGTACAAAGAACAGAATTTTAACTACTTGATCACAAGCTAAACTATCAACTAATCTAATTTGTGTTCAAGTTTTCTGTTTTAAGGACTCAACTAAACTAACACTTAAACTTCTTGATTAAAGTCTAATGAAGATTATCTAAGCTAGATTGAACATGAACAACCAGGTTACACACGGTTTTGATCTAAGGTACACAAACAGATTTTAACAACACTAAGTCTAGTCTAAGTTCTTTTTGTGGGGGTTTTTGGTTTTGCCTAGTTAACTAAGTTACCAAACTATAGTATACTATCTAACAAGCACTTTAAAAACATAAACTAACTATCTAAACAAACAGCAACTTAAACGCAAATAAAAGTCAGTTCAACATACGGTTTGGGCAGCAACATTCATATGCAAATTTAAACAATGTAAACATGCATAGAAGACTAACCAACGCTCTGATACCAATTGATGAGCCAAATAAAGGCTAGAAAACATTTCCAAGGACTTTGTTTCCTATTCCAAACTAATTTGAACAAAAGCTATGGCAAAGAACATCTCAAAGACACCCCTTGAACTGTAACCGTTGTTCTTGGCTCAATTTATGCCAACACCTCTTCCTCTTTGGCACTCCAACACATCTAAAACCTCAATGAGACCCTAAGATGCTGTAAACCAAAAGATGAAGCAAATACTAACAAGTTCTAGGCTAGGAACTTGAAAGAAAACTGTTAGTGGCTTCAAACTTCAACTAAGAAATAGTTGAGAACTCCTTGAAGGAAATTTGATTGAAATGTGTTTGATAATGGTTGTGTTTACAATCTGATTCTAGATCTACTTACAACTAACAAAAATGCTAAGAAGTACAAGTTTTAATGTACAAAGTACTAGACTAAAATGACATGCTTTGCTTGGAAATTGTTTGAGCAACTTTTGGTTACAAAAGGCTGGTTTCTTTGCCGTGTAAACCATCCTGTTTTCCAGCCTTTTTCCTTTGATCAATTTGATTGGTTTAGACATGGAGCAGCTTGCTTTGGAATGGCCTTTGATTGGATGCAAGTTGGTGTTTGAATTTTCAACAAATATTCCTTAGACAACCGTTCCTTTCCTTGCTAGATTTCAGCCAAAATTCTGATTGGATGTTGTAGTGAGCAGCTTGGTTGAATTTTCTTCATTTGTTTGTGATTGGCTCAAGCATTTGCAAGACTCCTTTCTATTGGTTGAAGGTTTGAGCAGCTTGTTTATTCCTTGTTTGCGTGAGAATCAATCAGATTTTTGACATGGGTGCTTGTCACCACCTTGCTTGTTAGCTACTTGCATTTCACCTCTTTGATTGGACAAAAATTCAGGTTTGAATTGCATCTTCAAGCTAAAAACGTGTACCTGAAAGACAAGGCAAGAATGCAACACAAACTATCCTAAAACAAAGTTAACAAACCAACAATGTTAAAAAAAATCTAAAAATATGTACAACATGTTTTTGATACAACTAAATCATAGCTTGTATCATATAAACCCAATGGACATCATCTTTGCTTGGATCATCCTCTTCATGCCTGTAAAGAAATGATTCAACACAATGCAACAATTTCTTAGCCATACTCCTTGTTATGGGACCATTGTGGGGCAATGAGGTGTCATCATCAGTGTTTGTATCCACAAGGTTAGGCTGTAGCTCATCAGTACACTCCCTTATCCGTTCCAAGCTCACCTTGGACTGATATTTCTATGGACTTTGTATTGGGATTGCCTCGATCCAAAACTGGTAAAGATAGCATCTTTGTTGTTGTTGATAGATTTTCCAAAATGGCACATTTCATTGCATGTAAGAAAGTTCATGATGCTATTCATATTGCTGATTTGTTCTTTAAGGAGATTGTTAGATTGCATGGCATGCCACGTACAATTGCTAGTGATAGAGATACAAAGTTTCTAAGTCATTTTTGGCGTGTTTTGTGGAGTAAACTTGGTACTAAATTGTTATTTTCTACAACTGCTCACCCACAAACCGATGGTCAAACTGAAGTTGTTAATAGAACTTTGTCTCAACTATTACGTGTTGTCATTCAAAAGAACTTAAAGAATTGGGAAGACTGCTTGCTTATATTGAGTTTGCATACGATAGAGTTGTTCATAGTGGAACATTGCATTCTCCTTTTGAAGTTGTTTATGGCTTTAACCCTTTGTCCCCGCTTGATCTTGTTCCCATACCTGTTCATGAACGTGTTAGTTTAGATGGTGACCGAAAAGCAAAACTTGTGAAAGAATTGCATGAAAAGGTTAAGTCACAACTTGAAGCTAAGAATAAAGTGTATGCCAATAGAGCCAATAGGAATCGTAAAGTTCTTATATTTGAGCCTGGTGATCTTGTTTGGTTACACTTGAGGAAAGAAAGATTCCCTAAGGAAAGGGACTCAAAGTTGAAGCCAAGAGGCGATGGACCGTTCAAAGTGTTGAAACGGCTTGGTGATAATGCCTATGTTCTCGATCTTCCTGAAGAAAGGTATGGTCCTATCTCTAAAACTTTTAATGTTGCTGACCTTTCTCCGTTTAGTATTGATTCAGATTCCAGGACGAATCCTTCTCAAGTGGGAGGGAATGATGAGCTACAGCCTAACCTTGTGGATACAAACACTGACGATGACACCTCAATGCCCCACACAGGTCCCATAACAAGGAGTATGGCTAAGAAGTTGTTACATTGTGTTGAATCATTTCTTTATAGGCATGAAGAGGATGAACCAAGCAAAGATGATGTCCATTGGGTTTATATGATACAAGCTATGATCTAGTTGTATCCAAAACGTGTTGTACATATCTTTAGTTGTTCTTTTTAATATTGTTGGTTGGTTAACCTTGTTTTAGGATAGTTTGTGTTGTATTATTGACTTGTCTTTCAGGAACACGTACCTAGCTTGGAAATGCAATTAGAATCTGAATTTTTATCCAAGCAAAGAGGTGACAAACAAGTAGCTTACAAACAAGGAGGTGATCTTACAAGCAAGGAGGTGACAAGCACTCATGTCAAACACAAGGCCTTGTCCTCCACGCAAATAGTGAGCAAGACAAGTTGCTCCAAGCTTCAACCAATGAAAAGAAGTCTTGCAAATCTTCAAGCCAATCAAAAGCAAGCAAGGAGACAACCAAGCAAGCTGCACAACAAATGAACCAATCAAATCCTTGAAGTGTAAAGCCTAGATCACGCAGAGGGTTGAAGATTCAAAGTCAAACTTGCAACCAATCAAAGGCATTTCAAACCAAGTTGCTCAAAGTAGTATCCAATCAAAATTGATCTAGAAATATGGTTGAAAACAAGCATGGAATGCACGGCAAGCAACCAGCCTTCTTGGAACCAAAAGTTGCTCAAACAAGTTACCAAGCAAGCATGTCATTTTTAGTCTTGTACTTTGCACTTTAAGCCTTGTACTCTTGTAATTTTCGTTTGGTATAAATAGCTTAGGAAGCTGAATGTACAAAGACACAATTCATATATACATTTCAATCAAAACTTCCTTTAAGGAAATCTCAACTTTCTAGTTGAAGTTCAAGACCACTTAACGGTTTTCTTCCAAGTTCATAGCCTAGAACTTGTTAGTATTCACTTCATTTTTGGTTTACAGCATCTTAGGGTCTCAGTGAGGTTTTAGATGTGTTGGAAAACCAAAGAGGAAGAGGTGTTGGTATAAATTGAGCCAAGAACAAACGGTTACAGTTCAAGGGGTGTCATTGTGATGTTCTCTGCCATAGCTGAGGTTCAAATCAATTTGGAATAGGAGACAAAGTCCTTGGAACGTTTTTTCTAGCCTTCATTTGGCTCATCACTGAGGAAGCCACAATGGCTAGATATCTAGCTGGTTTGAACAAAGAAATTGCATTTAAGGTGGAACTTACACCTTACTCTGATATGGCTTCTATGATTCACATTGCTGAGAAAGTGGAAAGACAATTGAAGGTTAAAACTTCTAACCCTTCTTTTCGGACTAATCCTTTGAGTTTTCCCAGAACACAGCCCAGGACGCCTTTCCGTCCACAACAAGGTCAAGGCCGTGGATTCCAAGGAAAATCAACCCAGAATATCCAAAATCGTCCAAAGCTTCCAATCACTGATAAAGGCAAAGCCAAGGTGGAAGGTACGCCTAATTTTAAGACTCGTGATATTCAATGTTTTAAATGCTTAGGAAAAGGTCATTTTGCTAATCAATGTCCCAACCCTAAACGCATCTTGTTTATTGAAGAGTCTAATGAGTATTATTCTGAGGAAGAATTGGAAGAGAGTGAAGAAAACAATGAAATTGAACAAACATGTGAGGAAGAAGAAGAGATTAGTGAAGAGATTAATGAGTGTGAAACAAAAGAGTTCTTGGTTGTCCGTCGAGCTCTAAGTGCCCAAATTAAAACTGAAGAACCTGAAATACAAAGAGAGAACATATTCCACATTCACTGTATGGTTAAAAAGAAAGTCTGCACTTTAATCATTAACTCTGGTTCATGTACCAATGTTGCAAGTTTTGAACTTGTTAGGAAACTTGAGTTACCTTTAATTAATCACCCCCGTCCTTATAGACTTACGTGGCTTAATGAGTGTGGTGAAGTTAAAGTAACAAAGCAAGTCCTAGTTTCTTTATCAATTGGTGGGTATTCTGCTGAGGTGTTATGTGATGTAGCCCTTATGCAATCAAGTCATATCTTATTAGGCGTGGCAATTTGACAACAAGGTCACATATGATGGTTACCTGAATAGATATTCCTTTAGGAATAACAACAAACTGTTCAAATTAAATGCCTTGCCACCCACAAAGTCTTTGAGGATCAACAACGAATGTTAAAAAGCCATAATGATCCAAAAGAAAAGGAACTGGAAAGGATTTTCATCAAAGAAAACCAACTGAAAACTTCTCATCTTAAAATTGAACCGAAAGAAATCAAAGTTTCTGCTCAACCATCCCTAAAGAAAAGTGCATTCTTTGCATCTCAAAGCGAGGTATTCCATGTTATCAATTCAAACAAAACTGTTTATATCTTGCTTTACAAAGAAACTCGGTTCTCTTTATCTGAAATACCATCTACTTTACCAAGTGAAGTTGCATCTTTACTTCAAGAATTTTCTAGCTTGTTTCCTGAAGGAGATCCCCCAGGTTTACCACCTCTAAGAGGCATTGAGCATCAAATAGATTTCATTCCAGGAGCTGTTCTACCAAACAGACCTGCCTATAGAGCCAATCCATAGGAAACTAAGGAAATCCAAAAACAAGTTGAGGAATTATTGACCCAAGATAAAGTAAAAGAGAGTATGAGTCCTTGTGCTGTTCCTGTTATCATTGTCCCTGAGAAAGACGGAACTTGTAGAATGTGTACTGATTGTAGAGCCATCAATAAGATCACTGTGAAGTATAGATACCCTATTCCTAGGTTGGATGACATGTTGGATATGTTGCATGGGTCTAGATGCTTTAGCAAAGTAGATCTTAAACAAGGTTATTTCCAAGTGAGAATTAGGGAAGGTGATGAATGGAAAACTGCCTTTAAGACTAAATTTGGATTGTACGAATGGTTAGTTATGCCCTTTGGTTTAACCAACGCCCCTAGTACTTTCATGAGTTTAATGAATGAGGTCTTAAGGAGATTCATAGGGAAATTTGTAGTAGTTTACTTTGATGACATTCTGATCTACTCCAAAACCCTAAGTGAACATCTGATCCATCTTCGAGCTGTTTTTGTCACCCTACAGAAAGAAAAGTTGTATGCTAATTTCAAGAAGTGTTCTTTCTGTCTGGAGAAGGTTACATTCTTAGGATTTGTGATTAGTGCTGAAGGAATTGAAATGGACCAAGAGAAAGTTAAATCCATAACTGAGTGGCCAACCCCTAAGTCTGCTGGAGATGTTAGGAGTTTTCATGGATTAGCTAGCTTCTATAGACGTTTTGTGAAGGATTTCTCTACCATAGCTGCACCCTTGAATGAGTTAGTCAAGAAAGATGTAAGTTTTGAATGGGGAGAATCACAACAACAAGCCTTTGAGGAACTTAAGAAACGTCTAACTTCTGCACCTATCCTGAGATTGCCCAACTTTGATGAAATGTTTGAAGTTGAATGTGATGCCAGTGGAGTTGGCATTGGAGCTGTATTGCATCAAGGTAACAAACCTGTTGCCTACTTTAGTGAGAAATTAAAAAGAGCTTCCATAAATTATTCAACCTATGATAAAGAATTGTATTCCCTTGTCCGTTCTTTACAAACTTGGCAACATTATCTGCAACCTAAGGAATTTGTGATTCATACTGATCATGAAAGCCTTAAGTATCTAAAAGGTCAAGGAAAATTGAACAAAAGACATGCCAAATGGGTTGAATTCATTGAACAATTCCCTTATGTGATCAAGTATAAGCAAGGAAAAGAAAATGTTGTTGCTGATTCATTATCTCGTCGCTATACTTTGATTACTACTCTTTCATGTAACATGTTTGGTTTTGAGTCTATCAAAGAGATGTATCATTCTGATCATGACTTTAGTTCTATCTATCAAGCATGCATTGATTCACCTTTTGCTAAATATTACTTGCATGATGGTTATTTGTTTAAAGAACATAAGTTATGTGTACCAATGTGTTCATTAAGAGAGTTGTTGATAAAAGAAGCTCATGGAGGAGGTTTAATGGGTCATTTTGGCTCGTTAAAAACTTTGGAAACACTTAAGGAGCATTTCTTCTGGCCGCATATGAAAGCACATGTTGATAAGGTATGTGACCAATGTATTACTTGCAAACAAGCAAAGTCTAGAACACAACCACATGGATTGTACACTCCCTTATCTGTTCCAAGCTCACCTTGGACTGATCTTTCTATGGACTTTGTATTGGGATTGCCTCGATCCAAAACTGGTAAAGATAGCATCTTTGTTGTTGTTGATAGATTTTTCAAAATGGCACATTTCATTGCATGTAAGAAAGTTGATGATGCTATTCATATTGCTGATTTCTTCTTTAAGAAGATTGTTAGATTGCATGGCATGCCACGTACAATTGTTAGTGATAGAGATACAAAGTTTCTAAGTCATTTTTGGCGTGTTTTGTGGAGTAAACTTGGTACTAAATTGTTATTTTCTACAACTGCTCACCCACAAACCGATGGTCAAACTGAAGTTGTTAATAGGACTTTGTCTCAACTGTTACGTGTTGTCATTCAAAAGAACTTAAAGAATTGGGAAGACTGCTTTGCTTATATTGAGTTTGCATACAATAGAGTTGTTCATAGTGGAACATTGCATTCTCCTTTTGAAGTTGTTTATGGCTTTAACCCTTTGTCCCCGCTTGATCTTGTTCCCATACCTGTTCATGAACGTGTTAGTTTAGATGGTGAACGAAAAGCAAAACTTGTGAAAGAACTGCATGAAAAGGTTAAGTCACAACTTGAAGCTAAGAATAAAGTGTATGCCAATAGAGCCAACAGGAATCGTAAAGCTGTTATATTTGAGCCTGGTGATCTTGTTTGGTTACACTTGAGGAAAGAAAGATTCCCTAAGGAAAGGGACTCAAAGTTGAAGCCAAGAGGCGATGGACCGTTCAAAGTGTTGAAACGGCTTGGTGATAATGCCTATGTTCTCGATCTTCCTGAAGAAAGGTATGGTCCTATCTCTAAAACTTTTAATGTTGCTGACCCTTCTCCATTTAGTATTGATTCTGATGAGCCAAATGAAGGCTAGAAAACGTTGCCAAGGACTTTGTCTCCTATTCCAAAACTGATTTGAACAAAAGCTATGGCAAAGAACATCTCAAAGACACCCCTTGAACTGTAACCGTTGTTCTTGGCTCAATTTATGCCAACACCTCTTCCTCTTTGGCACTCCAACACATCTAAAACCTCAATGAGACCCTAAGATGCTGTAAAGCAAAAGATGAAGCAAATACTAACAAGTTCTAGGCTAGGAACTTGAAAGAAAACCGTTAAGTGGTTTCAAACTTCAACTAAGAAATAGTTGAGAACTCCTTGAAGGAAATTTGATTGAAATGTGTTTGATAATGGTTGTAGTTTAGGCTTTGAATATTCAAACCATTTAACCATAAACCAGCCGATTTCTTCATTGAATTTTGATTGGATCCAAGTTTGTGCAGCTTGCTGAATTGTCTTCACTTGATTGTGATTGGTTTGAAGATTTGCAAGACTCCTTCCTATTGGTTAAAGCTTGAGCAGCTTGTCTCTCCATGCTTAACGTGAGGAACAAATTCAGATTTAACATGGGTGCTTGTCACCTCCTTGCTTGTAAGCTACTTGCTTATCACCTCCTTGCTTGGACAAAAATTCAGGTTCTAATTGCATTTTCAAGCTAAGTACGTGTACCTGAAAGACAAGGCAATAATACAACACAAACTATCCTAATACAAGGTTAACCAACTTATTGATGAAGTTCAAGACCACTTAACGGTTTCTTTCAAGTTCATAGCCTAGAACTTGTTAGTATTCACTTCAATTTTGGTTTACAGCATCTTAGGGTCTCTATGAGGTTTTAGATGTGTTGGAATATCAAAGAGGAAGAGGTGTTGGTATAAATTGAGCCAAGAACAACGGTTACAGTTCAAGGGGTGTCTTTGAGATGTTCTTTGCCATAGCTTTTGTTCAAATCAGTTTGGAATAGGAGACAAAGTCCTAGGAACGTTTTTCTAGCCTTCATTTGGCTCATCAGATTCAGATTTGAGGACGAATCCTTCTCAAGTGGGAGGGAATGATGAGCTACAACCTAACCTTGTGGATAGAAACACTGATGATGACACCTCACTGCCCCGCACAGGTCCCATAACATGGAGTATGGCTAAGAAGTTGTTACATTGTGTTGAATCATTTCTTTATAGGCATGAAGAGGATCAACCAAGCAGAGATGATGTCCATTGGGTTTATATGATACAAGCTTTGATCTAGTTGTATCAAAAACATGTTATACATATCTTTAGTTGTTCTTTTAATATTGTTGGTTGGTTAACCTTGTTTTAGGATAGTTTTTGTTGTATTATTGCCTTGTCTTTCAGGTACAGGTACTTAGCTTGAAAATGCAATTAGAACCTGAATTTTTGTTCAAGCAAGGAGGTGATAAGCAAGTAGCTTACAAGCAAGGAGGTGACAAGCATTCATGTCAAATTCAAGAATTGTTCTTCACGCAAACATGAATGTATAAGCTGCTCAAAGCTTGAACCAATTGGAAGAAGTCTTGCAAATGTTCAAACCAATCAAAAACAAGTTGAAGACAAGCAAGCAAGCTGCACAAAAATTGATCCAATCAAACTCCTTGAAGAGGACGGCTGGTTAAGGCTTAATTCCTTTGAAAAATCAAAGCCAAACTTACAACCAATCAAAGGCAATTCAAAGCAAGCTGCTCAAAGTATTATCCAATCAAAATTAAGGCTGAAAACAATTGTAGATATACGTATTATCTTTCACCTCCAACTTGAATCAGGTCAATTGGACTTGTGGTTGGAGAGATATGGCCAAAATACCAACAGGGTGTCCAGCTGCCTACTTGACTGTTTGGAATCAGCTTTGTGTTTGAACTTTGTACCCGTTTGATTCTTGCTTCCTTGAGCCTAAATGAGTTCAAAAACACACAAAACAACATATGCAACATATACAACATGTCCTAGGGTTTGTTAGACTATAAGAGACATTAACTTGCAGTTATGAATGGTCGGGTGACCCTTAAACGTTCATACAAGTGTGACATGTCTTAGAGAACTAACAAGTGAAATGTTTGACATGCTTGACATGTGGTCGATGCCTCATGGGAGTGCATCAATAAATATGTAGCTTTTCCCTTCGCCAAGTTTTTATCCACAAGGGTGGTTTTACTTGGCAAAGTTTTAATGCGGCATATCATATACGATTGGAGATTGCAACTCATTAGTTCACTTCATTATTTATTTTCGTATGGTGACACCTATGTAATATAGTATCCTCTGTCAAAAGTGAGGCTGCTTCATAATAAAAATATATGTTTCAATAAAAAAATAAAAAGAGGCTGTTTTTAGCCATTCCACTTGACCTTGATCATTCATCTTCATGATGACTTATAAACTTCATGATCATGGCTCAAGAAGGTATGTTTTCATGGGTTCTATCATCTTTTATGCTGCATGCATTTTTCATCATGATCATCATCATAATCTTGACCTTTGAAACCATAAATTTGATGAAAATTAGCATGCATGTAATTATATTGATACAAGATCATTGGTGCGATACATGATCTTGTGGTGGAATGAATAAGTTTAAATAAGTTGCATCTTACACCTCACTAGACCATTCATTTTGTGGAAGAACATTCTATGATAGTAGATCAAGTGTCAAGCTTATGATATATGTATGACATGTGATTAAGTGTGAGATTTATTTGGTTGTGTGAGTGGTGTACCTCACGGCCTTCAGGCATGAGCATGGGACAAATAACTTTTGTTGCATATCTACATAGATATATATACGAAATGTGGTGTAGTATAATTTATGGTTATCTTATGTATTCCACCATAATTTTGTTAAGAAGCTTATGAAATATGTTTACTAAATACCTTATTGTTTTGCCATTAGATTGCGTGTAAAATGTGTATTTCAAAGAAGTGTTGATGGGTGAATTAGTCCAAAAGTGGACTGTTTTTCTTCGTTCTTGTCCGAGACCTCCCATGGGGGTAAAAATGGTATTTTCTTCAAGATTATGACATGTATCATCCAGATAAGTATTGTGTTGTGATGATGTAATTTTAGATTGACAATAAGGACCAAATGGAGCCGTAAACGGACCGTACAAACCAAACGTTACAAAAAAATTTTCATCGCATCACATGTTTTAAAAAGTCACCCTTGTGTAACGAACAATATTGACAAAGCGATTGATTCCGAGACACCTGTTATCACATGTTATTGTATTTGTGGCCGTCATGACACCGGGACCCGAGGTATAGGTGTCATGGGCATATTGTATAGTTATTGGCCCGAGTGTAACACCTTGTTTAGAACATAAGATCTTCGGCATATGGAGTCACCGTTAGAAATATGTACATATGACGTAACACCATGTTTGGAATATTGGGAGTCATATTTGTACATGTGACTATATGGAGAATCATTCCGTTTGTCGTACGATATTGTTACTATGCAAGGAAAAGTGCTATAAACATCATATGGAAAATGTAATGCTTTGAAATGTTTATAGAAAATGGAATTGTTGTGGATTTTTGAAAGATCAAATTTTATGAGATTTTCAAGCCATTGTTTTTTCATTGAATCTACGTTTGTATTAAGTTGATAGAAGATGATCTTGTGACATACAAGTACAACTGATGTGAACATGAGGAATTATGACTTTAGTATAAGACATGGATTGGAAAGCTAAGAATGGACATGTATATAAGGATGGAATCAAACGGGCAAAGATAGAAGATACATATTATTCTTGATTGGCAAGGTTATATGAATGTATCACATCTTGTACTTGTACTCTTCTTTAATTGCGTATATAGTGACATTTATTTGTGAAAATATACATTGTATTTATTAGTTATGCTCTTATGAACTTTAATACAATGTCTCCTCCTGTTTGATCCACATGACGGATCCAAGAGGATTACTTGCTGGGCAATTTGTTATTGCTCAAACTTTCCATTTAAATTAACATGCAGAGAATAGGGAGTTCGAGGTCGAGTACATAAAGGATGATCCACGATCAGACTACCCCTGATCTGGGAGACGTATGCCTCAGGATGGCCTTTAGATATTTTGTCGACATTATGTATTAAGGACTTTACAGACTATTGGGACTTTGATGTTTTGTATTTTCAACCATACCGGACATTATGTATTTAGTAAATGTTTAGATTTTTATTGCTTCCACTATATCGAGCCATGTCTCGTATGTGGCGTGTATATGATTGGTATCAACGTCTTGTACTTCTCATAGTAGAGTATGGAGGGTGAACTATTCCGAGACCGTAGACTTGGGCGGGGCGCTACAACATAAGATCCTATAACTCATTTTCATCTACACATGCAATGTCACACTCTATATAATCTTAGCTATATTTACACGTATACACACATCACATCATAAACATTACCATATTTTGCATGCAAATATAATTTTTGCATATTCATGCTACTAAAACATTTAAGGTGCTTCATGAAGGATCCCAGTTGATTATGAACATAGATAATCCAATTTTAGCAATGCATGAATGATGTAAGCGTAGTACTTGCCTTTTTCTTGAGTTTAAGCCTTAGATAGATGATTCATCTTGGATCAACTTGCTTAGGACCTTGTTCTCTCACTCTTTCTTGATGAATTTTTCTCTTTTTCCTTGGTGGGGGGAGTCATGGCGTAGAGGGATAGTAAGAGGGTGGAGTGAGTAAATTAAACGAAGAGTTACTTAGAGATTCCTAGCATCAATTCTTAACGAAAGTCATCCCTTTGACTGTACTTAATGCTATCTTCTTCCCTTCAACTTAGAGAACTTCCTTCTTTTCCTTTGTGATGTGGTCTCGACCTTGATGCAGGGAGAGGGTGGTGATGAGCAATTCGGAGGAGGATAGAAAGAGAAGCAACTAGAATCAATTGTTGTAGGATCATACCTTAACCTTTCTTGAAGGTTTTTTAGTCTTGAAGGTTTCTTCATCTTATCCTTATTATACTCCTAGGTTTAGAGGGGTAGAGAGGAAAGAGGTTGATTCCAAACCTGAAGAAGATAATAAAGGGTTCTTTCAAGTGGTCTTAGGAAGTGAAGGATATATTAAATCTTTGCTTGAAGATGCAATTGAGATGGGTCTTCTTCTCTTGCTTGGCTTATATGGACGGTTTTGCCTTAAAAGGCAGGAAAGAATATCATCATTGAGATCTTGGATAGGGAAAAAGTAGACAACTTGATGGGATGCATGTCTTTAGGAGTGGCAGAGGTTGAGTGTTGGAAAGAAGATTCCTCTCCTTTTGTCATGGGTGGCCGGTTTAAGAGAGGGATGAAGGAGGTGGAATTATTTTGCTTCTAGAAGAATGAAGGAGATATGACAAGATGGAAGCTTTTAGAGGAGAGATAGATGGAAGGTTGTACACTCTTTGGCCAACTCAAGATGGTGTAAGAAACTAATGATGGTGGTTGCCTATATTTTATTAATCTTAGTCTAATTTTGTTCTTTATTTATTTAAATGATGCTAAAGTTTATGTCTTATTTTCTTCTTTTGATTTAATTTATTCTAGTAAATCAAGTTGTTACTTACTAATCTTACTTTAAGTTCACTTATATAATTATAATATACTTATTACCTAATTTATCCATTTTTTTAGTGAAAGGACGGACAGTACCGTCCGGTTGTTTTATTAATAATTGGGAGCCTTCACTTGTGGCGGAGGAATACCGTGGTTACATTGAAGATCCTATCTAAGGCGGGAGACTCTCCCAAACCAAATGTTATAAGAAAATAAAGACATACACAGACCGATAGAAATTAGAGAGCACTAATGGATAAATTGAAAGGAGAAGTGTTTTTTGAAAGAAAAGAAAGCAATACAATTCAACGAAGTAAATATCATTGTTGGAGAGCTGCTGCGTGATCCATTTTAGTGTGACGTTGATGGCTTGTTGAATGATCTTGTCCTCCATAGCATTTAACTCGAAGGCAAGGAAACAAGATGTTAAAACAGAAACGCCCAAGGAAAGCCCGAACATAACAATGGCCAGTGGATACTTACAATCGTTACCTTGATCGATTGTAGACCAAGGCAACAATGTGTATGATGAAACGGTTAATGCATGTACGTGTCATGAGGTCCTGCAGGGCATGTTGAGAATACGAGCTTGATCTTGATTCAAATATGTGCATTTATGGTTTGAGTCGCCCCATCCTCCGTTGTGATGAAACAATTGATCATTGAAATGAGGCAAATAGCAATTACTGAAAGTATGGGCAACAATCAAAACTACTAAGCGAGCTGCGGTCCAGCATGTTGGCGAAAAGATTACGTTTGCACATTGATGCCGTAATAAGCTTGCACAAAAGACAGTCAAGTAAATGATGAGAGTGTGATATGCATAATGTGGTCAAAAACAACATAGTGAGAAATACATATCAAAGGTGTCTGTATCAAGGGGATACATGCAGCAACTATGAATTTCCAAACGTGAGCAGCACTCAATCTGAAGCACGCATTGTTGATGTGGTAACATCGGTAAAATAGTAGCCGCGGGCAACATACGGGAGGTGAGAAGAAGACGTAAACGTGAGTGTGATGGATATGGAACGGACATGTTGTGCTAGATGATGCGCCACTATATTAACTTGTCGAAGTGCATAATGAAGCAAACTGCATGTAAGTCGAAGAAAAATATCCAATCATTTATATTCCGGCATTCTGGATAGCAATGTTCCCCCATTTTGGTTACCTCTAAACACTCTATCTCCACGAGTATATTTCGATGCAAACGTCCAAAATAAATGAGACTATATAATACTGCCTGAAAAGCAATAGCCCCCGCCATCTGACCAGAATGATCTCTAAGTATTGCCCCTGCCGTAGCTGATTGCCTTCCTAAAGTTGCATCAACGTTCAGCTTTAACTTTCCTAAGGGAAGCATCTGCCATTTCAAAACTGTGAGGCCGAAGGATTTGGGAAAGACCAAGATGAATAAGGTGCAAATAATTTGTTGCCAACTTAGTGCCTGAAAATGTAGATGCCCAATAAGCCAAAGATTATGTTCGTATAGATCTTCCAAACTGTCCAGCAAAGCATAGTCAGTAATATAATGAGGAAGTGTCCTAGAAGAGAGCGTTTTGTCAAAGATAACCTGATGAGCTACAGCCTAACCTTGTGGATACAAACACTGACGATGACACCTCAATGCCCCACACAGGTCCCATAACAAGGAGTATGGCTAAGAAATTGTTACATTGTGTTGAATCATTTCTTTACAGGCATGAAGAGGATGAACCAAGCAGAGATGATGTCCATTGGGCTTATATGATACAAGCTTTGATCTAGTTGTATCAAAAACGTGTTGTACATATCTTTAGTTGTTCTTTTTATTATTGTTGGTTGGTTAACCTTGTTTTAGGATAGTTTGTGCTGTATTGTTGCCTTGTCTTTCAGGTACACGTACATAGCTTGGAAATGCAATTAGAATCTGAATTTTTGTCCAAGCAAAGAGGTGAAATGCAAGTAGCTTACAAGCAAGGTGGTGACAAGCACTCATGTCAAAATCAGATTGGTTCTTCACGTTAAGAATGGATGAAACAAGCTGCTCACATCATTAGCCAATAGGATGGAGTCTTGCAAATGTACAAACCAATCAAAAACAAGTGAAGGAAAGCAAGCAAGCTGCACAACAAAAGATCCAATCAAAAACCATGAGGAATTTGGCTGGTTGAAGGCATAATTGAGTTGAATATTCAAAGCCTCAAATACAACCAATCAAAGGCATTTCTAAGCAAGCTGCTCAATACATTATCCAATCAAAACTTTGGCTGAAAATCAAGCATGGAAGAAACGTTAAATCCTTTGAAAATTCAAAGCCAACTTGCAACAATCAAAAGGCCATTCCAAAGCAAGCTGCTCCATGTATTAACCAATCAAATTGATCAAGAAAAAGGCTGGAAAACAGGATGGAGAGCACGGCAAGCAACCAGATTCTTGGAGCCAAAGTTGTTCAAAAACAAGCACCTTATTTTTAGTCTTGTACTTTGTACTTTAAACCTTGTACTCTTGTAATTTTCGTTTTGTATAAATAGCATAGGAATCAGATTGTAAACACAACACAATTTCAAGAAAACATTTCAATCAAACATTCCTTTAAGGAGTTCTCAACTTTCTAGTTGAAGTTAAAACCACTTAACGGTTTTCTTTCAAGTTCATAGCCTAGAACTTGTTAGTACTCACTTCATTTTTGGTTTACAGCATCTTAGGGTCGCAATGAGGTTTTATATGTGTTGGAATGCCAAAGAGGAAGAGGTGTTGGCATAAATTGAGCCAAGAACAAACGGTTACAGTTCAAGGGGTGTCATTGTGATGTTCTTTGCCATAGCTGTGGTTCAAATCAGTTTGGAGTAGGAGACAAAGTCCTTGGAACGTTTATCTAGCCTTCGTTTTGCTCATCAATTGGTATCAGAGTGTTGGTTAGTCTTCTATTCATGTTTACATTGTTTAAACTTGCATATGAGTGATGCTGCCCAAAACTGTTTAGTAAACTGTTTTATGTCCGTGTAGAATCTGTTAGTTTAGGTAGTTAGTTTATGTTTTAAAGTGTTTATGAGATAGTTTACAATAGTTTGGTAACTTAGTTTTAAGTGGCAAAACCGAAAACCCCCACAAAAATAACTTAGACTAGACTTAAGTGTGTTAGAATCTGATTGTGTAGCTCAAGTTTAGAACCGTGTGTAACCAGCTTGTACTTGTTCAATCTGGCCTAGATATTGTTCATTAGGTCCTAATCTAGAAGTTTAAATGGTAGTTTAGATAAGTCCTTAAAACAGAAAACTTTGAACACAAAAATAGATTAGTTGATAGTTAGTTGTAATCAAGTTGTTAAAATTCTGTTTTCTTTTGTACTTGTGTGCAATCTGTTTTAAACGTTTTGTTTGCTGCCTTATTTAGCTTGGTTAGACTAGTTTACAACATAGTTTAAGTGTTTATTTGGTTGTTTAGTTTAGCACAAGCAAAACCGAAAACTGAGAACAAAACAAGGTAGTTTTAGCTAAGTAAGTGTGCTGCCTAGTTTCTATTGACATGCGTTTGGTAAGTAGGATATAAACCCTTGCATCTAGTATCATTTAGTTTAGAATCTGATTGCATCATACGAACAAAAACCAAACAAAAAACAAAGTAGGATAGATCACTTAAAAACAGAACAAAACAAGTTAGCTTACTTTGCATCAAAAACTGATTTCCATTAGTTGTTAGTAATCAGCCTTTATAAATTGCATTTAGAAACAAATAAGTTACATTTAGCCATCTTAAGATTAGTTAGATCATTTGCATCAAAAACAAAAAAAGAAAAAAAAAAGACAAACTGACCAAAAACCGTGTGGTTTAGAACAACCTTTTAAAGCTCATTTGAAATCTTGGTGTATGCTAATAGCTTTATCTTTTTGTTGATTTCAATTGTTTCAAACAACTTGTTGGACTTAGATACATTCTGAAAGTTAGGAATTGTTTAAGCCCCACACTGTTAAAGAGCTATCCAATTGTTGTTTTAGATCAATTTCTGAACTTACATTGCACTATATACAATTTGAACTTGTTGTAATTGTGAATTGAATTCTCACTACATAGTGTTTAGCCGTGTTGTGTACGAGGAACTTTCAAATTCCAAATACAACAAACCTTGTGCAATTAAAGGCCGTGAGCAATGTCTCATGTAGGCCGTGAGAAGTAGTCTCACAACAATCAAGCAAACCCCTCCAAAGAAAGAAAATTAAGCTTGATTGAGAAATACGCGAGAGAAAAGCCAATATTTGTCAACAAGTAAGAGGCAAGACAAGAGAGAATTGCACAAGAAAACCAAGTGAGGAAAAGCCAAAATTAAACATTGCATAAAGGAAAATTTCCGTGCAAAGCTCAAGAGAAAGAAAGTGCCCAAACCGAACCAAAGTGTTGTATTTTTGAAATATTGAAAGTTTCTAAAGCAAACCCTTGCTGACACTTTGTTTGTGTGCTTTTACTTTCACTTTACTTCAATTGATAATTGCATATGCTGTAAAGTAATTGAGGGATTGTCTTAAACAACCCCGTAGATTTCATTCAGCCCGAACAACAATTTGACTTTTGTGATTTACTTGAATCTTTAGGTAAAATAGTCCAAATTGCTGTTTTGAACAATTGTCAACATAAAGTAGAGTATTTGCATCTTGTCAATATTTTAAATTGGTTTTTGAGATTGTCTTTTGAATCATGGGTCCCCAACAGAAAGATAATGCACCATCCCCGTCCCCATGTACTCCTGTCCCATCCCCAGTCCCTGTTACCCTAGAGAATATACAGCAAACACTCACTTTCCTTGTTAATCAGTTTGGTTTAATGAGAAGTGACATAGAGGATAACAAACAAAGGATAAACAACGTAGAAAAGCCAACCTCAGGTCAAAAGGAACCTAATATACCTTTTCAAGAAGGCACCTCTTATGGTAATGAGTCTCATGTTCAACCTAGAAGAGTCACATCACATAGAGGTAGAAGTCGAGGTCGAGGTAGTAATGGTGGTCGTAGGAACATTTCTTTTGAGGAGAGATTTGATTATCTCCCTGAGTACAATGAAGAACACTATCCGGAAGAATGGTATGGTGAACGTCAACTTGATAGAGATGAACATCTTGAAGAAGAGTTCATTACTACTAAACTGACAATACCCTCCTTCCAAGGGAAAAGTGATCCTGAAACATATCTGCAATGGGAAACAAAAGTAGATCATATGTATTCTTGCACTAACTATTCTGAATTGGCCAAAGTGCGGTATGCAACTTTTGAATTTGTAGATTATGCTTTACTCTGGTGGGAGCAATTGAGGAATACCAGGAGAAGAACAAGACAGCCCCCTGTTGTTACTTGGTCCGAGCTGAAACAAGAGATGAGGAAGAGATTCATATCTCCTTCCTATGAAAGAAGCATTTTCCAGAAATTGCAACAACTTTCTCAAGGTAATAGAACTGTTGATGAATTTTATAAAGAATTAGAACATCTGCTTACCAGGGATAACATAGAAGAAGCTGAGGAAGCCACAATGGCTAGATTTCTAGCTGGCTTGAACAAAGAGATTGCATTCAAGGTGGAACTTACACCTTACTCTAATCTGGCTTCTATGGTTCACATTGCTGAGAAAGTGGAAAGACAATTGAAGGTAAAAACTTCTAACCCTTCCTTTCGGACTAATCCTTTGAGTTTTCCTAGAACACAGCCCAGGACGCCTTTCCGTCCACAACAAGGTCAAGGCCGTGGATTCCAAGGAAAATCAACCCAGAACATCCAAAATCGTCCAAAGTTTCCAATCACTGATAAAGGCAAAACCAAGGTGGAAGGTACGCCTAATGTTAAGACTCGTGATATTCAATGTTTTAAATGCTTAGGAAAAGGTCATTTTGCTAATCAATGTCCCAACCCTAAACGCATCATGTTTATTGAAGAGTCTAATGAGTATTATTCTGAGGAAGAATTGGAAGAGAGTGAGGAAAACAATGAAGTTGAACAAACATGTGAGGAAGAATAAGAGATTAGTGAAGAGATTAATAAGTGTGAAACAAAAGAGTTCTTAGTTGTCCGTCGAGCTCTAAGTGCCCAAATTAAAACTGAAGAACCTGATATACAAAGAGAGAACATATTCCACATTCATTGTATGGTTAAAAAGAAAGTCTGCACTTTAATCATTGACTCCGGTTCATGTACCAATGTGGCAAGTTTTGAACTTGTTAGGAAACTTGAGTTACCTTTAATTAATCACCCCCATCCTTATAGACTTACGTGGCTTAATGAGTGTGGTGAAGTTAAAGTAACAAAGCAAGTCCTAGTTCCTTTATCAATCGGTGGGTATTCTGCTGAGGTGTTATGTGACGTAGCCCCTATGCAATCAAGTCATATCTTATTAGGTAGACCGTGGCAATTTGACAACAAGGTTACATATGATGGTTACCTGAATAGATATTCCTTTAGGCATAACAATAAACTGTTCAAATTAAATGCCTTGCCCCCGCACAAAGTCTTTGAGGATCAACAATGAATGTTAAAAAGCCATAAAGATCCAAAAGAAAAGGAACTGGAAAGGATTTTCATCAAGGAAAACCAACTGAAAAGTTCACATCTTAAAATTGAACCGAAAGAAAACAAAGTTTCTGCTGAACCATCTCTAAAGAAAAGCGCATTCTTTGCATCTCAAAGTGAGGTATTCCATGCTATCAATTCAAACAAAAATGTTTATATCTTGCTTTACAAAGAAGCTCTGTTCTCGTCTTCTGTAATACCATCTACTTTACCAAGTGAAGTTGCATCTTTACTTCAAGAATTTTCTAGCTTGTTTCCTGAAGGAGATCCCCCAGGTTTACCACCTCTAAGAGGCATTGAGCATCAAATAGATTTCGTTCCAGGAGCTGTTCTGCCAAACAGACCTGCCTATAGAGCCAGTCCAGAGGCAACTAAGGAAATCCAAAAACAAGTTGAGGAATTATTGACCCAAGGTAAAGTAAGAGAGAGTATGAGTCTTTGTGCTGTTCCTGTTATCATTGTCCCTAAGAAAGATGGAACTTGGAGAATGTGCACTGATTGTAGAGCCATCAATAAGATCACTGTGAAGTATAGATACCCTATCCCTAGGTTGGATGACATGTTGGATATGTTGCATGGGTCTAGGTGTTTTAGCAAATTAGATCTTAAACAAGGTTATTTCCAAGTGAGAATTAGGGAAGGTGATGAATGGAAAACTGCCTTTAAGACTAAATTTGGATTGTACGAATGGTTAGTTATGCCCTTTGGTTTAACCAATGCCCCTAGTACTTTCATGAGGTTAATGAATGAGGTCTTAAGGAAATTCATAGGGAAATTTGTAGTAGTTTACTTTGATGACATTCTTATCTACTCCAAAACCCTAAGTGAACATCTGATCCATCTTAGAGCTGTATTTGTCACCCTACAGAAAGAAAAGTTGTATGCTAATTTCAAGAAGTGTTCTTTCTGTCTGGAGAAGGTTACATTCTTAGGATTTGTGATTAGTGCTGAAGGAATTGAAATGGATCAAGAGAAAGTTAAATCCATAACTGAGTGGCCAACCCCTAAGTCTGCTGGAGATGTTAGGAGTTTTCATGGATTAGCTAGCTTCTATAGACGTTTTGTGAAGGATTTCTCTACCATTGCTGCACCCTTGAATGAATTAGTCAAGAAAGATGTAAGATTTGAATGGGGAGAATCACAACAACAAGCCTTTGAGGAACTTAAGAAACGTCTAACTTCTACACCTATCCTGAGATTGCCCAACTTTGATGAAATGTTTGAAGTTGAATGTGATGCCAGTGGAGTTGGCATTGGAGCTGTATTGCATCAAGGTAACAAACCTGTTGCCTACTTTAGTGAGAAATTGAAAGGAGCTTCCAGAAATTATTCAACCTATGATAAAGAATTGTATGCCCTTGTCCGTTCTTTACAAACTTGGCAACATTATCTGCAACCTAAGGAATTTGTGATTCATACTGATCATGAAAGCCTTAAGTATCTAAAAGGTCAAGGAAAATTGAACAAAAGACATGCCAAATGGGTTGAATTCATTGAACAATTGCCTTATGTGATCAAGTATAAGCAAGGAAAAGAAAATGTTGTTGCTGATGCCTTATCTCGTCGCTATACTTTGATTACTACTCTTTCATGTAACATGTTTGGTTTTGAATCTATCAAAGAAATGTATCATTCTGATCATCACTTTAGTTCTATCTATCAAGCATGCATTGATTCACCTTTTTCTAAAAATTACTTGCATGATGGTTATTTGTTTAAAGAACATAAGTTATGTGTACCAATGTGTTCATTAAGAGAGTTGTTGATAAAAGAAGCTCATGGAGGAGGTTTAATGGGTCATTGTGGCTCGTTAAAAACTTTGGAGACACTTAAGGAACATTTCTTCTGGCCGCATATGAGAGGACATGTTGATAAGGTATGTGACCAATGTATTACTTGCAAACAAGCAAAATCTAGAACACAACCACATTGATTGTACACTCCCTTATCTGTTCCAAGCTCACCTTGGACTGATATTTCTATGGACTTTGTATTGGGATTGCCTCGATCCAAAACTGGTAAAGATAGCATCTTTGTTGTTATTCATAGATTTTCCAAAATGGCACATTTCATTGCATGTAAGAAAGTTGATGATGCTATTCATATTGCTGATTTGTTCTTTAAGGAGATTGTTAGATTGCATGGCATGCCACGTACAATTGTTAGTGATAGAGATACAAAGTTTTTAAGTCATTTCTGGCGTGTTTTGTGGAGTAAACTTGGTACTATTTTGTTATTTTCTACAACTGCTCACCCACAAACCGATGGTCAAACTGAAGTTGTTAATAGAACTTTGTCTCAACTGTTACGTGTTGTCATTCAAAAGAATTTAAAGAATTGGGAAGACTGCTTAGCTTATATTGAGTTTGCATATAATAGAGTTGTTCATAGTGGAACATTGCATTCTCCTTTTGAAGTTGTTTATGGCTTTAACCCTTTGTCCCCGCTTGATCTTATTCCCATACCTGTTCATGAACGTGTTAGTTTAGATGGTGAACGAAAAGCAAAACTTGTGAAAGAATTGCATGAAAAGGTTAAGTCACAACTTGAAGCTAAGAATAAAGTGTGTGCCAATAGAGCCAACAGGAATCGTAAAGCTGTTATATTTGAACCTGGAGATCTTGTTTGGTTACACTTGAGGAAAGAAAGATTCCCTAAGGAAAGGGACTCAAAGTTGAAGCCAAGAGGCGATGGACCGTTCAAAGTGTTGAAACGGCTTGGTGATAATGCCTATGTTCTCGATCTTCCTGAAGAAAGGTATGGTCCTATCTCTAAAACTTTTAATGTTGCTGACCTTTCTCCGTTTAGTATTGATTCAGATTCGAGGACGAATCCTTCTCAAGTGGGAGGGAATGATGAGCTACAGCCTAACCTTGTGGATACAAACACTGACGATGACACCTCAATGCCCCACACAGGTCCCATAACAAGGAGTATGGCTAAGAAATTGTTACATTGTGTTGAATCATTTCTTTACAGGCATGAAGAGGATGAACCAAGCAGAGATGATGTCCATTGGGTTTATATGATACAAGCTTTGATCTAGTTGTATCAAAAACGTGTTGTACATATCTTTAGTTGTTCTTTTTATTATTGTTGGTTGGTTAACCTTGTTTTAGGATAGTTTGTGCTGTATTATTGCCTTGTCTTTCAGGCACACGTACATAGCTTGGCAATGCAATTAGAATCTGAATTTTTGTCCAAGCAAAGAGGTGAAATGCAAGTAGCTTACAAGCAAGGTGGTGACAAGCACTCATGTCAAAATCAGATTTGTTCTTCACGTTAAGAATGGATGAAACAAGCTGCTCACATCATTAGCCAATAGGAAGGAGTCTTGCAAATGTACAAACCAATCAAAAACAAGTGAAGGAAAGCAAGCAAGCTGCACAACAAAAGATCCAATCAAAAACCATGAGGAATTCGGCTGGTTGAAGGCATAATTGAGTTGAATATTCAAAGCCTCAAATACAACCAATCAAAGGCATTTCTAAGCAAGATGCTCAATACATTATCCAATCAAAACTTTGGCTGAAAATCAAGCATGGAAGAAACGTTAAATCCTTTGAAAATTCAAAGCCAACTTGCAACCAATCAAAAGGTCATTCCAAAGCAAGCTGCTCCATGTATTAACCAATCAAATTGATCAAGAAAAAGGCTGGAAAACAGGATGGAGAGCACGGCAAGCAACCAGATTCTTGGAGCCAAAGTTGTTCAAAAAAAGCACCTTATTTTTAGTCTTGTACTTTGTACTTTAAACCTTGTACTCTTGTAATTTTCGTTTTGTATAAATAGCATAGGAATCAGATTGTAAACACAACACAATTTCAAGAAAACATTTCAATCAAACATTCCTTTAAGGAGTTCTCAACTTTCTAGTTGAAGTTAAAACCACTTAACGGTTTTCTTTCAAGTTCATAGCCTAGAACTTGTTAGTACTCACTTCATTTTTGGTTTACAGCATCTTAGGGTCTCAATGAGGTTTTAGATGTGTTGGAATGCCAAAGAGGAAGAGGTGTTGGCATAAATTGAGCCAAGAACAAACGGTTACAGTTCAAGGGGTGTCATTGTCATGTTCTTTGCCATAGCTGTGGTTCAAATCAGTTTGGAGTAGGAGACAAAGTCCTTGGAACGTTTATCTAGCCTTTTTTTGGCTCATCATAACCACCACTGTAATATATTTGCCGATAATGATGAACCCCGAGGTAGAGGACCATCCAAGTGAACAGCGAACACTGTCCACACATTCCATACAAGGCGACATCGCAGAAAAACATGATCCATGGTGGCTGAATCCGTCTTACAAAATGAACAAATGGTTGGACAATCATGAGAAAAACAATGCAAATTATCGTCGAAAGGAAGCGCATGGTGAAAGATTTTCCACATGAAGATACTGGCTAATGTAGGAATTGATTTCCACCATATGTATTTGTGAGATAAAAGTGTGATGTGTTGCGGACGAAAGTCAGCATATGCATGTTTTAATGTAAATTGCCCACTTGGGGCCGAGTTCCAGAAAACATCAGCGTCATGTGTTGTATGGCTGGAACATATAGTATGAACGGAGCATATTCTCTTCCAACCTGGCGAATCATATATATGAGGGATGAAATCCAACCGCTTGCCATAGCGTTGCTGCATACGCCTTGCCCACAACGTTGAGCTTGCATGATGATTCCACCATATTTTACAATCATACACAAGTATGTGATGCAGACTACGAATACCCAACCCACCTTCAAGTTTCGGCCGCATAATATCTTTCCATGAGACCCAATGATCCCGAGGTCCCAAAATAAACTTTGCCATCCGCTGTTGAATTGAGTTTATCACGCTTTTTGGTAACCGAGCAGCTGCCATTAAATGACGCTTCCAACCTGAGAGTTTGGCGTCAAAGTGTTGTAGCAATCCAAATGGGTACGATCGGTGCATCAGATGCCGGATCAAAGTCCACACTCCATTTCGTTACTCGCATATGACATCCTGCAATTCACCATGTCCTACGATAAAAACATCAGATATAATCTGGTTCATGTGTGAAATTCAGCAGAATATAGGATTTATCTATCAAGGTTATTCTAACATCTGATTTGAATCTGATGTGGTCCAAGGTGTGCAAAATACAAGACAAAGTTTGTCTTAGTCTACGTTTGGAAGGTGGAATAGTTGGAGCCCATGAGTTGCACGCATCAGAATCCAATTTTTTCGAACACCTCTCTTATCACCTTGATCAGTGGCCTCCCATAGCAAAAGGTACCAACTAACGCTAATCGATACGTAACAGCCAGGGCGTCGATCTCCTTATCCGTAAATGTAATCATTGAAATTCCTTTATGTTTAGATGTTGTTGTCGGTGAAATTATAATTGGTTGAGCACTAGAATTGACGACGACAGCAAAGGTTTTTATGCCAAAAATATATCTTTATTATGAAGTAGCCTCACTTTTGGCGTCCATACGATCAGAACTTGTAGCAAAGGCTTGTAATGTAATAATTACACTGTACAAGCCAAATCATAAAATAAGATGAAAAGCATAAGCTGCAGCCCATACGATCAGAACTTGTAGCAGGATATTAGTCGTCCGCATCAGAAGATGATCAAAAAGTGGGAAATGGTAAAGTCAGTCAAGATGATCCCCCGAATATACGATGGAAGAGCTCTCAAACGAGGATAGCATACAATAGTGGTATGCCCTACCGCTTCTTGTGCCAAAAAGTGTGCTGCCTGATTAACCTCACGAGGAGCATAATGTAATCGTATAGAGGAGGCATCAAGAAGGATCCGAAGTCTGTGTAAATCCGAGCAAGTGTAGTAGAAGTATGCATAAAATGAACAAACTGTTGACAATCAACCTCAACGTCAAGATGTCCAAATCATGGAAGGTAATACGTAAGAGCAATAAGCGCTGCTTGAGCTTCCACCCTTAAAGGATAATCATGTCGCAAGGGGAAGGAGAGTGCATGGATCATGGATCCTATTGGATCCCGAACAATGGCCCGCCGCCTGCTGCATGTCTACCGACAGACGCATCTGTGTTTAACTTTAATCTGCCTGATGGTGGAGGATACAAACAAATTATCCAAATCATGTTCGGACAAAGTAATGGAGAGACGCCCACTTGAACAAGAAGCGGAACAGAAGCTGCAATCTTAGTCCCACTTTGATATTTTGCCCATAGGAAGATGTCCCTCTTAATATCTCTAAGTATGCCATGTTGTGACTACGATCCATCGTCAAACACCAAATCAGCATAGTTCTTCCATATATTCCAAAAGAGAATACCCGGATATATGCGATGAACATGGCCTAAGAAATTTGATGGAGCCTCCAACCATACCGTAATTAGGAAAGAGCGCCAGTCCCTGGCTCGGTGTGCAGCAATGTCAAGCAAGGCATTGAAATAATTTCGTATGAGATGAATTTCCAAGCGATGATAAAATAAGTGATTGGTGGTTGCAGACTCCAAACGACAAAAAGGACAAATACTCGGCAGAACCTGTGCAAATCGAGACACAACATCCGGCAATGGTAATGATTGATGTAACACCTGAATCGTTGGACGTTGGCGTGGCATCCAAATAATAGTACTAGACAGTTGTTTGATAGCAGGCGGACAAAAAGCTTTATAAGCATTACTAAGAAGAAATCTTCTAGAGGCAGTAGGCCATATTGGCGTGTTACCGTCCCATTGAACCATCAATGTGCAGCGGAGGTGAATACCACAAATTCGTCTCCAACCCAGAGAGTCATAAATACGAGGGACAAAGTCATCACATCTTCTATAACGCAAGCACACATATTCACTCCACAAGGATGTACTTGTATGATAATTCCACCACAGTTTGGCCGTGAATGCTTGTTGGACCACACTTAATCACCGAATATGAAGCCCGCCCTCTAATTTTGGATTACATACTGTAGACCATGCTACCCATTGACGACGATTAGTACCCCACAGGAATCTCGTAAAACGACGCTCCAATGCATGAATAATGCTACGTGGCAGACATGCAGCCGCAAGGACATGAGTGGGAATAGACAATAGCACCGATCAAATTAGAACTAACCTGCCTGGCATGCTCAATAATTTCGCTTGCCAACCATTCAGTCTGCAATCTACATGTTGTATAATGTCTTGGAAATGGCTTGACCGTGCGATTCCTTTGTGCAAATATGATCCCAAATTTTTCATAGGAAGGGCCGATTGTCGCATGCCAAGCAACATGGTAAAGACATGTCTCTAAGATAATAAAACTGCATCAGAATATACCACTAGACTTTTATGCGAGTTTACTGCTTGTCCCGAAACACGCTCATATTCATAAAGAAACTGCTTGAATCTGAGTAAGTTCCTGTGGTTTGCCGTGAGAAAAACTAACAAATCGTCTGGATAAGACAGATGCGAAATGATCATAGGCAATCGACCTAAAGAATACAGTAGTATAGTGGATTGCTCAATCAACTTCTTTAAACCTCTACTAAAGCCTTCAGATGCCAAAATAAAAATGATGAGGATTGGGGATCCCATCAAGAGGTCATGGGCCCTATGACAAGTAGGAGGGCAAGAGAACTTTGTCATCAAGTTGGTACCTTCATGTATAAGCATGTTCAAGATGAACCTAAGGTTCCATGGGTTCACTTCATTGAGGCCACCCTTTGAACGTTTTATAAGTGTGCGTGTGTGCTTTTGAAATTTATCTTGTTTCTTGTGATCTATGTTTTATGTGTTTTCTTTGTAGGTAAATTAGGTACATAGAAGATCCAAAATGAAAGGAAGGCCCAAAAGAAGCAAGATAAGTGTGTGTTGCAAAAAGGGAGACAAAAGGAATGTTGTCTTAAAGAGAATGTTTGTCTCCACAAAGACAAATTCAAATGTGTCCAAGATGGAATCCATTTTCAAAAAATCTAGCTGAAATTATCTCCACAAGGGCCGGCCAACTTGAAGCTCAAAAGATGGAGATTAAATTGCATTCAAACTTCAAGCCAAACTTGAATTTAAATTCAACTATTATTTGAATTCAAGTTTCAACCATTTTGAGCTTTAGATTTCAACATCTCAGCCATTTGAAAACCTCTCACACGCCAACTTGAAGTATAATGAAGATGAGATCACAATTCAAAGTTGAATCCAAATTTGAATTCAAGTTCAAATCCAATTTGAATTCAAACTTCAACCAACATTTGAATTCAACATGTCAGCCACTTGAAGGCCTTACCACACGCCATATCATACAATCACACGCCAACTTGGAGATCAAAAGAGATGGGATCACAATTCAAAGATTAAATTCAAGTTTGAAGTCAAATTCAAATTCAATTTGAATCCAATCTTCAATCAACCTTTGAATTCAATTTCAACCACTTCATCTACATCAAGATCAAGTCTCAAAACGCCAACTTCATCATCATACACGGCCAGATTCATTAAGGATAATGTCTTGCAAGATTTGAAGATTTTAGCTAGAATTTGTTTTAGCTTTGAATTCAAATAGTTTTCAATTTTCAAACATTGTTAGCTAGCTTTATTTTGAATTAGTTCTAGATATTTTAAGGCTCAATCTCAGCCTATAAATAAAGCCTTTGGGGCGCCTAGGGAGAACAACTTTTGATGAATAAGAATTCTTGATATTTCTTTCACTTTGTGTGAGACTTTGTTTTCTTGGTTTTGCTTTAAAAACCTAGGTTAAAATCCTTCAAAGTTGAGCATTTTGAAGGTGTTGCCATTTCTTAAAGGTGCCGTCCAGGAGGGCCGTATTGGTTTGCTTGATCAACGACCATCTTGAAGTGTTGGTCTTGCTCATTCTTAATCCACACATTTTTTAATCACTAAGGAATCAAGGGGAAGTCTTCTTCCTTGTGCCTAACCCTTTGTGAAGGACGTTTGGAAGGTGGAATCGTTGGAGCCCGCTAGTTGCTCGCATCAAATTGGTATCAGAGCCAGGTTACTCTATTCCACCATCTATCATTTCCGTTTCATTTGAGTTTAGTCATTTCAATTTCAGTTGAGTCCTTCTTCTACCCCTCATTCTACACGCCATTATCTTGCGTTTCATTCAAAAAAAAACGTCATTTCCTTTGAGTCCTTGCAAGTTGCTGCATTTTGCTCTTCATCATTCAAGTGTCATTTCCTTTATTTCCTTTCACGTCACAATCTGATTTTGAGTCGTTCAAACTTGAACATATTAGGGTTCGTTGCATTTTAGGTTACATTCAGCCTTCTTTTAAATATTCCAACCATCAGCCATAAAGCTACCTCGGTTTCAAATTATCTTGTTGCTACCGAAGCTTTTAGTTGGTGATGATTGTATGCATCTTGTGATTCGCATTGTGATTGATTTCATGCTTTAAATCTAGTAGTCCTACGTGTGCTTGTCTTCACAACCCATTTGCAACACCAAACAAACCCTAAAACCAGCCACACCCCACGGCCAACCAGCTCCACCCCAACCCAACCCTAAAAACTCACCAACCTGATCCCAAACAACCCTATTTACACCCCCAACAAAAAGCCCCAAACCCATTTTACCAAACACAATCAAAATCTAAAAACCCCAATTCATTCAAATAAACCCTAGCCCTAGAATTTGAATGTTGTTCAAATTCTGCCATAAACCAACCAATATCCAAATTGACCACACCAATCATCAATTACCACCCCAAATAGTCCATTTACAACGCCCGTTCAGTTCCCAAAAACCCCATCCTGCAAATTCCCAAAACGTTCAAAAAAACCCTAAATCAAAAACCCTAACCCTAACCCATTCGGCCTTACCCCAATTTCCCTCACTTTCCAAGGTTATTTTGTTGCAAGTCCAAGTTACAATTTGCATTTTAAATACATTGCACTATTCTGTCCAAAAACGCAAGTGCTAAGTGCAAAACGCGTGAAATTTCAATTCTGCCCTTAGTCAAAAAAAAGAGAATCTGAACCTTGCTCAATTGAAATAGCAAGGAAGAAAAAGAAAAACAAAAGAACAAGAGAAAGGGAAAAAAAGGGCAAAACGTTTGTGCATTGCGTGGAAAATTTTTGGTACGATTTGCAAACCTTGGATACTATATTTCCTTTAACCCCACATTGCCGTCCCCTATATACCTTATTCTCCATCTCCTGATCCTCTTGAATCAATCACACATTTGGTTGCTCGATTGTTGCATGACTTGGACCATTTTGTGGATAGTAAGTGCATAGAATCAAAATTAACTAAAGATTGCCCACGGCAACCCTTAGTTTATCTTTGGTTCAGCCTTATACATCAACTTTGGTTGCTTATTTTCTTTGAATCATAGTAGAAAGTTCAAGTTTGTGTTCATTTCAATTGATTCTACTTTGATACTAATTGGTGCAACTTGAATGCAAAGAGGAAGAAACAAGTGGAGAACATTGTGATTTGAAAAAGCCTTGGCAATACACTTCCTTATTGATCACTTTGAGCCTTCTTAGCTTCAGGTTATCCAAGAACCAAAGTGGTAAGAGAGTGGAAAGAATCGAAAGCGGAGTGTTCATAGCTTATTTTTTTACTAATCCCTTAACGTTTGCTTGTCTTTATGTTAGTTTGCTTCTTTCTTTTTCCTTTTTTCGTTCAATTCCTTAGGTACAATGGAGAGCACCAATCATTCTGCATCTAGCAAGTCAAAAGAGGCCGAAACTGTTGACAACACGCAACAAAAAATGCTGGGCTTAAGAAACTCATGCATGACAATGAGGTAATTAAGCATCGCTTGGAAGACGTGGAGCACAGCTACAAAACGAGTGATGGCCAAGGTACAAGCAGGGCCGTTCCCCTACCACAACATAGGCGCCACCCACCAGAGGAAGTTGAAGATGACAACCTTAGACCGCCACACATCGAGGCACGAAGGTTTGTTCCTTCTACACAGCCAAGAAGGTACATCCTACAAAGGTACAACGATGATTACATTCCATATGAGCATGATGAGTATGACTTTGATGACCACCCTCCCCGTGGTTACCAAAGACGCCAAAATCCCCTTTTCCCGCACGATGACGATTTTCTCAAAACCAAAATAAATATTCCCACGTTTTATGGTAAAAGTAATGCGGAGGAATATTTAGAATGGGAAACCAAAGTGGATTTAATCTTTTCTTGTACCAATTATAGTGAATTACAAAAAGTGAGGTACGCTTCTATTGAGTTTTCTGGTTATGCCCTTAATTGGTGGACAAATTTGTGTCGGAATAGAAATAAGACAAGGCAACCTCCAATTGCTACTTGGGAAGAAATGAAGTTTGAAATGAGACAACGTTTATCCCAAACAATTATGAGAGTTCTATTTTCACGAGTTTGCAAAACTTACGTCAAGGTTCCAAAAGTGTAGACGAGTATTATAAAGAGTTAGAAATTTTGTTGGAAAGGTCTAACTTGCAGGAACCTGAAGAAGCCACCAAGGCTCGTTTCTTACATTGTTTAAACAGAGAGATCGCGCAAAGGGTTGACCTTCAACCTTACCTCGACCTAATGACCATGGTCCACATGGCTGAGAAAATTGAACAACAACTAAAGGTACGTAGTTCCTCTAATTTCAATTCCACTTATCGTACTAACCAATCTTTATCAAGGTTTTCAAGCAAGCCTTCAGGAACAGGAAGCTCATGGCCTATGGAAGGCCAAACACGTGATCAAAACGTAACACAAAAGTTTGACAACCGTGTGCAGGGCACAAAAACGCGAGATAACGGAGCCCAACAAAAGGCCCCTACAGGGAATTCTTCTGATCTCTCGAACAGGTTTAGAGACATTAAATGCTATAAATGTCAAGGTCGTGGTCACATAGGAAAAGAGTGTCCTAATGCTAAACGAGTCATGTTAATTGAGGAAACTAATGAATATGTGACTGAGTTCGAGCATGAAAATGAATCTGAGCATGATAATGAAACTGAACTTTAAGAGAATCTAGGTGCACTAGATGAATATGACACTAAGGAATTTCTTCTTGTGCGTAAAGCTTTGAGTGCATATCCGAAATTAGATGATTTTAGTGATGATACTGCGCATGATTCTTATGATGATGATGCTAAAATTTCAATTGATACACATGTAGTTCATGATGATAAAGTTGATGTGCCAAATGAACATGACTTACATGATAAGCTTCTTTAATTGCATGATCCTAAATCATCTAAATGTTCTTTGTTCGAATCTGATTCCAGTAATGATGTTGTTTTGCACTCTAAAGTGTGTGAACTTGACAAGAAATTGCGTGTTTGTTTCCATGATGATGTTGAAATTGAACATGACTGTGAGAAGTTCTTAGAACGTAATTCTGACATTCGTAAGAGACTTCTCGCTCAAAAAGAACGTAACTTTGAAATCCTCACAGAAGTAGAAGAACAAAAGGTGCACAGAATAGACATCCTTAATAAATTGCAGGCTCTTAGGAGACTTGTTGATATCTATCATGTTCATGAGACTGACTTGCTTGCTGAAAATGATGAGCTTGAATCTAAAGTTATTGGTGCTTCGCATGATTCACATGATTTGCTTGATTTACATTATGATTTACAAGATGATTGGAGTGACATTTCAAGTGAGAACAATGATGCCTTAGGTGACAAACATGATAACGTTGAGAAGCATGAATGGGTTGTCCATAATAACCCTTTGTTTGAGTGTCTTGATAGTAACCTTCTATATGATAGTGCTGAGACTTCTAATTTGCGTGCGTATGAATCTGAAATTCCACTTCACGTTACGTTGCAAACTGATTTTGAGGATGATAATCTGCATGTTAGTGCTGGTTTGTGCTTGGTTGAGCATGACAGCTCAAATACATCTGATTTGGAGGTTCTAAGGAGAGTACAAGGTACGTTGTTTATTCCTTATGTTTTACATACATTCTTTTTCATGCATGAAAGATCTTATGTGAAGAGTCTTCTACCTACCATGTTAGTGCGTCCTAAACACATTAGGAAAAGGTGCTTCTTGTTGAGTGTTCATGTAGATATGTGCTATGATGTGTCCTTATTTGTATATGTCATCATTCAATTGATTGCTCACCCTAAGCATGTAAGACTTAAATTATGTACGATCATTGCACTTGGTTTGCTTGAACTTGTATCATACATAGCTTATGAGTCATTTGTGGAGTATCACTCTTATCCAATTGTGTGTTTAGATTTGAGGTATGCTTTTGCTGACCTCACACCTTTCACTGATAAACCCTTCGATTCGAGGACAAATCCTCTTGAGGAGCGGGGGAATGATGAGGATCGGGGATCCCATCAAGAGGTCATGGGCCCTATGACAAGAAGGAGGGCAAGAGAACTTTGTCATCAAGTTGGTACCTTCATGTATAAGCATGTTCAAGATGAACCTAAGGTTCCATGGGTTCACTTCATTGAGGCCACCCTTTGAACGTTTTATAAGTGTGCGTGTGTGCTTTTGAAATTTATCTTGTTTCTTGTGATCTATGTTTTATGTGTTTTCTTTGTAGGTAAATTAGGTACATAGAAGATCCAAAATGAAAGGAAGGCCCAAAAGAAGCAAGATAAGTGTGTGTTGCAAAAAGGGAGACAAAAGGAATGTTGTCTTAAAGAGAATGTTTGTCTCCACAAAGACAAATTCAAATGTGTCCAAGATGGAATCCATTTTCAAAAAATCTAGCTGAAATTATCTCCACAAGGGCCGGCCAACTTGAAGCTCAAAAGATGAAGATTAAATTGCATTCAAACTTCAAGCCAAACTTGAATTTAAATTCAACTATTATTTGAATTCAAGTTTCAACCATTTTGAGCTTTAGATTTCAACATCTCAGCCATTTGAAAACCTCTCACACGCCAATTGAACCAGTCCACATGCCAACTTGAAGGATAATGAAGATGAGATCACAATTCAAAGTTGAATCCAAATTTGAATTCAAGTTCAAATCCAATTTGAATTCAAACTTCAACCAACATTTGAATTCAACATCTCAGCCACTTGAAGGCCTTACCACACGCCATATCATACAATCACACGCCAACTTGGAGATCAAAGAGATGGGATCACAATTCAAAGATTGAATTCAAGTTTGAAGTCAAATTCAAATTCAATTTGAATCCAATCTTCAACCAACCTTTGAATTCAATTTCAACCACTTCATCTACATCAAGATCAAGTCTCAAAACGCCAACTTCATCATCATACACGGCCAGATTCATTAAGGATAATGTCTTGCAAGATTTGACGATTTTAGCTAGAATTTGTTTTAGCTTTGAATTCAAATAGTTTTCAATTTTCAAACATTGTTAGCTAGCTTTATTTTGATTTAGTTCTAGACATTTTAAGTCTCAATCTCAGCCTATAAATAAAGCCTTTGGGGCGCCTAGGGAGAACAACTTTTGATGAATAAGAATTCTTGATATTTGTTTCACTTTGTGTGAGACTTTGTTTTCTTGGTTTTGCATTAAAAACCTAGGTTAAGATCCTTCAAAGTTGAGCATTTTGAAGATGTTGCCATTGCTTAAAGGTTCCGTCCAAGAGGGCCGTACTGGTTTGCCTGATCAACGACCATCTTGAAGTGTTGGTCTTGCTCATTCTTAATCTACACGTTTTTTAATCACTAAGGAAGCAAGGGGAAGTCTTCTTCCTTGTGCCTAACCCTTTGTGAAAGACGTTTGGAAGGTGGAATCGTTGGAGCCCGCTAGTTTCACGCATCAAAAAAGGAGGGGCGACAGGCGATCCCCTTGCTTAACTCCTCTGGTAGGTCAGAAAAAACCGTTAGGGGCGCCATTAACCAATATGGAGATATGAGTGCTCTCCAGATGATTAAGGATAAGCGTGACAAAGTAAGAAGAAAAGCCAAAACGTAACAAGATCGCCTTTAAATACTGTCAGCTAACACGATCGAATGCTTTTGCCATATCCAACTTGATAATGGCTTTGTGTGGTCTTGTACCTCTGTCAAACCAAAGTATTAACTCATTAGCTAGCAATACCTGCTCAGTAATGCCACGGCCTTTCTGAAATCCTGCCTGCTCTGGGGAAATTATCTTAGGGATAATTGAATTCAAACGCGTTGCAAGAATACGGGTTTGGATCTTGCTCATAAAGGTAGATAAAGCAATGGGTTGAAAATCACCGAATGTTTGTTGGGCTGTGGCTTTGGGTATCAATATGATCATAGAATGTGCCATAGCGCGGGGTACTGGGAAGCGAAGGAAAAATTCTTGAACCACTTTATACACATCCAAAGATATTATCTCCCAACAGCTGCGAAAGAACCATCCGTTATATCCGTCCGGTCCTGCCGCACTATGTGGATCTAAACTCCAAACTGCCTGTTTAACTTCCTCCAAGGTTGGCATGTGCATAAGCATATTATTTATCCTCAGACGTAACCAATAATAGAATGGAAGCGAGGAATTCTGTACTATCCTGTACTGTTTGTGCGGTGAACATGCGGGTAAAATGATCAACTGCTGCCGTACCTATACTCTCAGGCGTGTCGCAGTAATCCCCATTTTCCTTATAAATGCCATGCAACCTCTGATGACGATGCTTATCTTTAACAATGGAATGATAATAATGGGAGTTGCAGTCGCCCTCCTTAAGCCACTTGACACGTGCCTTTTGCTTCCAAAACTCCATTTCTCTATGCGTTACCTGCTTCAACTCAGACTGAGTTTTGAAATATATCATCTGGTTGTGATCGCTAGGATCAAGATCATACGCCATCTCCAATGCACGGGCTCTATTCTCTGCGGTATCCAAAGTGCGAAAGATATTTCCAAAAATTTCTTTATTCCACCTAGTAACATCTTTTTTAAAAGCTCGCAACTTTGCACACAACCCTCTCATACCCCCAACTATAGGATATGATGCCCAAGTGGATCTCACAAATAGAAAGTCCGGATGAGATGTCCAAGCTGTGAGGAAACAAAGCTGTTTGGGCCCCTGAGATAAATCATGCGAACATTGTAGTAGTAACGGACAATGGTCGGAAGTCGTTTGACTCAGATGAGTTAACTTCAATAATGGATATAGATCATAAAATCTCTCATTGCAAAAAACCCAGTCTAACCGACGCCAAATGCGGCCTAAACCTCTCCCACCCTGCGATGTATAGCATATTCCAAAATGCGGCACCAAATGCCATTCAACATATTGAACCATGTCATTAAAATCGTATAATGTTGACATTGCTAGACGAGAAATACCTTTATGATCTAAAGGAGATAAGAACGTATTAAAGTCACCAGAGATAATCCATGGTTCCGCACATGCATCATAACATTGACGTAGCCCTTGCCATAACGAGTGCATGTCCTGAACTGTGTGTTGACCATAAACACAGGACACCAATATAACATGTTGATTGTGAAGCTTAAATCAGAAATGAGCAACCTGATCCACAAGTCGGACATCTAGTAATTCCATATACGAGTTCTTCCAAAAGCACCATGCACGACCATCACAAATATTTTGAGAAGAGGTGAAACCCAGATTTATCTGTGCCCTAGTCAGTCGCGTAAGCGATTGTTGAGGTTCAATAACGAACAAAAAATGTATTGAGTACTGATTTAATTAAAGTCTCAAACAAGATATAGAGGTGCGCAGACCTCTCAAATTCCACGTTAATACGTTCATTGAGAAAGAGGGGGATTTAAATTTGAAGAGCAAGTAACACTATGAGTAAGGACCTGACGAGGGGGTCGCGATATCTGAGAATGCAGCCGTCGGCTCCGTTTGCGAATGCAAGGTATAAAACCATCCTCATCTGGCTCCGTACTAGGATTAGATAATCGATGCAACAGCTCAACATCAGAAGATCCCTCCTTCACTGTTGGAATACGTCCAGATAAATCCTCAGATGATTGTCTATACTCATTTTGGACATTATGTATAGTTTCCATATCTGATATAGCTATAGGCATGTGCGATAAATCGGTGTCTGAGGATGTATAGATTATATCAGGAGCTGCAGGGGAGGATGGATGATTCGGTAGAATATCTTCAGTCGATCGACCCAACACAGATAAATCTTGAGTAGCAGGAGCGGAATCTTCAGGGACGAAATATACAGGATCTGAGGCCATAGCAGGTTGATCCTCTGAAATTTGTTCCTCTGATAAATCATTAGGATCAGCAGTTTGGACTGGAGGCGCAAGATCAGTGTCAATAACTAGGAGAGTTGCAGACTTAGTTTTTGTATGGGGTTGCATCTCAGAAGCAGGCTGGGCATTATCTTTCGGTTTCAGACGCCATTGTTGAGATGTTGCAAGGGGATGAGCATCAGCAGAGTTCTAATCCCCACCATAGCGATCATGTTTGTGACCAAGAATATTGCATTTGTCATATACTACCGTCTGATAATGATGATGACAATGCTTTGAAAGTGTAATTTAGTTGGCAATTCCTTGGAGACACCAACTTCTACACATGCCCTAGCCACTGAAGGACGAAGTAACTTTTGTGTGGCTGTATCCATTCTAATCGGAGTACCAACCATCGACGCAATAGCAAAAAGAGCAGACTGATTCTGCAGATAAACCGGCAAACCAGGCATCGCAATCCACACAGGGACGATAGGGTCATCATACCTTGGATCAAAATCTTGTGTATATTTAGTGATTCGCATGTGAAAGCGAAGAATGTTCCAAGAACGACGACAAAAACAACGATTATAATCCTCCTCCTTCTCAAATCGCAAAAGCACGTGCGATTTATCCAATAAACTAGCATGGACGCTTCCAACGAAACCAATGTGATCCAAAGTTTTTTGAAGAGCAACCATGGATGGCCTTCCATTCCAAAAGGAACCAACAAGCGTGTAACGGAATGGAGTCAAGAGAGCCGAAACCTCAGATTCATCAAATATAATAGAGGGATAACCTTTGAAATGCTGAGGTTGTTTTTTAGAGATAGAAGTGAGTACCGATGGTGGATCACCGGCGTGGACAGCAGCAAACAACCGGACAGCCGAAGCCACCGGCCCTGACGGTGGCATCGAGATGACGGCGCAAGCAGAAAATGATCGCAAGGAAGGTGGCTCGGATCGCCAGAGCATTTTTCTTTTTATAAAAAACACTATGCTGCATTAATATATATATATATATATATATATATATATATATATATATATATATATATTTGAAAGAAGTAATTTTATTAGGGAGCCTCACTTATGGCAGAGGAGTATCTTATTACATAAAAGCAAAGCACATCAATGTATGAAAACAAGCAGTATAGGTACATTATGAGATACAGACTCTGGCGATGGTGCTTATCCTTAGCGATAGAATGAAAATAACACGAGTTACATTCTCCTTCTCTGAGCCATTTGACTCGTGCCTTCTGCTTCCAATACTCCATTTCCCGATGTGATGCTTGTTTTAGCTGTCTGTGATTCAAAATAAACTGTTCGATTGTGATCACTAGGGTCAAGATCATAAGCCAACTCCGATGTTCGAGCTCGCTGTTCCGTAGTTTCTAAATTGCGAAAAATGTTGCCAAAAAAACAACTTTGTTCCAACGGGAGACATCCTTTTTAAAGGCACGTAATTTAGCACATAACCCTCTCATACCTCCAACTGTGGGATAGGATGTCCACGTAGCTCGCATAAAAATAAGAAAATCGGGATGGGATGTCCAAGCAGTAAGGAATCGAAATTCTTTCAGACCATGAAATGGATTGTGCGCGCATTGAAGCAACAAAGGACAGTGATCTGAAGTCGTCCGGCTTAGATGCATTAATCGTACCTCTGGAAATAACTCATAGAAACTGTCATTGCAGAAAACCCAGTCCAATCGACGCCAAACACGTCCTAATCCGCGATCACCCTCCCATGTATATCGAGTTCCAACATGTGGCACTGTATGCCATGCAGCATAGTGGACCATGTCGATATAATCTTGCAAACTTTACATTGCAGGACGAGAGGTACCTTATGATCCGAAGGAGATAGGAATGTACTAAAGTCACCTGATATGAGCCATGGCTCGGTACATGCATCATAACATTTACGAAGCGCCTGCCATAAGGATTGTCTATCTGAAACTGTATGACGACCATAAACACAAGAAGACAAAATGATATGTTGGCTATGCAGTGTAAATCGTAAGTGAGCAACTTGATCCATAAGATGGACCTCTAACAATTCCATAACTGATGAATTCCAAAAACACCAAGCTCGACCATCACAGACACATTGAGAAGAAGTGAAACCCGTATTTATTTGCGCCCTAGTCATATGCATAATGGGCTACTGTGGTTCGATTATGAACAAGAGTTGTATAGAACATTGATGAATTAATAGCCGCAAACGAGAGAGGGAGGTACGCAGCCGCATGAATTCCACGTAAGCACAGTCATTAAGAAAGTTGATGAAATGAGTTTGAAGAACGAGTAACACTACGAGTAATAACCTGATGTGAAGGACGTGGAATTTGATAATGCTGACGCCGACTACGCTTACGAATGCATGGGATTAGATAGGCGATGCAGCAATTCAGCGTCTGAAGAGCCTTCCTTTACTGCAGGGATGCGACGAGACAAAGACTCAGATAATTGCCTGTATTCAGTCTGTATATTATTTAGAGAATCAACAGCAGGCAAAACAGCGGGCATCTGCGATAAGTCAGATTCTGATGCCGTATGTATCATTACAGGATCCGTAGGGGAGGAAAGTTGTTCTGTCCTGGTGTCCTCAGACGAGTGACCTAACAACGTCAAATCTTGAGAAGTATTAGTGGTGTCTTTAGACGATCACCTAACAATGTCAAATCTTGAGAAGGAGTAGGTTGATCAGTAGCAATGACGAAAGGCTGTGCATGGTTAGATTCCGGTACTGGCTGGTCTTCAGAATGAGGTTCTGTCCGGGGAATCTGGTCAGCAAACATAGACGGAGCACTATCCTTTTCCTTTGGTCGCCATAACTGTAACAGCAGGCTGGGCAGCGACTGTGGTCTTACAACACTGATCACGTTTATGTCCCAAGATATTGCATTTATTGCAGTAATCAGGAACATCCTCATACACGATCGGCTGAAAATGGTGATGATCAATACTCTGGATGTGTAACTTGGGCGGTAATTCCTTTGATACATCCACTTCCACGCATACCCTAGGCACCGAAGGTCAAAGAAACTTTTGGGTGGCAACATCCATCCGGATCGGTGTTCCTACCATAGAAGCAATTGCAAAAAGCGCGGGTTGATTATGTAAATACACGGGCAAACAAGGCAACGCCATCCACACTGGAACTATTGGTGCATCATATCTCGGATCAAAATCATGCGTATATTTAGTGATTCGCATGTGAAAGCCTAGGACATTCCAAGATCGACGACAAAAACAACGATTGTAGTCCTCTTCCTTCTCAAACCTCAAAAGCACGTGTGATTTATCCAGCAAACTGGCATGGACAGCCCCAACAAATCTGATTCGATCCAACGTCTTTTGTAGGGCAATCATGGATGGTGTTCCATTCCAAAAAGATCCAACGAGGGTGTAGCAAAAAGAAGCCAGCATGGCCGAAACCTCACTATGATCGAATACAATAGAAGGATAGCCTTTGAAGCACTGAGGTTGTTTTTTTGAGATTGAAAGGAGCGACGGTGATGAATCACCATATAGAACACTAGCAAAGGACCGGACGGTCGAAGCTGTCAGCCCTGACAATGGCATCGTAATGGTGATACAAGAGGAGGGTGATCGCAAAACGGCGGCACGCGATCGCTAGAGCAAAATTTTGTCGCATCAACACCCACTCATATATCGTTTGCATTAATATATATATGTATATATATATATACGGGACGAAAGCCGCCGCCATTGCCGGATAACTTCACTCACTCTCTGGTTCTCACCGCCGACAATCGCTATACCCCTCCCCGCTGCTTCTAATCTTTACCGAAGGATTTTTTTTCCATTAATCAAACAATCACGATGACAGCCGCACCTACCTTCGCGGTGGTTGTCTCCGGTGCCGACTCATCCTGCAATGTCACCATTTCCCCGAAAACAGTTTCGTGCTATAAAGGTATTCCCATGATCTCCTTCCTTGATTCTGAGATTAATGCTCCTGCTGCGCCATTCAGATATTCGTTGGTTGGTACTTTCTGGTATGGTCGGCCTCCATTGAAAGTTATACGTGAGGTCTTTGAGAAAATTGGATTTCATCATGATTTGCGTATTACACTGATCGATCAAACACATATACTTTTGAATTTCCGTAATGAAGCAGATTATTTGCTTTGCTTTTATCGCCGTTCTTGGCATATCTCCGGATGTCACATGAGAATAAAGAAGTGGACTGTGGATTTTGATCCCTCTGCAGACGTCCCTATTGTCCCGGTTTGGATTGCTCTTCCAGCCCTACCGATCCATCTCCATCACCGGGAAGCCCTTTTTGAAATCGTCCGGCCGATTGGAACACCTATCAAACTGGATGTTGCAACAACAGATGGGCTGAGGCCGTCCGTTGCTTGCGTATGCGTTGAGGTAGATGTTTCTCAAGAATTACCGCAGAAGATATATTTGCAGGCAAAAAGTAGGTTGATCCTACAATCAGTGGTTTATGAGGATTTGCCTTTATTCTGCACTTCATGTCGAAGACTAGGTCATGCAACCACTGCATGCCCTCCAAAGGATAAATCTAATGTGCCTCCTCCGCCGCCGCCTCGTTCAACAAAACAGTGCTGGACTCCGGTTAAGCAGAAAACAGTCGCGCCACCTCCAACAGACCCGGAAACGATAGCTAATAACAATGTTAATACTGACCAACCAGATGATCCTCCTCTGCATCCTTCAGAGGCAACAAATATCCAAGATACTGATGACCATCATGTAGATGAATTTTGTGATGTTGCGGAACATCAACTGCCAAATGATCCCACGCAATTCGATTTGGGGCACTCTTCGGATACTGACTTGCCTGTTGATGATCATGTTGAGGATATGCCTAATGTACCTGAAGAAGTTGCTCGACGCATGCAGTTAATACCTCCCTCGCCATATGAGGAGATCTTAATATCGCGATTGCAAAAGCATGCTGAGGAGGCCGAATTCATACCAGTTGTTCCTCGCCGTAAGCGTCGTGCCCGAAAGGATTTACCCCTGCCTCCATCAACTATTTTGACGCGCAGTGCGTCACACATCATACAGGGAAGTACCTCCACTCTTACTCAATGAATACATTAATATGGAACGTCCGAGGCATACGTGCCTCCTTACATAGATTGCAACATTTGATTATTGAACATCGTTTGCATTTACTTACTCTTATTGAACCCAAGCATGCTCCTTCACAAATTGATGGGTTTGGTTTACGTCTTGGTTTTTCTTGTTATTATGCCTCTCAGTCGGAACCTATTTGGTTTTTCTGGTGTGATTCAGAATTTCGTTTGCTTGCAACGCATGATCAAGATCAAGTGGTTCATTTCACTTTGCTTTCTCTTTCGCTTCAGCTTACCTTTGTTTTATCTGTCGTATATGCGAAACATACATCATTGCAACGTCGTTCTCTCTGGCGATCATTGTGTGACTTTGCCGAGGTATCCCCATTACTCTGGATAGTGGGAGGCGACTTTAATACTTTTCAAACAATTGAAGATCATAGTGGTCGTTCAACTCCATCTTTGACAGTATTGCAAGATTTTAATGAGTGTATTGAAGCATGCTCTCTTATGGCACCACAATATCATGGCCCCAGATTTACTTGGGTTGATGGCAGGGGTCTTGGCCGAGTGCGTCGTAGATTGGATTGGATATTTGTTAATTCTTCTTTACAAGATGTGTTTGAAGATTTGCAGCTAAATCATCTGCCGAGGGTTACATCGGATCACACGCCACTTTTGTTCTTGTGTCGGCTAAGTGCAGCATCTGGCCGACGGTCCTTTCGTTTTTTAGACGCCTGGCTACTTCACTCAGATTTTTATTCCTATATGCAGAATGCATGGTTATCATATCCAACTACTGGAGGCATGTATGGTTTCTATACAAAGTTATTTTCACTCAAAAGAGATATACAGCGATGGAATAACGAAATCTTTGGGAACATTTTCAACAATCTGAAGCATGCAGAGAATCAGCTTAATAGCGCAGAGGCTATTTGGGATACGGATCCCACTGTAGAGATGCGTGAGGCGTATCATCGGGCAAAAGCAGAATATCTACGAGCTTCCACTTATGAATTGCAATTCTGGAAACAAAAAGCGAGGGTTAAATGGCTAAAGGAAGGCGATGCTAACACACAGTATTTACACTCCATCGTCAAGGGTAGGCGATCAAATCTTAGAATCCAGCAGATTCGTAATGCTGCTGAGAGCTGCTTACGACGCCAAGTGATATTATGGCAACAACTGTTTCTTTCTGTACCACTTTATTTGCTTGAGAGGCAACACAAAATCATTCATCTATTCTGTCGCACGTCCCTAGTCTGATATCAGAGTCAGACAATCTTATGCTTACGCAGCTTCCACTGGAGGCAGAGGTAAAGGAGGCAGTATGGCATTTAGATCCTCAGAGTGCCGCAGGACCAGAAGGCTTTCATGGTAAGTTCTATCGTTCGTGTTGGCCAGTAATACATTCAGATGTAGTTAAAGCAGTGCAGGAGTTTTTTCTTGGAGTCCCACAACCCTCTGTAATGGCTAGTGCTTTGATTACATTGATCCCCAAAACGCAATCTCCTCAAACATTCAGTGATTTTCGGCCTATTTGTCTTACGAACTTCCTGAGCAAAGTTTGTACGCGTATTATTGCCACGCGGTTGGGTACACTATTACCGAAGTTAATCTCACCGGAGCAAACATGGTTCCTACCTGGACATGATATTTCTACGCAAGTTCTACTGGCGCGTGAAATGGTTCATTTGCTTGATAAAGGAGGATCCCAATTATGCCTGAAGTTAGATATGATGAAGGCATTTGATCGGGTAAGTTGGGAGTATCTTGAGTTGTTATTGCGACAGTTTGGTTTCTCTAATTTTTTAATCGGATTATCCTCAACCATTTACGCGCCACCACACTATCGTTTTGATAAATGGTTAGCCATCAGCGTCTTTCCGGCCGTATAGAGGTGTCAAGTAGGGTGATTCGTTGTCCCCATTGCTATTTATTCTGTCTTCAGAGGGTTTCAGAAGAGGCTTAAAATCACTAGTTGCCTCTGGCACTATACAGCCATTTCGCCTAAGACGCATTCCTTTTGCAATTACTCACTTGGCCTACGCAGATGATCTGCTTATTTTTCTGCAGGGTACACAGCGCAATCTACGACGATTTCACACTTTCTTAAATTTATATGAAACTGTTTCTGGTCAAAAGGTTAACTTTCATAAGAGTAGTTTCATCCCTTCGGCCAACATCCCGCCACATCAACGTCGGTCAGTTCAGGAAATATTAGGCATGCGGGTTACTTCTCTGCCTTTTCGGTACCTTGGTTCATATCTTCACAAAGGAATTAATCGGTCCAGATATTGTTCTTTTCTGCTACAACACATTGAGGATCGTCTACACGGCTGGAACTCCCGCCTTCTTTCTTCGGCGTGTCGTTTAGTGTTATTACGTTCAGTGATCTCGGCGCTTCCGCTTCATATTCTTGCAGCAGGTGGTTTACCAAAGTCTGTCATCAAAATGATCAACAGAAAGATGGCAGCCTTTTATTGGGGAAATCGACATCACTGGGTTGCATGGTCGACAATTACTTTGCCTATTGATGAAGGAGGCTTGGGCCTTCGGGATCTTAGCATATTGCAGCAGGCATATCACTGCAAAATTTGATGGTCATATCAGCAACATGACACTCTATGGAGTAAATATATGCATATTAAATATGGCAGGAGAGGGGATTATCGACCGCGACTACCGGATTCACCGGTTTGGAGACTAATATGTCGCATACATGCTACCTGCATCTCTCGGACGGCAGGCACAGGTTCGCATCTTATATGGACACCAACAGCCTCTGGCGAATTTTCCCTAAAGTCTGCTTATGATATTTGTCGTGTATCAAAGCCTACACTACTCTCTGCTAAATTTATTTGGTTCAAGCATCATTCCCCAACCACAAAAATATTACTTTAGCGCCTCTTCCATTCTGCTATGCCATTTGAGGACTATATTGGACACTATTCTGCGGCGAGACCCACACAATGTCCTTTCTGCAAGCAACACTCGGCCACGGTGGATCATGTTTTCCTTTATTGTAGCAGTATTCGACACATATAGACCTTCTTTGCCTCTGAGTTACATGGTATACCCCCCATCTCTTTAAATCTGCGCCAATACCTATTATCTTGGTGGTATCGCTCCACATCTTCGTCTCTGTTTGGGGTTTTAAAAATTGTCATTCTAGCCCTTATCGTTTACAACATATGGCGCAGCTACGCTAAGTTAGTATATGGGGACTCCGCATCCTTTTCTATATCTGTGCTTCGGACTTCCATTCATTTTGATATTGACATGTGGATCCAGACAATACAAGGATCCAAACTTGCAGCAGGACCACCTTTTTCTCTTTCATGGATCCCACGTATTAGATCCCCACGTCTTCAAGTCGTTCGATGGCAAACTCCATCTTCTGGTAGACTCAAATTAAATATTGATGCAGCAGTTGGCCGACACTATGCCTCAGGCGGAGCTATTTTGCGTGATCACTTCGGCACCTGTGTGGGCGCACTCTCTTTTTGCCTGCCTTCATGTACACCTCTGACGGCAGAGATCCAGGCCATGGTCTTTGGTTTGCTATACTTTCTCCCTTTATATCGTTCACTCATAATAGAATCCGACTGTGCTCAAATGTTGTCTCGTCTGCGGCAACCACAGACTGTCTTTGGTAACTATCATCTCAGGCTCTTACAGACATTAATTCGCCTTCATCGCATGGAAATTACTCATACATATAGAGAGGCCAACATGGCGGCTCACTACCTTGCCCAGCATGCAATGCTGTTTCCTCAGACATGCTACTTCACCAGCAGCAGTCTGCCGTCAATGGTACGTGCTTCTATCACTTTGGACCTCACTTCAGCAAGCTTGCAGACACTTTGAGCTTATGGTCTTCCATATGGATTGGCACACTTACGTTTACTCTGCCTGTACCGCTGTGGGTACAGACAGACTCGGTATGATTTGCATTCACTCGGTCTTCTGTTTTTTCTTATGTCTCCTATGCATGACTGACACAATATCTTATTTCTATACCGTATGGACGAGTCCGTACCTACGGCGGGCATTGATAACTACCATTGGTATTTTTTCCTACGGAATGAGGCGACGCCATCTAGCTCAAGCCTTTCTGGTCTTCCATATGGATTGGCATTCTTTCGATTTCTCTGTCTGTACCTTGACGGGTACATGCAGCATCGGTATGATTTACATTCAATTGGTCTGCTGCCTTTTCTTCTGTCTCATATTCATGATTGACACACTATCATATCTCTTTTGTGCATGGACGGGATCACAACTTCGGCTTGCTCTTCTCGCTGACACGGTTGTATTTTGCTCCGAAATGAGATTGCACCATCACGCTCGGGACCTTCTGCGGTTTCTACATCATTCGTTCCCTATGTATCATATGTGGATTGTCATATTTCTCATTTTACACTGTAACGTCTATCAACACTCCAAACATATAAATATGTACGCTTTTTCCCTCGCCAAGGTTTTATCTACAAGGGTGGTTTTACTTGGCAAGGTTTTAATGCGTCATATCATATATGATTTGGATGTTGATAACCATCCTTTTCTTTGTGCGTTATACTGTCATTCGATGTAATAAGGTTTTCCTCCGCCATAAGTGAGGCCTTATGATAATAAAATTGCTCTTTACAATATATATATATCTAAATAGAGTGTTTAATCTATATGAAGATTAAACACTATTATCTTCATGTATGTGGATATCCATTCCATGTATGGAATTGATATATCACCCCAGCCTATGTTATTTCATATATTATTTTATTTGTTTTGATCACCCTGAAAGAATCGTTTTATTCTTATGTCTTTCTTATGTCTTAGGGTTCTAATTACTCTATTTTTATAATTTTCACTAGGAATCTCGGTATCTATCAAAAGAAAGGAATCCTATCAATATGTCAAGTGATATAGCACTTAATCATAACGTCAATTGAAACTACTCATGATATTACAATACGCTTTGTTGTAAAGTAATTAGGGGCGTGACAGTCTCTCCCCCCATAAAAAGTTTCGTCTTCGAAACTTACGTACCTTAACTGACAAGCTGGGGGTACTACTCTCGCATCTACTACTTCGGTTCCCACGTTGCTTCCCTTTCTGAATGATTACTCCATTGCACTTTAACATAAGGGATCGAGCGTCTCCTTAGAACCCATTCCTTTCGATCAGCAATGCGGACCATAATCTCGTCGTAAGTTGCACCATTTCTTATTCTTATCGTTTGCGCCTCCAAGATATGGCCAGGGTCATGCACATAGCATCACAACTGTGACACAAGGAACACGTCATGGATCTGCGCTAAGGTGAGTGGAAAAGCCAGATGGTACGCCACCGACCTGACTCTCTCCAAAATCTCATAAGGGTGGATGAATGGAAGGCACAATTTCCCTTTCACTCCGAATCACATTACCCTTTTGTGGGTGATACTCTTAGATAGACTTTCTTGCCCAACTCAAAACTTGATATGTCTCCTTCGAGAATCTACCCAACTCTTACTGCGGTCCTGGGCTGCCTTCAGCCTCTCGCGTGTCACGCTAACCTTTTCCAAAGTCTGCTCTATAAACTCTAGTCCAGTGAGGACTATTTCCTCAGCCTCGTCCCAGTAAAGTGGAGACTGACACTTTCGACCATACAGTGCTTCAAATGGTGCCATACCGATCAAGCTGTGAAAACTATTATACAAAAATTCCATAACCTTAAGAGTCTCATCCCAGGTACCCATGAAGTCCAACACACAAGCACGCAGCATATCTTCCAGAGTCTGTATAGTTCTCTCAGACTATCCATCTATCTGAGGGTGGAATGCGGTACTTATTCTGATCTCGGTACCCATCATACGCTGACACACTGTTCAAAATTGTGAAGTGAAGCACGGATCTTTGTCGCATACGATACTCACTGGTACTCCATGTAATCTCACAATGTCATCTATATACATGTTCACCAACTTCTCCATAGATGCCTGAATCGACATGTGTAGAAAGTGTGCGGATTTGGTAAGTCAATCTACAATCACCCATATCGTGTCATTTTTGCTCTTCAACTTGGGATGTACCGTAATAATGTCCATAGTGACATGTTCTCACTTCCACTAGGGGATATCTAATGGCCACTATAAACCTGTGGGTCGCTGATGTTCTACTTTGACTTGTTGACAAACTAGACATTGTTCCATGAATTCTGCAATCTAGCGTTTCATACCATTCCACTAATAATTTCTTTTAAAATCTTGGTACATCTTGGTAGCTCCAACATGAATTGACAATCGCGAACTGTGCCTCATTCAGTATTTCCTGCTTAATATCCTCGACATCGGGCACACAATCTGCTACAGAACCATAGGCTGCCATCATCATGAGTCTAAAAGTCCTTCACTGGCTCCTTCTTCAATTTCTCAACAATTTTCAACAACTATGTATCACTTTTATAGGTATCTTTTATCCGGTCAATCAAAGTTGGTGAGATTACCAATGTGTCCATGATGTTAGCAGTGGACTTAACCATGTCTAATCCGAATTCAACCATCTCCCTTTCTAGTGGAATCTACCCTAAATGACTCAAATTGTATGCTTAAGACATCTGCTACCTTGTTTGCTTTGCCGAGATGATAGTGGATAGCGAGATCATAATCTTTGATCAGTTCAAGCCACCTTCTCTGTATCGTGTTTAGTTCTTTCTGAGTGAAGAGGTATTTCAAGCTCTTATGATCTGTATACACTTCGCATCTTTTGCCATACAGATAATGTCGCTAGAATTTCAATGCGAATACCACTACCGCCAACTCCGAATCATGGGTAGGTTAATTTTGCTCATACGGTTTTAGTTGTATTGATGCATAAGCTATCACCCGATCCTTTTGCATCAGTACACATCCTAAAAGAAGAGGTTTCAAACATGTGTACAATACATGAGTTTACGATACTAAAGTCATTTATTTATTTACCTAATCCATTCCTAGAAGCGTCGTTGTATACTATAAATGCTTCATGAGAGATAGGTTGTGCCAGGACTGGAGCCGTGGTCAGTTTCCTTTTGAATTATGTAAAGCTCTGGTCGCACTATGAGGTCCATTCGAGTTTGGTCTTTTTCTGGGTTAGTCTGGTCAACAGGACTACAATTCTGGAGGATCCCTCAACAAACTTCCGGTAATATCCTGCAAGACCCAAGAATACTTCTGACCTCCGTCACATTCGTAGGCCGTGGCCACTCTGTTATGGCCTCAGCCTTCTTAGGGTCAACTGATATGCCTTCCTTCGAGATTACATGACCCAAGAATGTCACATTGTCCAGCCAGAACTCGCACTTACTGAATTTGGCATAAAACTTTTTCTCCCTCAGTATACTCAACATTGTTCTCAAATGTTCAGCATGAGTTTCCTCGTCAGGTGAATATATCAGAATCTCGTCAATAAATACAACAATGAACTTATGTAGTTGCTCATGAAGACAATGTTCATTAAGTCCATGAATGCTGAAGGGGCATTCGTCAGTCCAAACGGTATTACCAAGAACTCATAATGGCTATATCTGGTATGAAAAGCAGTCTTAGAAATGTCCTTTGCTTTTATTTTTAGCTAGTGATATCCGGACCGAAGGTCAACCTTGGGGAAAACTTTAGCACCGTGCATATATGTGTAGAGTTCATCTTTTGTATATTGGTGCTACTAACAAATTTTAATAAGGTAAATTGCTTACTATCAGTTGATCGAACAAGCCATCGATCCTAGGCAGAGGACACCTGTTCTTGATAGTGACTTTATTCAATTCTCAAAAATCGATGCACAGTCTCATATTGCCATCCTTATTTTTCACAAATAGGACTGGTGCTTCCCACGGTGAGACACTGGGCGTATGAACTTTTTCTCAATCAGCTCCTGTAACTGTACTTTCAAATCCTGCAACTTAGTTTGGGTAGTTCGGTATGGCGCCTTAGAAATAGGCTCAAGTCTGGGAAGCACGTTAATCTCGAACTCCAGTTCCCTACCTAGGGGTAATCCAGGCAATTCGTTGGCGAAGACATCGGGAAATATCTTCACCATTGGGATGCAGTCAAGTAAGGGTATCTCTTGCTCGGCGTTCAGCACGTACACCAGAAAACCTACATCTTTTTTCTCAACGCCCGATACGTATGGGCTGTTGTCAGAGATACAATCTTTAGTGCCTTCTTCAATTTAGAGTTCCCCTGACGGGTGAGCTCTTCTTGGGCTAGATTTTTAATGATTACCCACTTCCTTGGGCAATCAATGTGAGCATGGTTCTTGGATAGCCGATCCATACTCAAGATCACGTGAAAGTCCATCTGGATAGGAATCATAGTGGCATCAAACGGTCGTCTTTCCATTTCAAAGTAATAATCTGGTCACCGGCTTCCTAAACTCGATACGTCGCTTCCAACCACAAGGAACAATGATTAAGGTTTTTGGCGAACCTGTTAGAGACGAAAAACTATCAAAGAATATGTTCACTGAAATAATATTCACTAGTATAGCACCTAAGGTAGTCCCAAATTCAAGTACAAATTCCAATAAACAGGGGGTAGTATCATTTAAAATGCAAAATGTTAAAGTTACATGTCACCACATCGAGGTCTTCCTTGACTTGTGCATCAGCCATCACATGTACCCTGCATTGGCTCGTGGTCTATCCCTCTTAGGCACTCTCCCGGGCTTGGGACAATCTCGAGATATGTGACATAAAAGTATAACTAATGTGAACATGAGGAATTATGACTTTAGTATAAGACATGGATTGGAAATCTAAGAATGGACATGTATAAGGTTGGATTCAAACAGACAAAGATGGAAGATACATATTATTCTTGATTGGGAATGTTATATGAATGTATCACGTCTTGTTACTTGTACTCTTGTTTAAATGTGTATGTAGTGCCATTTATTTGTGAAAAGAGACACGTATTTATTAGTTATACTCGTATGTACTTTACTACCATGTCTTCTCCTATTTGATACACATGACAAATCCAAGCAGGTTACTTGATGGGCGATTCGTTATCGCTCAAACTTTCCATTTAAATAAACTTTTAAGAGAAGATGGAGTTCAAGGTTGAGTACATAGAGGACCAGCAGCGATTAGAGTACCCCTGATCTGGGAGACGTATGCCTCGGGATGACCTTTATATATTTTGTCAATGCTATATATTAAGGACTTTATGGACTATTATACCTTTGATGTTTTGTATTTCAGACCGTACAGGACATTATGTATTTTTTAAACGTTTAAGTTTTTACTGCTTCCGCTATATCAATCAATTTCTTGTATGTGACGGTATATGATTGGTATCAATGCCTTGTACTTATCGTAGAAGAGCACGACGGGTGAACCGTTCTGAGCCTGGCTGCCGATCCACAGTGGAAACAATAAATTTAAACGAAGGCCTTAAATCTAAGTGATGCTCTTAGACATAAGGAATGATCTTAGACTGAGAATGACAGTCTTAGACTAAGCAAACTAGAACAGTTTAAAGATAAACAGCCAAAAGAACATTGTGTTCACTTAATTAATAAATGGACACCTTCGAACCCTAACAACTAAAAACTTTCCCTGTAGGGATTAATTAGCCAACTCTAATTGGATTTCACATGTAATTATGACATGTTAAAATAATTGACACCTTGGACAATGGAAAGACAAAAATCGTTCCCTATAGGATATGGATAGACAATTCTAATCAAAATTTTCCTTAAATATATATATGACATGTTAAACTAATCCGAATGTCTACGATAGATGCCTCCACGACCACGTGGGAGTCCTGCTAGGGCTAGGCCCGTACCACCACCTCCAGGGCCGATGCCGTCGCTTCAAGAGCATGCACCACCATCACAGGCACATGCACCAGGGGGTCTTCCACAGGCCTTACTTGATGCCCTGCTACACATCAGTCAGGCTGTTGGTAATAATCAGGCTGCACCTCCACCTCTATCTCCACCACAGCAGTACTGTACTCGTTTCTTCTTGGGGGAGATAAAGAGAGCCCAGTTCCTATTTTTGAGGGAGAACCTGACCTGGATGAAGCTGAAAAGTGGTTGGATGAGATTGAGAATTGCTTTGAATTGATATACGTGGCAGATGAGATGAAGACACAGGTGATCAAACCTTTTCTAATTGGAGAGGCCAATCAGTGGTGGAAGACTAATATCCAGCCACTGGCACAGCAGTCGTGTGGACCCATTTCTTGGAGGAGTTTTATAAGTTCTACATTCCACCCTCCATGACCATTCAGAAAATTGGCGCTTTCGAGTCACTTAAGTAGGAGCCTAGGGTGAGAGTGTCAGAGTATGCCAACCAATTCACAGCTTGTGGCAGATATGTTCCATCTACTATAGGTGACGAGCGTCCTATGATGATCAACTAGTTGTTCCTTGTCAATGCAAATCCAATGAACTTTCGAGAATTATTTGATGCTTGTTATCGTGTTAAGAGAGACATTCTGAGACGTGATGCGGGGGCTCAAGGCAAGAGGCCCAGAGATGTTGGAGGTGATAGGCCTGGAAAAAAGGCTAAGACAGCAAGAAAGGAAGTTAATTGTACTTAGCAGTGACCCCGTCAGCAGCAGCCCGACCATCGGCCACACCCACAGCGTTAGCAGCCACAACTAGTTGTTCCTTGTTGCCCTACTTGTCTGAAACAGCACACCGGAGAGTGCCGACTGAGGACCGGTGCCTGTTTTAACTATGGTAAGACGGGTCATATGGTAAGGGACTGTCTAGAGCCAAAGCATGTGCCACAGATAAAGGCTCCACGGCAGAGGGACCGCCCACAGGCTAATTCCTGAGTACATGTGATGACAAATGCTGAAGTACACGATGTCCCTAACGTGGTGACAGGTATATTTGAATATGCAATTTAAATATTGTTGTTATAGACCTGTTTAAAACCCTGTACTTGAATTATAAATTGTCTCAGGTGCGTATTTGTAAAAAATATACCTGCAAATGTATTGTTTGATAGTGGTGCAAGCCACTCTTTCGTATCTGAAAGGTTCGCCAAGAACCTTAGCAGCTGTCCTACATGGTTAGAGATGCCTCATCATGTTCTGGCAGTTGGTGATCAAGTTATTATTTCCCACCATCTGTACAAGAACTGTGAAATAGAAATGGAAAGGCAGCAGTTCGATGCCACCCTAATTCCCTTACAGATAGGAGACTTTGACATCATTTAGGGCATGGATTGGCCATTTAAAAAATCATGCCTATATCGATTGCCGTGGAAAGCGAGTAGTGATCAAAGACCCGACTAGAGAAGAAGTTGTTTATCAGGGAAATTTTAGGTTGAAAAAGATATCGCAAAATGTATACCTGACCACAACCCAAGATCACCAGGCTCTGAAGAAAGGATTTGTAGGTTTTCTTGTATACGCCCTCAACGCTGAGCAAGATATATCTTGGCTTGACAGTATTCCAGTAGTCAGGGAGTTTCTAGATATCTTTCCGGATGAGTTTCCTGGCTTACCTCTGGACAGGGTGGTAGAGTTTGGAATTAATGTCGTACCTGGAGCAGAACTGATTTCTAAAGCACCATACCAGATGGCCCTAGAATAGCTAAAACAGTTGAAAGTATAATTGCAAGAGTTGATTGAGAAGAAATTTATACGCCCAGTGTTTCACCTTGGGGTGCAGCTGTGCTATTAGTAAAGAAAAATGATGTCCGTATAAGGTTATCATTGATTACAGAGAATTGCACAAAATCACTATCAAGAATAAATATCCACTGCCCAGGAGCGACGACTTGTCCAATCAATTGAGGGTAAGTGCTTTACATTCTTGTATATCACAAATTATACCAGTATGTGTGAATATGAACTGTATCCCTTGTATACAGGGTGCCAAAGTGTTTTGTAAGGTTAATCTTCGCTTCAGATATCATCGACCGAAAATCAAAGTAGAGGATATTGCTAAAACTGCTTTCCGTACTCGATATGGTTATTATGGTTTCTTGGTAATGCCACTTGGGCTGACAAATGCCCCCACAGCATTTATAGACTTAACGAACACTGCCTTCCATGGGCAACTCGATAAGTTCGTGGTTGTATCTATTGATGACATTCTGGTATATTCGGCTGATGAGAAAACTCATGCTGAGTATTTGAGGATCGTTCTCAGTATATTGCGGGGGAAAAAGCTTTATGCCAGATTCAGTAAGTGTGAGTTCTGGCTACGCAGTGTGGCATTCTTAGGTCATGTAATCTCCGAAGAAGGCATATCTGTTGAACCTAAAAAGATCGAGTTCATAACTAAGTGGCCAAGGCCTACGAATGTGACAGAGTTCAGAAGTTTCTTGGGAATGGCAGGGTATTATCAGAAGTTTGTTGAAGGGTTTTCTGGAATTGCAGTCCCACTGACCAGATTGACACAAAAGAAGACGAGATTTGAATGGACTTATGAATGTGAACATAGCTTTTCTGGACTCAAAAAGAAGTTGACTTCAGCTTCAGTTCTGGCACAACCTATCTCCCGTGAAGGATTCATAGTATACAGCGATGCTTCAAGAAATGGACTAGGTTGTGTATTGATGCAGAAGGATCGAGTAATTGCTTATGCTTCGAGGCAGTTGAAGCCTTACGAGCAGAATTACCCTAATCATGACTTGGAATTTGCAGCAGTGGTGTTGGCTTTGAAAATCTGGAGACATTATTTGTACGGTGAGAGGTGTGAAGTGTACACAGACCATAAAAGTCTAAAATATCTTTTCACCCAGAAAGAGTTGAACATGAGACATCATTGGTAGTTGGAATTGATCAAAGATTATGACCTCGCAATCCATTATCACCCAAGTAAAGCAAAGAAAGTAGCAGACACACTAAGCAGGAAATCAAGTCATGTGAGGTAGACTCCACTTGAAAGAGAGAGAGCCGAATTCAGATTTGACATAGTTGAGTCTACTGCTAATATCCTAGCCACGTTAGTGATTTCACCTACTCTGATTGACCAAATAAAGGATGCTAAGAAAAGTGATGCAGAGTTGTTGAAAATTGCTGAGAAATTGAAGAATGAGTAGATAGATGATTTCAAGATTCAGGATGACGGCAGTCTTTGGTTTCGAGGAAGATTGTGTGTACCAGATATTTGCGGAGTTCGTGGAGCGATGTCTAGTATGCCAACAAGTTAAAGTAGAATGTCAGAGACATGCCGGTCTACTGGAGCCACTGGAAATCCCAAAAGTGAAATGGAAACACATCATCATAGACTTTGTCACAGGACTTCTTAAGACTCGAAGTGGGAATGACACGATTTTGGTGATTGTTGATAGACTTACTAAATCAGCGCACTATTTACCTATGTCGAATCAGGCGTCAATGGAGAAGTTGGTAAACATGTACATGGATGATATAGTGAGCTTACATGGTGTGCCGGTGAGTATTGTATGCGATTGAGATCCTTGTTTCGTGGCACGATTCTGAAAGGCTTATTATCAGGCAATGGGTACTAAAATCAGGATGAGTACCGCTTTCCATCCTCAAACTGACGGGCAATCTGAACGAACCATATAGACTTTAGAGGATATGCTATGTGCTTGTGCATTGGATTTCAAGGGTAACTGGATAAGTCTGTGAAATTGATGGAATTCTTGTACAACAACAGTCATCACAGTTCAATTGGTATGGCACCGTTTGAGACGTTGTATGGACGAAAATTTCGATCCCCACTGTATTGGGATGAAGTTGGAGAAAGAGCTATTACAAGCCCGGAATTAGTAGAGAACACCATGGAAAAGGTCAAAGTGATTCGCAAAAGATTGATAACAGCCCAATATCGCAGTAAGAGATGGGATACTTGAGGGTTTTCCTGTGAAAGGCACAATAAGTTTTGGAGTTAAGGGGAAGTTGAGTCCTTGATTTATTAGCACCTATGAGATTGTGGAGAGAGTTGGAACAATGGCGTATCATTTGGCGTTGCCTCTTACACTGTCGCAGATGCATGATGTGTTCCATGTATCGCAGTTGCGACGTTACGTGCATGACCCAAGTCATATTTTGCAGCAGCAACTGTTAGTGATCCGAGACGATGCTACCTATGATGAGGTTTTGGTACTTATTGATGACCACAAAGAGCAATTGTTGAAAAGGCAATCGATTCCGTTTGTGAAAGTGCAATGGAGTAATCATTCTGAATGTGAAGCTATATGGGTTCCTGACTAGCAAATGAGGGAGTGGTATCTTCGACTCTTTGATTAATGTACGTAACTTTCGAGGACGAAACTTTTTATAGGGGGAGGAATTGTCACGCCCCAATTTCATTACAACAAAACCTATCGTAATATCGTTAGTAGTGACAATTGAAGTGTTGATCAAATGCTATGTCACTTAATATATCTGTATACGGATAAATTAGGTAACAAATATCTTATAATTAAATAATTGAACTTATAGTAAGATTAATAAGTAACAACTTCATTGACTAGAATAAATTAAATCAAAAGAAAAGATAACACAAACTATTCACATCATTTAAATAAATGAAAAACAAAATTAGACTAAATAAAATATATATCTCACCCACCATCATTAGTTTTCTTACACCATCTTAAGTTTGCCAACAAGTGTACAACTTTCCATCCATTCTTCTCCAAAAGCTTCCATTGTTTCATATTTCTTACACCCTTCAAGAAGACAAATAATTTTCCCTCTTCTCACCTCCCTTGGCCGGCCACCCACGACAAAAAGGAAGGAATCTTTCCTCCAACACTCAACCCCTCCCACTCTTCAAGACATGCAATCCATCAAATGTCTAAATTTTCTCCCTACCCAAGAACCCGATAATGATATTCTTCCCTCAAAACCGCCCATATAAGCCATGCAAGGGAAGAAACACTTCTCATCTGCAACTTCAAGCAAAAAACTTCATCTTTCAGTTTATTTCCTAAAGCCACTTGAAAGAACCCTTTATTACCTTCTTGAAGAAGAGAATCAACCTTTCCCAAAGGTGCTAGGAAATTCAAAAAAGGTTAACGTATGATCTTCCAACAATAGATTCTACTACTTCCCTTTCTATCCCGCTTCTAATTATTTATCCCTCACCATCACCATGGATCAAGGCCTCACAAGAGGAAGGCAGGAAGTTCTTTAAATTGAAGGGAAGATGATAGCATTAGGAACACTCAAAGGTATGACTTCTATTAGGAATTGATGCTAGAAACCTCTAAGAAACTCTTCTTTTAAGTTGCTCAGTCCATCCTCTTATTAGTCCTCTAGGCCTTACCCCCATCAAGGAAAAGAAGAAAATTCTTCAAGCAAAGGTGAGAGAATAACGCCCTAGACAAGTTGATACAAGAGCAATCACATATCTAAGTTTAAACTCAAGAAAAGGCAAGTAATTCTCTTAAATCATTCATGAATTGTGAAAATCATATGTATTATGTTCATATCAACCCAAGGATCATTCAAGGATAGCTTCAACCTATTTTCACAGTGTTACGACCCATGCCTCCGTGCCTTTAGGAAAAGAAAACAAAGGAAAATTATAATTATAAAGATAGGGTGTATCGAATAAAATCGATTAAAACATTGTGCCATGTTAAGTAGTATATGTAAGTAATATGGTACATCTTAAATAAATAAAGTATACCATATGTAACAAATAATTTATGTGGAATAATTAAAGGAAATTAAAAATAGGACACAAACTTTTTCTACACTTAAATAAAAAGAAAAAGGAAAGCTTGGACATATAAAAATGATGTAGGAAATTTTGTCATATTCTACCCATCAAAATATACCCTTAGCCGCCGCCACTAAGAAAAAGAGGGTAGATTATTTTATTTCTTCTTCCACATAATCACACTTATTATACATGTTCACCAACTTCTCCATAAATGTCTGAATCGACATAGGTAGAAAGTGTGCGGATTTGTTAAGTCGATTTACAATCACCCATATCGTGTCATTTCCGCCCTTCGTCTTGGTCAGTTCTGTAACAAAGTACATAGTGACATGTTCCCAGTTCCACTTGGGGATCTCTAATGGATGCCATAAGCCTGCGGGTCACTGATGTTCTGCTTTGACTTGTGAACAAACTAGACATCGTTCTATGATTCTGCATCTAGCGTTTCATACCATTCCACCAATAATTTCTTTTCAAATCTTGGTACATATTGGTAGCTCCAGGATGAATTGACAATCGGAAACTGTGCCTCATTCAGTATTTCCTACTTAATATCTTCGACATCGGGCACACAATCTGCTACGGAACAATAGGCTGCCATCATTATGAGTCTGAAAGTCCTTCACCCGCTCCTTCTTCAATTTCTCAACTATTTTCAACAACTCTGTATCACTTTTCGGGGCATCTTTAATCTGGTCAATCAAAGTTGGTGAGATTACAATGTTGCCAGGATGTTAACAGTGGACTCAACTATGTCTAATCCAAATTCAGTCATCTTCCTTTCCACTGGATCTCTGCCTTGCATGACTCAATTTTTTTGCTTAAGGCGTTTGCTACCTTGTCAGAATGTTGTCAATAAATACAACCACGAACTTATCCATTTGCTCATGAAAGACAGTGTTCATTAAGTCCATGAATGCTACAAGGGCATTCGTCAGTCTAAATGGCATTACCAAAAACTTATAATGGCTATATCGTGTAGAGAAAGCAGTCTTAGCAACGTCCTTTGCTTTGATTTTTCAGCTGGTGATATCTGGATCAAGTAAGCATGAGCAAACACTTCAACCTCCCCTCACCCGCCCCCTCCTATTAGAAGAGAGATGGGTCTCTTTTATTCTCATTTCCCACACTTAGCAAAATATTCATCTCCTAAATACTCTCTTTCCTCTCCCAAGCAAGAAAACCACTCTTCTAATCTATAGAGTAACAATGCTTAAATAACTTATTTGACTCAGTAAAATGAAGAAATAGACGCCTGTCTTTCATTTCTCAGCAAGGCATACATATATACAAAGGACTGCAATGGCTAGATAGTCCATGACAACGATAGCCAATGGCTAGTTTCAGCCGGGTAAACACTAATGTGTAATCCTACCTTTAATCACCAAAATGATGATTATCCGTTATTCCTATGATTAAATAACATTTACATGCAAACAATTAATGATCTTGACTGAAATTAACAAAGATATATGCTAATGATGAGTTGTTTGACGCTTTAACAAAACTGCTCGATGAAATGCCTGATGGGAGAACTCAGAAGTTGAACACACTTGTTTCCTCGTGCTTTCTATTCTAATTCTTTTCCTAATATCCTTTGTATTCCAACACTCTCCCTCAAGCTAGAGTCGTATATATTGATACTGTAGTGCCCCGGCCCGATACTGGACACCGGTACCAGTGCACCCACCGTAGTCTACTACGAGAACTACGAAGCGTCAAAGCTGATCAAGCACACATCATCCATGACGTAAGATAAATCAGCGGAAACGTAGTAAATTTTAAAACTTCAATAACCATAATATAACCAAATACAATACAGCAGAAAAGTAATGTAGTTGGTGAAATGTCTAAGGTATTCATCAATACAAAACATTAAACATTAAGTCTTTCATTTTAAAGAGAGAATTGGTGTAAGCATGTCCACTCTAATATGGCCATCATCCCAATGAGCCCACTCGCCGTTGTCTTCTGCAAAAATAATCTCGTACTCCGGCTCACCTGAAAAGTAGATGGAGTATCTATTCTTACCGAAAACATCGATAGCATGTAACCCGTCTATACACCTTACTGGACCACACACGACGAGTCACCAGTTTTTAAATCAGTGCCCAAAATAAGGTGCTTGGGTTAGCAAATAACCTCTTTATAACAATTCATCAAAGGCAACTAAGTCACATAAATGACACACGAACACAGAATAAACATATATCAAGCAGAATGTAATACATAAACAGATCATATGCGAATGTCATTTCTTGCATGTCAAATCTTATGCTTCGTGCCACATGATGCATGTACTTCTTTAAAACCACACACTTAACTAAACAAAACCCATGCAAATGTCTTCTTTCGTAAACATGTCATTTCACAAAACTTTTAAGAATTCTTCTTATCATATTCCTCGCATAGCAGAACTTTATACCCTGTGGATGATCAATCCACAGCAAACAGAACTTTATACCCCGTGCTGAAAGGTCCACGACCCCATATCATAAACTTTATACCCTGTTGTTGATGCACAGGTCACGCTTTTATATCCTGCCACTGCAGGCATGACTTTTATGCCCTGCGATCAACTAGTAGCAAAACAAGACTCTATACCCCATGATGAAAGGTCCACGGCCCCATAACGTAAACTTTATACCCTACTGTTCATGCATATGTCACGCTTTATACCCTGCCAAAGCTGGCGTGACTTTTATACCCTGCGATCGATAGCAGCCATAACTTGTCTTTCGAAAACTTTGATCTTCTTTTGCAAACACGTGTTCTTTCGCAAAGCAAACCTCATGTCGAAATACAAAGTGTTCATGTCGTGATGCAGAATGCACATGTAACATCATATCAAACGTGTAAACATGCACCCACGCTTTACATATCAAGCACAAAGTCCTGAACCTCAAACACACCCTTCTCGTACCATTTCATGCTCTTTCGTATTACAAAAATCATCTTGAGTTCACACTTAGCCTTACTCATTCATACTTACTCAAACCCACCTTATTCATACCATCTCATGCCCTTTCGTATTGCTAATTCATTGCAAATTCATACCTAACCTTACTCATTCATACTTAATGTTTACAACTAAAATACACCTCAATTACCCTTATAGTTTATGCGCAAAGGAAGAGAATAAAGGTATCTCACACATATGGAGCGCTTAATGTATAAAAAGGGACTTCCAATACACTTGTAACGCCTTCAAGAGGCGCCTAATGTGGCATAAAGCGACTATTTTGTGCGTTCGAAGTGTTCTTGAATGTGCTGGTACACATCGAATGCCTGCATGAAGCGCTTCAAGTTACATCGAACACCTTCTGAGGTATTCGAAGTATTCTGAAATGTGCTGTGACACATCAAACGCCTACATGAGGCGTCTTATGTGACATGAAGCACCTTATGAGGCATTTGAAGTGTTCTGGAATGCACTGGAACACATTGAACGCCTACTTCAGGCGCCTAATGTGACATTGAGCGCCTAAAGTAGGTGTTCGAAGTGTTCTGACGGTTGCAGAAACTGCAAAATACTACAGTAACTTCTCCTCATCATCTTCCTCCTTCACCCGTTTTATGTTAGACACTTCAATTCCAACTTACCACCTAGATTCCATCATGCTTAACACACACGTAACACCGATTGATCCTTAAATCTATTAGTTGCATCAACCTTAAGCCTTCTATTATTCATATCCTGGGATGTATTATCAATCTTCTACTCCATGCCCAACTTGCAGCATACATAATCTAAACCATCTTCAATCCATCCCAAATCAACTAAAACAACTCTTAGGAAGCATGACAATTATCACAAAGCATTGCTTAAATCAAAGAGGACACTTACAGGGCATGTTTGTTAACAATCAAGCACAACATAAACATTCTCAGAATTTGGCCCAAAGAACACAATTTTACTCATCCAACCAACAACAAATACATAAAGTAGAGCATTTAACATAAGCATATCAAAATTACCAATGTGTGATACGAATTTTCTCTTTATAAGAACATAGGGCTTGATGAACCAAAATTTGCGTAAAGCGTATAGAAAGATTACTTGCCTTTGTTTCTAGATAATCTTATGTTGATCAAGTCGAAGTTTGAGACAGATTTGCTCCTAGGATTGCTCGCGGTTTCTTCTTCCTTCCTTCCTTTCTTTTTTTCCTCTCCTTCTCTTCTCCCTCTCCTTTCCTCCAGCCGTTTTCTCTCTTCTTTTCCTGTGGTAATCGCCGTTTAATGGCCTTAATGGGGGAGTTATTCATGATTTGACTAACTCCTTCAACATTTAGTTGGGGGAAGGGCAATTTTGGTAATGTTAGCTCAATTTTATTAATTTCAACTTTTTGATTATTTTCTTACTCAAAATTCATTTTAGTAAGCCTCATAAACATATACCTTTACTAAAACTATATTTTAAGTTGTTTCTTAATTATTAAAAGTTGGACTTAAAAGTTACGGGATATTTCATTCCACCCCCTTACAAAAAGTTTCATCCTCGAAACTTACGTACCTTAGTTGTAGAGTTGAGGATACTTCTATTGCATCTGCTCTTCAAGTTCCCAGGTGGCTTCTCGTTCCGTGTGATTATTCCATTGGACCTTCACATAGGGAGTAACCCATTTCAACAACACTTGTTCTCTCCGGTCCATGATCCTCACCGGTACTTCTTCATAAGTAACATCACCATTGAGTTCCAAAGGCTGTGCTTCGAGAACATGGCTTGGATCGGTCATGTATTTCCTTAACTGTGATACATGAAAGATGTTATAGACTTGCACCAATACCAGAGGTAATGCCAACCTATATGTCAAATCTTCCACATTCTCTAGTATCTCGTAAGGACCAATTAAACGGGACTTGGTTTGCTTTTGATTCCAAATCTCATAATACCCTTTGTAGGTGATACTCTCAAATAAACTTTTTCACCTACATTAAACTCCAAAGGCCGTCGCTTGGAATCCGCTCAACTTTTATTACGATCATGGGCCGTCTTGAGTTTTTCCTGAATAATCTTCACCTTCTCTAACGTCTTCTCGAGTATTTCAGGTCTGGTGATGGTTCTCACGCTGATTTCATCCCAATAAACTGGGGACCTACACTTTCTTCCATACAACGCTTCAAAAGGAGCCATATCAATTGCACTGTGGTGACTGTTATTATAAGAGAATTCCATTAACTTCACCATTCCATCCCAACTCCCTTTGAAATCTAAAACGCAAGCCTTTAGCATATCTTCTAGAATCTGAATAGTTCACTCAGACTGTTCATTGGTTTAGGGATGATACGATGTACTTAACCTTAATTTTGTGCCTATGGTTTTCTGAAATGATGTCCAGAATTTAGAGGTATACCGTGGATCTCGATCAGACACTATACTCACTGGGACACCATGCAAGATAACAATGTTATCCATATATAGATTCACCAACTTGTCAAGAGACGATTCACTTGAGATGGGTAGAAAATGTGGAGACTTGGTTAATCGATCCACAATGACCCACATCATGTCATATCCGCTTCTCGTCTTTGGTTAACCCGCTATAAAATCCATCGTAATATGTTCCCATTTCTATTCTGGAATCTCCAACGACATCAGTAATCCGCCAGGCCGTTGGTGTTCTGCCTTGACTTGTTGGAACACCAAGCATCTCTCGATGAACTCTGCGATATGCCTTTTCATTCCGGACCACCAATAATATTGTTTGAGATCTCTGTACATCTTTGTGCTACCCGGATGTATTGATAACCTTGAACTATGAGCTTCTTGCAAAACTTCATTTCTAAATTCATCCACCTTAGACGCAGTCTTCCTCTGAACCATAGGTTCCCGTCCTCATTGACTTGAAATCCCTTGACCTGATCCTACTTCATCTTTTCCAAAATCTCACTGACGGTCTTATCGTCCTTCTGATCCTCTTTTACCCGATCAATCAGGCTCGGTGTGATGGTCACTGCTGTTAAAACGTTCACTATGGAGTCAATCAAATCTAAACCAAATTCTTCCATTTCTCTTTCTAAGGGTGATTGTTGCACATGGCTGGACTTCCGCTTAATGCATCAGCCACTTTATTAGCCTTTCCTGGGTGGTAATGGATGGTCAAATCATAGTCCTTTAGCAGTTCCAACCATCTCCGCTGCCTCATGTTAAGCTCCTTCTGAGAAAATAATTACTTTAGACTTTTATGGTCAGTGAATACCGCACACTTTTCTCCGTATAAGTAACACCGTCTGATCTTCAAGGCAAACACAACTGCGGCAAGTTCAAGATCGTGCGTTGCATAGTTTTGTTCATAAGGTTTTAGCTGCCTTGAGGCATATGCAATGACCCACTCATGTTGCATCAAAACACAACCTACAAGTGAACTATTAAACTAAACTCAATTTGGATGGAAATCACAACTTATGCTACAGTTTACGTACCTAAACCATTCTTTGACGTGTCGCTATAAATCACAAACCCATCCGTTCCGGAGGGTTGAGCCAATACTAGAGTTGTGGTTAATCTCTTCTTAAGCTCCGTGAAACTTTGCTCGCATTCTGCCGTCCACTCAAACTTAGACTCTCTTGTTGAGAACCCCTCGACGAACTTCTTGTAGTAACCTGCTAGACCCAAGAAACTTCGCACTTTGGTGACATTTGTGGGTCTAGGCAATTCCGTGATATCATCCACCTTCTTCGGATCCACAGCAATCCCCTCCGCTGATATCACGTGACCCAGAAAAGCCATAATCATTAGCCAGAACTCACACTTGCTAAACTTAGCGTATAGTTTCTTCTGTCTCAGAATGCCTAGAACGGTTCTCAGACGCTCAGTGTGAGTTTGATCTTCAGAAGAATATACCAGAATGTCGTCTATGAATACCACCACAAACTTATCCAACTGTTCTCAGAAGACAGTATTCATAAGGTCCATAAAGGCTACAGGGGCATTAGTCAAACCAAATGGCGTCACAAAGAACTCATATTGGATATATCTTGTGTGAAAGGCTGTCTTTGCGATGTCCTCGGCCTTCACCCGCAATTAATGATACCCTGATCGGAGGTCAATTTTAGAGAAGATCTTGGCACCCTTGAGCTGGTCAAATAAATCCTCAATTCGCGGAAGAGGGTACTTATTCTTGATGGTAATTTTATTTAGTTCTCGATAGTCGATACAAAGTCTCATGTTACCATCTTTCTTCTTTACGAATAAAACAAGTGCTCCTCAAGGTGACACACTCGGGTGGATAAACCTTTTGTCCAATAACTCCTGAAGTTGTTCTTTCAGCTCTCTCAACTCTTCCAGAACAATTATATAAGGGGCTTTAGAAATGGGTTCAGCTCTTGGGATCAAATTTATCTCAAACTCGACCTCTCTCGGAGGTGGCACTCCTGGCCGGTCTTTCGGAAACACATCCAGAAACTTGTTGGCCACTGGTATCTGCTCAATAAGGGATACTTCCTGAGTAGCATCCACCGCATACACTAAGAACTTCTCGACACCTTTCCTTAAGGCTTTACAAGCTTGCGCAACCGACATATACACCTTCCTGGGGACTTTATTTAGTTCCGCTTCTCCTTGAAAGATCACCTCTTCCATCCTAACAGTCTTGACTGTCACCTGCTTCAATCGACAGTTAATGTTGGCATGATACTTGGTCAACCAATCCATTCCTAGTATAACGTCGAAGTTGTACATCTGGATGGGAATCAATGTGGCAGAGAACCTTTGCTCTCCGAACTCCAACTCACAATCTCGGTATTGTTGGTGTGAAATCATAATTTGATCTCTGACCGCTTGAACATGGACGGAGTCTCTAACTACTCAGGTACACCACCAAGATGCTTAATAAACTCTTTGCCACGAAAGAGTGGCTTGCACCACTATCGAAAAGCACATTGGCAGGTATCTTATTTACTAAAACAACACCTAAGACCATATCAAGTTTCACACAGAGAGTCAAACACGTAGAAACTTAATTCAATCAGGATTTAGACTTAATTTTAAATTGTATCTGCTACCACATCGGTGGCTTCCTGAACATCTGATGAGCTACAGCCTAACCTTGTGGATACAAACACTGATGAAGACACCTCACTGCCCCGCACAGGTCCCATAACAAGGAGTATGGCTAAGAAGTTGTTACATTGTGTTGAATCATTTCTTTATAGGCATGAAGAGGATGAACCAAGAAGAGATGATGTCCATTGGGTTTATATGATACAAGCTTTGATCTAGTTGTATCAAAAGCATGTTGTACATATCTTTAGTTGTTCTTTTTAATATTGTTGGTTGGTTAACCTTGTTTTTGGATAGTTTGTGTTGTATTATTGCCTTGTCTTTCAGGTACACGTACTTAGCTTGAAAATGCAATTAGAACCTGAATTTTTGTTCAATCAAGGAGGTGATAAGCAAGTAGCTTACAAGCAAGGAGGTGACAAGCAACCATGTCAAAATCTGAATTATCCTCACGCCAAAACAAGGATGGACAAGCTGCTCAAGGCATTAACCAATTAGAAGAAGTCTTGAAAATGTTCAAACCAATCAAAAACAAGTTGAAGACAAAAGCAAGCAAGCTGCACAACAAATGAACCAATCAGATCCTTGAAGTTTAAGGCATAATTCACGCAAGTGTAGTTTGAACATTCAAAGCCAAACTTGCAACCAATCAAAGGCAATTCAAAGCAAGCTGCTCAATGCATTATCCAATCAAATTGATCAAGAAAGATGGTTGAAAACAAGCAAGGAAGAAACGGCAAGCAAACCAGCTTTCTTGGAACCAAAATTATTCAAAAGCAAGCATGTTCTTTTTAGACTTGTACTTTGTATTTTAAACCTTGTACCCTTTGTAATTTTCATTTGTTATAAGTAGGTTAGGAACCTGAATGTAAAAAGAACCAGATTATCAAACACATTTCAATCAAAACTTCCTTTAAGGAATTCTCAACTTTTCTAGTTGAAGCTTAAGCCACTAACGGTTTCTTTCAAGTTCATAGCCTAGAACTTGTTAAGTATTTACTTCATTTTTGGTTTACAACATCTTAGGGTCTCAATGAGGTTTTAGATGTGTTGGAATGCCAAGGAGGAAGAGGTATTGGCATAAATTGAGCCAAGAACAAACGGTTACAGTTCAAGGGGTGTCATTGTGATGTTCTTTGCCATAGCTGAGGTTCAAATCAATTTGGAATAGAAGACAAAGTCTTGGAAACGTTTTCTAGCCTTTATTTGGCTCATCAATTGGTATCAGAGCTTTGGTTAGTCTTCTATTCATGTTTACATTGTTTAAACTTGCATATGAATGATGCTGCCCAAAACCGTGTAGTAGACTGTTTTTATGTCCATTTAGAATTTGTTAATTTAGATAGTTACTTTATGTTTTAAAGTGTTTATTAGTTAGTTTACAACAGTTTGGTAAGTTAGTTTTAAGTAGCAAAACCGAAAATACCACAAAAAAAGAACTTAGACTAGACTTAAGTGTTGTTAGAATCCGTTTGTGTAGTTTAGATTAAAACCGTCTGTAACTTGTTGTTTTTGTTCAATCTAGCTTAGATAATGTTCATTAGGTCCTAATCTAGAAGTTTAAATGGTAGTTTAGTTGAGTCCTTAAAACAGAAAACTTTGAACACAAAAATAGATTAGTTGGTAGTTTAGTTTGTAATCAAGTCATTAAATTCTGTTTATTAGTAGTTGTGTGCAATCTGTTTTAGACGTTTTAGTTGCTGCCTTATTTAGCTTAGTTAGACTAGTTTGCAACATAGTTTAAAGGTTTAGTTGGTTGTTTAGTTTAGTACAAAAGAAACCGAAAACTAAGAACAAAAAAAAGTAGTTTTAGTTAACTATGTTTGCTGCCTAGTTTCTAGTTGATATACGTGTGTTAAGTAGAATACAAAGACTTGCATCTAGTACCATCTAGTTTAGAAACTTATTGCATCCTAAAACGAAAACCAAAGCAAAAACAAAGTAGAATAGATAACTTAAAGACAAAACAAAACAAGTTAGCTAGTTTACATCAAAACTGATTTCCATTAGTTGTTAGAGTAATCAGCCCTTATAATTTCATTTAGAAACAACTAAGTTGCATTGAGCTATCTTAAGATTAGTTAGATCATTTGCATCAAAAACAGAAAAAAAGAAAAAAGGACAATTGCCCAAACCGTGTGTTTAGAACAACTCTTTAAAGCTCATTTGAAATCTTGGTGAATGCTAATAGCTATATCTTTTTGTTGATTTCAATTGTTTCAAACAACTTGTTGGACTTAGATACATCCTGGAAGTTAGGAATTGTTTAAGCCCCACACTGTTAAAGAGCTATCCAATTGTTGTTTTAGATCAATTTCTAAACTTACCTGGCACTATATTCAACTTGAACTTGTTGTAATTGTGAATTGATTTCTCACTACATAGTGTTTAGCCGTGTTGTGTACGAGAAACTTTCAAATTCCAAATACAACAAACCTTGTGCAATCGAAGGCCGTGAGCAATGACTCATGTAGGCCGTGAGGAGTAGTCTCACAACAATCAAGCAAACCCCTCCAAAGAAAGAAAATTAAGCTTGATTGAGAAATACACGAGAGAAAAGCCAATATTTGTCAACAAGCAAGAGGCAAGACAAGAGAGAATTGCACAAGAAAGAAAAGTGAGGAAAAGCCCAAAGTTGAACATTGCAAAAGGGAAATTCCTGCGCAAAGCTCAAAAGAAAGAAAGTGCCCAAAAGAACCAAAGTGTTGTAGTTTTGAAATATTGAAAGTTTCTAAAGCAAACCCTTGCTGACACTTTGTTTGTGTGCTTTTACTTTCACTTTACTTCAATTGATAATTGCATATGCTGTAAAGTAAATTGAGGGATTGTCTTAAACAACCCCGTAGATTTCATTCAGCCCGAACAACAATTTGACTTCTGTGATTTTCTTGAATCCTTAGGAGAAAAAGTCCAAATTGCTGTTTTAAACAATTGTCAACATAAAGTAGAGTATTAGCATCTTGTCAATATTTTAATTGGCTTTTGAGATTGTTTTCTGAATCATGGGTCCCCAACAGAAAGATAATGCACCATCCCCGTCCCCATCTACTCTTGTCCCATCCCCAATCCCTGTTAACCTAGAGAATATACAGCAAACACTCACTTTCCTTGTTAATCAGTTTGGTTTAATGAGAAGTGACTTAGAGGATAACAAACAGAGGATAAGCAAAGTAGAAAAGCCAACCTCAGATCAAAAGGAACCTAGTATACCTTTTCAAGAAGGCACCTCTTATGGTAATGAGTCTCATGTTGAACGTAGAAAAGTCACATCACAAAGAGGTAGAGGTAGAGGTCGAGGTAGTAATGGTGGTCATAGGAACATTTCTTTTGAGGAGAGATTTGATTATCTCCCTGAGTACAATGAAGAACACTATCCGGAAGAACGGTATGATGAACGTCAGCCAGATAGAGATGAACATCTTGAAGAAGAGTTCATTACTACTAAACTGACAATACCCTCCTTCCAAGGGAAAAGTGATCCTGAAACATATCTGCAATGGGAAACAAAAGTAGATCATATGTATTCTTGCACTAACTATTCTGAATTGGCCAAAGTGCGGTATGCAACTTTTGAATTTGTAGATTATGCTTTACTCTGGTGGGAACAATTGAAGAACACCAGGAGAAGAACAAGACAGCCCCCTGTTGTTACTTGGTCCGAGCTGAAACAAGAGATGAGGAAGAGATTCATATCTCCTTCCTATGAAAGAAGCATTTTCCAGAAATTGCAACAACTTTCTCAAGGTAATAGATCTGTCGATGAATTTTATAAAGAATTAGAACATTTGCTTACCAGGGCTAACATAGAAGAAGCAGAGGAAGCCACAATGGCTAGATTTCTAGCTGGTTTGAACAAAGAGATTGCATTTAAGGTGGAACTTACACCTTACTCTGATCTGGCTTCTATGATTCACATTGCTGAGAAAGTGGAAAGACAATTGAAGGTAAAAACTTCTAACCCTTCTTTTCGGACTAATCCTCTGAGTTTTCCTAGAACACAGCCCAGGACGCCTTTCCGTCCACAACAAGGTCAAGGCCGTGGATTCCAAGGAAAATCAACCCAGAACATCCAAAATCGTCCAAATCTTCCAATCACTGATAAAGGCAAAGCCAAGGTGGAAGGTACGCCTAATTTTAAGACTCGTGATATTCAATGTTTTAAATGCTTAGGAAAAGGTCATTTTGCTAATCAATGTCCCAACCCTAAACGCATCTTGTTTATTGAAGAGTCTAATGAGTATTATTCTGAGGAAGAATTGGAGGAGAGTGAAGAAAACAATGAAATTGAACAAACATGTGAGGAAGAAGAAGAGATTAGTGAATAGATTAATGAGTGTGAAACAAAAGTGTTCTTAGTTGTCCGTCGAGCTCTAAGTGCCCAAATTAAAACTGAAGAACCTGAAATACAAAGAGAGAACATATTCCACATTCACTGTATGGTTAAAAAGAAAGTCTGCACTTTAATCATTGACTCCGGTTCATGTACCAATGTTGCAAGTTTTGAACTTGTTAGGAAACTTGAGTTACCTTTAATTAATCACCCCCGTCCTTATAGACTTACATGGCTTAACGAGTGTGGTGAAGTTAAAGTAACAAAGCAAGTCCTAGTTTCTTTATCAATTGGTGGGTATTTTGTTGAGTTGTTATGTGATGTAGCCCCTATGCAATCAAGTCATATCTTATTAGGTAGACCGTGGCAATTTGACAACAAGGTTACATATGATGGTTACCTAAATAGATATTCCTTTAGGCATAACAACAAACTGTTCAAATTAAATGCCTTGCCCCCGCACAAAGTCTTTGAGGATCAACAACGAATGTTAAAAAGCCATAATGATCCAAAAGAAAAGGAACTGGAAAGGATTTTCATCAAAGAAAACCAACTGAAAACTTCTCATCTTAAAATTGAACCGAAAGAAATCAAAGTTTCTGCTGAACCATCTCTAAAGAAAAGTGATGAGAATCAAGGGTCCCATGAGGATCAAGGGCCCCATCAAGAGGTCAAAGGTCCTATGACAAGAAGGAGGGCAAAGGAACTTTGTCATCAAGTTGCCACCTTCTTGTACAAGCATGTTCAAGATGAACCTAAGACTCCTTGGGTTCATTTCATTGAACCTTCAACTTGAGCGTGTATCACATGCACGTCTACACTCTTTGTTTGTTTGGATTTTATTTTGTGTCGTGTGATCTTAGTTTTATGTATTTGCTTTGTAGGTAAATTAGGTACAAGAGAATGCTTGAAGAGAATGTTTCTAGAGAATGTTTCAAGAGAATGTTTCAAGAGAATGTTTCAAGAGAATGTTTGAAGAGAATGTTGAAGAGAATGTTTCAAGAGAATGTTTCAAGAGAATATTCGAAGAGAATGTTTGTCTATGCTAAGACAAATTCAAAGGTGTCCAAGATAGAATCTCTTGATCAAGTTGAAATCCAAAGCATCTCCATTATCCACAAGAGGGGGGCCGGCTATGTTTGAAACAAATGGATAATGATCAATCATGATTTGAATTCAAGTCTCAACCGATTTGAGATTTAAAATTGAAGAAGATTTCAGCTCCTATTCTCTTGATATACACGCCATTTGGAAGACAAATCAACAACACAAAGATTGAATCAAGTTTGAATTCAAATTCAAGCTCCATTTGGATTAAATCTTCAACCATCCTTTGAATTCAACCCCAACCACCTTATCCTCATCAAATCAGATTTTTCAAGACTTTCATCACTCATCAAAAACGCTTGGAAGGATTAAGGATATCCTAGGATCAAATTCAAAGTGCACTCAAAAATTCAATCTCAACTTGAAGTCAAACCTCATCCAAACTTTTGAAAACAAGCTCAAGCATATCCTACCCATCAAATCAGCTCCTCCAAGGCTCCATTTTGGTCCACATACACGGCTGAAGATAGAAGGGAAGACACCTTGCAAGCAATTCAAATTTTAGCTAGGATTTGTTTTAGTTTTGAATTCAACTTGATCAAGAGATTCTATCTTGGACACCTTTGAATTTGTCTTAGCATAGACAAACATTCTCTTCGAATATTCTCTTGAAACATTCTCTTGAAACATTCTCTTCAACATTCTCTTGAAACATTCTCTTGAAAGATTCTCTTCAAACATTCTCTAGAAACATTCTCTTCAAGCATTCTCTTGTACCTAATTTACCTACAAAGCAAATACATAAAACTAAGATCACACGACACAAAATAAAATCCAAACAAACAAAGAGTGTAGACGTGCATGTGATACACGCTCAAGTTGAAGGTTCAATGAAATGAACCCAAGGAGTCTTAGGTTCATCTTGAACATGCTTGTACAAGAAGGTGGCAACTTGATGACAAAGTTCCTTTGCCCTCCTTCTTGTCATAGGACCTTTGACCTCTTGATGGGGCCCTTGATCCTCATGGGACCCTTGATCCTCATCAACTTGCGTGAATTATGCCTTAAACTTCAAGGATCTGATTGGTTCATTTGTTGTGCAGCTTGCTTGCTTGTCTTCAACTTGTTTTTGATTGGTTTGAACATTTGCAAGACTTCTTCTAATTGGTTAATGCCTTGAGCAGCTTGTCCATCCTTGTTTTGGCGTGAGGATAATTCAGATTTTGACATGGTTGCTTGTCACGTCCTTGCTTGTAAGCTACTTGCTTATCACCTCCTTGCTTGAACAAAAATTCAGGTTCTAATTGCATTTTCAAGCTAAGTACGTGTATCTGAAAGACAAGGCAATAATACAACACAAACTATCCAAAAACAAGGTTAACCAACCAACAATATTAAAAAGAACAACTAAAGATATGTACAACATGCTTTTGATACAACTAGATCAAAGCTTGTATCATATAAACCCAATGGACATCATCTCTGCTTGGTTCATCCTCTTCATGCCTATAAAGAAATGATTCAACACAATGTAACAACTTCTTAGCCATACTCCTTGTTATGGGACCTGTGCGGGGCAGTGAGGTGTCTTCATCAGTGTTTGTATCCACAAGGTTAGGTTGTAGCTCATCATTCCCTCCCACTTGAGAAGGATTCGTCCTCGAATCTGAATCAATACTAAATGGAGAAAGGTCAGCAACATTAAAAGTTTTAGAGATAGGACCATACCTTTCTTCAGGAAGATCGAGAACATAGGCATTATCACCAAGCCGTTTCAACACTTTGAACGGTCCATCGCCTCTTGGCTTCAACTTTGAGTCTATTTCCTTAGGGAATCTTTCTTTCCTCAAGTGTAACCAAACAAGATCACCAGGCTCAAATATAACAACTTTACGATTCCTGTTGGCCCTATTGGCATACACTTTATTCTTAGCTTCATGTTGTGACTTAACCTTTTCATGCAATTCTTTCACAAGTTTTGCTTTTCGTTCACCATCTAAACTGACATGTTCATGAACAGGTATGGGAACAAAATCAAGCGGGGACAAAGGGTTAAAGCCATAAACAACTTCAAAAGGAGAATGCAATGTTCCACTATGAACAACTCTATTGTATGCAAACTCAATATAAGCTAAGCAGTCTTCCCAATTCTTTAAGTTCTTTTGAATGACAACACGTAACAGTTGAGACAAAGTTCTATTAACAACTTCAGTTTGACTATCGGTTTGTGGGTGAGCAGTTGTAGAAAATAACAATTTAGTACCAAGTCTACTCCACAAAACACGCCAGAAATGACTTAGAAACTTTGTATCTCTATCACTAACAATTGTACGTGGCATGCCATGCAATCTAACAATCTCCTTAAAGAACAAATCAGCAATATGAATAGCATCATCAAATTTCTTACATGCAATGAAATGTGCCATTTTGGAAATCTATCAACAACAACAAAGATGCTATCTTTACCAGTTTTGGATCGAGGCAATCCCAATACAAAGTCCATAGAAAGATCAGTCCAAGGTGAGCTTGGAACAGATAAGGGAGTGTACAATCCATGTGGTTGTGTTCTAGATTTTGCTTGTTTGCAAGTAATACATTGGTCACATACCTTATCAACATGTGCTTTCATATGCGGCCAGAAAAAATGCTCCTTAAGTGTTTCCAAAGTTTTTAACGAGCCAAAATGACCCATTAAACCTCCTCCATGAGCTTCTTTTATCAACAACTCTCTTAATGAACACATTGGTACACATAACTTATGTTCTTTAAACAAATAACCATCATGCAAGTAATATTTAGCAAAAGGTGAATCAATGCATGCTTGATAGATAGAACTAAAGTCATGATCAGAATGATACATCTCTTTGATAGACTCAAAACCAAACATGTTACATGAAAGAGTAGTAATCAAAGTATAGCGACGAGATAATGCATCAGCAACAACATTTTCTTTTCCTTGCTTATACTTGATCACATAAGGGAATTGTTCAATGAATTCAACCCATTTGGCATGTCTTTTGTTCAATTTTCCTTGACCTTTTAGATACTTAAGGCTCTCATGATCAGTATGAATCACAAATTCCTTAGGTTGCAGATAATGTTGCCAAGTTTGTAAAGAACGGACAAAGGCATACAATTCTTTGTCATAGGTTGAATAATTTATGGAAGCTCCTTTCAATTTCTCACTAAAGTAGGCAACAGGTTTGTTACCTTGATGCAATACAGCTCCAATGCCAACTCCACTAGCATCACATTCAACTTCAAACATCTCATCAAAGTTGGGCAATCTCAGGATAGGTGCAGAAGTTAGACGTTTCTTAAGTTCCTCAAAGGCTTGTTGTTGCGATTCTCCCCATTCAAAACTTACATCTTTTTTGACTAACTCATTCAAGGGTGCAGCTATGGTAGAGAAATCCTTCACAAAACGTCTATAGAAGCTAGCTAATCCATAAAAACTCCTAACATCTCCAGCAGACTTAGGGGTTGGCCACTCAGTTATGGATTTAACTTTCTCTTGGTCCATTTCAATTCCTTCAGCACTAATCACAAATCCTAAGAATGTAACCTTCTCCAGACAGAAAGAACACTTCTTGAAATTAACATACAACTTTTCTTTCTGTAGGGTGACAAAAACAGCTCTAGGATGGATCAGATGTCCACTTAGGGTTTTGGAGTAGATAAGAATGTCATCAAAGTAGACTACTACAAATTTCCCTATGAATTTCCTTAAGACCTCATTCATTAACCTCATGAAAGTGCTAGGGGCGTTGGTTAATCCAAAGGGCATAACTAACCATTCGTACAATCCAAATTTAGTCTTAAAGGTAGTTTTCCATTCATCACCTTCCCTAATTCTCACTTGGAAATAACCTTTTTTAAGATCTACTTTGCTAAAGCATCTAGACCCATGCAACATATCCAACATGTCATCCAACCTAGGAATAGGGTATCTATACTTCACAGTGATCTTATTGATGGCTCTGCAATCAGTACACATTCTCCAAATTCCATCTTTCTTAGGGACAATGATAACAGGAACAACACAAGGACTCATACTCTCTTTTACTTTACCTTGGGTCAATAATTCCTCAACTTGTTTTTGGATTTCTTTAGATTCCTCTGGATTGGCTCTATAGGCAGGTCTATTTGGTAGAATAGCTCCTGGAATGAAATCTATTTGATGCTCAATGCCTCTTAGAGGTGGTAAACCTGGGGGATCTCCTTCAGGAAACAAGCTAGAAAATTCTTGAAGTAAAGATGCAACTTCACTTGGTAAAGTAGATGGTATTTCAGATGAAGAGAACAGAGTTTCTTTGTAAAGCAAGATATAAACAGTTTTGTTTGAATTGATAGCATGGAATACCTCGCTTTGAGATGCAAAGAATGCACTTTTTGATGCGTGCAACTCGTGGGCTCCAACAATTCCACCTTCCAAATGTCCTTGACAAAGGGTTAGGCACAAAGAAGTAAACTTCCCCTTGCTTCCTTAGTGATCAAAACGTGTGGATAACGAGCAAGACCAACACTACAAGATGGTCGTTGATCAGGCAAACCAAAACGGCCCTCCTGGACGGCACCTTTTAGCAATGGCAATACCTTCAAAACGCTCAACTTTGAAGGATCTTAACTTAGGTTTTTAATGCAAAACCAAGAAAACAAAGTATCACACAAAGTGAAGGAAATATCAAGAATTGTTATTCATCAAAAGGTGAGTTTACAATCAGCCAAAGGGGTCTATTTATATGCCTAAGAAACGTCCCCCTTCATCTTGAAATGGCTAGAAATAATTCAAATAAAGCTATCTAACAAATGTTTAAAAATTGAAAACTATTTGAATTCAAAACTAAAACAAATCCTAGCTAAAATTTGCATTGCTTGCAAGGTGTCTTCCCTTCTATCTTCAGCCGTGTATGTGGACCAAAATGGAGCCTTGGAGGAGCTGATTTGATGAGTAGGATATGCTTGAGCTTGTTTTCAAAAGTTTGGATGAGGTTTGACGTCAAGTTGAGATTGAATTTTTGAGTGCACTTTGAATTTGATCCTAGGATATCCTTAATCCTTCCATGCGTTTTTGATGAGTGATGAAAGTCTTGAAAAATCTGATTTGATGAGGATAAGGTGGTTGGGGTTGAATTCAAAGGATGGTTGAAGATTTAATCCAAATGGAGCTTGAATTTGAATTCAAACTTGATTCAATCTTTGTGTTGTTGATTTGTCTTCCAAATGGCGTGTATATCAAGAGAATAGGAGCTGAAATCTTCTTCAATTTTAAATCTCAAATCGGTTGAGACTTGAATTCAAATCATGATTGATCATTATCCATTTGTTTCAAACATAGCCGGCCCCCCTCTTGTGGATAATGGAGATGCTTTTGATTTCAACTTGATCAAGAGATTCTATCTTGGACACCTTTGAATTTGTCTTAGCATAGACAAGCATTCTCTTCGAATATTCTCTTGAAACATTCTCTTGAAACATTCTCTTCAACATTCTCTTCAAACATTCTCTTGAAACATTCTCTTGAAACATTCTCTTGAAACATTCTCTTCAAACATTCTCTAGAAACATTCTCTTCAAGCATTCTCTTGTACCTAATTTACCTACAAAGCAAATACATAAAACTAAGATCACACGACACAAAATAAAATCCAAACAAACAAAGAGTGTAGACGTGCATGTGATACACGCTCAAGTTGAAGGTTCAATGAAATGAACCCAAGGAGTCTTAGGTTCATCTTGAACATGCTTGTACAAGAAGGTGGCAACTTGATGACAAAGTTCCTTTGCCCTCGTTCTTGTCATAGGACCTTTGACCTCTTGATGGGGCCCTTGATCCTCATCAATCCCCCCTCCTCAAAAGGATTCGTCCTCGAATCAAAAAGGTCATCATTGAAAGGGGTGAGGTCAGCAACATTAAAAGTAGGTGAAATTGAACCATACCTGCCGAGAAGATCAAGGATGTATGCATTGTCACCTATGCGTTTCAATACCTTAAAGGGTCCATCTCCTCAAGGCAACAATTTTGACTTTCTTTCATTGGGAAATCTTTCCTTGCGCAAATGTAACCACACTAAATCTCCAGGTTTAAACACAACTCTTTTCCGATGTTTGTTAGCTCGTCTTTCATAAGCTTTGTTTTTCTTTTCTAGCTGTGTTTTAACTTGTTCATGCAGTTTCTTTATGGTGTCCGCTTTTTGTTTACCGTCAAGACTAGAACGTTCATGCACCGGAATAGGAATCAAATCAATGGGAGACAAGGGATTAAAGCCATACACGATTTCAAATGGACTATGCAAAGTACCGTGATGGACACTCCTATTATATGCAAATTCGATATATGGTAAACAATCTTCCCAATGTTTAATGTGTTTTTGCAAAATGGCACGCAAAAGTTGAGAAAGAGTACGATTAACGACTTCAGTTTGTCCATCCGTTTGTGGGTGTGCGGTGGTGGTAAATAACAACTGTGTACCAAGTTTAGCCCACAAAACGCGCCAAAAATGACTCAAAAATTTCGTATCTCTATCACTTACAATTGTACGTGGCATGCCATGTAATCTAACAATTTCTTTGAAGAACAAATCAGCAACATGCGTGGCATCATCAACTTTCCTACATGCAATGAAATGTGCCATTTTTGAAAATCGATCAACCACAACATAAATGCTATCGCGTCCTCCCCGAGACCTAGGAAGTCCTAAAACAAAGTCCATAGAAATGTCACTCCAAGGGGAATCAGGGACGGGTAAAGGCGTGTAAAGGCCATGTGGTTGGGACTTGGATTTGGCTTGTTTGCAAGTGATGCAATTACCACACAACCTCTCTTTTCTTTGCGAAATACCCACACTTCTTTTTGGACTCGTTGACACTTAGGGGCACTACCTCTTTTTCCTTGCTCTCTTTTTTTTTGTTCTCACTTTTCATACACTCCACGAATTTTCTCTTGGCTTCTTTTTCCTTAGGATCGACTCTAGACTTGGACAGGCGTTGGTGATCCTCGTGGACTTTGTGTGGTGGAAGTGCATGCAGTTTGTACAATTTGCCATTCAATTTGAAAGAATAACGATTCAAATAACCATCATATGTCACATGTCGATCAAATTGCCATGGCCTACCAAGTAAAATATGACTAGCATGCATTGGGGCGACATCACATAAAACATCATCTTTGTAACTACCAATGCTAAGAGAAATCAAAACTTGTTTGCTTACGCTAACTTCACCGCAATCATTTAGCCATGCAAGTTTGTAAGGGTGCGGGTGATTAGTCATAGGCAAATTCAGTTTTCTTACTAATTCGATGCTAGCCACATTCGCACAAGAACCAGAATCAATGATCATGGTGCACACTTTACCATTTATCATGCAATGAATATGGAAAATGTTTTCTCGATGTTGTTCATGATCATCTAATTTCGGATATGCATTTAAAGCTCTACGCACAACAAGAAACTCCTTAGTGTCAAAATCATCTAGTGCGCCTAGGTCCTCTTCAGGTTCAATTTCATTATCATGCTCAGACTCGTTTTCATGCTCGGACTCGGACACATATTCATTTGTTTCTTCAATTAACATGATTCGTTTTGCATTAGGACACTCTTTTCCTATGTGACCACGTCCTTGACATTTATAACTTTTAATATCTCTAAACCTGTTTGAGGAATCAGAAGAACTTCCGGTGGGAGTCTTGTGTTGGGTGCGGTCATCATGCCGTTGTGTGGACTGCACACGATTGTCCATCCTTTGCGACGCTCCTTGGTCACGTGTTTGGCCTCCTGTAGGCCGTGAATTTCCCGTTCCTGAAGGCTTGCTGGAAAATCTTGACGAAGACTGATTAGTACGATAATTGGAATTGAAATTGGAGGGGTTACGCACCTTTAATTGTGCTTCAATCTTTTCAGCCATATGGACCATGGTTGTGAGGTCGAGGTAAGGTTGAAGGTCAACCCTTTGCGCAATCTCCCTGTTTAAACCATGTAAGAATCGAGCCTTGGTGGCTTCTTCAGGTTCCTGTAAGTTAGACCTCTCCAACAAAATTTCTAACTCTTTATAATACTCGTCTACACTTTTGGAACCTTGTCGTAAGTTATGCAAACTTGTGAAAATAGAACTCTCATAATTGTTTGGAATAAAACGTTGTCGCATTTCAAACTTCATTTCTTCCCAAGTGGCAATTGGGGGTTGTCTCGTCTTAGTTCTATTTCGACACAAATTCGTCCACCAATTAAGTGCATAACCAGAAAATTCAATGGAAGCATACCTCACTTTTTGCAATTCACTATAATTGGTACAAGAAAAGATCAAATCCACTTTCGTTTCCCATTCTAAATATTCCTCGGCATTACTTTTACCATAAAACGTGGGAATACTTATTTTGGTTTTGAGAAAATCGTCATCTTGCGGGAAAAGGGGATTTTGGCGTCTTTGGTAACCACGGGGATAATGGTCATCAAAGTCATAATCATCATGCTCAAAGGGAATGTAATCATCATTGTACCTTCTTGGAGCGTACCTTCTTGCTTGTGTAGGAGGAGCGAACCGTCTCGCTTCGGTGTGTGGGGGTCGAATGTTATCGTCCTCAACTTCTTCTGGAGGATGGCACCTTGGTTGTGGTGGTGGAACGGCCCTGCTTGTTCCTTGGCCATCACTTGTTTTGTAGCTTCGCTCCACGTCTTCCAAGCGATGCTTGATTATCTCATTGTCATGCATGAGTTTCTTAAGCATCTCCAGCATTTGTCGTTGAGTATTGTCAACAGTTTTGGCTTCTTTAGACTTGCTAGATGCGGAATTGCTGCTGGCCATTGTGCCTAAGGAATTGAACGAGTACAAAGGGAAAAAGAAAGAAGCAAACTAACACAAAGACAAACAAACGTTAAGGGATTAGTAAAAAAATAAGCTATGGACACTCCGATTTCGATTCTTTCCACTCTCTTACCACTTTGGTTCTTGGATAACCTGAAGTTAAGAAGTCTCAAAGTGATCAATAAGGAAGTGTATTGCCAAGGCTTCTTCAAACCACAATGTTCTCCACTTGTTTCTTCCTCTTTGCTTTCAAGTTGCACCAATTAGGATCAAAGTAGAATCAATTGAAATGAATTCAAACTTGAACTTTATACTAAGATTCAAAGAAAATGAGCAACCAAAGTCGATGTATAAGGCTGAACCAAAGATAAACTAAGGGTTGCCGTGGGCAATCTTTAGTCAATTTTGATTCTATGCACTTACTATCCACAAAATGGTTCAAGTCATGCAACAATCGAGCAGCCAAGTGTGTGATTGGTTTAGGGAGATGAAGAATTGGAGAATTGGGTATAGGGGACGGCAATGTGGGTAATATGGTATCCAAGGTTTGCAAGTCGTACCAAAAATTTTCTACGCAATGCACAAACGTTTTGCCCTTTTTCTTTGCTCTTGTTCTTTTGTTTTTCTTTTTCTTCCTTGCTATTTCAATTGAGCAAGGTTCAGATTCTCCTTTTTTTTTACTAAGGGCAGAATTGGAATTTCACTTGTTGTGCGCTTACCACTTGCGTTTTTGGACAGAATAGTGCAATGTATTTAAAATGCAATGTGTATCTTGGACTTGCAACAAAAATGACCTTGGAAAGTGAAGGAATTGGGGTAGGACCGAATGGGGGGTTAGGGTTAGGGTTTTGATTTAGGGTGTTTTTGAACGTTTTGGGATTTTTAGAATCTGATTGTATTTGGGTATATTGGGGCCTTTTGTTTGAGGTGTAAATAGAGTTGTTTGGGATCAGGTTGGTGCGTTTTAGGGTTGGGTTGGGGTGGGGTTGGTTGGGCCGTGGGGTGTGGTGGTAGAATTAGGGTTTTGTTGTAGAAGATGGTTCGGGAAGGCAAACACACGTATGACTACTTGTCTTAAAGCATGAAATCAATCACAATGCCAATCATAAGATGCATACAATCATCACCAACTAAAAGCTTCGGTAGCAACAAGATGATTTGAAACCGAGGTAGCTTTATAGGTTGATGGTTGGACTATTTTAAAGAAAGCTGAATGTAACCTAAAATGCAATGAACCCTAATGTGTTCAAGTTTGAACGACTCAAAATCAGATTGTGATGTGAAAGGGAATAAAGGAAATGACACTTGAATGATGAAAAGCAAAATGCAGCAACTTGCAAGGACTCAAGCTAATGTGGACGTTTTGTTTTGTTTTGTTTTTTTTGTATGAAATGCAAGGCGTGCAGAGTGAGGAGTAGAAGAAGGACTCAACTGAAATTGAAATGACTAGACTCAAACGAAAAGGAAAATGATAGGTGGTGGAATAGAGTAACCTGTCTCTGAGACCAATTTGATGCGTGCAACTCGTGGGCTCCAACAATTCCACCTTCCAAACGTCCTTCACAAAGGGTTAGGCACAAAGAAGTAAACTTCCTCTTGCTTCCTTAGTGATCAAAACGTGTGGATTACGAGCAAGACCAACACTACAAGATGGTCGTTGATCAGGCAAACCAAAACGGCCCTCCTGGACGACACCTTTTTAGCAATGGCAATACCTTCAAAACGCTCAACTTTGAAGGATCTTAACTTAGGTTTTTAATGCAAAACCAAGAAAACAAAGTATCACACAAAGTGAAGGAAATATCAAGAATTGTTATTCATCAAAAGGTGAGTTTACAATCAGCCAAAGGGGTCTATTTATATGCCTAAGAAATGTCCCCTTTCATCTTGAAATGGCTAGAAATAATTCAAATAAAGCTATCTAACAAATGTTTAAAAATTGAAAACTATTTGAATTCAAAACTAAAACAAATCCTAGCTAAAATTTGAATTGCTTGCAAGGTGTCTTCCCTTCTATCTTCAGCCGTGTATGTGGACCAAAATGGAGCCTTGGAGGAGCTTATTTGATGAGCAGGATATGCTTGAGCTTGTTTTCAAAAGTTTGGATGAGGTTTGACTTCAAGTTGAGATTGAATTTTTGAGTGCACTTTGAATTTGATCCTAGGATATCCTTAATCCTTCCAAGCGTTTTTGATGAGTGATGAAAGTCTTGAAAAATCTGATTTGATGAGGATAAGGTGGTTGGGGTTGAATTCAAAGGATGGTTGAAGATTTAATCCAAATGGAGCTTGAATTTGAATTCAAACTTGATTCAATCTTTGTGTTGTTGATTTGTCTTCCAAATGGCGTGTATATCAAGAGAATAGGAGCTGAAATCTTCTTCAATTTTAAATCTCAAATCGGTTGAGACTTGAATTCAAATCATGATTGATCATTATCCATTTGTTTCAAACATAGCCGGCCCCCCTCTTGTGGATAATGGAGATGCTTTTGATTTCAACTTGATCAAGAGATTCTATCTTGGACACCTTTGAATTTGTCTTAGCATAGACAAACATTCTCTTCGAATATTCTCTTGAAACATTCTCTTGAAACATTCTCTTCAACATTCTCTTCAAACATTCTCTTGAAACATTCTCTTGAAACATTCTCTTGAAACATTCTCTAGAAACATTCTCTTCAAGCATTCTCTTGTACCTAATTTACCTACAAAGCAAATACATAAAACTAAGATCACACGACACAAAATAAAATCCAAACAAACAAAGAGTGTAGACGTGCATGTGATACACGCTCAAGTTGAAGGTTCAATGAAATGAACCCAAGGAGTCTTAGGTTCATCTTGAACATGCTTGTACAAGAAGGTGGCAACTTGATGACAAAGTTCCTTTGCCCTCCTTCTTGTCATAGGACCTTTGAACTCTTGATGGGGCCCTTGATCCTCATGGGACCCTTGATCCTCATCACAAGTGTAGTTTGAAAATGCAAAGCCAAACTTGCAACCAATCAAAGGCAATTCAAAGCAAGCTGCTCAAAGTATTATCTAATCGAATTGATCAAGAAAGATGGTTGAAAACAAGCAAGGAAGAAACGGAGAGCAAACCAGCTTTCTTGGAACCAAAATTATTCAAAAGCAAGCATGTTCTTTTTAGACTTGTACTTTGTATTTTAAACCTTGTACCCTTTGTAATTTTCATTTGTTATAAGTAGGTTAGGAACCTGAATGTAAAAAGAACCAGATTATCAAACACATTTCAATCAAAACTTCCTTTAAGGAATTCTCAACTTTTCTAGTTGAAGCTTAAGCCACTAACGGTTTCTTTCAAGTTCATAGCCTAGAACTTGTTAAGTATTTACTTCATTTTTGGTTTACAGCATCTTAGGGTCTCAATGAGGTTTTAGATGTGCTGGTATGCCAAGGAGGAAGAGGTGTTGGCATAAATTGAGCCAAGAACAAACGGTTACAGTTCAAGGGGTGTCATTGTGATGTTCTTTGCCATAGCTGAGGTTCAAATCAATTTGGAATAGAAGACAAAGTCTTGGAAACGTTTTCTAGCCTTTATTTGGCTCATCAACATCGGTGTCAGTCATAAGATGGACACGATCATTCGTCTGCGGCTTAGCCCTCCGCTGCTGAGCCGCTTCTCCATGTGCATTCTTCTTCATCTCAGGGCAATCTCTAATTGGATGTCCCACTTGTCTGCATCAGTATCATGCTCCATCCATCTTCCTACACTCTCCAATATGGCTCTTGTTGCAGTGTGGGCATACTCCCACAGCCTGCTGGACGACCGGATTCTGTGGTAGAGGTCTCTGAAAATTTCCAACTAGGCCTCTTTTTGGAATCTTGACCCAACGTCCAGGTCTACCTCGAACTATCAGCTCCTCTCTTGGCCTCTTGCCTTAATCAGACGACCCTATACTAGTTTCTCTTGCCGCTACTCTGCGAAAATCACTTTCGACGCGAAAGCACGCATCTAGCATTTCTTCATAAATTCTCATCCCCGTATTCACAATCGTTGACTGAATCCTTGAGTCCAGACCTCGCTCAAACTTTGTCATCCTCAAACGATTATCAGACATAATTGCATGAGCAAATTTACCCAAAGCGTGAAAACGGTCGACATATTCTGACACCGTCATCCGTCCTTGATCCAATATGTCAAACGCCCTGATCTTGTCTAATATTGCAGTCTCTGGCACGTAATACTTCAGAAAAACATCACAAAACTGTGCCCATGAGACAGGTGAGGTCATTCTCAATACCATTCCAGCCCACCATTCGCCAGCTTTGCCACATAGAAGGGGTGTGGCCACATCTACCTTTATTTCCTTAGGCATTTGCACCAGCCTGAAACACTTTTCCACCTCAGCCAACCAATGTTGAGCCTCCTCGGGGTCAGTACATCCCCCAAACTTCAGAACCCCTCATCTTCCTCATTTGTCCATAAAAGAACCGGATATTATGTTGTGGTGGAGGAGGAGGCGGAGACTGCTGCTGCTGGGCTGTAGCGACCTATCCCGAGCCCTAGTACTCGAAACGACTCACCTGCCGTATTTCGCTAAGGAGAATACACGGCGTCAAAGTCAAAATGTATACTCATCAGTGGAAGTTAAAATAAAAAAACCTCGAAATCATCAATAACATAAGTGAATGTCAAAAGTCTAGGTCAAACCTAAGTCAATGTCGAAAATGGAAATAAATAACAACTACGTCTCCAAACTCCCTAAGCTAAAAAAAGTTCACAAGTCTCTATTCCTCAAAGTCCTCAGTAGCCACGTTCCATCAACTCTCTTTTCCTGGGTCATCCTCTACGTAAACCTACTCGAACTCCTGATTATCTGAAAAAAATAGGAAGGGAGTGGGATGAGCAACAAGTCGCTAGTAAGTAATCACACTATACTTACCATGGGATCATACACGGAGAAGCAAGTGTGGTAAAAATATAACAACATAAAGTAATAGCATGCTTGTCTTCGCAAGTAAATTTTCAATTCTGCCCCTAACATCCAAAAGCAAACAGAGCAAATAGATTCAACAAAGAATGTGACCAAGTCCAATAAAGTACGTAACAAAGTCCAATTAGGGGTTAGTCCAAATCCAAAATCGATAATGCAATTTTTCAAGTTTGCAATGTCAAAATGTCCAAAGTCAAAGGCCCAAAATATAAAAGTCCAAAAGCCCAAAGTTTCTAAAATCTGAGTTAGCCGGTCCAATGTCCAAAATCCAAATCCAAGTACAACCCGGTCAAAATCCAATTATCAATGTGTCAAAAATCCAAAACCCGGCTAAAACGGCCAAAATAATGCAATGGCTATAGCACTTTCCCTACAAATGACTTATACCGTAAAACTTACGAATTGGTCCCCCAATAGTCAATATGCCCTGGCGCTCTATATCACAATAGCCAATATGCCGGGGCACCCTAATGGCGGCCAATATGTCCGGGCGTTCTATATCTAAAATAGCCAAAATGCCCGGACGCTCCATTTGTTTGGAACCAATCCGGCTTAACAATATATTTCAAGTGTAGGGGTGAATTTCAAAAAAAAATATCCAAATGCAACTTTCAAAACCATTTTCCAAGTATCAAAGTTAGTCCGAATTTCAAAATGGGCCAAAATATCAAATTTGTCAAAATTACCAAATTGCTCTCTAAATACCAAATAATTTCAAACAAATAATCCAACTAAGGCAAAAGTCCAAAATACCAATTCAATCCACATAATTATCAAATTCATACAATTTACTTCGCCTCCCCCTCTGCTATATACATGTCTCAGCTTTTATATATATACATGATACAAAAATAGAATTTCGCCTTTAGATCTCAAGCAGTGGAATAAAGATACATTTGGCAATATCTTCGATGCAGTATCCCATGCAGAAGCATTGGTGAAAACTGCAGAAATCCAGCACGATGAGGCTCCTACGGAAATCACGCGAACCTTATATGCTCAAAAACGCGCCTTTCAATTCTGGAAACAGAAAGCAAATGTTAAAGTGGCTGAAAGAAGGTGATGCTAACACATCATTTTTCCACCAGACTGTCAAAGATAAACGTTGCAGACAGAGCATTCGGCGAATTCTATCGTCGGAGGGGACTGAATACACCCAGCCGAATGATATTGCATCTGAAGCTATTCGGTATTTTTCACAACTGTTTACAGAAGAATCAATCTCTGATTGTGATGCCATACTACAGTATATACCAACATTGATCGATTCAGACGATAATAACATGTTACAAGCTATTCCATCGCTAACAGAGGTGAAGATGGCAGTTTGGGATCTCAGTCCCACAAGTGCAACGGGACCTGATGGTTACTCGGGGTCATTTTATCGGAAATTCTTGCATATCATCCAGCATGATGTTCACAAGGCGGTCAAAGAATTCTACTTAGGAATTCAAATGCCAAAATCCACAGCAGCGACCACAATAATACTCATACCAAAGGTCTGTAACCCTCAAACATTTACGGATTATCGTCCAATATGTCTCACCAACTTTATCTCTAAAGTGATTACAAGATTGCTTGCATCCCGACTCGCAAACATTCTGCCAAAATTAATCTCTCCGGAACAAGCAGGATTTATAAAAGGCCGTGGTATCACAGAACAGGTATTACTTGCGCAAGAAATGGTTCATGTTCTTGATAAACGCACGAGAGGAGAGCAAATCATTGTTAAGTTGGATATGGCCAAGGCGTTCGACCGCGTAAGTTAGAAATATTTGCAGTTACTTTTACGTAAAATGAGCATGCATGAACGACTTGTGAGGATCCTAATAAACAATTTGAGTGTGACCAATTGTTCTATCCTTCTCAATGGTACTTTGACGAATTCTTTCACTCTTGGACGAGGCGTCAAACAGGGTGACCCTTTATCGCTGTTGTTATTTATCCTATCTTCTGAAGGCTTCTCACGAGGGCTTAAACATCTATTTCGGACAGGAGTTATTGCGGGTTTCAACCCTGGCCGCGTGCAATGTGTCTCGCATTTGGGATTTGCTGATGATCTGTTAATTTTCTTAAACGGTGCTGCGCATAATCTAACCAGATTTCAAAAAATTCTGGACACATATCAGTAGGCGTCGGGACAACTGGTTAACTACAACAAAAGTCAATTTGTGATAGGACAAGGAGCCTCGTCCAATGACGCGCTGCAGGCTTTGGGCATGCGGTCAACCTCATTGCCCATTAAATATTTAGGATCATATTTGTACAAGGGAATCAACAAAGCCAGGTACTGTATACCCCTACTTAATCACTTTGATGCTAGGCTGTCTACATGGTCGCCTAAATTACTTTCAATGGCGGGTCGTCTTGTGCTTATCAAATATGTGCTCAACACAATCCCAACTCATCTCATGGCCAACTCCAAGCTCCCAAAAGGGGCGGTTAATATTCTAAGTCGCAAAATGGCAGTTTTTATTTGGAAAGGAAGGCATCACTGGCAATCTTGGCCCTCAGTATGTCGTGAGGTTGAAGTTGGTGGTCTTGGAATTCGTAGCCTTTCAAATGTTTAAAAATCATATGATTGTCATATTTGGTGGAAATACTTCCAATCAAACACACTATGGTCTGAATTCAGCAGAGCCAAGTACGGCCAACGCTCCACCATCTATTCACACATTTATGACTCATCTACATGGAAGCGAATTTGTAAAATAAACGCATATATGGAGTTACATACTATTCGGACACATGATATGCTCCATTGGATGCCGGATTCAAATGGACAATTTTCTATACGCTCAGCCTACTCACTAATCGCCGTCCAAGAACCAAGCAAAGTCGAGTCACGTTACATTTAGTGGAAATCCTCACATCCAGGGCAAAAAATTTTCCTATGGCGACTATGGAACAACTCGCTACCGATGGCAAATAATTTACACTGCTGGCTCATCTCAATGCCATCACAGTGTATTTTTTGTCGACAACAACACGATCATCAAGCCCATGTCTTTTTGCATTGTTCAAAAATATGGCCTCTATGGATGGATATGTCAATCACATTCTCGGGTCCAATGCCACAATCAAGCATAATCAAAGCGCATCTCTTACGTTGGTGGAACACTTCTTCTTTGACATCTATGACCGGCCAACTACGAGTAATAGTGCCTTCGCTAGTAACTTGGCAGATATGGAAGTCATATGCAGCATGTAGATTTGGAGACGAGAATTTCAGCCCTAAAAAATTACATACAAAGGTAAAGACTGCTATCTACACATGGTGAGCTTCAGTGAATGGGAAGAAATTTGCCATGAATCTACCTCACCTAGTCCATCAACAATATTCGCCACCAATCCGATCAAGGCGTTTGACCATAGTCCTTTGGCAATTTCCACCATCTGGCAAGCTAAAACTAAATATTGATGCATCAGTTGGACAGCGACTAGCAGCAGGAGCAGCGATTTTGCGCTCGTCCCATGGTCAATTCATATCGGCTGTTTGCTTTGCACTACCTTTGGTGGCTCCACTGCGAGCAGAACTGCAAACCATGACATATGTGTTAATCAACTACGCACAACAATATGACAACATTGTTGTAGAAACCGATTGCCGAATGATGGCGTCACTTCTGGTGGAAACTCGGTCTGTTACAGGCTTATTATCCACAGAAATCGCGCGTGCTAAACACTTTCTCAGTCTCAACCATACAACCCTACAATACTGCCCCCGTGAAGCGAACTCTGCTGCACACAGATTAGCTCGATATGGTTACAGAACGGCAGGCTTACGCACTTACGTCTCCACTCAAACACTTCCAAGTGAAGTACGTGGTGCTTTACTCATGGATCTTCAGCTACCGGCCCTTCGTCATTGGCAAATGTTGCACGCTACATCGGCTCTATCCCCTTGTCGTTGCCTGTGTTACTGCGCACAGGAAACGCTGGTGCGTTTTCATACTATATGTTACTTCATTATATTCGTGCTGCTCAACATTCTATTTTACTATACATCTCTTTGTCTGATGCCTGTGTTTCTTTTGTTATGGTTGGCAACAATGCTCATATCATTGATGAGGATACTCACACACACCAAAGTCTCATGCCAGTATAACCGGAAGATGTCATTCGGGAGCAACCATAAGTTGTCGTCGTCCTGGCTTGAATTTAGCCAGGGCGACTGGGGTATGCGTTTGGTTATTACTTATGTAATCATTTCTTGCTTCATTGCCATGATGATAACTGTTTCCTTGCTTTTCCATAAGGTACATCTCAACGTGGATCCAACTGTACCATTATCGACTTCAAGCGATCGACCACTCTATCGGAACAGTAGCATTTTCTACTACACTACCATTGCGACGATGCCTTCATGTTTCCATAGCTTTCGCATCAATGACAGCCGTATAAATATGTACGCTTTTTCCTTCGCCAAGGTTTTATCCACAAGGGTGGTTTTACTTGGCAAGGTTTTAATGCGGCATATCATATACGACTGTAGATACACAATTATACGAATTCTATTTCATTTATTTTCATACGGTGACGCTTGTAAATGATGCTTGTAATATGGTTTTCGGCCACGCCTGCCAGATTCACCAGTTTGGAAGCTTATTTGTCGCATTCATAATATTTGTGCATCACATACCACTGGGGCTAATAATTTCCTCGCTTGGCAGCCCTCGACATCAGGGGAATTTGCGCTTAAATCTGCATACAATATTTGTCGCACATCCCGACCCACATTGATTTCCGCAAAGTTCATTTGGTTCAAATACCATTCGCCATCCATCAGATTATTCCTATGGCGTTTATTCCATGCGGCTTTGCCATTTGAAGACTATATAGGTTCTTATCTGACAGCTCGTCCCACGCAGTGTCCATTCTGCAAGCGCCATTCTTCCTCGGTGGATCATATTTTCCTCTATTGCTCGACAATTCAGCCTGTGTGGATGTTCTTTGCCTCAGAACTGCAGGGTGTACCTCCAACAACTCTATCGCTAAGACAATACTTATTAGCTTGGTGGTACAGGTCATCCACTTCTTCTTTAGATGGGGTGCTTAAGATTGTGGTCCCGGCCATTATAACTTATAATATATGGCGTGCCTATGCCAATCTGGTATATGGGGATCAGATCTCCTTTTCTATATCTGCATTTCGGCGCACAATTCACTTTGATCTTCATATGTGGGGTCATACGATTCAAGGAACTAAATTGGCAGCCGGTCCATTTACGCCATTATCATGGCTTCCAACGCCCCGCCCTCCGCGTCTTCAAGTGATTAAGTGGCTTACTCCACCATCAGGCCGATTTAAACTCAATGTTGATGCAGCGGTTGGACGATTCAATGCGGCAGGAGGCGCCATTCTGCGCGACTCTAGTGGCGCATGTGTGCGTGCCATCGCATTCTGCCTCCCATTCTGTACACCGCTGCAGGCTGAAATCCAGACAGCACTGTTTGGCTTGTTATATTTCCTACCATTATATAGATCCCTGATTATGGAAACTGATTGTGCACAACTGCTACAACGTTTAGGGCAACATCAATCGATCTTTGGAAACTTCCATCTGAAATTACTACATTTGTTGATCACACGCCATCATTTGGAAACTAATCACGTGTTCAGGGAGGCAAATATGCCAGCGCATTACTTGGCTCAGCATGCAATGATGTCGCCATGCACTTCATTTTTCACAGCCTCTAGCCTGCCATCGATTGTCCGGGCAGCAGTCTCACTGGACCTCACGTCAGTCACTGTGCGTAGACAGTCAACATAACGTCTTCCAAATGGATTGGCATACACAATTTTTATCTGCCTGTACTTGTTGGAGTACATGCAGGCCGGGTATGTTGGCTGTTCTTTCTCTACTATTTGGCATACACATTCTCCATGCTTACACACATATTATTTTTCCATGTACATATAATCTCTTTGATGAGGATGCTCGACCGGTCTTGGTACATGCTGCGATACTTAATATCATGGGCGTTTGCAATGAATGGCACGGGCGAACTGTTGCTGCCTGCGCTATTCCTAGTGCAGGCAGCCTTGGTGGGTTCAATGTTCTATCGATTTACTTTATTGGGCTGGTTTTACTAGATCTGTGTGCTATATATTTTGGTTTGCCTGCTGCATGTATTTTTCTGTGCTGGCAATCTCACATGCATGCTGGTTTCGGGAGCCTTCACAATGCTGGATATTCATCTTGCGCAACTGACTATACGTGGATGGGAATGCATTTGGGGCATAAGCTTTGGCGTTGGCTCACTATCTATGTCTTCCACCAGGATTGGCGAACTCTGACACATCCTGCCTGTTTCCTCAGGGATCCAGGCAGGCTCGGTATGCCTGCTTATCTATCGGCCTATATTTCATATTCTCCACTGTGTTATAACTACCGCTTGGTGTTTTCTATTTCATGTCTTGGATTACGTCTGGCGCTGCCAACTGCTGGTTTTTCCTTCTTGGCGAACTTAACAATCATTGACAAGCCTAACCCTTGGATTGATATGACGGGGCTACTGGAGGTGACACTACCGCATCGTACTTTCAGCTTTATCCGATACTGGCGCCATTTTCACGGATATCACCACTTGTACTCATATTTAAATTCTACACATTTCAATGATAGTCATACAAAAATATGTACGCTTTTTCCTTCGCTAGGGTTTTATCCACAAGGGTGGTTTTACCTAGCAAGGTTTTAATGCGGCATATCGTATATGACTGGAGATATGTAATCCTTAGTTCGTTATTTCATTTGTTCACATACTCTGAACTGATGTAATATGGTTTTCCTCCGCCATAAGTGAGGCTTTATTCTAATCAAATAAATTTTTCTCAAAAAAAAAAAATGACTTCGAACTTAAGTGACAATTTTATACTGAGAGTTCAGCCTTAGATTAAGATAACTAGAATGGTTAGGGTTCACGGATAAAATAACCTTACCTTATTTAAGCAATAAACAAAAAATATGGAAAACCTTAAATTAAAACTTACTATGTAAGGAATATGAAAAGTAAAGTGATTAAATATGTTATCTTGTGAACGGTTGAATTTATTTTAATGTTTCCAGTAGGATGTCATCACATCAAAGATGAATCACGCGATGGTAGACCCGCACAGTTACCTCCTCCTCCTCCCCAATAGGTACCTCCACCAACACAGTCGGTACCCACATTTGTTGAACTCATACCCCCACCTCAGTAGCAGCAGTATCAGGGAGATTTTCATCAAGATGTACTTTAGGCCTTGGTATAGATCGGACAAGCCATCGGGAATAATGGTAATCAGAATTAGTTTGCACCTTTATCACAGCGCCCCCACAGCAGGGCACTCGTTTCTTTTATGGGAAGCTGAAGAGGGCCTGAGTGCCCAATTTTGAGGGCAAATCTGATGTAGACATAGCCAAGAAATGGATAAAGGAGGTACATATTAATTTCAATCTGATCCAGGTACCTGACAAGATGAAAGCTCAGGTGATCAGACCCTTTCTGATTGGTGAGGATGATTAGTGGTGGAATAAAAGTCTGCAGCATCTGCCTGCACCTGTTACTTAGGCACGATTTCTGATGGAGTTCTGTAAGTTCTACATTCCACCCTCAGTTACTGTACAGAAGATAGGAATGTTTGAGTCTTTGGTGTAGTCGCCTGGCATGATAGTGACCCCAGCTATCATGGGGGACGAGCAGCTAAATATGATTATGTTTGAGAGGGTTTACATTCTCGTATTTGCAATTGGATTGTGAATGTAAATCCACGGGATTTTGGTGAGGTACTAGATGCATGTTATTGCGTGGAGCACAATATTCTGAGGAGAAATGCAGAGATGAAGGGCAAGAGGCTGCAAGATGTGGGACGTGATCGGTCCGGACAATGGACCAAGATGCAGAAGGGATTCAGTGGCGGATCTCAGCCGCAACTATAGCCACAACAACCACCGCAGTTTTAGCAGAACCCACAGCCACAGTTTCAGTGTCCTCAGCAGCCGCAGTAGTACAGGGTTGGACCTCAGCCAGATATTCCTCGTTGCCCTACTTGCTAGAAGTTGCACACTGAAGTATGTCGTTTGGAGACTGTTGCATGCTTGAATTGCATGAGGATGAGTCATATGATAAAAGATTGTTCAGTGTCGAAGAATGTACATTAGAGAAATGTGCAGCAGCAGAGGGATTACCCACGGGCCAATGACCGAGTTCATGTGATGACAAATGCAGAAGTCCTTGATGCACCAGATATAGTGGCAGGTATATTTAATTACACAATTTAAGTGCTATTTTGCTAAACCTGCTTACAATTGCTAAGTTAAAGGATGTATGACTAAGCAATGGCAATAGAATATGAATTCCTTACGGTAATATAAATATAACACCTAAGTTTTGAGGCCGAAACTTTTTATAAGGGAGAGATGTTACCACCAGCATTTCTGGGTCGGTAGAAAAAGAAACAAGCCAATAGAAAACAAAAAGAATGCGATGCCGATAGAATTTCAGTAGAATTTAAAATTTTTAATATGGGTTAATAGAACATCAATAGTATGTATTGGACTTAGAAACGCTCAGAAAAATAACTGAACGATAAGGTAACCAATATAGTGATATACGACGAAATTCATTAACGAACTATACGGTCTCGCTGTAGGAATTAAAACAATATGAATATGTAACAACATAAATATTAGGATAAAATGAACCAAAATAAAATCCATGACACAAGGAATTAGAACCATCATCATCATCATCCTCCGGACACAAGGAATTAGAACCATTTAAACAAAATAAAAAGATAGTTGGACATAATAAATAACTTGGAAAAGAAGAAAAAGTAAATGAATATATATATATATATTAAAAAAGGAGCTCGGCGCCTCCTATACTTTTATATGAAGCCCTCACTTATGGTGGAGGAATACCATTATTACAAAGAAAGTCAAAACATAACAAAATGAATGAACTGGATGGCCGGAATGTGTAAATACATTGGTGGCGACAATAGAAAAAGTAGTGCTCAAAAGGCGTATGATATGCCTCATTAAAACCTTGGCAAGCGAAACCATCCTTGTGGATAAAATCTTGCACGAAGGAAAAAGAGTACATATTTACCCCTTTTGAAACATAAATAGTATCATAGATGTGCCTGCAAAGAATATGTGATCAGGTGAATGTTCCTCGAGCATCCACAGGTGTGTCCAGAATCATACATGCAAAAACCAAACCAAAAGGCAGTAAGCATCCGAATATACCGAGAAAATTCAATACGTATGCAAAACCTCTGAAAGAATAACGTACCCAGTCTGCCTGCATCCCACAGAATGCAGACAGTGATATGATGAATGGCTAATCCCTATGGAAGACTGTCGGATATGTCAGCATAGAATCATACATGTCGGAATGTGTAGTGGTAACATCAAGCTTGATGCAACTTTGAACCAAGACTGGAAGAGTGGATATAGTGTAATAGGCCGTCCGCGGTGTTTGTAATCCATGTTGCGCTAAATAATGAGCCGCCATATTAGCTTCATGGAAGGTGTACTGGACCAAAGTACCGATCTTTCTGGATAAAGAGTGTAACATCTGGAAATGAAACTGTGCTGTCGCATGAGGATCCTGGCTTAGCGCATGAGTCAACTGCATACAGTCAGTTTCTAAAATAATGTCTTGATGAAGTGGCAGAAAATATAGTACTGCAAACACTGCCGCTTGTATCTTCGCCAGAAATGTACTGATCGTAAGGCGAAAAGAAAGTGCTCTCACACACCTATATAACACATGGCGCCACTTTAAGGTAAGAATAGAGAGAAGAAACTGTGGTTAGAAAAATACTCAGCAAAATACCAAGTGCACAAAATTGTGTAGAAATCAAATGATAGCATTTTGTCCTATTCTAACCACTCCCACTCATCTTTTTGGGAGTGTATTAAGCAAGAAAGGAAGACAAGATTTTTGTCTTCTTTAACCAATTATACCTTATTTTCTTCTACCCAAAAACTTACACCATTTTACACACGTCTTACACCTTTTTCTTACAACTCCAACGGATCACTAACAACCCCTCCCCCCTACCCTCTTTGGCTGGCAATACACTCCAAGGAAGGAAGAGATTTTCTTCATTCTCTTTATCCATTCCTTCACTCCATCATCCTACAAGACTTCCCCCACTTTCTCCCATCAAATCCCCCAACTTCATGATTTCATTTTCTCTCTCCCCCTTCACCCCAAATTTTGGTCATATCTTTTAAGAGAAGAGAAGAAGACTCTCTTTCCTTTATTCTGACATTTAGCAAATATTTCACCTTCTTATAACTCTCTTTCCACTTCCCAAGCAAGAAAACAAGTCTTCCAACCCCATTTTCCCCCACATTGGCCGAGAGTTACAAGCGAGAGGCAAGGAGAAATTTTCTTCTCTTCACCTCATTCCTTGATCTAAAACAATAACCATAACATTCTTCTACATTCAAGCACTAAGGATACGAAGTATGGTTGAGCCAAGAACTAAGAGGAAGCAAGGCAAGAACACCATCAAAGCTAAGTTCTTCTTCTTCCATTCATCGATTTTCATGGTTGCTCACTACCCCTTTCATTTCCTTGTTAAAATCATGGGTTAAGCAAGAATAAAGGGAAGGTATTTCTTCAAGCCAAGTGAAGAACTCTTCACATTTATTTAAAGGTTATGTGATAAAGGCAAGTACTCTTCCTAGATTTTTCATGGATTTTCAAAGATCTATATACATATGTTCATATAAAGTTGGATCATTCATGATAAATTTTCAATGTTTTTGTATCAAAATTATGTAAATACTATGTTCATAAGTGATGTAAATATGTATATATATGTATGTATGATACACGGTCAAGATAGGAAAAAAATGGGCTACATATACAAATAATATGAAACAAGCACTTTTATGTAATATATGTATAAGTTAAAGAAATAAAATGAAGTTATATAGTATATTAGAAAAGTGTACTAAGAAGACATTTTTATGCATATGTTCTTATATTTTCCCAAAAAATCATCACCAATGTATTTGGTTGTGATTTTGGTATTCTTGATTTAGCATGTTATGAGGCAATCATATTTATGTCTAAGATTTAAATTCACGAAGGATGATTTCTTGATGATCTACACGTTTAAGTATTTATATGTATATGGCGGCCACAGTAGGGTTTTTATACCTTATTTACTTCATTTTCATAAGTTCCATCATTTGATTTGTTATGTATTTTATGATGATTTACAAGATATTATGTTGATGGAACAAACTTACATATAGTTGAAATAAATATCAAATCAATATACAAGTATAAGAGGTGAAAAAAAGTATTTATGTGATATATACATGGCTATAATATTAGGCCATAATGGTAAAAGAGGAGAAAGAATAAGTTTTATGCAATGTAATAAATATAAATATGTTGGATATGAAAAGAAATAGCCATAAGACTAAAATATGGAATAAAGAAATGTGTTATATAAAAAGAAATATATAAATACGTATATATGTGTTATTCGGCCAAAGGGCCCTTTTGCGCACACACACACACACACACACACACACACATATATATATATATTAAAGAAATATATTTTTATTAGATTACCTCACTTTTGTCGGAGAAAAACCATATTACAAATCGTCATCAGACGCAAATAAATAATGTAAAGAGCTAATGAGGTCTAGCCTCCAATCATATATGATATGCCGCACTTTGTCAGTAAAACCATCCTTATGGATAAAATCTTAGCGAAGGAAAAAGCGTACATATTTATACTATTAGGATACATTGCCAATATAGTGCCGAAAATAAATAACTTTGGTGGGGCTTGTAATAAGTCCGTTGATCCCTTGAATGCCGAATCATGCATGATACAACGGAGATCTGTGCCAAGCAATGTTGTTGATAATCGCCCTCTGATGATGCCAGACCATGTACACCATTGCACCTCACAACCATTTAAGAAAAGCATAGACGTAAGCGTAATGTATATAATGAATGCAAAAGCGTGGAGTAGGAGATAGCACATAGCCATGTCACCTTGATTCAACGCGAACGAAGGCGACACCCCAAAAAGAAGCCTTTCTCCCACATAAAATGATGACCGATCCACGTTTGTTCGTCTCCACCGATGGACATATAAATGTGGACATTGCATAAATATCAATGAAGCCAAGAACATGAAGAAGTTAAAAAATATACAGTTATGTGAGGCAAAACATAAATGTGTAGCAGATGTGATCAATAAAATAAGATAGATAAGATTGAGATCGCACCGATGTTGCCTGTGTTGTTTGAGAACACAGGCAACCATAAGCTGAATTTGCCAACACATTGTGAGACAGTGATCAGTGACGGAGAGTCGACAGGTGCGAATCCATGAGGATTATGCCTTTAACCTAGCAGGGAAGGCTTTGGAGAGTGTGGAACTTCCGAAGACCTACAGCCCTGTATCCTTGTCGCGCTAGTAAGTGAGATGCCATGTTAACCTCCTGTGGAGCATATTGAATTGTGGCTTGATTTAACGTCAGAAAGCGAGCAGCTCTTGCAACCTCCTTCGCCAAAGATCCCGTGAGTGAATGAATAGTTGATAACATAGTAATGATGGTGTTACAATCCGTTTAAACAATAAGTTGATCATGCTCCTATGCATAAACAAGCAATGTTAATGTCAATGTGATAATCACTTCACGTAACGGACTTACTCATGGTAACGCAAAGCAGACAGCCGAGATCAATTGTCCCTGATCGTTTCTTTAAACTGCGCCGCCTACCGCTTGACTTTTTCACACAATGACATCAACATTTAGTTTCATCTTCCCCGATGGGGGTAGCTTCCATCTTAGAACCCGCAATCTTTTTGTGCGAAGAGGAGGAGAATATGCCAAGTTAATGAGGTATTATTGTTGTGAACTTCTTACCATTCATCGCAAAACACCAAGTATACACCGATGAGCAAACTCTCTCTACAGGCGGTTATAGTTGAAGCTTTCTTGGCCAAAGCGGATGGATGCATATTCTTTCCATACAGCCCATGCAACAATGGAAGGTACCACCGCCTTTAGTTGGCCAGCCATAGATGTATTGTTTGATTGACGCAACCAGAGAGTTAAGTGTGATTTAATTGTGCAAGTACAAGGCAAAGGTCCCGAGAAAATGATGGATATTTCAGTCCATAATGATCGAACGTGTGGACAGTGAAGAAATATATGATCTTGCATGTCCGAGTTTGGCAACAAAAGGCACATTGCGAAGGGAGTATCGGTTGCCAACATCGTAAATTGTCAATCAATGGCAAAGAGCTGGTCCAGAGTCTCCATAGAAAGAGGCGCATGCCGGGCTGGGCATGCATCCACCAGATATAGCATGACGCCGGAAAATAATCCTCTGATGCCGTGATGGTTGTATAGGAGGATTTTATAGAGAACTTTCTATTAACATCCGGCTGCCAATGTATGAGAGTTTGTGTGCGTGCAGTCTTTGTTTCCATAAAACTATTGATGCTACATAATCGCTTCCACACCGGAGAGTCATAGATATGAGAATATATAGCTGGCCGATTACCATATTTCTTTTCGCAAAACTCGACCCATAGCGAAGAAGTGTGAAAATATTTCCACCATAGCTGGCAGTCATATGCCTTCTATAGGTCCATAAGATTTTGTATTCCGAGACCTCCGGCTTCGATGGGAAAACACAATGAAGGCCATGATCTCCAGTGATGTCTCCCTTTCCATAAAAAAGATGCCATTTTCCGATGTAGAGCATCAAGGACACTTCTTGGTAAGCGAGAACTCGCAATGATATGAAGCAGTATAGAACTCAACACATGTTTTAATAAGACTAGATGTCCGGCCATGGATAACAACTTGGTTGACCATGATGATAGTTTAGCATCAAAGTGAGCTAGGAATGTTGTACAATACATGGCACGGTTAATGCCTTTATAAAGAAATGATCCCAGGTATTTAATGGGCAAGGAAGATAAACGCATACCCAAGATAGATGAAGCCGCAACATCGGATACCCCTATGCCAACCACTATCTGACTCTTATGATAATTAACAAGTTGTCATGAGGCTTGTTGGTTTGATGTGAGGAATGAGCGAAATTGTGATAGGTTACGGGCAGAGCCGCTTAGAAATATCAATAAGTATCCGCAAACGCCAAGTGAGATACATATGGCACACGACCAGCAGAAAACCCTTTGATGTAGCCCAATTATGCTAATGCATTTAAATCGCGGGAGAAACCTTCAGAGGATAGAATAAACAATAATGGAGATAATGGATCTCCCTGCTTTACACCTCATCCTACTGAAAAAGAGCCCGTCTGCTTACCATTGATAAGTAACGAGCTATGTGTAGCCCTCAAATTATTTATTATAATGCAGACCAACCTGGAATGAAACCCAAACAGCTGCAAAAGGAGTTCAAGAAACTGCCAACTGACTCTATCGAATGCCTTGGCCAAATCTAGCTTGACCATCACATGGCCCCCTCTGGTGCGCTTATCCAAGATATGTACCATTTTCTGTGCTAGTAGGATCTATTCCATAATGCCTTGTCCCTTCATAAAATCATCTTGTTGTGGTGAGATAAGGCGAGGCAGTAGCTAGCCCATCCGAGTTGCAAACAAATGCGTAATGACTTTAGAGACAAAGTTGGTCAAACATCTAGGTCTAAAATCTTCAAACGTCCTGCGTTTTGGAATCAAAATAATGGTGGCTGCAGCTGCTCTCTGAGCATCATCACACCTAAATAAAATTCTTGGACCACCTTGAGGACATCTTGATGTTTGAACTGCCAAAAACGCCTGTAAAATGAACTTGGATAGCCATCCGGGCCTGCAGCACTAGATGGTCTAAGCGCCCAGACTGCCTGCTTAACCTCTGTCAAAGTTGGCATGTCTCGAATTATATTGTTATCATCCAACGAGAGGACCCCAGGATGTGTTGAATGATGGATTCACAATCCTGGACCGGTTCAGCTGCGAATAAAGAAGAAAAATAGCTTACTGCTTCTGCTGTGATAGCTGAGTCAGGCAAACATTCGGTGCCATCTGAACGTAATATTCTACGAATGCGTTGTCTTCTTCTTTTGTCTTTAACGGTTTGATGGTAATAAGATGTGTTGGCATCACCTTACTTCAGTCATTTCATATTAGCCTTCTCCTTCCAGTATAGAAATGCTCGAGTCTGTGCCAGTTTTAGTTTTGCCATGCTTTGCTGATATTTTTCACGCGTAGATGGTGAGGGAGCAGAATCAAAAGCACGTTCATGGAGGGTGACATCCTCCTCGGCCTGCGCCACCCGCTTCGAAGATATTTCCAAATACCTCCTTTTTTCACTGCCTTAACTGAATACGCAATCGTCTGAGCTTATCAAAGAGACCCCACATACCTCCCACTGTTGGAAAGGATTGCCAATGGTGTTGGACAAATGTATGAAAGTCTGGGTGTTTAGTCCAAGCATCAAGGTATCTGAAGGAAGCATGACCCCTTGGGCCATCAACATCACAAGTCAAATAAAGAGGATCATGATCTGAGGTAGCACGAGAAAGATGTTGCAATTGCATTACTGAGAACATATCCAAGAAGGACTCAGAGCACAAGAAACGATCTAGCCGTTGTCGCACCTGTCCCAAGCCACGGCCATCAGACCATGTATATATAGACCCCTGGTATGATATCTCTTGCAATTCACAGGCTGATACACAATCATTAAAATCTTGTAATGAGAATAAGGTTGGTGTTGATCTTCCATGATGTTCCTCTAAGGTACGAAATGTGTTGAAATCACCTCCAGCCAACCATGGCAATGAGTGGGACGAATGTAGTAGTTGCAAATCTGCCCACAAAGGTCGTCGAGAAGACACAGAATGGCATCCATAAACTGCAGCTAGCAAAAATCGTTCGCCAGAGGCAAGCTAGTTAAATTTGATAGAAGAATTTTGCGCCCAGGCCGCTCTTCTTCCAGGGATAGAATAGAGTCCTTCCAAAAAAAACTAAATACAATCATCACAAGTAGACAAAGCATGTGAGAAACCAAAATGTAATCTATAGGAAATCAGCAATGAGGACCTAGCTTTAGGTTCTATGACAATTAAAATATGTAAATGATAACGTCGAACAAGTGACATCAGTCAATGCATTGAGGTACGAATGCATCTAATAATCCAGATTAATATCTTCATTGTGATAAAGCATCGAAAGAGTTTGAGATGTGTGTTGCACGTAACCTTGTTATCCGAGGCGAAGTTGGGGTTGCATGATGAGCGCGACGTAAGACTCTTGGAGGCACAGAAAAATTTGGCTCAGCAGTAGCCTCCTATGGCTCTGTTGATCGACTCGTTTATAAATAAGTGGATTAGGATATGTTAGCCATTGCATCATAAATATCACAGTCATGAGTATCCAATTGGCTAATATTTAATGGTAGCATCAGCTTACTGTCTGACAGGGCAGAATGGGGTTCATGCAGAGGTGGGTTTCCCAGAGCACTATCATCCATTCCTTTAAGTCGAGCAATATCCTTTTCATTCGTAACCGCAGGGCGATAATCGACGGTTTGAGCTGGTGGATGGGCTGTTGAAATTACTAGAGGTGGCAAATTGTCTTCTGCTAGTTGAATAATAGGCGGTGGAGTTTTCTTTGGGGTCCAACGCTGGCTTTTGCCTTTGTCCTGTGGATTTTTGGTCTTGTTCTCTGAAGTACTCTTCATATTTGAAGGATCACGGATAGTAGCTCTATCCAGATTCAATTTGTCACATTCATCCTGACTCTGTCCGAGACGAAAACATCCCGAACATTATGATTGTAGATCCTCATATTCAACAGGCTGCATGATCAGACGCGATGGAGCTTGGATATACACCCGTTGTGGCAACTCTTTGGAAACATCTAATTCAATACAGATCTTGGCGACCGAAGGGCGTATGGCGGTGGTAGTGGCCGCATCTAACTTCAGAGGTGTTCCCACCATCTTTGCTATTTGAAAAAGAGCATCTTTCCTGTGTAAATGAATTAGGAGACCTAAAAAAGAAACCCAGATTGGAACAACGGCCGCTTCTTTGGTCGGATCATAATCTGGTGTCAACTTAGTGATTCCCATATGCTTTCCCAAGATCATCCAACTTTGACATGAGATGCACCGAAAATAATCTTGTTCTTGATAGAAATGCAACAAGACATGCTCTGCATCGAGTAGGCCGACTTTACCGGCTTCGGTGAAACCAATACAATCAATGGCAGAATGGACTGTCGCAAGGGGTGGTCTACCATACTAAAAAGTCCCCACTAACACAAATCTATATGGAGTTGCCAGGGATTCAATTTCATCTTCAGTGAAGGTGATCATAGGACTCCCCTTAAATTTATGAATGGTTTTTGGTGCCATGATAGTAGAAGGAGTCACAAAAAGGGAGGCATAAGTTTTAAGCGGCACCGACTGCGTTGCAGACGACATGACGGGAAGGTTTGGTGGGGGTATGTCAGTCATGGCTGTGAGCGAAAAAGAGAAAAGTAAAGGTGAAGAAGGGATCGCAGTGTACTGGAGTCGATGGCGAGTCAGAGAAGACAGTGGAGGACGGCGGAATACCACCGCTATCAGGTGCAGCTACACACACACACGCAGATATATATATATATATATATATATATATATATATATATATATATATATATATATATATATTGATAAATTGGTCAAGACCAGCCTTTTATTAACTTAAAAAACCTCACTTATGGCGGAGGAAAACCATATTACAAAGCAAGTCTCGACATAACAACAAATAACAACTGTGTGGCCGATAAGCTATAGCTACAACAAGAAAGACGGCCTGTTGTTCAGAATGAATATGATATGCCTCATTAAGACCTTGGCAGGCAAAACCACCCTTGTGGATAAAATCTTGCACGAAGGAAAAAGAGTGCATATTTATCCAGTCTGAGGCAATACAAAGAAACCAAAACACAGTGTCATCCTCCAAACATACAAGTTCGCCTCCCACCACGAGCTACCGTCGGCAACATTTTCAGAAGTTTGTATTGCGAAAAAGATGTAAGTGTCAAGCCCAATGAAGCAAGATGATGAGCCACCGAATTTCTCTCGTGGGGTATATCTCAAAACTGAACGCGTAAGATGTAAAAATGTGCGAAGACGATCTAGATCAGCCCTCATGACTCCCATGATCGAGTTATCACTATCCAGCATGCGTATTAACTCCAAACAATCTGTCTCTAGAATGAAGTTTTGATATTTTGTGGAATAAAAGATCGTAACATATAGTGCAGCTTGAAGCTCAGCTTGTAGAGGAGGTAGACACGACAATGGAAAAGAAATTGCTGAGAGGAGCCTCCCTCTTGAATCACTTACAACCGCACCAGCTGTAGCCCGCCTTTTCCCAACCGCAGCATCTACATTTATTTTAGTTTGCTCTGGTGGAGGTGTTAGCCATCTGACTACTTTGCTTCGTGCAGTCCGGATTGGAGGTGAAATATGTGTATCAATTAGTGAGGGAACGGAGGTGGCATATTTCTTCCCAGAAGACGCTACACACCACGTGTATATATCCATTCGAATCCTTTCCTCTAGCTGTCGAAGGTTGAAAGTCTCATCACCAAGTGTAATTGCTGTATATTCTTTCCATGTATTCCAACAAATGATATGTGTGGTTACAACCTTTAAGTGTCCCAACATTGCTCGTGTCGAGGATGTGAGCCACCAACTCATCAAATAAGACCGCAATGATGGCCTAAAAGAAATAGGACCATGAAACAGCAGAGCATATCGATGCCACAAAGAGGATATGGCTGGACAATGAACAAATAGGTGATCAATGCGACCTTCAGCTCTCCTACAAAAAGGATATATTGTGGGAAAAGCAATCGCAAACGCAGTAAGGTTCTCCGAAATTGGTAACACTCGATACCATAATTTCCACATGAACATCTTAGCAGACTTATGAATTCCGGACCACCAAATATAACAGTTTGAACTAAGAGATACACTCGCAATGCGACACTAATTGTAGGCACTCTTTAAAGAAAATTATCATTGTACATCAGGTTTCCAAAATAGCCCCTCACGATCCTCTTCTACACGGATCATGCAAAAAGCGTGGATACGACAAATACGCTTCCATTCTGGAGAGTCATATAACATTTCCCGAAAATGACCCCTACGTCCATAACTACAATGCATAAATTCAGCCCAAAGGGATGTATGTTGTTGATATATCCACCACATCTTACAATCATATGCTTTTTGAATTGACTGTAGTTGCTGAATACCTAGACCCCCTTCATTAGTTGGTTTGCAAAGAGCCTTCCATGATCGCCAATGATGTCTACCATCCTAAAAGAAGGAAGAGAACTTCCGCTGGATTTCAGTAACAACACTATTAGGAAGTTTCGATACTGCAAATATATGAAGTGGAATCGACGTAAGGACTGAACGTATTAGAGTTAATCTGCCTGCCGCGCTTAGAAGCTTATTTGACCAGCTATTCAGTTTATTATTCACATGAGCCAGCAGCATTTGACAATGCGACACCCGACATACACCATGATGTAATGGGACTCCCAAATATTTAATTGGCAAAGCAGTTAGTCTCATTCCAAGCGATGCTGCCACTCGCACTCCCGAAAGACCACTGCTCACAACCACTTGACTCTTATTAAGGTTAACCTGCTGACCAGATGCCTGTTGATACAGGTTCAAGAAATTCATAAAGCGTTGCAGGTTGCGGCCTGAATAGGAAAGAAAAACTGCAAATCATCCGCGAAACCTAAATGTGATGGAGTAGATATCCGGGTTTCTTCAAATCCACGAATGTAAGCTGATGAGACATGAGCATTTAAACCCCTGCTAGATCCTTCAGAAGTAAGAATGAATAGAAGCGGAGATAGCGGATCCCCTTGCTTAACTCCTCGTCGAGGACTGAAAAAACCACAAGGCTTACCGTTTACAAGAATTGAGCATTTAGTTGCAGCCAAATTATTCATTATTAGGCATACGAAGAAAGGACTGAAACCCATGCAAAGAAGAAGACGTCGAAGATACTCCCAGCTAACTCTGTCAAACGCCTTTGCCATATCCAATTTTACTATTATACGTCCTCCACGTTTGGGCTTATCCAAAATGTGTACCATTTCCTTAGCCAAAAGGACTTGCTCAGATATGCAACGTCCTGGCATAAATCCTGCCTGCTCTTGCGAGATCAATTTTGGAAGAACACGTCACATATGCGTGGATATAACATGAGTGACAACTTTGGACACAAAGTTAGTCAGGCTAATCGGACAAAAATCTACATAAGTCGTCAGATTAGCTACCTTCAGGATTAATGTAATCAACAAAGATGCCATAGCCGTGGGAACTGCCACCCCTATAAAAAACTCTTGGACTGCTTTTAAGACGTCTAAATGAATAATGTCCCAACAGTGCCGGAAAAACTGTCCATGAAATCCATCCGGACCTGCAACACTAGAGGGATCCAGATTCCATATTGCTGCCTAAACTTCAGGTAATTGCGGTAAAGCTGTTAACATTTTGTTGTCATCTTCAGTGATAGCACACGGAATAAACTAAAGGATGTCATCATGATTTTCTGTTTGCTCTTTCGCAAAAAGATTTGTGTAAAAATGTACCACAGCCTGCTGAATTGAATCTTCCGTCACATACTCTACTCCATCTGGTTGTATACGAGAGAGATGTTGCTTTCGTCGATGCTCTTTTACCAATGGATGAAAATAAGAAGAATTCACGTCACCTTCCTGCAGCCATTTTACCCTAGCTTTTTGTTTCCAATATTGGCATACTCGGTTTTGAACTTGCATTAAAACAGCCTTTGCCTCATGATACTGAGTACGATTGTCATCTGTTGGATTATTGTCATATTGTACTTCAGCTGCCACAACTCTTGCCTCCGCATCTGAAGCCGCATCAAAAACATTACCAAATACTTCCTTGTTCCACTGTCGCAGGTCCTTCTTTAGACAATATAATTTTCGATACAAACCTCTCATCCCCCAAAAGTGGGACAACTGTTCCATGTATGTTTGATAAATGTCATAAAATCAGGATGAGATAACCATATATCAAGAAAACGAAAAGAGCGAAAGCCATTATTAATAGACTGCCGACAAGATAATAACAAAGGCGCATGATCCGATGTAGTACGATTCAAATGTTGCACCATCTGATTGCCAAACACATCATAAAAGGATTCTGTGACAAAAATTCTATCTAATCGCAGCCACACTCTACCAAGGCCTCGTCCATCAGACCACGTGAATTTGGATCCTTGATATGGAACCTCTAATAAAGCCGAATGTTGAACCTAGTTATTAAAGTTCGTCAGTTGCCTCAAAGATAGAGTGGAATGACCTTTATGTTCATCTACCGAAAAAATGTATTAAAATCACCCCTACCAACCATGGATCAACAGTATCCCTTGCAAAAGTAGTTAAATCTTCCCACAAGAAACGACGTTGAGTAACTGTGTGCTTCCCATACACTGTGGATCACCAGAAGTAATTTCCAGTTGATATCCACTAGAATCTAATTGAGGTATGTTGAAGTCCATTGTATACAGTAGTTTGTTGCAGCATCAAACTCATCCAAAATATCCATATGTTTCCGTCCAAAGATGAAAGGGCATTAGAAAATCCAAGTGTTAAGCGATAGAAATCCAATTTTTGTGATTGTTGTTTTGTCTCTATTAAAACAAGTAAATGTAAGTGATAGTGACGTACCAATGTTTTTAGTCAATCAGGGAGGTACGAATTCCCCAAACATTCCAACACATGGCATTCATTGAGAAATATGTAGATCCAAGCTTGAAGCTGGTCTAGTGAGACGCGTTGTAGGAGGTGGCGGAGGTATATCTTTTTTCTTCTTGAGATGACGCTTATTACTGCAATCCAATATGCATTCCTTGGGTAAAGTAGTCGCTGGTTCATCCAATTGTTCAGCAGTTAAAGTGCGTGCATTTAATCTTCTGGATATATCATCTGCAGCCTCTTGAAAGTCCTGATCATTTGTATTGATTGCTGCATTCAAAATATCAGTGTCAGAGGCGTGACCTGGGAGATCACTGTCTCCCATACCTAAAGGATCGCATCCCACAGCTTCTGCTATGTCGATGTCTACTTGTGGACACTCTTGTTGAGATTCACTGCCTAGCCGTCTTTGTAAATCATCTTCCTGTATCGTATTTTCCTGAGTTTTCTGTAAATCTAAGCCTTCATGCTCCTCTATATTGTCTAATGGTGGAGGCTATATCACAGGTTCTGATGGTGCATGGGTATCCTGTGCTATCGCCTCTGTTGGACGCATGATTGGCTGATCTTTCCTTGGTCTCCACCTCTGAGGTTGTGGAACTTTATCCTTGCTTTTAGTCTTTGTTGGAACAGTGATCTGCTCTTCCTGTGCTGGTCCCGTTTTGTCCTTAACATAGGTTTGTAGAAAATGACCCAAGGCGCGGCATTTTGAACAATACTGGGGCTTATCTTCATACACAGTTGACTAAAAGAAGCCATAATCATGGCTTTAAATGTAAAGGCGGGTCGGGAGTTCTGCAGAGACATCAATTTCAACACACACCCTAGCAACTGAAGGACATAGCAAATTGGAGGTTGCATTATCTTCCTTCAATGGAGTTCCAATTAACCTAGCAATCTCAAAGAGTGCCTCCTGCTTATGCAAATACACCAGCAAACCCGGCATTGATACCCAGACAGGCACTATTGGCGCATCTACTTTAAGATAAAAATCATAGGACCATTTGGTTAAACGCATATGAAAACCAAGTACATTCTAAGAACGTCGAGCAAAACATCTTATGTAATCAGATTCACGTTCAAAAGTGATCAGAATATGTGCAGTATCAAGTAAAGTGACTTTCATGCCTAAAAATCCAACCTTTTCGAACCATGCACGTATAGATTCAAGTTTAGGTCTTCCATACCAAAAGGTACCCACCAGGCTGTATTTAAGGGAGTCTGTCAAGGCATTAACTTCAGCCTTGGAAAAACTGATCGTAGGGACGCCCTTATATTTATATAGCTCGAGGCGGAAGAGAGACCTTGGACGATCCCGCAACAATGGATGCGAATGTTGGCACAGACTGTGGCGAATCCATAACAGTGTAAAAGATGGAGCGAACTGAAAACAGGTAGTACAGCCGGAAGATGATGGGGGATCATTGCGGCGTCGATATTGGAGCCGGCATCATCAGAGGAAATTCTTTACACACATATATATATATATTAAACATATATATACATATATATATATATTGATGAAACGTATTTTATTAGTATAAAGAAACCTCACTTATGGCGGAGGAAAACCATATTACAGAGTAGAGTCATCGTAGGTAAAAAGCAAATGTAAAGAAGAAATAATTGTCAACCTCCAATCATATATGATATGTCGCATTAAAACCTTGCCAAGTAAAACCACCCTTGTGGATAAAACCTTGGCGAAGGAAAAAGCGTGCATATTTATATGATTGTAGCGTTGACCCATTATAAGATAAATAAAATATTGTCGCCTAAGCCATAAACATGATATAGCCGCCCATAATCGATGTAGATTGCGCCATAACCGATAGTCAGTCAAATGTATTAGCACCAATGGCCATCTTCTCTTGCAAGATTGAATGTCCTCGAACGGTGATATCAGAGACCAAGAATGGTAAAACAAAAAGTCAGTGTCACTCATACAGGTAATACATATAAAATCCAACCACCAAAAGTCCAAGATCTATGTGAGAAACATACCGACGTTGCCTATATTCATCTGGAATACAGGCAACCACCAAAAGTCCAAGACAGCGATAGACCCCCTGGCATCGATGCAGCAGTACTTGATGAAGCGTAGTCATTCCAGTGGCTGATACTCATACTCCTCAGAAATATCAGAGAGAAGAAAATCATGATCCATATTGTAAGTATTTATAAATGAAATAGTGAAAATAGTAGCAATTAAGAAAAGGACATACCAACATTGCTTATGCCAATATATGACATAGGCAACGGCGTCAAAAGTTCACCAACCCATGGGGAGACACTTAAGTGGTCACAATCGGAGGTTGGGTACCATAGTATCCAAAGTTATCGCACCACGTACTTCACATGGTAAGGAAGCTAAACTTGTAAAAAAAACAGCTCCTGTTGCCCTCAATCCATAGCGGATAGAGCATGGGCTGGCACATTAGCTTCCCGTGGACAATATGTTATGGTAGCAGCATTCAACCTCAAAAATTGTACTGTGCGCTGCAAATCTGTAGCATAATATCCAGTAAATGAGTCAAAGTTAGTGATATGTCTTAGCAATACCTGACAATCCATGTCAATGGTGAGTTGATCGTAATCCCGGCGTAAAATATAAGAGAATAATGTATTTCCATGAGTTCAGCCTGCAAAGGCGACATAGCCGGCAAGTAAAAGCAAATAGCAGAAACTAGATCACCCTGTGAATCTCGTAAGACAGCACCTACAGCTGCATGTGTGCTTCTCACTGCTGCGTCGACATTTAATTTGAGTTTCCCAACCAGTGGGTGCAGCCACTATCTATTGTAGGTCTGCGATGCTTGATAATTGGAGAGAAAGAGATGGCAGATAGATGTGGAATGTGTTGCGAAAATTTTCTGCCCTGAGGGTTGCGCACCAAGTATATACATTGTCCCTAATTCGCTCAAAAAGCCGTGTGAACGGAAATTGATCCTCCCCAAATCGGACTCGTGTATATTCTTTCCAAATCACCCATGCTACCAATGATGGGACTATAACTCGTAATTGACCTTTCATGGTACTGGGCGTAGACGTTCTCCACCAACGAATTAGGTATGCCCGAATGGTTGTATGAGATGGCATTGGTCCTGAAAATAGTATCGCGATTTCCTGCCAAAGAGGCATTATTGCTGTACAATGAAGAGAAGTGTGATCCCAATTATCTGACTGCAATCTGCAAAAAAAACATTGTGTAGGATATATAGTCTGCCATGATCGCAGGTTATCAGCGGTGGGAAACGATTGCTGCCACAATTTCCATAAAAATATTCGTCCTCCCAATGGCAAATTCGACCACCAAGTATATTTATGATACGGGTGTTGGGTTGAGTCGGCGAAGAGTGGTTTATATGCCGATCTTAATGAGAATTGTCCAGTATTCTCAGCAGCCCAATTAAGTCCATCATTCATAAAATGCACTGTGAGACCATGTAATCATTTTGTTGAGAAAAAGGGGTTTGAGTGATTTCAAAATGCATGATTTAAATAACGTGTTGCAAAGAAATGCATGACATATTTTATGACATAACACGTTGTTGCATGAAAGTTGCCTTATATAGTTCATATATAATGTTGTCGTACTAACGAGCCATGAAGCTTTAAAGCTTACATCAAATGGAAAACATTTGTTGTGTTTGAACTATTTTCAGGTGCCACCATTAATGAACTAAACTAGTTCATTAGGTGAAGTACTTAGTTAATTAAACTAAGTAGTTCATTAAAGGAAGCAATATTTGGACAAGGCACAAAGGCAACAAGGTGAAGAAAGGAAAGTCTTCCACTCTTCTCCCCACACATGAATACACGCCATTTATATATATGTATATATATATTCAATTTTTTTGAAAAAGGCACATACACATTTATTCCAACGTACTACCGACACGTTATATATTTTACGTACGTATATTAACGTAACACCACCATACTTAACTCATATTTATGAGTATATTCAGGTCTTATATCATATGATATAAGTCATTGTGATGACAAATTTAATACGACACGTTAAAAGGTTCTAAACCAAAAATTGTCGAATCAGGCGAATACCGAAACTTCGCCAACGTGTCACGTACTTGCCATAAATAGATGGCCAGCCCCTACAATTCAAAAATAGCCATAAATTTAGTGGCTTACATGGTATGCGCAGCCATAAAATCATTCCATGTTGGCACACACAAATCACCCCACATTAAGGCCAAATTGTGGAGATTCCAATTTCAATTTTGTCACATGTCTAGGCGCCACTTTAATCAGCCTTATGAGCTGAATATTAAAGTTTAATTTATGTATATTATGTGTAACATAATATATATAACATGTGCAAAAATTTGGAATTTAATTAGAGAAAAATCAGGTAATCGATAAACATCGAAAATTCGGTTTTATACGTACACGACACATGGAACGTTTTTGGCATATCATACAACAGTATCTAGACACTTTTTACATATTTCATACATCTCAAAGTTTTCTAAAAAATTCAATTAAGGACTGATTGGAATAAACCATGTGTGTATTATTAAATGTGCACTATTTTATAAAGTTTGCAAAAATAAAATTCAGCACATGCACAACTCTATGTCACACGCCTATATCAGCTGAGATGGAGCATATGTGGAGCCTTGTTGGCATAATGATTGGTCAAGAATGAAGCATAAAATGTTGATCACATAAAGGTAGGAGCTACACAAGGTAACATTTCAAACTTATGTCTCATTTGTAACACATGCTGAAAATTTCAGCATGTGCATTATAGGCTGGCCGAATTTTAACTCTTAATGAGCTATATTTTGTGTCTTGATTAAGGTGGATTAATTAGAAGACAATTTGGAAGTATTTTGAATAAGTTATGGAATTAAAGTTGTGATATTTTTGAATATCACACATGCTGAAAATTTCAGCATGTGTGAGAATGTATATGGCCGAAATATAGGCCACATTGTTGTCTAATTTTTATTCCATAAAAGATGAGAATATTGCATATTAAATGGTGATTGAATTATCCTTTGATTTCTTGGATTAAATCAATGCAAAATAGGCAATATTTTGAACAAAATGTGAATGTTACACATGCTGAAATTTCAGCATGTGCAAGATGTGTATGGCCGATTTTGTTGGTGATTATTGTGGCAATTTGTTTTCCAAATTAGTTGGGATTGATTGTGAGATATTTGGCAAAGTTTTTATGATGATTTTGGCACATGTTTTAAGTGTTATTCTTAGATTTGTCTAGTCATCAAGTGATGAAACCACCCAACTAATTAATAAGTGCCAAGTAAGCAAGAGCTTAATGATCATCCAATCAGGAGATGCCAAGTAAGCAAAGACATGTCACAATGATGCCATATACTCTTCTAAGGACTTAGAAGATAATTTTCAAGAGGGAAAGAGCAATAGGGGGGACGGCCAACTATGATAAAAAGAAGTGAAGAGAGCAAAACAAAAGCAAGACAAGCCTCACAAGTTCAAAAGTGCAAAAAGAGTCTTCCATTCCCTTCTTCTACATCTTTCTTTATTCTTCCTAAAAAGCCTATTGTACTTACATTCATATACTTGAATATGCTTCTTATAGACCACCACATATTCTTTTATCATTGTAAAAGATTGATCAAGGTGTGATCAATCTTAGACTTGTAAGGTGGTGGTGTTCGTGTGCATTGTATTCACATACAAGGTTTGTAAAGGGTTGGAGTTGGTGTATAACTCCATCAACCATGTGGTAAGGTGTTTTTGTGTTGTGTGATTAGTGTGAACCGAGGAAGGTGTCCTCGAAGACTGGAGTAGGTTGTTGATAACCGAACCAGTATAAAATTCTTGGTGTCATTTCCTTTCAGCACTTACTTTCAGTTTCAGCACTGTTTATCGTTTTTGATCACGTTCATAAAAATAGTAAACGGATTTCAAAAATCACAAAACTTTCAAGAAACATATCCACACGTTTTAAAGTTCTTTTGGCGCAAGTTTCAACCCTTTTGGACAAGTATAAGTTACTCAAACGTCCAAAGTTCTGAGACTAGTGCAGTCTGATTTTCAGGCTTGCAAAGGTTGAGACTTTGATCGTATTTTACTAACTTCCCAAAAGAATTTTTCAAAACTGTTTAAAAACATTTAAATACAACTTATAAGGGGTTAGTATTTAAAGTTTCAGAGCATTTGGAGTTACGTACAAATAGGAATTAATTTTTGAAATCAGTCTACCGTTTCTGGCAGATTTGCGCAATCTGACCACCAACGAATATTCAAGGGGTTATAGGTTGAATTTAAATCTGAAATTTTTAAGAGATACTCATAACATCTGAGGCTAAGTTCTCTCCAAATTTCAGAATTTTCGAAGATCTGCAACCTTGTTTTCAAAACATTTTAAAACTGATCCTGAAAACAGAAACTGTTTTCAGAAATTGGGTTTTTGGTTTAAACAAATTTTAAAAACCACATTTTCCGCACCCACTATTCAACCCTCCCCCCTTCTAGTGGTGTCTTGCAGATCCTACAAGTGGTATCAGAGCGCAGGAACACTCACATGAAAAGGATCCAACGATCTAATTGAGATGACAACTACAACTATGCAAGAAGGAATGTCAACCGTAAGACCTCCTCTTTTTGATGGTGAGTCCTTTATTCAATGGAAATTAAGAATGAAACTTTTTATTATGGCAATTGATATTGATCTATGGTCCATCATAGAAGACGGTCCATTTGTTCCTTCCAAGTTGTCTATTGTTGATGGTGTCACACTAGAGGTTTCAAAAACGAAACAAGAATACACCAGTGATGATAAAAGGAAGTTGAGTATGAATGCTAAAGCCATGCAACGGTCTAAGTAAAAGTGAATCTAGTTACGTGTCTAATTGTTCAAGTGCTCAAGAGATGTGGAAAATTCTTGAAATGAAACACGAAGCTACTAGTCAAGTAAAAGAGTCTAAAACCAACATGCTTATGTCCACACTCGAGTCATTTAAATTATTGCCAAATGAATCTATTGTTTGTTAGTGCATGTGCCCTAGGCCATGATTTGGATATTTATGTTATGCATTTATTATTAATAAAAGAGGTTTTATTATCATTATTGTTGGTTAGTATGTTACACAATTTTGATATATGTCCCTGATTCATTATTGTTATGGAGATAAAATAATTTATAATCAGTATGAGTATTGATTTGATAATCATGAGATGAATATGTGTATGGTGATACGAATCAATCTCATAGATACTTGTTAGAGAACAGTGTATTGGATAGACCCATCATGAGATTGCTACATGGATTAGCGTCATAAGTAAATCTCATGATAGTCATGTTTTAATCCTTTGACTTGAGATTGTCATAGTTTCCAACATAAGGACTATTATATTTTGACATGATCAAACGTTATCCGTAACTGGATAATACTATAGATCATGACTGAATGTGATAGAAATTATGTAGAGGATATTGAACAATCAAGATAGAATTTGTCCCTCTCTTTTGAGAGAGATATCTTTGGGCCCCTCGATTAGTGAGACTGTGAAATGCATGGCCGTGCTCAAATGATTTGATAGTGTGATCAATATCATTTGTTTTATCAGTCTACTTAGAGATCGAGTAATCATATGTTTGAACAATATAAGTATGACGCTGACCATGACTTATGTTCAAACTAGATATCGTGTGACAAAGGGATTAATGCATGTACTATTATTAGGCTAGTTGGACTTTACTCGTATTAATTGGGTAGTCGTAATGTCTTGCTAGAGGCCAATTACGACTTGTTGGTTTAATAGCGATTTAATCAACTGCCAATTAATATGGGCCTATCGGGTCACACACAAGAATGCGTATGCCTCAGATTAATAATATTAATAATATTAATATTGGATATTAATTATTATTATTATTATCGTTTTAATATTAATAATATTAATATTAATTATTATTATTATTATTATTATTAATTTCGTTTTTTATGTATATATTTATATCATCGGATAATAACAGAGAATCCATATCTGATATGGATTTTGATTGGTTTTATCTAATCCTAACAGAATCTGTATCTGGTACGGATTATGATAGACGTTGACAAATCCGATCTGGAATCGGATTTTGATATCTATATATATGTATGGAGCTTGGCGTATCATGAACACCAAGCAATAAGTAAGAACGAAATAAAAGAAAACGAAAGATCCTAGAATCGTTTTTGTGAAAAACGAGTTCTTCAACCACGCCGTTTGAAGAGCTAGCACTCCGGGCGGAAGTGTTCGTGTGGATACCGACAGAGGGTGATCGTATTTTCGCACCTGCTTCATCTACGTAATTCGGATCTACAAAAGTAATTTTCGAGTTTATTTCATCAAATTAAACAAACAACATGGATCCTTGGTAGGAAATCGGAGATCAAGTTTTTGTTTTCCGCTGCGCGTTTGGCAGTGATCTCATTCGATTTCCTAACAGTGGTATCGGAGCCACTTATTGTCTCGTTTAAATCGACTATATCATGCTTATGTGTTTACTGTTTTTCGTATGGCATGATATGTATAAAACAGTAATTCGGATTTCATATGATGAGAGAAGAATGGTGTTTTTCCAATTCGTTTTCATGAGATGATTTGTATACGACGGTAATCGTTTGTCATGTGATGATCAAAACCGATTTTGTTTATATTAGATATAATCACACGATATGTGTAAAACCTTATTCGAATCTCATCTGGTGATATCGGATTGATGTTTTCAATTCGTTTTCATCAGATGTTATAATTCGAGATTGTTATATGCGATGTAAAGTTTTCGTTTTTTCATGAGATGATCAAAAATGATTATGTTTATATCGATATGAACAACCAATTGATGGTTCTGTTTTCGTGTTTCGAAAGACAGATTATCAATTCGATGATGATTCTGATTTCTGGTTTCAGATGAAGATTATCAATTTGATTGATATTCTGTTTTAAGGTTTGCGAATGACAGCCATCGATTCGATCGATGCTTCTATAAGGGTTTACACGTAATCAAAACAGTAAGATCGTTAATATGATTGACGCGTCTGTGTTAGGGTTTTGAAAAGAAAATTATCAATGCGATTGATACTTTCTGTTTGATACTTTTGGACCGCCGTATGCGTACGCCCTATAGTTCGTTACCGTGACATTAAGAATGTCAATATATATTTATTTGTTATAATATGTTTGTGTAAAATATATTATAATTGTTGATGTCTTTGCATGGTGCATAGCATGGCCTCAGGACCTATGTGATTGACTTAGTCATATTTCTGTTTTGGGTTATTATGGCCTGCGTGCCGCTGTAGTCTTTGTTGTATTTTATTATACAATTAGTTAGGTTTTTCTTTATTATTGTAATAAATGAAGAATCAAGCTACAAAAGTGGTGATGGCGACACATACCAAGGACGAGTGGATTCCATGGAGATGGAGGCACGAGCTCAAGACAAGAAGATATATATCATTGCAAATGTTGTAATAGGAAGTCTTTCACATAGAGTTTCCTTTATGATCTTCATTTGGTCTCATGAAGATCATATTTAGTTTGGCCATGACATGTCACGTTTACATATTTATCATTTTGTATGAGATGCGTGGATGATAGATTATATATGCATATAGGATGCTACGATATAATGATATGCAATGCAAGACATAAACTAAGTTGAACCCTCTTCAATAATTTGAGTCTTTATGCCATCCATGTCTTAAACACCTATTAAAACTGGGATTGTATTAAAATAGGTATTGCCAAAGCAATGTGCTTTAAACATTCCTAGCTACGTAGGATGAGTAATAGTGCTACTCATGTTTAAAATTGGTTAGACTTAATTGGGCTATCAAAACGGTTTTGGGCCCAAGGCATTAGATGGAATCTAACATACAATGATATATGATGTCATTATTCCATAAATTCTAAGAGTTACATGAGATGTAATTGGTAAAGAAGTTACCTACCTAAATAACTTAATTTTAAGCGTCATGCCAAAGCTGAGTTTAGAATTAAGTCAAATATGGATCTTAGCTCACTAAAATATTTCTTTTGAGGGTTATGTTTCAGTGAGAGTTTTATAAATTTTAACCTCATCATTAATAAAGTGTTACTTTGCATGTTTTGTAGATCATAAATGGTTGCTAATAACAATTCCACCTTATCGTTGTGATCAATCCTTGAGAAGAAAAAATTAAAAGAATGTGGGACTAATTTTGTTGATTGGTTTCGAAACTTGAGAATCGTTCTCAAGCAAGAAAAGAAGTCCTACGTGCTCGATGACCCTGTCCCTGAACCACCTCCTGCTGATGCTTCTGTTGCTGTTAAGAACAAGTATAAGAAGCATGTGGAATATTCAAACGACATAGGATGTCTTATGTTGGCAACTATGTGTTCAGGACTTCAGAAAGACCTAGAACACTTAGAAGCTTATGAGATGAGTGTGCATCTCAAACAAGCTTTCCAACAACAGGCTAGGCAGGATAGGTTCGACACCGCTGTTGCACTTTTTGACTGTAAGATGTCTGAAAGTGAATCTGTTAGCGCTCATGTTTTAAAGATGAAAGGCTATATAGATCACCTTGCAAGACTTGGATATCCCCTGAGTTTGGAACTCGCCACGGATTTGATCCTACACTCTTTGCCAAGCAGTTTTTCTCAGTTCGTTATGAACTACAATATGAATAATATGGAAAAGTCCATTCCTGAGCTACACGGTATGCTCAAAACTGCTGAGGGGAATATCAAAAATCCTACCCATGTATTGAGTGTCAATATCAAGCCTATGAAAAAGAAAGGTAAAGGCAAGGGTAAGCCCAAAAGTGCGAAGGGTGCAAAAGGGTCCAAGGGTCAAGCTAAACCGAAACCTGGTCCCAAGGCAAAGGTTCCTAAGGAAGGAACTTGTTTCCATTGCAACAAGCCTGGGCATTGGAAAAAAAATTGTGATGTTTATTTGGAGGAGTTGAAGAAGCTGAAGGGTAGTGCGACTACATCTTCAGGTATTTATGTTATAGAAATTAATTTATCTACCTCTTCTTCCTGGGTATTAGATACTGGATGTGGATCCTATATTTGTACAAATATGCAGGGGCTCAAAAGGAGTAGGATGCTGAAGAAGGGCGAGGTGGACCTACGTGTTGGCAATAGAGCAAGAGTTGCTGCTATAGCTGTAGGGACCTATGAGCTTGTCTTGCCCAATGGACTTTTGTTAGTTTTAAACAATTGCTTTTATGTTCCTACTATGAGTAGGAATCTTATTTCAGTATCTGTTTGGTATGATGAAGGTTATTCATTTTTAATTAAAAATAAGAAGTGTTCTATTTTTGATAGAAATGACTTGCTTTATTGTATTGCAAGTAGTTATAATGGCATTTATGTCCTTAACCTTGATGATTCCAATGACGGTAATATTTATAAAATATCTTCAAAGAGAACTAAGCCAAATGAATTAAACCCTGCATATTTATGGCATTGTCACCTTAGCCATATAAATGAGAAGCGCGTATCTAAACTCCATCAAGATGGATTATTAGATTCATTTGATTTTGAATCATTTGAAAATTGCGAGTCATGTTTGCTTGGAAAGATGACAAAGACCCCTTTTACTGGACATAGTGAAAGGGCTACTGACTTATTGGTCTTGGTACATACAGATGTATGCGGCCCAATCAGCATTAGTGCCAGAGGAGGATTTCAGTATTTCATTACTTTTACTGATGATTTCAGTAGGTATGGCTATGTCTACCTAATGAAACATAAGCATGAGTCTTTTGAAATGTTTAGAACTTTTCAAAATGAAGTACAAAATCAACTTAGTAAGACAATTAAAATGCTTCGATCAGATCGAGGTGGTGAATATTTAAGCCAAGAATTTGACCAACATCTAAGAAATTGTGGAATCGTTTCACAGTTGACTCCTCCAGGAACTCCACAATGGAATGTCGTTTCTGAAAGGAAAAATCGAACTTTATTAGATATGGTTCGATCTATGATGGGTCAAGTAGATCTTCCTTTATCTTTTTGGGGTTATGCCTTGGAGACAGCTGCATTCATTTTGAACCGTGTACCATGTAAAGCGGTTGAAAAGACACCATATGAGATGTGGACTGGTCAGAGACCCAGTTTGTCTTTTCTTAAGATTTGGGGTTGTGAAGCTTATGTGAAAAGATTAGTGTCTGATAAGCTAGCTCCAAAATCTATCAAATGTATTTTTGTGGGGTATCCTAAAGAAACTAAAGGGTACTATTTCTATATTCCCTCAGAGAACAAAGTGTTTGTTGCTCGAAATGGAGTCTTTTTGGCAAAAAAGGAGTTTCTCTCCAAGAGAACTAGTGGGAGTATAGTACAACTTGAGGAAACTCAAGTTCCACAAGGTATCGTTGAACCGTCTTTAGAGACAATTTCAGAACCACAAATAGTTGTGGAGCCTGAAAATGTAACACAAGCCCAACGCAGATCTGATAGGATACATCGTCAGCCAGAGAGATATGGATTTCTTATGACTGATGATAGTGAAGTTATGCCCATAGATCAAGATGAGCCTACTACCTATCAGAAAGATGTGTCTGGTCCAAATTCAGATAAATGGCTTGGAGCCATGAATTCTGAGATGCAATCCATGTTTGATAACCAAGTTTGGTCTTTAATTGATCCTCCAGAGGGTATTAAGACTATTGGTTGCAAATGGGTTTTCAAGAAAACTGACATGGATGGAAATGTGCAAACCTACAAAGCAAGGCTTGTGGCTAAATTTTTCAAGCAAACTCATGGTATAGACTATGATGAGACCTTTTCACCAGTAGCTATGCTTAAGTCTATTCGAATTCTCCTTGCCATTGCAGCATACTATGATTATGAGATATGGTAAATGGATGTCAAAACTGCTTTCCTTAATGGAAATTTACTCGAGGATGTGTACATGACACAACCTGAGGGTTTTGTAAATCATGAGAATTCAAAGAAGGTTTGCAAGCTTCAAAGGTCCATCTATGGATTGAAGCAAGCATCTCGAAGCTGGAATCTTCGTTTTGATGAAACAGTTAAGAACTTTGGTTTCATCAAGAATGAAGATAAACCTTGTGTTTACAAGATGGTTAGTGGGAGTGCAGTAGTGTTTCTGGTCTTATATGTGGATGACATATTGCTTATTGGGAATGATATCCCTACCTTGCAAAAGGTTAAGGTTTGGTTAGGGAATTCATTTTCAATGAAGGACTTGGGTGAGGCTACCTATATCCTTGGTATCAAGATCTATAGAGATAGATCTAAAAGGATAATAGGCTTGAGTCAGAGTACATACATAGATAAAATGTTGAAAAGGTTCAACATGTAAGAGTCCAAGAAAGGATTCCTGCCTATGTCTCATGGCATTCTTCTTAGCAAGGATCAATGTCCTCAGACATCTGATGAGCGAGATCGAATGAATAAAATTCCTTATGCTTCTGCTATAGGATCGATCATGTATGCCATGTTATGTACTAGACCAGATGTCTCATATCCATTGAGCACAACGAGTAGATATCAAGCTGACCCCGGTGAGGGTCACTGGACAGCTGTCAAGAATATTCTTAAGTACCTCAGAAGGACTAAAGAAGTATTCTTGGTTTATGGAGGTTTGGATGACGAGTTAGTTGTAAATGGTTACACAGATGATAGTTTCCAAACCGACATAGATGATTTCAGATCGCAGTCTGGTTTTGTATTTACATTGAATGGTGGAGCTGTTAGTTGGAAGAGTTCAAAACAAAGCACTGTGGCTGATTCTACAACAGAGGCTGAGTATATAGCAGCATCAGATACAGCTAAAGAAGCAGTTTGGTTGAAGAAGTTCATCACTGAGCTAGGAGTGGTACCTAGCATTGCAAATCCTGTGGTCATTTATTGTGACAATAATGGTGCCATAGCACAAGCAAAAGACCCTAGGTCTCATCAGAGATCTAAACATATACTCAGACGCTACCATCTCATTCGAGACATCATCGATAGAGGAGATGTCAAGATATGCAAAGTTGACACAAACGATAACATAGCGGATCCATTGACTAAGCCTCTCTCACGAGTCAAGCATGATCAGCACACTAGATCTATGGGTCTCAGATATTTGTAGGCCTAGTGCAAGTGGGAGATTGTTAGTGTATGTGCCCTAGGCCATGATTTGGATATTTATGTTATGCATTTATTATTAATAAAAGAGGTTTTATTATCATTATTGTTGGTTAGTATGTTACACAATTTTGATATATGTCCCTGATTCATTATTGTTATGGAGATAAAATAATTTATAATCAGTATGAGTATTGATTTGATAATCATGAGATGATTATGTGTATGGTGATACGAATCAATCTCATAGATAATTGTTAGAGAATAGTGTATTGGATAGACCCATCATGAGATTGCTACATGGATTAGCGTCATAAGTAAATCTCATGATAGTCATGTTTTAATCCTTTGACTTGAGATTGTCATAGTTTCCAACATAAGGACTATTATATTTTGACATGATCAAACGTTATCCGTAACTAGATAATAATAAAGATCATGATTGAATGTGATAGAAATTATATAGAGGATATTGAACAATCAAGATAGAATTTGTCCCTCTCTTTTGAGAGAGATATCTTTGGGCCCCTCGATTAGTGAGACTGTGAAATGCATGGCCGTGCTCAAATGATTTGATAGTGTGATCAATATCATTTGTTTTATCAGTCTACTTAGAGATCGAGTAATCATATGTTTGAACAATATAAGTATGACGCTGACAATGACTTATGTTCAAACTAGATATCGTGTGACAAAGGGATTAATGCATGTACTATTATTAGGCTAGTTGGACTTTACTCGTATTAATTGGGTAGTCGTAATGCCTTGCTAGAGGCCAATTACTACTTGTTGGTTTAATAGCGATTTAATCAACTGCCAATTAATATGGGCCTATCGGGTCACACACAAGAATGCGTATGGCTGAGATTAATAATATTAATAATATTAATATTAGATATTAATTATTATTATTATTATTATTATTATCGTTTTAATATTAATAATATTAATATTGGATATTAATTATTATTATTATTATTATTAATTTCGTTTTTTATGTATATATTTATATCATCAGATAATAACAGAGAATCCATATCTGATATGGATTTTGATTTGTTTTATCTAATCCTAACAGAATCCGTATCTGGTACAGATTATGATAGACGTTGACAAATCCGATCTGGAATCGGATTTTGATATCTATATATATGTATGGAGCTTGGCGTATCATGTACACCAAGCAATCAGTAAAAACAAAATAACAGAAAACAAAAGATCCTAGAATCGTTTTTGTGAAAAACGAGTTCTTCAGCCACGCCGTTTGAAGAGCTAGCACTCCGGGCGGAAGCGTTCGTGTGGATACCGACAGAGGGTGATCGTATTTTTGCACCTGCTTCATCTGCGTAATTCGGATCTACAAAGGTAATTTTTGAGTTTATTTCATCGAATTAAACGAACAACGTGGATCCTTGGTAGGAAATCGGAGATCAAGTTTTTGTTTTCCGCTGCTCGTTTGGCAGTGATCTCATTCGATTTCCTAACATTGTTGATATGGATCTTCGCTTGACTAATATTTACAATTCTCTTGAGTCTCTTGGCAAAGCCTTCTCTATGCAGGAAAATGTACAAAAGGTCTTGCGAAGCCTTCCATCTGAGTGGGACCCTAAAGTAACGGCCATAGAAGAAAGCAAAGAAACTAAATCGATTAAGATGGAAGAACTAATTGGATCACTAAAGGTATATGAAAAAAAACTCGCTTTGAGACATTCTGAGTCTATTTCTAATAATGATAGGGATATAGCATTTAAATCAAATGAATACGTCGTAGATGATAGTGACGTAGATTCTGATGATGAGGATTTAATCACAATGGCTAAAAGGTTAAGAAAAATCTTGAGAAAATCGATTAAACATAAGTCTACTTCATCTAAGGATCATAAAAATAAAAGTAAAGAAATAAAGTTTTATGAATGTGGACAACCTGGACACTTGTCATATGATTGTCCAAACAAGGACAAACAAACGAATAAATACCTTGACAAGGATCGAACAAAAACTAGACTCGTCTCAAAACCTAAACAATGGAGAAGAGCCTTCAAAGCCACCACATGGAGTGACACATCCGACTCCGAGACTGACGATACGGAAGAACACAAGGCACAAGTACGTTTTACATCTAAAGCATCAAATGAGGTATCTTCCGACTCTGATTCCGATTCTGAATGTTCTTATGATGATTTGCTTAGTCAATATTTAGAATTGCATAAGTTCTCAAAGACTCTTGCAAAAGAAAAGAAGCGATTAATTGAAGACAAGAAATTGTTAGAATCTTCTAACAAAGATCTTGTGTCTCAATTAAACGATTCAAAAGAAGAGTCGTCATGCATTATAAATTCATTAAAGTCTGAAATTTCATCATTGACATCCAAGAACACTGAATTGAAATCCGAGATTTCAAACTTGAATTCAAGGAATGCGGATGTAAAGAAAATGGTGAAACAATTTGACATGGGAACAAACATGCTAGATCACATCGTTTCTTCACAAAAGCATGATAGTGACAAAACCGGACTAGGATACGTTGAGAAAAGTAAGTCACTAAATAAACCAACCAAATTCATTCCATCTAAGAAAATAGATGCATCAAAGACATATATGGCATCTAAGAAGACGCCTAGACCTTCTCCTCTGACATCTCATCATGCTTCCTCTTCACATCATGCAAAATATAATTATGTGCCATATAGATATGAGAAGAAACAAGTGATGCATACGTGACACTCATACCACAAAAATAAATCTAGATCACGTCCCGTGCATGCAAACCGAAATGCATATCAAAAACAGAGACTATACTATATGCATGATGGGATTCTTGGCCAAAGGCCAAACGCATTTGCCCCTAACATATATTATGATGCGTTCTCATCACCTTTCTCACCTTTTGGAAGACCTAGAAAGGTCACCCAAATTTGGGTACCAAAAGGGACATTTTCAAAGGGTTGAATAAATAACCCGTACGAACGCACGTTTGATATTATAAAATGCATGATTTTTTTCTCTTCTTTACATGCGCTTTTGATTGTCTTTCCAAAATAAAGAGGAAGAGAATGCATGATTTAAGGGGGAGAGAGAAAGATTAATTGCATAAATCAAGGGGGAGCGAATTTGAAAATTGAAATTAATAATTTGAATTTATACACAATTGGAGGGGGAGCGATAAGATTTAAATCATGTATGTAGGTTATTTAGAAAATCATCAAAAGGGGGATATTGTTGAGAAAAAGGGGTTTGAGTGATTTCAAAATGCATAATTTAAATAACGTGTTACAAAGAAATGCATGACATATTTTATGACATAACACGTTGTTGCATGAAAGTTGCCTTATATAGTTCATATATAATGTTGTCGTACTAACGAGCCATGAAGCTTTAAAGCTTACATCAAATGGCAAACATTTGTTGTGTTTGAACTATTTTCAGGTGCCACCATTAATGAACTAAACTAGTTCATTAAGTGAAGTACTTAGTTAATTAGACTAAGTAGTTCATTAAAGGAATCAATATTTGGACAATGCACAAAGGCAACAAGGTGAAGAAAGGAAAGTCTTCCACTCTCCTCCCCACACATGAATACACGCCATTTATATATATGTGTACATATATTTTCAAATTTTTTGAAAAAGGCACATACACATTTATTCCAACGTACTACCGACACGTTAAATATTTCACGTACGTACATTAACGTCACACCACCATACTTAACTCATATTTATGAGTATATTCAGGTCTTATATCATATGATATAAGTCATGGTGATGACAAATTTAATACGACACGTTAAAAGGTTCTAAACCGAAAATTGCCGTATCGGGCGAGTACCGAAACTTCGCCAACGTGTCACGTACTTGCGATAAATAGATGGACAGCCCCTACACTTCAAAAATAGCCATAAATTTCGTGGCTTACATGGTATGTGCATCCATAAAATCATTCCATGTTGGCACACACAAATCACACCCACATTAAGTCCAAATTGTGGAGATTACAATTTCAATTTTGTCACATGTCTAGGTGCCACTTTAATCAGCCTTATGAGCTGAATATTAAAGTTTAATTTATGTATATTATGTGTAACATAATATATATAACATGTGCAAAAATTTGGAATTTAATTAGAGAAAAATCAGGTAATCGATAAACATCGAAAATTCGGTTTTATACGTACACGACACATGGAACGTTTTTGGCATATCATACAACAGTATCTAGACACTTTTTACATATTTCATACATCTCAAAGTTTTCTAAAAAATTCAATTAAGGACTGATTGGAATAAACCATGTGTGTATTATTAAATGTGCACTATTTTATAAAGTTTGCAAAAATAAAATTCAGCACATGCACAACTCTATGTCACAAGCCTACATCAGCTGAGATGGAGCATATGTGGAGCCTTTTTGGCATAATGATTGGTCAAGAATGAAGCATAAAATGTTGATCACATAAAGGTAGGAGCTACACAAGGTAACATTTCAAACTTATGTCTCATTTGTAACACATGCTGAAAATTTCAGCATGTGCATTATAGGCTGGCCGAATTTTAACTCTTAATGAGCTATATTTTGTGTGTTGATTAAGGTGGATTAATTAGAAGACAATTTGGAAGTATTTTGAATAAGTTATGGAATTAAAGTTGTGATATTTTTGAATATCACACATGCTGAAAATTTCAGCATGTGTGAGAATGTATATGGCCGAAATATAAGCCACATTGTTGTCTAATTTTTATTCCATAAAAGATGAGAATATTGCATGCTAAATGGTGATTGAATTATCCTTTGATTTCTTGGATTAAATCAATGCAAAATAGGCAATATTTTGAACAAAATGTGAATGTTACACATGCTGAAATTTCAGCATGTGCAAGATGTGTATGGCCGATTTTGTTGGTGATTATTGTGGCAATTTGTTTTCCAAATTAGTTGGGATTGATTGTGAGATATTTGGCAAAGTTTTTATGATAATTTTGGCACATGTTTTAAGTGTTATTCTTAGATTTGTCTAGTCATCAAGTGATGAAACCACCCAACTAATCAATAAGTGCCAAGTAAGCAAGAGCTTAATGATCATCCAATCAGGAGATGCCAAGTAAGCAAAGACATGTCACAATGATGCCATATAATCTTCCAAGTGTAGGATCTGCAAGGCACCACTAGAAGGGGGGGTTGAATAGTGGGTGCGGAAAATGTGGTTTTTAAAATTTCTTTAAACTTGAACAATTCAACTTCTGAAAACAGTTTCTGTTTTCAGGACCAGTTTTAAAACGTTTTGAAAACTCGGTTTCAGGTCTTCAAAAATTCTGACATTTGGAGAGAACTTAGACTCAGATGTTATAAGTATCTCCTAAAAATTTCAGATTAAAATTCAACCTCTAACCCCTTGAAAAATTGTTGGTGGTCAGATTGCGCAAATCTGCCAGAACCGATACACTGATTTGAAAAATTAATTCCAATTTGTACACAACTCCAAATGCTTTGAAAATTTAACCACTAACCCCTTATATGATATATTTAGATGGGTTGAAACAGTTTTGGAAAATTCTTTTGAGAAGTAGGTCAACTACAATCAAAATCTCAACCTTTGCAAGCCTGAAAATCAGACTGCACTAGTCTCAGAACTTTTGATGTTTGATTGACTTATACTTATCCAAAAGGTTTGAAACTTGTGCCAAATTAACCCTAGAACGTGTGAGTATATTTCTGGAAATGTTTGTGATTTTTGAAAATCGTTTACTATTTTTACGGATGCGAACAAGAAGCGTAAACTGTGCAGTAACTGAAAAGTAAATGCAGAAAGTAAATGGCACCAAGATTTTTATACTGGTTCGGTTATAAACAACCTACTCCAGTCTTCAAGGAACACCTTCTTTGGTTCACACTAATCACACACACAACACACCTTACCACAGGGTTGATAGAGTTACACCTAACTCCAACCCTTTACAAACCTTGTATTGTAAGTACAATTCGCACGAACACCACCACCTTGCTAGAATGAAGATTGATCACACCTTAATCAATCTTTTACAAAGATATATAATGAGTGGTGGTCTATATCAAGCCTATTCAAGATTGAAAGATATGAATACGATAGGCTTACAAGAAGAAAGAAAGAAAGAAAATGTAGAAGAATAAGGCTAGAACACTTTTGATCTTTCAATTTGCAACACTTGTTCTTGTTCTTGTTTTTCTCTTCTTTCTCTCCTTTTAATTTGTTTTGGCCGCCCCCTTAGGTGTAGTCTCCCTCTTGAAAATTATCTTCTAAGTCCTTGGGAGGATGTAAGACATCATTGTGACATAATCTTGCTTACTTGTCACCTTCTCATTGGATGATCAGTTAAGCTTTGCTTACTTGGCACTTCATGATTGGTTGGATGTTGTCATCATTGATGACTTGGAAAAATCTGAGAATAACACTTAAAACATGTGCCAAAATCATCACAAAATAATTTCCATAAAGCTCAAGATAATCACATAAATATTGCAAGATAATTTTCTCACAAAATTGAGCTAAAATTCGGCCATGTAGGATACTTGACATGCTGAAATTTCAGCATGTGATACATGGTGCTTTTATTCAAATTATTTCCAATTTTCTTTGATTTTTCTTTTTGAAATAAATCACCAATTAGTAGAAAATAATCTCATCATTTTTGGAAATGAATTTGGACACCAATATGGCCAAGAATTCGGCCAAGATACATTACTACACATGCTGAATTTTTTCAGCATGTGTGATATTAAAAATATCACCATTTTAATTTTATAATTAATTCAAAACATTTCCATAACATCCTCAATTAATCCTCATGATTCAAGATAGTAAAATATGGCATTTCAAAGTGTAAAAAATCGGCCATACTACAACACACATGCTGAATTTTCAGCATGTGTCATATATGTGACATAGTTTGAAATGTTACCTTTTGTAGCTCCTTCCTTTATGTCACCAACTTTGTTTAATTGATTCTTGACCAATCAATATGCCAACAAGGATCCACATAGGCTCCATCTCAGCTGTAGGTGGCGTTGGATAATATGTATGCATGTGCTGAAATTTATTTTTGCTAACTTTGTAAAATAATGCACATTTAATAATACACACATGTTATATTCCAATCAGCCCTTAATTTAATTTTCTAGAACACTTTGAGATCTATGACATATGTAAAAAGTGTCTAGATACGTGTCACATGATGTACCAAAAACGTTCCATGTGTTGTGTACGTAGAAAACCGAATTTTCGATATTTATCGATTACCCGATTTTTCTCTAATTTAAATTCCAATATTTGCACATGTTATATATATTCTGTTATACATAATATATATAATATATACTATAAATCTCAGCACTTGGCTGGTCTAAAGTGGTACCATTAACATGTGACAAAATTAAACTTGGAATCTTCACATTTTGGCCTTAATGTGGGGTGATATGTGTCTGCCAACATGGAAATTATTTTTGGCTGAATTTTTCATGTAACCCACGAAATTTTTATGGAATTTTGAAGTATAGGGGCTGGCCATTTATTTATGGCAAGTACGTGACACGTTGGCGAAGTTTCGGTATTCGCCCGATATGACAATTTTCGGTTTAGAACCTTTTATCCTGTCGTATTTAATTTGTCATCACCATATCTTATATCATATGATATAAGACCTGAATATACTCATAAACATGAGTTAAGTATAGTGGTGTGACGTTAACGTACGTACGTAAAATATATAATGTGTCGGTAGTACGTTGGAATACATGTGTATGTGCCTTTTTTTAAAAAATCTTAAAATATATGTAATATATGTGTATATAGGCGTGTATAATTAAGAGGGGAGGAAGAGAAAAACTTTCCTTCCTTAGCCTTGTCGCCTTTGTGCCTTTTCCAAATGTGGCTTCCTTTAATGAACTACTTAGTTTATTAAACTAAGTACTTCACTTAATGAACTAGTTTAGTTCATTAATAGTGGCACCTGAAAATAGTACAAACACAACAAATGTTTGCCATATGATGTAAGCTTTAACGCTTCATGGCTCATTAGTCCGGCAACATTATATATAAGCTAAATAAGGCAAGTAATAGCAATGTATCATGCATACATGTATATCTTATGCACGTTTTATCTTATGCTCGTTTTTGTGCACATTTAAATCATGCATTTGAAAATCACTCAAACCCCTTTTTCTCTACACCAAGGACTTAGAAGATAATTTTCAAGAGGGGAAGAGCAATAGGGGGGACGGCCAACTATGATAAAAATAAGTGAAGAGAGCAAAACAAAAGCAAGACAAGCCTCACAAGTTCAAAAGTGCAAAAAGAGTCTTCTATTCCCTTCTTCTTCTACATCTTTCTTTCTTCTTCCTAAAAAGCCTATTGTACTTACATTCATATACTGGAATAGGCTTCGTATAGACTACCACATATTCTTTTATCATTGTAAATGATTGATCAAGGTGTGATCAATCTTAGACTTGTAAGGTGGTGGTGTTCGTGTGCATTGTATTCACATACAAGGTTTGTAAAGGGTTGGAGTTGGTGTATAACTCCATCAACCATGTGGTAAGGTTTTTTTGTGTTGTGTGATTAGTGTGAACCGAGGAAGGTGTCCTCGAAGACTGGAGTAGGTTGTTGATAACTGAACCAGTATAAAATTCTTGGTGTCCTTTACTTTCAGCCCTTACTTTCAGTTTCAGCACTGTTTATCGTTTTTCATCATGTTCATAAAAATAGTAAACGGATTTTAAAAATCACAAAACTTTCAAGAAACATATCCACACGTTTTAAGGTTCTTTTGGCGCAAGTTCCAACCCTTTTGGACAAGTATAAGTCATTCAAACGTCCAAAGTTCTGAGACTAGTGCAGTCTGATTTTCAGGCTTGCAAAGGTTGAGACTTTGATCGTATTTGACTAACTTCCCAAAAGCATTTTTCAAAACTGTTTAAACCCATTTAAATAAAACTTATAAGGGGTTATTCTTTAAATTTTCAGAGCATTTGAAGTTACGTACAAATAGGAATTAATTTTTGAAATCAGTCTACTGTTTTTGGCAGATTTGCGCAATCTGACCACCAACAAATATTCAAGGGGTTAGAGGTTGAATTCAAATCTGAAATTTTTAAGAGACACTCATAACATCTGAGGCTAAGTTCTCTCCAAATTTCAGAATTTTTGAAGACCTTCAACCTAGTTTTCAAAACATTTTAAAACTGGCCCTGAAAACAGAAACTGTTTTCAGAAATTGGGTTTTTGGTTTAAACAAATTTTAAAAACTACATTTTCCGCACCCACTAATCAACCCCCCCTCCTCTAGTGGTGCCTTGCAGATCCTACACATTTATGCGGCAAAGTCGCTTCCAGGTGGACGAATCATATATATGAGCATAAATTGTGGGCCTTCTACCATATTTAACTCTACAAAATTCCGCCCACAGTGAGGAAGAGTGGTGATAGTTCCACCATAAACGACAGTCATATGCTTGTTGCACTACTACCAAGGAGCGAATGTCAAGGCCACCAATTTCTTTAGGTCGGCATATATTTTCCCAGGATTGCTAGTGATGTTCAGAATTCCATTAAAAATTAGACATTTTCCTGTTAAGCACAGCAATCACACTCTTGGGTAATCTAGAGCAGCCAATAATATGTAGCGGCATTGAACATAGTACATGCTTCAAAAGTATAACCCGACTAGCCATGGAGAGGAGTAGAAGCCCAAGATTTGAGAACAGCATCAAAATGATTAATCAAGGATGTACAATAAGCAGCTCGATTTATACCTCAATACAAGTATGATCCCAGATATTTAATCGGTAATGCAGCATGTCGCATACCTAAAGTATTTGCTACTCGATTTGTAGAGACTCCTGCGCCAGTCACGAATTGACTTTTGTTGAGATTCACCAATTGACCCGAAACTCGTTGATAAGATATATATATATATATACACACACACACACATACATATATATACATATTTTTTTATCGAAAGAGATATGTATTATTAGATAGCCTCACTTGTGGTGGAGGAAAACCTTTTTACAAAGAAGTCATCATATGAAAATAAATGAAAATGAGCTAATGATTTCCAACCTCCCATTGTATATGATATGCCGCATTAAAACCTTGCCAAGTAAAACCACCCTTGTGGATAAAACCTTGGCGAAGGAAAAAGCGTACATATTTATACAATGTGAGAGTTGGCTAAGTACAGAGGAATTCTGGAAACCGTGGTGCAGTGTTGATCCAATAGCTACAAAGTTCCGAGTATAAGCAGTATGATGCCAGTATAGAAACCGTGTAAACGCAGCAGGCTCAATCCAAAATACCTCAGGACAAAACAGAAATGATAACATCAGCCGGAAATAAATAAGATGGAGCAAATATAGTAAACAGGGGAAGCACATACCCATGCCGCCTTGATTCAAAGGGAACCAAGGCGACATCCATAGTATAAAACATTGTATGTTGCCGACATCCATCAAAGTATTTGAAGCTAGTCTCGGTTGTAACCTCCTTCGATGCCAGCGTAGCATGCTTAGCAGGTGATATAGAGATGACAAAGTCGTTAGAATATCAAGCAAATCAATAATGTGTGAGTATAAATGGGATAAATAGAAGCCAAACTTGGCAAAGCAAAAGTAGATGCAATGATGACGAAAACGCACCAGTGTTGCATGTGTCAGTAAACAACACAGGTAACATAAAGAAAACATCGCCAACACAATGTGAGACATGATCATCAACGCAAAGCAGGTAACTGGAGATCCATAAGTATCGCTCCATGAACCTCGCACGGTAGATCGTAGAGTGTATGATAATGCTGAAGGCCAACCGCTCTATATCCATGTCGGGCGAGTCTATGCTGAAGCTCGTGATCGCCCGAGTAGATGCCAACATTGCAAGAATTGATTTGCAGTCTGTCTCTATTATAATGTTGCTATATTCCCTCGCATAATATACCAATGTGAACGTCAATGTCAGAAGCTCTGCCCTCAGCGGTGTAACCATTGGTAATGCAAAGCATATCGCCGAAATCAACTGGCCATGATCAGAACGCAACACCGCAGCTCCAGCCGCCTTAAATCTGCCCACTGCTGCATCAACATTTAGCTTCAACTTTCCAGAATGAGGTAATTCCCATCAAACTATCCGGAGGTGTCTTGTCCACAAAGGCAGCGTAAAATGAAGAGCTACTAATTGAGAGATATTCATTGCAAACTTTTTTCCATTCATTACTGCACACCATGTATAAATTGTCATTTGTACCTTTTCAAAAAGCCTTGCATGAATAAAGGTTTCGGAACCAAACCTTATTGCTGCATATTCCTTCCAACTAACCCATGTTACGATGGAAGGCGCTACAGCCCGTAGTTGCCCTATCATTGATGTCTGATTAGATGTGCCCCACCAACAGTTTAGATGCGCCTTAATGGTCTTACAGTTGGGCAGAGGACAAGAAAATATATTTGCTATTTCCAGCCATAGCAGACGAATTAATGGACAGTGGAGAAATACATGATCTTGAGCATCTGAATGTAATTTACAGAAAGCACATTGAGATGGAAATACCGTGAGCCAAGCCTGCAAGTTATCCACCACTGGTAGTGATCGCGACCATAGCCGCCATATGCACACCTGGCTGGGATCGCTTCCATCAAACATAGTAGTACTCACTGATCTGGACTCCTGTTGATGTAATTTTAGCATATGCGGATTTAATAGAAAATTGGCCATTACCATCCGGTATCCATTGGAATGTATTGTCCAACCGCTCCGTCTTAGACTTCATAAATTCGTTGATGCGACATATTCGCTTCCATGTTGGCGAGTCATAAATATGAGAATATATAGAGTGACGATTTACATATATGCGTTTGCTAAATTGAGCCCATAGAGTATCTGAATGATGATATTTCCACCACAACTGAAAATCATACGCTTGTTGCACCCCAAAAGATTTCGAATACCCAAACCACGATCCTCAATTGGATGGCATATCGAAGACCAAGAATGCCAATGATATCTACCCCTTCTAGAGAAAAGCAGCCATTTTACAGTTTAAGATGTCCACCACATTTTTCGGTAAACTAGAGCTTGCAATAATATGTATTGGCATCATGCTTAAAAAATGTTTTAACAGCACCAAACGTCCAGCCATGGACAACATCTTATTTGACAAAGAAGTTAAGTTAGCCTCAAAATGATTTATGATAGAAGTACAATACCTAGATCTATTGATTCCATTATGAAGATAAGAGCCAGGATACTTTATACGCAATGATGATAGTTGCATCCCCAATACTGTCGATGCTGCCGAGCCTGAGACTCCTCTGCCTACCACTATTTGACTTTTATGATAATTAACCAATTGTCCAGATGCATTTTGGTAAGATATCAAAAAGGAATGAAAATGTTCCAAATTCTGTCTAGCCTCATAAAGAACGATCAAAAAATCATCCGCAAATCCTAAATGGGAAACACATTGTACACGGCCCATCGCAAACCCCCTTATTTCACCTGCTTACATCATTCCCCTCAATCCTCAAGAGAACCCTTCTGAAGAAATTATAAACAGTAAGGGCGACAATGAATCCCCCTGTTTGACGCCTCTACCCAGAGGGAAGAATACTGATTGTTTACCGTTTATAAGAATTGAACAGCGAGTAGATCTTAAGTTATTTAGCAAGATGCGGACCAATCTGTGGCTAAAACCCATACGCTTCAACATTAAATCAAGATAGTGCCAACTAACCCGATCGAAAGCTTTTCCATATCCAATTTAATCATCACATGACCGCCTCTTGTGTGGTTATCTATAACGTGTACCATTTTTTGAGCTAATAAGACTTGCTCTGTGAATCCTCGTTCTTTCATAAAGCCTGCTTGTTCTGGAGAGATGATCTTTTGCAACAATTGGCCCAGAACAATGGAAAACAACCGAGTAATAACTTTGGAAATAAAGTTGGTTAAACAGATAGGTCAAAACTCTGCAAAAGTCTGAGGATTGAGAACCTTTGGGATTAAGATTATAGTGGATGCCGCCATCTGCCTCGACATATGTACACCCAAATAAAATTCCTGCATTGCCTTAAGAACATCAGAATGGATGACATGCCAAAATCGTATGTAGAAAGAACCCGGGTAGCCATCTGGTTCGGCGGCACTAGTTGGACTTAGATCACATACAGCTTGCTTAACCTCTTGTAAAGTTGGTATTTCCTGTAACATGGTATTATCTTCTGATGTCAATAACAATGGTATGTGCCTTAAAATATCATCACAATCCGACACTGGCTCCTTCGCAAAAAGATTCCAAATGTAGCGTACCGCCTCTGTTTCAATATCTGTGCTGAGTAAACATTCACTTCCGTCTGGACGCAAGCTGCAATTAATGGATTGTTTGTGTCGTTTCTCCTTCATTGAGTTATGATAAACGGAAGTGTTGGCATCACCTTACTTAAGCCATTTGATATTGGGCTCTTGTTTCCAGTAGAGAAAAGCACGCTTCTGTGCTAGTTGTAATGTTACTCGGATCTGAATCAAATGCTCGCTCGCATGTAATGACGTGAGATTCTGCCAGAGCCACCGCATCAAAAACATTCCCAAAGACCTCTTTATTCCACTGCTTGAGCTCCTTTCGTAAGGGTCGTAATTTATTAAAGAAACCCCACATACCACCCATTGTGTAAAAAGTCTCCCAACTATGCTGATCAAAACATCAAAGTCGGGATGCGTTGACCAAACATCCAGATATCGAAAAGCAGCAGGGCCTCGAGGACTGATAGAGGCACATGTCAAAAATAATGGCGCATGATCCGATGTAGCCTGTGTAAGATGTTGTACCTGTGTAACTAGAAACATATCTAAAAATTATGGAGTGCACAAGAACCGATCAAGCCGGTGCCAGACGTGACCAAGACCCCGTCCATCACACCAAGTAAATAGTGAGCCTTGGAAAGACATTTCCTGCAATCCACATTTTTGTATGAAATCGTTAAATTCCTGTAGCGAGTGCAGTGTGGGCGAAGATCTACCTCAATGCTCCTCTAGTGTACGGAATGTATTGAAATCACCGCCACCCGACGCAAACCACTGATATTTGACGGAATAATTCTGGTGTCCAGATCGGACCTCCTCCTGCGCCACTATAGATGCCTTCCAAAAAACGATATTGGATCGCCACATGCATATATGGATTGTGTAAAACCCAATTGCATTTGATACGATAACAATAACGATGAACGAGCTTTTGGTTCTATGACTATTAAAATATGCAAATGATGTCTAGGAACTAGAGAAAGTAATCGATTGAATGAGGTCTTTATACCTCTAGTATTCCAAATAATTATCTTCATTAAGATAAAGCATCAAAAGAATTAGAGAGGTGAGCTGCCCGTAACCTGGTTATATGCGGCGAAATAGGGACTGCATGTTGTGCCCGTCGCAGGAGACGAGGGCCCACGATGGACTTCGGTGCTACTCCATCTTCAGTGCTTGTCCTACTGATATCCAAATAGTCCGCTTCAAAAAGATTAGCCACGCCCGTGTAAATGTCGTGATCCTGTTCATCTAGGCGATCAACATCAAAAGTTAGTATTAGTTCGCAATCTGAATGAGATGGAACTGCGTTTGACATTGCAATATCACCCAACAGGCAATCATCAATTCCTTTCAAACGTGAGAGCTCTTGAACATCTGTAACATCTACCGCTGTAGTCATATCAGGAGAAGGCTGGTGTTCTGGCTCTATAATATGTGCCAATAATTGGGCCTCAGGCTGTTTGTCGCCTGCCATAGGCACTGTATTATTCAAAGCAGGAGCAGAAGGTGCTTTCTTTGGTGTCCAACGTTGTCTTTTCCCTTTATTCAGCTGTTTCTTATCTTTGGGTTCCACTGCTGGACGACTAATCACCTGTTGACGATCAGAATTTGTTGATACCGATTTGCCGCAATCATCTTTTATGTGTCCTAACCTACAGCAGTCAGTGCAGTATGATGGAAAATCTTCATACTCAACACTTTGAGCAATGATTCTTGTCGAGACCTGCATATAGACCTTTTGTGGCAACTCCTTTGAAATATCCAGTACAATGCATATGGAGCCACAGAGGGGCAGTTAACGGTGGTAGTAGTAGCATCGAGTTTGAGGGGTGATCCCAGCATTTGTGCGATATTAAATAGTGCATCTTTACGATGAAAATGAATAGGAAGGCTAGGAAACGATACACATATCGGAACGATTGGAACTTCAATGGCAGATCATAATCAGGCGTCCATTTAGTGACGCGCATATGTTTCCCCAAAATCATCCAAATACGACGTGAAAAACATCGGAATTAATCTTGTTTATGATCAAAATGCAGCAGTACATGCATTGCGTCCAATAATCCAACCTTAACCGATCCCCGAAAAGCCAACGCGATCAATAGTCGATCGAATCGTGGCAATAGGCGGACGACCATACCAAAACGTTCCCACTAATGTAAATCTATATGGCGCCGCTAGTGATTGTATTTCCTCATCTGTAAACATGATCATTGGATCACCCTTGAATTTCTGGATGGGCTCCGATGCCAAAATCGCAGGAGAGGATGAAAACAATGAAGCATAAGTGTTCGGAGACATCGAAGCAGTAGGCGGCGGCTGTGTAGGGTTGATCATCGATGCCGTCATCGTGGGCGCAAATGGGATTAAGAAATATGGAATATGAAAATGAAGGATTAAGGAATCAAATAAAATGCAGAAGAATACAAGTGAAGAAGAAAAAACAATCAAAGGTGGGCAGCGGCATGGCGCCGCCACCTTCAATCGCCGAGTCGCCAGAGAGAAAACATGATCATCTACATTTTTTCCATAAATATCAGTTTTATTGATATAACCCTCACTTGTGGCGGAGGAATACCATATTACATTTTAGCAAAACCATCATCATACGCAAAATGTGAATATAACGCCGTAAGAATATGTAATCTCCAATCATATATGATATGTCGCATTAAAACCTTGCCAAGTAAAACCACCCTTGTGGATAAAACCTTGGCGAAGGAAAAAACGTGCATATTTATATGAGGAGATTCTGTATCTAGCTTATGACTACAATGATAAAAAAGATGCAATCCCTAGTTGCAACTGCTGAAAAGGTTATGTGAAGAAGCTAATATGTGATCACGTGTTTCTGATCCCCATTCCACTGCATCCATTTGATCATAAGTTCTCATTGCACCCAGGAGTTGAAATGCAGTCCTCATATGTACATTGTATCCGTTGTAAGCTGAAGCAGCCTTGGTAATCCGCCATATAGTATATACGAAGTCAAACATTACAATCCCAATAAATGTGTGTGTCATCCGCCAAGCAGCAGAAATATATGAGAGTAGACTCCAAGTGACATCATTGCGCATCCATCGCAGACAAATATTCAGCACAGTAGAGGAGAATGCATTAGTGAACATAATAATAGAAGATATGCTAAAAAGATCCAATATGAAACGAAATGTGTGTGATATAGTACTACCCGTTCTACCCGCATCCTTATATACGGGCAGGACATATATAATCGCATGATATAATATGATGATGTTGCAGCATATAAAGGATATTACCCGTGTTGCCTATGTCCATTGTCGACATGGGCATTCAGAAAGACAATGTAGGCGTAACATTCCCATATTAGATGGTAATGAAGATGGAGTAAATAACTGATGATACTCATGATGTAATTGACCATGTTGTGCCAATAAATGGGCCACCATATTTGCCTGTCGTGGTATGTATGCCACCTGAACATCTCCATAGCTAATTAAACCACGAAGAATAGAAGGACAATATGTTGACCGAATATGCTGAACCACCCCTTGTGAACCCACCTCCATATATATATATGTCGATAACGCTGCAAGAAATACAAAAGCGCAATGAAAGACGTTTGAAGCTCCGCTTGGAATGGTGTGGATAATGGAAGATAAAACACTATTGCTTCCTTCAAGTTGCCATTTATGTCCCTCAAGATTGCTCCTCCAAAAGCAGAGAATGAACCATGAGCTGCATCAACATTGAGTTTAAACCTCCCAGAAGGTGGTGTACGCCATCTGACAACCTGTGGTCAATTGAGTCGAAGCTTGGGTGTCAACTCATGTGCAATTAAGACTGGGTCATTGATGGCATATTTCTTTCCATGTTGTGCACTACTCCATATATAAATGTGGTGCCTAATTCGCTCCTGCAGTTGGACCAGTGTGCAGCCTTCATCACCAAAGATTACAGAAGAGTATGCCTTCCATACATTCCATATAATGATGCCATGAACAATAATGCATAATATTCCACGAAGTGATTTCTCACTAGTTGAAGTCCACCATAAAATGAGATATTGGAAGACTGTAAGATTTTCCGGTTGGGGCCATCCAATAACGCCGCATAGTGAGCCCTGATGTGACAGATTTGCAGACAATGAAGAAATATATGATTTTGTGTTGCAGATGACCTACGACAAAAAGGGCAACATGTGGGACTTGCCATTAAGAACCTTCGCAGATTATCCTCAATAGGTAGAGCCTGATGATATAGTTTCCATAACATTACTTGTATACTGGGTTGTTGATATCGATGCCAAATGAAGCGATGTGAAAAACACTTAATTCCTGGATTACGCAGCATTTCATAGGCTGAGCTTATTGTGAACCTACCATGCGACTCTAACGCCCATATGTATGATTGTCTCGGCCCCGTCACATGGGAAGAACAAAACTCATGAATACCACAAATCCGCTTCCATGTTATTGTATCTGTGATGCGAGGATTGAAGTGTTGTCTACCACCATATTTAGAGTGCATGAAGTTTGCCCAGAGACTATTCTTGATATGATATGACCACCACAAACGACTTGAGTATGATTTATATAAAATATCCAACCGGCGCAATACTAAGCCTCCCTTTTCCTTAGGCTTAAAGAGACTTTCCCATAGGCCCAATGATGCCGTGGTGTGTTGCCTTGACTAGTCCACAGAAAATTACATATTCTTTGTCCGGTGGCTCGTGTAATACTTTTAGGAAGTTGATGTGTTGCTATAACATGAACTGCTATGGCACTTAATACGTGTTTAATCAATATTAGTCTTCCCGCTGTAGATAGATAACTATTTTGCCAACCCAATAATCTTTGATCCAATTGGGCGAGCAACTCTGTGCAATGCAGCGGTCTAAGGCAACCCCGAATAAGAGATACTCCCAAATATTTCATTGGCAAGGTGGTGGCTGAGATTTGAAGATGGCGCTCCATTATGTGTATTTGGATGGAATGAGCATCTGAAGAGGGTATGAAACGACTCTTATTGAAGTTCACGCATTTTCCTGAAACTGCCTGGTATTTATCCAAGAACCATTTAAAGCGCTGCAAATAGTGGATGCCCTATTAAGAAAGACTAAAAGATCATCCGCAAAGGCAAGGTGAGAAATAATTGGCCTCACTCTGCCCGCTGAGAAAGCTGTTAAGGTTCCATCCTCTATCAGAGAATTAAGACCACGAGATAATGCTTCAGAAGCCAAGATGAATAGTATAGGTGAGAGTGGATCACCCTGCTTAACACCTCTTGTGGGCTTGAAAAATCCACATGGTGTTCTATTAATGCTTATTGAGAGATAGATGCTTTCAAGGTGATTAAAGATGAGTTGAATAAATTGCATTGAGAAGCCTATCTTTTGAAGCAATTTGCGCAGAAAAGTCCAATCAACTCTATCAAAAGCTTTCATCATGTCCAACTTGATCATAATATTATGCCCTCTTATTTCCTTGTCCAGCATATGAGTCATTTCCTGAGCAATTAATACGTGCTCTGTAATATCTCGTCCTTTAATGAAACCTGCCTGCTCATTTGAGATTAATTGCGGTAACATACCTGAGAGTCTTGTAGCCAAAATTCATGTTCCAATCTTCACCATAAAATTAGACAAGGAGATAGGACGAAAATCTGCAAACATGGTGGGAGATTGAGTCTTTGGTATAAGCGTTATCAGAGTACTTCCTATGGCCTTTGGAATACGAAATCCCATGAAAAATTCTTGGATTGCTTTGTGGACATCTTGACAAACTACCTCCTAACAATGTCGAAAGAAGTAACCATTATAACCATCCGGTCCTCCTGCACTATGCGGATCAAGGGACCAAACCGCTGTTTTAACCTCCTTCAGTGTTGGCAAATGTGTTAGCGAGTTATTCATTTCTTGGGTAACTAAGGTTGGAATATGTTGTAGTAGATCAGTGGCCTCCTCAACATGTTCTGCCTTAAATAATTGTGAGTAGAAAGAAATTGCTTCATTTTGGATGGCATCATGTGTTTGACATAATTCTCCAGTAGTAGTCTTTATTTGTCGAATGGATTGGCTTTGATGCCTATCTTTGACTAGATTATGAAAATAAGCAGTATTTGCATCCTCATGTGTGAGCCATTTACTGCGTGCTCTTTGTTCCCAGAATAGCAATTCATATTTTGAGGCCTTAAGATATTCAGCCTTCATTTTCTGATATTGGATCCTATTCTCTGCAGTTGGATGTTGCTCGTATAGTGCTTCCAGACGTTTAACATTTCTTTCTGTTGCTTCTAACTGATCAAAGATATTCCCAAAGATATGTTTATTCTAATGTTGTAAATCCCATTTTAGATGCTACAGTTTATCATATATTCCTCTCATGCCTCTAATTGTTGGATAAGTGACCCATTGCGTAGTAACATACTGCAGAAAATCTGCATGTTTTGTCCAGGCATTTAGAAAACGAAAGGATCGTGGTGATGTATCAGTCTGGCTAATACTAAAGAGTAGTAATGGCACATGATCTGAAGTTATTCTTGATAAATGATTAACCTTTAATGAGGGAAATTGACTATAAAGAGTCTGAGAGCACAAAATACGATCCAGCCAACGTTTAGCAATACCCAATCCACGGCCACCGACCCACGTATATGGCGTGCTTCATACGGTAAATCAACTAGAGAACTTTGTCTGACACATGCCACAAATTCATCCAGTGAGTTTAAATGTGGCATAGAATTACCATGGTGTTCATCAACAGACATGTATGTGTTAAAGTCTCCACCAATCAACCATAGAGGATGTGCCCGCATGTATAGTGTTGTAGTTGAAGCCACATATGTCTACGATCTGTTATTGTATGTAAACCATAAACTGGACTAATAGAGATCTCCTATCCTGTGGCAGCATAACGAAATTGTAATAGACTAACCTGCTCACAATGACAAACATCTTCTAATTTTATGATTGTGTTGTGCCAGAATACCCAAATCTTATCACGGCATGTAGCTAAAGATTGTGTGTAAGACAGCCTAAGCTGCTGACGTAGGAGCTTGTTTGCTAGCTGTTTTGGCTCTATTACAACCAAAAGCTAAATCTTATGCTTTTTAACTAAACGCTTGAGACGAAGAAATGAGGTCCTTAGCCCCCAACATTCCAGAATAAATAATTCATTGGGAAACTTGAGTGGCAGAGCTTGAAGCTTCTTGAGAATTTGAGCGAGTAACAATTGAAGTTGGAGGTGGTGTAGGCAAGGCATGCCTTGCCCGACGTTGTCGTCGAAATGTAATAGGATGTGAATCAAGCTGAGCTATAAGTTCTAGCTCTTGTTCATTGCCTTGCTTATCATCCTACAAATTGTGATCAACATCCGTCGATGATATAGGTAAATCTCGCTGCTAAGCATTATACACTGTCATATAGATTTGGTCATTTACTAGTTTGCACATATAGCTGATCATATGGTGTAAGGCCTGCCATAAAACTATCAAAGCGATCTAATCTATCCTTCTACGTGGCTTCAGAGTCTGAAACATTGGGGACTAAAATGTCATCTTTATCCTCATTTGCAGCTTCCTTTGAACGACCCAACTTAGACAAATCTTGTGTGGCAGAAACATTTATCGGAACAGACAATAAATCATCTTCTTGGACTACTATATCACGTGAGACATCAATATTAGGAATTTCTTCTGCAGTGTGAGTGACCTTAGGGACATCAGACATTTCTGGAATTCCCAATCGCAGATTATCTGCTGCAGTTGCTTTAACAGCATTAGAAGAACGATTTAATATTTGGACTGGTGGCCTAGGCGGTTTCTTAGGTGTTCATCTCTGTTTTTTCTTATGGTGTTTTGGACCATCATCTGTGGGTTTCTGATGGACTTCTGGACCTTCTTTAGTAAAGTCAGTCCCCTTGCAGTTTGACGAAACATGTCCCAACATCCTGCAATCTGTATAGAACTCTTGCACATCCTCATAATCAATTGTTGGATAAAAGTCATATTGTCCACTTTGGACATGTAATCTGGATGGACGAGGTTTAGATATATCCACCTCTATATAGAGGCGAACCACTGATGGCCTAATTCCTTGCAAAGTTGCTGAATCCATACGCAGTGGCATTCTAATCATATGGGCAACATCCCATAATGCTGTCCGGTTATGCAAAAATAGCGGCAATCCTTTGATTGATACCCAGACCGGAACAATGGGAGTGTCACAGCTTGGATCAAAATCCGGCGTCCACTTCGTCACCCTCATGTGAAATCCATGCAAAATCCACGTACGTCGCAAAAAACATTGCTGATAATCATCCTCATTGTAAAACGTTATGAGAATATGTTGCGCATCCGACCAATCTTTGGTGTTCTTTTAAACCCAATAAGCTCAAAAGAAACATTCAGTTGTTTCATGGTAGGGCGGCCATTCCAAAAGGAACCAATTAAAGAAAAATGATAAGGTTAGGAAAAATTTAATACCTCATCCGCAGTGAATGTAATGGATCGCAATCCTTTATTCCTCTGTATAGATCGTGGATGATCCGGAATAGTCAAGGCTTTAGGAGCAACGATTTCCGCAAAACTTAGTTTTTTCAGGGTCGGCGGCAGCCCTGATGGCTGATCGCTCATGCGTGTATTATTGAACAATGTATATAGATGAAACTATAATCTAACAATGTATGTAAGGAACAAAGGTAATGGAAAACGTGAAAAGGAACTCTGAAACGATCGCCAGTCTCCGCCGCCGCTGTCTTCATTTTCTAACTACATATATATATATAGCATGATCATCTACATATATATACATATATACATATATACATGTATACATATATACATACATACATGTATATAAATATATATATATATATGTAGACACATATATGTATATATATGTGTAGGACGACTTTTTCGATTGTACAGCTTTACTTGCTCACTTTGATGCTCGCTTAACTGGTTGGTCCCAAAGACTGCTTAGCATGGTAGGCAGATTAACACTTATTCAATCAGTCCTATTTGCTATGCCTCTGCATATCATGACAACGTCTAGATTGCCCAAAAGTGTTATTGCAGAACTCAATAGGAAGATGGCAAATATTTTATGGAACCGTCGGCATCATTGGTGGGCGTGGAATATTGTATGTCAACCAAACGAAGAAGGTGGTTGGGAATTAGGAATCTTGAGATGCTACAGAAGGCCTATGAATGTAAGAGTGGTGGACATATCAGACCTTCTCTTCACTTTGGGCGCAGTATATGAGGCACAAATATGAGAATCGACAGGAGATGCATGCAGTTGTTTATGACTCATTTGATTGGAAGAGATTATGTTGTATTCATTCCTTTTGTACTTTGAACGCGCAGTACACTTCGGATGGTCTATCTTGGTTGGACGATGCACATGGTCAATTTAGTTTACGCATAGCATATGATACCTGTCGGCTACACTATGATCAACTGCCCTATGCTCGATATATATGGTTGACGGGTGCTCTTACTCAGGGACAAGATTTTTTATGGAGGTTATGGTATAATGGGTTGCCTATGCCAGCCAATGTTTCGACCTTCCTTGTGCCGTTTCCGTCATGCTGCATTTTTGTAGGAATGAATCTGGAATGCAGAGTCACATTTTTTATATGTGTCCAGTAATTCGCTCAATTTGGCATCATCTAGCTAGGATCTTTGGTGGCCGCCATCCCACTAACATGATGATCCGGAGGTGTTTATGCCGATGGTGGCAACACGCTACTTCTACCACTATGACGGGGAATCTTGCTGCGGTTGTACCATTACTAACCACTTGGGTTATCTGAAAAGAATACGCGGCAGTACATTTTGGCGAAGAAAATTTTTCGCTATTACGCCTTAGGGAGCGGATCCGTGTAGGAGTATATTCGTGGTGTGCATCCATTTCTGGATCAAAATTTGCTGCCTCCATAGAGCCATTACTATATGCTCATTATTCACCTACTATACGATCTCAAAGAATGCAGGTTGTTAGATGGAGCCTGCCCCCAATGTGTAGGTTCAAACTCAATATTCATGCTGCAGCGAGCCGTAGAGGAGCGGCGGGAGGAGCCGTTCTGCGTAATCATAATGGGCAACTGGTACGAGCTCTGTGCTATCCACTTCCAGTGTTGCCGCCGCTGCATGCGGAGTTGTAGGCTATGCTTTACCCAGTGGTTTACTTTACCACTTTGGGCTTTTGTGAGTTGCATATTGAGATAGATTGCCAATATTTGTTAACACCGCTAACGAGCAAAGTCGCATTATCGGGTCGATTGGGCAATGATTTTGCTCGACAGCGGCATTTCTTGATGCTTTTGAATGCCACTATATCTTATGTCCTGCGTGAGGGTAACTCTGTAGCCCACATATTAGCACAGTATGGTCTCATGCGGAGGATGATGAACACATTTCGGAGGCCATTGGATCTTCCTACTATGGCACGCAGCAGCATGCTGACAGATACTAATACTGCATATATTCAATCTTGAAGATCATGCACACAACACTCATCATTTGTCTCGCCTACATCCCTTTGATGCAGGCGACCAGATATGTTTTCTGTCATATTTACTCCTCATGGTTTTTGTCATTGTTCATTTTTCTGATGTCAGCCACCATATTTTTGTTGAGATTATTCATGCACTTAGTGGAGACGACAGCTAGTACTCTTCACCCTGTGATCGAATGGTATGACTTACAGTTGTTGCCCGTACCAGTTTTGGTTACAGGCAACTCGGGTGCAATAACTTCTCACAGCCTCAACTTAAAGGATTGAAGACTGGACAAAGCCGATCTGTTGCAACCCTCTTCGAGTAGGACATGCTATGCTTATGATTATAGAGTTAAATTGTGCAAGATTACTTTCTTGTCTCTTAATATTTCTGTATGTATTTACTTTACTTCTTTGTTTGTTTTGGGATAGTCTCCATCCATAGCTAGGATATTTTATGTAACCACGGTATTCCTTCGCCAGAAGTGAGGGTTTCATATTAATAAAATACCTAGACGGTACCACCAATCCTTCACCAAAAAAATGCATATATATGTGTGTGTCTATATTCCTAACCACCTTCCTCCTTTAGTTGACAGACATCATTCCATGCCCGCCAATGATGCCTTTGGTTCCATAAGAAATTGGCCATCTTCCTATTAAGTTCTGCAATAACCCTTTTGGGCAGTCTAGCCGTTGCCATTATATGCAAAGGCATAGCAGAAAGGACCGATTGAATAAACGTCAATCTGCTTGATGCCTGCAGGACGTGTGCTCCAACAATTCCACCTTCCAAACGTCTTTCACAAAGGGTTAGGCACAAAGAAGAAGACTTCCCCTTGTTTCCTTAGTGATAAAAACGTGTGGATCAAATGAGCAAGACCAACACTTCAAGATGGTCGTTGATCAGGCAAACCAATATGGCCCTCCTGGACGACACCTTTTAGCAATGGCAACATGTTCAAAATGCTCAACTTTGAAGGGTCTTAACTTAGGTTTTTAATGCAAAACCAAGAAAACAAAGTCTCACAAGAAGTGAAGAAAATATCAAGAATTGTTATTCATCAAAAGTTGATCTTTCCTTGCGCCCAAAAGGCTCTATTTATAGGCTTAAAATGTCTCCCCTATCAACCTTGAAGTGAGTAGAAATTATTTCAAATAATGTAGCTAACAAGTGGTTGAAAATTGAAAATTGTTTGAATTCAAAACTAAAATAAATCCTAGCTAAAATTTGAAATGCTTGTAGGCTGTTCACTTCTCCACATCCAGCCATGTTTCTTGAGTCAATGAGGGTGTTGGAGACTTGATTTGAAGTTGAAGAAGTGATTGGAATTTGAATTCAAAGTTGGCTGAAGTTTGAATCCAAATTGAGTTTGAAATTGAATTCAAATTTGAGTTGGTTGTTGATTGTCTTCTCCCATCTCTTCTAGGCGTGTTTGATGACTCATGAGGGTGTTGAAATCTGATTTTGTGGTGACAAGGTGATTGGGACTGAATTCAAAAGATGGTTGAAGTTTGAATTCAAATTGAGTCTGAAATTGAATTCAAGTTTGAGTTGGTTGTTGATTGTCTTCTCCCATCTCTTCTAGGTGTGTGTGATGACTCATGAGGGTGTTGAAATCTGATTTGGTGATGAGAAGGTGATTAGGATTGAATTCAAAAGATGGTTGAAGTTTGAATTCAAATTGAGTTTGAAATTGAATTCAAACTTGGATTCAAATTTGACTTGTGATCTTATCTCCTTCTTTCTCTTAAAAAAATGGCATGTGGAGGGCTTTAGTTGGTGGCTGAAACTTCTTCAAATTTAAGTCTCCAATTGGTTGAGACTTGAAATTCAAATCATGGTTGGATTTAAATTCAAGTTTGACTTCAAATTGATCTTTCATTTTGTCTACTTTGTGGCCGCCCTTATCCTTGTTAATTGAAGATAACTTTGAGCTACTTTGAACTTGAAAAACGCCATGTTAGAGTTGTCTTTGGTGAGACAAACATTCTTCTCAACACAACATTCCTTTTATCTCCCTTTGTGAGACACACACGCCTACATTCCATTTTGGACCTCTCTTTGGCTTGGAACTTCCATGTACCTAATTTCCTACAAAGCAAACACAAGGAAGCAAGGATCACAAGAAAACAAGACATACATTTGTTTATTTTATTGAAAGACGCCTATATGCATGAAAAGTGATGCATGGAATGCAATCTAAGACTAAAACAAACTTTGTCTTGTATTTTGCACACCTTGGACCGCATCACTGCCCGCCATGCTAAGGAGTCTTTGAGACCAACCTGTTAATCGAGTATCAAAATGAGCAAGTGAAGCTATACAATAGCAAGAATGATTAATACCTTTAAAGAGATACGATCCCAACCATTTGATGGGTAGAGTAGAATGCTGCATACTCAGGGCCACTATTGCTCTATTAGCTGAGACACCACCCCCAACTACCATCTGACTTTTATGATAATTTACTAATTGCCCCGAGACCCTTTGGTAGTGTTCCAAGAATATTCTGAATTTCCGCAAGTTATCACTCGATCCATTTAAAAATATCAATAAATCGTCCACAAACCCAAGATGCGATACCACTGGAGAACCCACTTTTAAAGCCCCTTAAGTGTCCATATTGAAATAAAGCGTTTAGGCCCTGAGAGAATCCCTCAAAAGCAAGAATGAAAAGTAGAGGAGACAATGGATCTCCTTCCTTTACTCCTCGAGATGGACGAACGAAACCACAAGATTTACCATTAATCAACACCGAGCAATGTGTTGCTGCCAAATTATTCATGATAAGACGCACAAACCTAGTGTGAAAGCCAAACCGCAAGACTAATTGTTCCAGATATTGCCAGGAGACTCTATCAAATGCCTTGGCCATATCAAACTTGATCATCACCTATCCACTGTGGCATTTGCAGTCTAATATATGTACATTTCCTTCGCCATCAGTATCTGCTCAGAAATTCCCTGTCCTGGCATAAATCTAGCTTGTCCCAGAGAAATCAGTCTAGGTCATAGCTTGGAGAGGCGAGTGGAGATAATGCAAGTAACCACTTTAGAAAGGAAATTTGTTAAGAAAATTGGACAAAAGTCAGCAAAAGTGCCTAGATTGGGCGTCTTTAATATCAAACAAATCAAAGATACAGCCATTACGCTTGGGACCCGAATACCCAAGAAAAACTCCTGAATGGCAAGTAGCACATCTAACTCCAAGACATTCCAAAAATTCCTGTAGAAAGAGCCAGGAAAACCATATAGGCCAGAGGTACAAGAAGGGCTTAAGTGCCATACTGCTTTCTAAACTTCCTCAGCCTGCAGCAAGATCATTAGATCCTTATTATCCTGCTCGGTCAATATCATAGGGATGTGTTGAAATAAAATTTCATGATCAAGTGTAGGTTCTGTGCTAAATAGTTGTGTGAAAAAGTTGACAGCCTCATCCTGAATAGAGTGATCCATGTCACAATACACTCCATCGATCCTGTTAATGGAAAGAATAGTCTGACGTTGCCTCCTAGCCTTGACGGTTTGATGGAAGTAAGCAGTATTTGCATCTCCTTTCTTTATCCATTTTACATTTGTTTTCTGCTTCGAGTAATGATATACTCGAGTCTACAGTTTCAGAAGATGTGCCTTGTCGTGATGATATGGTTCACGGTGATCAGCTCTGGGAGTGGCATCATAAATCCTTTCCGAGCGTAGTGTTTCCTCTTCTGCTGCCAATAAATCACTAAACATGTTCCCGAAGATGTTTTTATTCCATGTCCTCAAGTCTGCCTTTAGGCACTTTACCTTATCATAGAATTCATACATACCTCCAATTGTTGGATATAAGCGCCAGTGTGAGCATACAAAACCATCAAATTCATCACATGTCAACCATGCATCAAGGATATTCTATATCAATCTACACTGCAACAATAGAGGAGCTTGGTCAGACGAAGCTCGATAGAGATGTTTAACCAAGCTATTACAAAAAATGTCTGCGTATCCTTGCGTATAAAAGAAATGGTCCAAACAATGCCATACTTTACCAAGACCCTGCCCGTTGGACCAAGTCAATCCTGAACCTTGAAAGGGTATGTCAAATAAGTCCGTGGATTCAACAAGTGCTTAAAATCAGCTAAGGTTCGCAGAGCCGGTGTAGAGACTCCTATATGCTCATCCAACGACAAGAAGGTATTAAAATCACCTCCAATCAGCCAAGGTGTCGTGATCTCTGCTCAAAATAAGTCAAATCCTCCTACAATGGATGACGGGCTGCGATTGTATGCCGAGCATAAACTGTTGTAAACCAAAAGTCATGTCCACTAGACAACCACCGTAAATGTAGAGACATATTTTGGATACCTTGTCGAGTGTCAATAAGCTCCAAAAAAGACTCACGCCAAAATATCCAAATATAATCATCATCTGATGAATATGCATGCGAAAAACCAATCTGCATTCAAACATTATCCATTCGAGCTTGTCGAAGTTTAGGCTCCAGTAAGATTAACAAATGTAAGCTATGCTGACGAGTTAAAGATAGAATACGTATAAGTGAGGTGCTAACACCTCGAACATTCGATAGTAGTGCATTCATTGAGACCTCTCGACAAAGAATTTAGTGGAAGAACAATGTAATGCTCCATGTGTAACCACAGAAGGAGGAGGTGCCGTGGGCATATCACCTTTCTTTCTACGCGGAGCATAGTACGAATTTGTAATAAGTGATATAGCCTGAGCAACATCAGGATGAGCCACATTAAGAGAACCATCATCTAATGGAGGTGTGTTAGACAATACCCTAGCAACATCCAATACTACCGTACGCAAGTCTTGAGTATCAATCAAGTGATCTTCCTAAACCTCCGAATCTGATGCATGTGTTAAAATAGGTTCTGTATCCTCCTCTACCGAATTCATAATTGGAGCAGACGTACAGATTAAACGAGCAAGGTCCTACAAATACGATACCATCTCAACCTCAGATACATCCATGCTAGTTTAAGCCTTGGATATCGTCACTGGTGGGGCAAGGGCAGGACTGATCTGTTGGCCAATATTTTCAGAAACTGGATTTTCATCAGCCCACAATGCCTCCTCCGTGGTGTCAACTAAACCGTCCACTTCGACTGCTTCATCATTGCTATGTGCAGAGATATGTTTCTTTGGTGTCCAGCACTAGGCAGGCTAAGCATCAGCCATCTTAGCCTTTGTAGTCCAATTAGGGACCTGTACTACAGTATGTTGAGGTTGAGACTCCATATGCTTGGTAGCCGAACATGATTGAGAGGAGCGTCCTAGTATGTGACATGATGAACAATAAGATGGTAAATTTTCATATTGCACAGGTTGGAAAAAGTTATAATCATCACACTTCATATATAAACGCTGAGGTAATGCCTGTGAAACGTCGATTTCAACGCATATACGAGCTACTTATGGACGAAGGAGCTGCATGGTTGCCGAATCCTGCTTCAACGGTGTGCCAATCATTCCTGCAATCTCAAAAAGTGCTCCTTTTTATGAAGATATATAGGGACTACCGGCAAAGATACCCACACCAGCACAATTGGAATATCAACCTCGGGTTCATAACAATACGACCATTTTGTAACACACATGTGATACCCTAGAACAGTCCACATACGACGCGCAAAGCACCTATAGTGATCAGCCTCAACATCACATTTCATTAATATATGAGTTGAATCCAATAAAGTTATTGTAACCGAATCCTGAAGCCGATTCGTTCAAAACATGTATAGCTTCGAGTTTTGGACTGCCATACCAGAAACTTCCTACAAGACAGTATTTGAAGGAATCAGCCAGACATTGATCTCCTCACGAGTGAATTTAATCACTTGAACACCATTTAAAGGAGTTATCTCATGAGGAGGGAGAACTACTATCGGAGCCGTAAGAATCGAAGCGTAGGATCGCTTCTCCGTGGAAATTGCGGCACCGTGAAATCTGGTGAATTTCAATCCAGCGATAGCAACGATGGTACCTAGAAAAAAAAAGGAATGCAAATAAATAGATCACAATGAAGAATACAGACAGAATTACCTTACAAACAATCGACATTATGCCTCAGCCGCCAAATTGCAAAATCGCCAGAGAGACGCCGTCATCGTTCTTTTCATATACCTTATATATGTGTGTGTATATATATATGTATATATGTGTGTACATATATGTGTACATATATATGGATATATATATACGGAGCGAAAAAACTTTAGGTCTAGCAGTTGAGTAACATTTATCCCATTCCCGAGTCTCGAGTTTAATTCTCCTCCCTATTTTTTTAATATATTTTTTTAAATAAAGGAGCCATGTCTCCGTATTTTATTTAAGGAAAAAACCCTCACTTATGGCGGAGGAATACCTTTGATACAAATAAGGTCATAGCAAAGCCGAATGTAACTACTGCGTGGTAGGAAAATACATCTCCATAATATGCCCTGTGTGGAGGGGGGATGTTCAAATTGGTATGATATGCCTCATTAAAACCCTGGCAGGCAAAACCACCCTTGTAGATAAAATCCTGCACAAAGGAAAAAGAGTACATATTTATAATATTTGACGCATTCATTACATAATGATAGGACAGCTCCAACGCAATCAATCCATGACAGCCTGTGCAAAGATAGCCGACAACGCCCATGATCATCCATGTAAAAGGAGAAAGGTCACTATTAGAAATCAATATAATCCAATAACGAATGAAATGCATGAATATCCAGGAGCAGTAGATCGTACCGAAGCTGCCTGCACTCCATAGAGAGCAGGCAGAATATGTATAGCATGGCCAATCCATATGGAAGACAAAGAAAGATAGCTTGAGTAAAACGCCATTCATGCAAGCTGAAGGTAGGCAGTAGTAATATCTAGGTTGACGCAACTACGAACCAATCATGGAAGCGTGTGCTTGTATAATAACCCGTCATAGGACTCATCAATCCATGCTGTGCTAAATAATGTGGTACCATATTGGCCTCCCTATAAACATGCTAAATGTCATTCTGTGTCTGCAGCTGCACGCACCGAAGCATGCGGAGATGATAACCCTCATCAGCAGCGCTGTGCCAATAAAGTAATTGTGGTAATTGGTGACAATCAGTCTCCAAAATAATACGGCAATGTAGCGGCAAAAAATATAGCAACCCAAATAATGTCGCTTGCATTTCTGCATTGAAAGGCGGGCATGGTGTCAATCTGAAAGAAACTACCGCAACACATACGCCAAAGCTGTCTCGCAAGATAGCCCCACCTGCAGCATAAGTACGGCCAATCGCCGCATCAACATTAAGCTTCATTCGACATGAATGTGGAAGTAGCCACCGGACCACTATGGGCCTTTTTGGACGAAGACGAGGTAGCAAATGCAAATGTTTTATTTGGTCGACACCAGATGCAAACTTTGTCCCATCAAGCGTTTTGCCCCACAAATAAATATCAGAGCGGATAATAGCAATAAGCGAATCAGTAGTATATCAGATGGCATCACCATATGTTAAGGAAGTGTATGCCCGCCATATATTATAGACTATGATACCTGGAATCACAATCCGCAGAATCCTTAGAAGATTAGTTGATGAGGACCGAAACCACCAAGATAATATATAAAGCCACAAATGCGTAGAGGCATGCAGATTACCCTGCATGACGTCTGAGAAAATACGCCAAATTGGGCGAGTGCACGGACAATGCAAAGAGATATGATCGACCTCTGCTGAAGCTACCTTGCAGAAAGGGCATTGTGGGGGCAGAGATGTCGTAAATTGCCCAATGTAATCCTCAATAGGTAGTGTCATGTGATACAGCCGCCACAGAAAATGTTAGACTGTTGGCGGATGATTCTTGTGCCAGATAAATTAAGGCGAAAGAAGATTGGGATGTGATATACGACAAGGATCATATGCTGAACGTAAGGAAAAGTCAGTCCAGCGCAGCTGCGTACCATGCTGCCGACTATGAGAGGAACAAAAAAGATGAGAGCGACAAATAATCTTCCAAACAGGTGAGTCGGTAAGGCAGGGATAGTAGTCACCGCGATGCCCATATTTTGCATGAAGTTACGCACTCCAGAGTGTATGATTTTGATGATAGTTCCACAATATGTGACAAAAATAAGCTACTTGAAGAGTGCAGAGATCTCGAAGGCCCAAACCACCTTCAGCACAAGGTGTCTGAATAGTGGACCATGCAACCCAGTGTCGTCTTGGTCTCCAATAGAAACTGGCCATCTTACGTTCTATGATTTTAATTACCAATTGTGGCAATTCGCCTGATGCTATAATATGCAAAGGGAGGGAGGAAATAACATACCGCAATAACACCAGCCTACCTGCCTGAGACAACAGCTTATTATGTCATCCATGAAGCCGGGTGTCAATATGCTCCAGTAATGATGTGCAATAACGCGCACGGCTAATGCCTTTTATGTAAAAAAGAGCTCAAATAGCAGAATGGAAAACCTGAAGCATGCATACCAAGGATGTCGGCAAAGTGAAGTCTGTGCTGCAAAGAGTATCGGCAGAAGAAATGAAACTACTTTTACCGTAATTAACCTTTTGACCTGAGGCGTCCTCAGAATGTGTCAAAAAGGAATTAAACCCGCTTAAAGTACGAATCCTGCCACAAAGAAAAACCAAAAAATCATCCGCATACACAAGATGCATCATGTGGAAAGGTATACATCTCAAACAAAAAGGCTACAGGACACCCGTTGACACTAGCGCCTTTAACCCTCTACTAAATCCCTCCAATGATAAAATTAATAACAAAGGTGATAATGGATCACCTTGTTTCACCCACTATAAGGCCGAAAGATGATGGAACACCATTGATAATGATATAAAGCGGGTGCTGCCTAAATGATTCATTATACCTCGCACAAACAATCCGAAGAAACCAAATCGAAGCAACAGTCCAAGTATTCCCAACTTACTCTGTCAAAATCCTTCATCATATTAAGTTTTAGACATAACTGCTTCCCCCTTTGTCAAGCATGTGTATCATTTCACATGCAAGCAACACTTGAGTAGAGATATCGTGTCCTTTTAGAAAACCCGTTTGCTCCGACGAGATAAGCTTCGGAAGAAATGTACTAATGCGTGTCACAAAGATACGAGTGCAAATCTTACTCAAAAAATTAGTCAAACAGATTGGCCGAAAATCACTAAAAGTACATGGAGTAGTTACCTTCCGAATTAAAGTAATGAGAGCACTAGCCATCACCGTGGGCTATGGAATCCCAAGAAAAAATTCCTACATAGCCAGGACAACATCCGTATGTATAATAGACCAACATGAACGGAAGACATTACCATGGAAGCCATCAAGGCCTGCAACACTTTGAGGATCTAAATGCCACACTGCCTCCTTTACCTCCGATGCCTGCAGGAGCCGAGTAAGAAAATTGTTGTCCTCTGTGGTAACTAATTGTGGAATATGCTGCAAGATATAATCATAATTCCTTGTCTGTTCACGTGCAAACAAGGAAGTGTAGAAAGAAAATGCTTCATTTTTAATTGCATCTGGCGTGTCGCATAAAACATCCGAAGATGTATAAATTAGCTGAATGTTTAATTGAGTGCGGTGGCCCCTGACAATCGAATGAAAATAACGTGTATTATGCTCACTATCCTTAAGCCAGTGAAGAAGAGCTTTTTGCTTCCAAAATTGTAGATCATACTTAGACGTTTGTATGTATTTCTCCTTGGATTGATGGTAAACTGCGATTTATCTCCGATGAATCCTTGTCCCAGACAACTTCCGCCGCCGCACCTCTGCCTCGGCCTGCTCCATTTGACGAAAAATATTTCTGAAAACCTCCCAATTCTAGCGCTAAATATCCTGCTTAAGCCGAAACAATTTACTATAGAAGCCATACATTCTTCCAGGTAGTGGGATATGACTGCCAAAGGGTCTTTACGTAAGCGTGAAAAACTGCATGAGACAACTAGGCATCAAGAAAGCGAAATGAACACCGATCCAAATTTCCCAACATATGACAGACAAACAAAAGTCGCATATGATCCGAAGATATCCGTGGCAAATGCGTTAAACAGATATCCTCAAAATCATCCTGAAAAGAAGAATTAATGAAATACCAGTCTAAACAGCGTTGTACTCGACCTAAGCCACGGCCGTCCTCCAAGTGTACTGTGGTCCATGAAAGGGAGGATCCATCAAAGCATAGGATTCGATACAATCATTAAAATCTTGGAATGCTGATAATGATGGCTGAGAGCGACCCCGATGATCAGTTAATGTCCGAAACGTATTAAAGTCCCCAGACACTAACCACGGACTAGAAATCTGCTGAGAATAGTCATATAAAGCCTTCCTCAAAGGACGACGTTGTGCTGCGGTATTTAACGCGTAAACCACCGAAAAAGTGCAGGCAAGATTTAGTGGAATATAAACAAATTGAAAATGGACCACCTGATCAGCATCATTTGTATGCATGAGAAGAAATACGGAGTCTCGCCTGTAGAGTCAAATTTTACCGAACTTTGATGCAAAAAGGTTGGTAAATCCCAAGTCTAAACCAAAACGAGGGTGTTTCGGTTCAATAATGCAAGCAAATTAAGACTGTGCAAACCTCACTAGACTATGCAAGCGTGCCAAGGAAGGGCCAAAGCCCCTGACAATCCAAATCAGAATATTCATCGAGTCAGGTTGATATCAGTCCCATGTGACGCATGTGCAGCACTACAAGTATCAATAGTGGATGGCGGTAGTGGTGGTAGCTCTTTACGTGTTTGGCATTGGCGACGTGAAACAATAGTGATAAATCCCTCATCCGGCCTGGGTTCCTCTAGTCGTGATAGTAAAATCTCATCAGAGGGAGACTCTGATAGAGACTGTATTTTGCGAATGATAATATCCGGAAGCGACGGCAAGTTAGGCGGAAGATCTTCTACATGTAATTCTGTGTCAGATGAATGCCCAATATCTCCCCCCTCATCAGCTTCCTGCTGCGGCAGATAATCAGCATCGACACCCAACCGGGAAATATCTTGAACATCAGTAGGTGGCGGTGGATTCGCAGGTTGCTGCGATGGTACTTTTATGGTATCGGCTACTGGCTATCGTGATAACAACGTGATTGGCTCAAAAGAACCAGCTATAGGACCCGTAGGCGACTGTTTTTTTGGCGTCCACCTTGTTGCAGGCAGAGGTGGTGGAACAATGGGCAATGGAGCCGCATGATAAGTTCCTATAGCATGTCCAAGCCTACGGTAAGTGGTGTAAAACATAGGTAAATCCTCACAAACCACCTACTGTAAAAGAATTCGTTGCTTTGCTTGCAGATAAACCTTTTTAGGCAATTCCTGTGATATATCCACTTCAACACACACACACGCGCAATCGATGGCCGTAGCCCATCAGCAGTGGTAATATCAAGCTTAATGGGAGTGCCGATTGGCCGAACAATTTCAAAGAGAGCAGATTTATGATGCAAATGTATTGGCAATCCAGGGAATGCTATCCACACAGGGACAATAGGAACATCTGCTGAAGGATCAAAATCCACTGTCATTTTTGTTACACGCATATGACACACAGATATATTCCATGATCGTTGATAAAAGTAGCAAATATAATCCGGTTCATGCAGAAAATTCAAAAGTATATGAGACTGATCAATCAAAGTAATGCGCAAATCATTATTGAATCCAATCTTTTCAAAAACATCTCTAATCACCTTCAATGGAGGGCGGCCATACCAAAACATGCCTACCGATGAAAACCGAAAGGGAACTACAAGAGCATCAATTTCATTATATGTAAAAGAGATCATCGCAAGGCCTTTATACCTGGAGACCGTTTTTGGAGAGATGGCAATTTGCGTTGCATTGGAATTTCCGGATAAAACTGCCACAAAAATCGGGGCTGATGTTGACATTGCGATCACCGATGATCGTGAATTGAAACGAGGGTGATAAAGACAGGAGGGAGGCAAGCGACAGCAATGCGAAGTTAGCAGCAGTGGCTACTGCTGCCGGGGGTTACAATCGGCAGAGGCCATCCGAGTTTTACCAATTTTTTAATTTTTTTATTAAACTGAAAATTTTATTGATAAATGCCTCACTTATGGCGGAGGAATACCACATTACATGAATACATCTTGAAACGCAAAAAAGTAGTATAATGCTGCAATTATATGTAGCCTCCAGTCATATATGATATGTCGCATTAAAACCTTGCCAAGTAAAACCACCCTTGTGGATAAAACCTTGGCGAAGGAAAAAGCGTGCATATTTATATGAGGAGGTATCATGAATTTAGAAAAAGCATGTGTATCAACTGACGAATTTTGTAGGCAGCTGTGAACATGTATGCATCTTCCATCATCTTGTGTCGTAATCGCCCAAAGGAGACATCTTCTTCGTGTAATTGATAGTAACCCCCAACAGAGCCATTGCCCAATATTCATTTGAGTAAGTGATAGTATCAGCAATATAGTGTGACCCGTCAGCAGACGTGTAAAATTCTCCTCAGTTGCAAGGCACCAATCACCCAAATTGTGGAGCATACTCCAAAACTCATTGCAGCCGTACATTGTCCGACAGATATGCATCATATGAAAAGAAAGCACATTACTAATCATATTGGCAATATAAAGCTCGAAGATAAAAGAGGGTTGAAATGAATTGAGACTACCCAGACTGTCCGTATCATGGGATACGGACAGGGCATATGTTAGATGATGATCATATGTCAAGATGTTTACAAAGCAATTCAAGAGTATTTTCTTGGCATCCGTATTCCAAAGGCTATGGGAAGCACACTAATCATACTCATACCAAAAACTCAGTCACCAAACACATTTGCAGATTTCCGTCCAATTTCGCTATCAAATTTTATGGCTAAAATTGGAACATGCATATTGACAACTAGGCTTTCTCTCATATTACCAGAATTAATATCCAAGGAGCAGGCGGGATTCATGAAAGGACGGGATATCACGGAGCATGTTCTCATTGCGCAGGAGCTGACACATATGATTGATAAGAAAATAAGAGGTCACAACACTATGATTAAGCTGGATATGATGAAAGCATTTGACAGAGTGGATTGGAAATTTCTTCGGGCTCTACTACAACGAATGGGATTCTCGGTACAATTTCTAAATCTCATCTTTAATCACCTTGAGAGCACAACGGTTGTATCTATCCTTACTGACATAAAGTCAGCAAAACGATTGTATCTATCCTTACTTGATGGCTCTGTGTCTGAGACATTAGCTACAATTACATCATCTTCATCATTTGTAGGTGTTTCTTTTGATATGCCCAGCTTAGATAAATCTTGCTTGTCAGTTACATCTACTATGTCTGGCAATTCATTGGCATCATTGTTATTTTCCTCATGAATATCATCAACGTTAGGGGCAGCCACATTATTGATATTTTGATCATTGATTGCTTCATGGCTTGGAATATGAGTTGTTGTACGAGATAGAATTTGCATTGGAACTTTTGGATTTTTCCTTGGGGTCCAGCGCTGTTTTTTGTTTGTGCGCTTTGTTCCTTCCCCTGTTTGTATCACACGTACTGCTTGCTCTTCTTTGTGAACTATCTTCCCTTTGCAGTTAGTTACTACATGACCCAACATTCTACAGTCTGTGCAAAATTCGGGCACCTCCTCATACTCGACTGTTGGATAAAACTCAAATTGGCCTCCTTGAACATGCAGTCTAGATGGACTTGGCTTAGATATATCAATTTCGATACAAAGACGCACTACTGAGGGTCTTAATCCTTGCATTGTAGCTGTATCCATTCTCAATCATGTACCGATCATGTGTGCTATATCCCATAACGCTGTCCGATTGTGCAAAAACAGAGGTAGTCCTTTAATTAACACCCAAACTGGAACAATAGGTGTGTCACAATTTGGATCAAAATCTGGTGTCCACTTTGTTACTCGCATATGGTATCCATGCATAACCCATGTACGTCGTAAGAAGCATCGTTGATAATCCTCATCATTGTAAAGCATTATTAAAATGCTTTGGGCATCCAAATGTCCAATCTTTGGCGTAAATTTGAATCCAATACGTTCAAACGAGACATTCAATTGTTTCATAGATGGGCGGCCATTCCAAAAGGAACCGATTAGAGAAAAACGATATGGCTGAGAGAAGGTAGATACCTCATCCGCAGAAAATGTAATTGATGGCAGTCCTTTATATCTCTGAATAGATACGCGGTTGATCCGGCTTTGTCAAGGACTTTGGAGCAACAATCTCTGCAAAGGTTGGTTTTTTTCTGGGTTGTCTGCATTCTTGACGATTGATCCGCCATATGAATTCCAAAGAAAAAAGAATATGCCTATTGCTGTGGTGCATTAACCAATGGTGTAAACTAAAACGATGAAAATCAGATTTGAAAAAGCTTGATCGATCAGCAGAAGAGGGCTCCATAGCGATCGCGTTCCGCCGCCACTGCATCCTTCGTCATCTTCTCCTTACCAATTATATATATATATATATATATATATATATATATATATATATATATACGACTGGAGATATGACATTATTAGTTTGTTAATTCATTTATTTACATTCACTGACTTTTGTAATATGGTTTTCCTCCGCCACAAGTGAGGCTTTCCGTAATAAAATTTCTCTTAAATAAAAAAAAATATATATACAGCTTGGATATATATATTACATATATATATATATATGTATATATATATATATATGTATATTGGTGTGAAATTCATGACTTATGATAAATATAAAGATGTATGTTACGAAAATATAATCATAATGCACAAGTATAGAATAACGAAGAGTACTACATAAAAAAGAGAATAATAGTCATAGATATACATACATACATACATACATATATATATATATATATATTGGAAGAAATATATTTTTATTAGAATGCCTCACTTTCGGCGGAGAAAAACCATATTACAAATCGTCATCATACGCAAATAAATAATGTACAGAGCTAATGAGGTCTAGCCTCCATTCATATATGATATGCCGCATTAAAGCCTTGCCAAGTAAAACCACCCTTGTGGATAAAACCTTGGCGAAGGAAAAAGCGCACATATTTATACAATTGGGATACACAGCCAATACAGTGCCAGAAATAAATAACTTTTGTGGGGCTTGTAATAAGTCCGTTGATCCCTTGAACGACGAATCATGCATGATACAACGGAGATCTGTGCCAAGCAATGTTGTTGATAATCACCCTCTGATGATGCCAGACCATGTACACCATTCCATCTCACAACCATTTAAGAAAAGCATAGACGTAAGCGTAATGTATATAATGAATGCAAAAGCATGGAGTAGGAGATAGCACATACCCATGTCGCCTTGATTCAACACGAACCAAGGCGATATCCCAAAAAGAAGCCTTTCTCCCACATAAAATGATGACGGATCCTCGTTTGTTCGTCTCCACTGATGGACGTGTAAATGTGGACATTGCGTAATGTCAATGCAGCCAAGAACATGAAGAAGTTAAACAATATACAGTTATGTGAGATGAAATATAAATGTTGTAGCAAATGTGATTTTATAGATAAGATTGAGATCGCACCAATGTTGCCTGTGTTGTTTGAGAACACAGGCAACCATAAGCTGAATTTGCCAACACATTGTGAGACAGTGATCAGTGACGGAGAGTCGTCAGCTCTGAATCCATGAGGATTGCGCCTTTAACCTCACAGGGAAGGCTTTGGAGAGTGTGGAACTTCCGAAGACCTATAGCCCTGTATCCGTGTCGTGCTAGTAAATGAGATGCCATGTTAACCTTCCGCAGAGAAGATTGAATTGTAGCTTGATTTAACGTCAGAAAGCGAGCAGCTCTTGCGACCTCCGTCGCTAAAGATCCCGTGAGTGAATGCGTAGTTGGTAGCATAGTAATGATGGTGTTACAATCCGTTTGAACAATAAGTTGATCATGCTCCTGTGCATAAACAAAGAAGGGCCAATGTCAATGTGAGAATCTCTACAAGCAACGGACTTACTCGTGGTAACGCAAAGCAGACAGCTGAGATCAATTGTCCCCGATCATTTCTTAAAACTGCGCCTCCTGCCGCTTGACTTTTTCCCACAGTGGCATCAACATTTAATTTCATCTTCCCCGATGGGGTAGCATCCATCTTACAACCCGCAATCTTTTTGTGCGAAGAGGGGGAGAATATGCCAAGTTTACGAAATGAGGTATTGTTGTTGTGAACTTCTTACCATTCATCGCAGAACACCAAGGATACACCGATGAGCAGACTCTCTCTAGCATGCAGTTATAGTTGAAGCTTTCTTGGCCAAAGTGGATGGATGCATATTCTTTCCATACAGCCCATGCAACAATGGAAGGTACCACCGCCTTTAGTTGGCCAGCCATAGATGCTTTTTTTGATTGATGTCACCAGGAAGTTAAGTGTTATTTAATTGTGCGTGTACAAGGCAAAGGTCCCAAGAAAATGATGGATATTTCTGTCCATAATGATCGAACATATGGACAGTGAAGAAATATAAGGTCTTGCATGTCTGAGTTTTGGTGGCAAAAGGCACATTGCGAAGGGAGTAACGTTTGCCAACATCGTAAATTGTCAATCAGTAGCAAAGAGTTGGTCCAGAGTCTCCATAGAAAGAGGCACATGTCAGGCTGGGAATGCATCCACCAGAAATAGCGTGATGTCGGGAAATAATCCTCTGATGCCGTGATGGTTGTATAGGCAAATTTTATGGATAACTGTCCATTAATATCCGGCTGCCAATGTATGAGAGTTTGTGCGCATGCAGTCTTTGTTTCCATAAAACTATTGATGCTACATAATCGTTTTCACACTAGAGAGTCATAGATATGAGAATATATAGCTGGCCGATTACCATATTTCTTCTTGCAAAACTCAGCCCATAGCTATGAAGAGTGAAAATATTTCCACCATAGCTGGCAATCATATGCCTTCTGTAGGTCCACAAGATTTCGTATTCTGAGACCTCTGGCTTCGATGGGAAAACACAATGAAGGCCATGATCTCCAGTGATGTCTCCCTTTCCATAAAAAAGATGCCATTTTTCGATGTACAGCATCAAGGACACTTCTTGGTAAACGAGAACTCGCAATGATATGAAGCAGCATATAACTCAACACATGTTTTAATAAGACTAGACGTACCGCCATGGATAACAACTTGGTTGACCATGATGATAGTTTAGCATCTAAATGAGCTAGGAGTGTTGTACAATACCTGGTGCGGTTAATTCCTTTATAAAGAAATGATCCCAGATATTTAATGGGCAAGGAAGATAAACACATACCCAAGATAGATGAAGCCGCAACACCGGAGACCCCTCTGCCAACCACTATCTGACTCTTATTATAATTAACAAGTTGTCCCGAGGCTTGTTGGTATGATGTGAGGAATGAGCGAAATTGTGATAGATTACGGGCAGAGCCGTTTAGAAATATCAACAAGTCATCCGCAAACGCCAAGTGAGATACATGTGGCATGCGACCAGCAGAAAACCCTTTGATGGAGCCCGATTGCGCTAATGCATTTAAGCCGTGGGAGAAACCTTCAGAGGATAGAATAAACATTAATGGATGATGCACTCCCGTGAGGCATCAAACACATGTCACCATGTTTTGTTAGTTCTTTAGGACGTGTACAACTTGTATGAACGTTTAAGGGTCGTCTGACTATTCATATCTGCAAGTATATGCCTTTTATAGCCTAACACACCTTAGGACATGTTGCATATAGTGTATGTGTTGTTTTGGATGTGTTTGAGTTGTTTTTAGGTCAAGGAAGCATGATTGAACAAAGGCCAAACGTTCAAACACCAAGTTGAGTTGAAAGGGCAAGCTGGCAGGATGACATCTTCTTAGTATTTCAGCCATAACGCATTAACCACAACTCCAATTGATTTGATTTCAGTTGGAGGTAAAAGCTAAGAGGATAAACTACATCTTTGATGTTCAGAAATTTCCCAGAAAAGGCCTGTATCAAGCTACACAATCGTTGTAACAAGCTGGCTGCTTAGTCACCTGCTTCCAAAGGTCCACATCTGCAAGCAGGTCAACTTCAAACGGGTATAACTCACTCATATCAGATCCAAACGACATCATTCTTGTGTCTAAACACATCTACAGAAAAGGATCTACAATTTGTATTTGAAGTGGAAGAGCTAATTCGGACTGGAAGGTTATGTTATAATTCAAAACAGAAAACTGCTCAAAACTGGACAGATTTCAGTTTCTTTAATTTTCAAGCAGCCTTTTCAACCAATCAGCTCAACCAATCAGCTGCAAGGGGTCACTCCAACTCATCAAGGACGTCCTAAATATTATTCCAAAGCAAGGAGAAGCTGGTCCAATCAAAAATCAAACACAAAATCAACTTGCAACAAAAAGGAGTATTTATGCAGAGAATCACTTTCCAAGAAACTTGAACTAATTCTTGATTGTATTACTTCATATGCTTGGGATGGATATTGTTTGAGAGGGTTTAAGGCTTGCTCACTCAAGTTGAAGTCATTTGCTGAAGAGTTCATCTACTTGGTTGAAATCTGAACAGGTTGGATTGCTTGGTGTTCCATGAATGTTTTGCACCTTCCTTCTTGGTTACAGCTGGTTTATTGAGTTGAAGAAAGGTCCTAAAATAGCTGAGTGTTTGTGCATCAATGGAGATAATGGATCTCCCTGCTTTACACCTCGTCCTACTGGAAAAGAGCCCGTGTGCTTACCATTGATAAGTAACGAGAAACATGTAGACGTCAAATTATTTATTATAATGAGGACCAACCTGGGATGAAACCCAAATCGCTGCAAAAGGAGTTCAAAAAACTTCCAATTGACTCTATCGAATGCTTTGGCAATATCTAGCTTGACCATCACATGGCCCCCTTTGGTTCGCTTATCCAAGATATGTACCATTTCCTGTGCTAGTAGGATCTGTTCCGTAATGCCCTGCCCCTTCATAAAACCAGCTTATTGTGGCGAGATAAGGCGAGGCAGTAACTGGCCCATCCGAGTTGCAAACAAACGCATAATGACTTTAGAGACAAAGCTGGTTAAACATATAGGTCTAAATTCTGCAAACGTCTGAGGATTCTGCGTTTTTGGAATCAAAATAATGGTGGCTGCAGCTACCGTCTGAGGCATCATCACACTTAAATAAAATTCTTGGACCGGCTCTAGGACATTTTATTGTATGAACTACCAAAAATGCCTGTAAAATGAACCTGGATAGCCATCCAGGCCTGCAGCACTAGATGGGTTGAGCGCCCAGACTGCCTGCTTAACCTCTGTTGGAGTTGGCATGGCTAGCATCATATTGTTATTATCCGACGAGAGGATCGTCGGGATGTGTTGAAGGATGGATTCACAATCCTGGACCGGTTCTAATGCGTGCAAGACGTGGGCTCCAACAATTCCACCTTCCAAACGTCCTTCACCAAGGGTTAGGCACAAGGAAGAAGATTTCCCCTTGCTTCCTTAGTGATAAAAATGTGTGGATCAAATGAGCAAGACCAACACTTCAAGATGGTCGTTGATCAGGCAAACCAATATGGCCCTCCTGGACGGCACCTTTTAGCAATGGCAACACCTTCAAAATGCTCAACTTTGAAGGATCTTAACTTAGGTTTTTAATGCAAAACCAAGAAAACAAAGTCTCACAAGAAGTGAAGAAAATATCAAGAATTGTTATTCATCAAAAGTTGTTCCTAACATTCGGCCAAAAGGCCCTATATATAGAGTAGAAAACGTGCTCCTTAAGCCATAGAATGGCTAGAAATTATTTCAAATAATGCTAGCTACTAAATGCTTAAATTTAAAATCTGGTTGAAATTCAAACCAAGATAAATTCTAGCTAAAACTTGAATTTGGCTGTAGAATGCTAACTTCTCTCTTCCAGCCGTGTATGATGACTAAATGGAAGTGCTTGAGACCTGATTTGATGATGATAAAATGGTTGGAGTTGAATTCAAAGGTTGGTTGAAGTTTGAATTCGAATTGAGTTTGAATTTGATTCAAATTTGGGTTCAACTTTGAATTGTGATCTCATCGCCTCCTTGCTACAAGAATGGCGTGTAGATGGCTTCAAGGTGGCTAAGATGTTGAATTCAAATGTTGGTTGAAGTTTGAATTCAAATTGAGTTTGAATTTGAATTCAAATTTGGGTTCAACTTTGAATTGTGATCTCATATCCTCCTTGCTTCAAGAATGGCGTGTAGATGGCTTCAAGGTGGCTAAGATGTTGAATTCAAATGTTGGTTGAAGTTTGAATTCAAATTTGGGTTTAACTTTAAATTGTGATCTCATCTCCTCCTTGCTTCAAGAATGGCATGTAGATGGACCAAGATAAGGCTGAGAACTTCTTGAAATATAAATCTCAAATTGGTTGAAACTTGAATTCAAATAATGATTAAATTTAAATTCAAGTTTGAATGCGATTTAATCTCCTTCTTTGAACTTCATGTTGGGCGCCACTAGAGATAATTTGAGCTGGATTTTGAAAATGGAATTCCATCTTGGACACATTTGAATTTGTCTTTGTGGAGACAAACATTCTTCTCAAGACAATATTCCTTTTGTCTCCCTTTTTGAAGCACACGCCTATAAGGCCATTTTGAGCTTCCATTTGGCTTGGAAATTTCATGTACCTAATTTACCTACAAAGCAAACACATAAAACAAAGATCACAAGAAAACAAGAAAAAATTCAAAACAAAAAAAGCACTCACACATGCATGCTTATAAACGCTCAAAGTGAGGGTTCAATGAAATGAACCCAAGGAATCTTAGGTTCATCTTGAACATGCTTGTACAAGAAGGTTACAACTTGATGACAAAGTTCTCTTGCCTCCTTCTTGTCGTAGGACCCTTGACCTCTTGATGGGATCCTTGATCCTCATCGGACCCTTGATCCTCATCAATCCCCCCTCCTCAAGAAGATTCGTCCTCGAATCAAAAAGGTCATCAGTGAAAGGGGTGAGGTCAGCAACATTAAAAGTAGGCGAAATAGAACCATACCTTTCAGGGAGATCAAGGATGTATGGATTGTCACCTATGTGTTTCAAAACTTTGAAAGGTCTATCTCCTCGAGGTAACAATTTTGACTTTCGCTCATTGGGAAATCTTTCTTTGCGCAAATGTAACCGCACTAAATCACCAGGTTTAAACACTACTCGTTTCCGATGTTTGTTAGCTCGTCTTTCATAAGCTTTGTTTTTCTTTTCAAGTTGTGTTTTAACTTGTTTATGCAGTTTCTTTATCTTTTCCGCTTTTTGTTTACCATCAAGACTTGAACATTCATGCACGGGAATAGGGATCAAATCAAGGGGAGACAAGGGTTTAAAACCATACACGATTTCAAATGGACTATGCAAGGTACCGTGATGGACACTCCTGTTGTATGCAAATTCGATATATGGTAAACAATCTTCACAATGTTTAATATGTTTTTGCAAAATGGCACGCAAAAGTTGATAAAGAGTACGATTAACGACTTCAGTTTGTCCATCAGTTTGTGGGTGTGCAGTGGTTGAAAACAACAATTGTATACCAAGTTTAGCCCACAAAACATGCCAAAAATGACTCGAAAATTTCGTATATCTATCACTTACAATTGTACGTGGCATGCCATGCAATCTCACAATTTCTTTGAAGAACAAATCAGCAACATGTGTGGCATCATCAACTTTCCTACATGCAATAAAATGTGCCATCTTTGAAAATCGATCAACCACAACATAAATGCTATCGCGCCCTCCTCGAGACCTAGGAAGTTCTAAAACAAAGTCCATGGAAATATCAATCCAAGGGGAATCAGGGAGGGGTAAAGGCGTGTAAAGGCCATGTGGTTGGAACTTGGATTTGGCTTGTTTGCAAGTGATGCAACTACCACATAACCTTTCGATGTCTACGTGCATGTGGGGCCAATAGAAATGTTCCTTAAGAGTCTCAAGGGTTTTGAACACTCCGAAATGACCCATTAATCCTCCCCCATGGGCTTCTCTAGTCCATGCTTCTCGTAAGGATGATTGGGGAACACACAGCTTATGTTCTTTGAAAAGATAACCCTCATGTATGTAGAATTTTCCAAATGGTGCCTCTTTACAAGCCTCGAAAATGGTGCCAAAGTCATGGTCATTTGGGTACAATTCCTTAAGTGATTCGAATCCTAAGAGGCGTGAGGATAATGTAGTCACTAATGTGTATCTCCTAGAGAGGGCATCGGAAACTATATTGTCCTTTCCTTGTTTGTACTTAATCACGTAAGGGAATTGTTCTATGTACTCTACCCATTTGGCATGTCCCTTGTTCAACTTTCCCTGCCCTTTAAGATACTTAAGGCTTTCGTGGTCAGTGTGGATCACAAACTCTTTAGGTTGAAGATAGTGTTGCCAAGTTTGTAGGGATCTCACAAGGGCATAAAGTTCCTTATCATAGGTAGAGTAATTCAATGTAGCTCCTTTCAACTTCTCACTAAAAGAGGCTATGGGTTTCTTACCTTGGGTCAAAACTGCGCCTATACCCACTCCACTTGCATCACACTCGATCTCAAAAGTCTCGTCAAAATTTGGTAACCTATGTATGGGTGAAGTGGTTAGCCTACGTTTAAGCTCATCAAATGCCTGTTGTTGTGGCTCTTCCAACCAAAAGGCACATCTTTTTTCACAATTTCATTTAGGAGTGCAGCTATGGAAGAAAAATCTTTGACAAATCGTCTATAAAAACTTGCAAGTCCATGGAAACTGCGAACTTCCCCTACATTCTTAGGTATAGGCCACTCCACAATTGACCTAACCTTTTCCTCATCCATCCCTACTCCCTCAGCCGAAATGACAAAGCCTAGGAAAACTACTCGTTCCAAACAAAAAGAGCACTTCTTAAAGTTGGTGTAAAGTTGTTCTTGCTTAAGCTTCTAAAAAACGGCCCTAATGTGGTCAAGATGATCTTCTATGGTTTGGGAATAGATTAGGATATCATCAAAATAAACAACAAATCGTCCTATCAATGCTCGTAAGACTTCATTCATTAACCTCATAAAGGTGCTAGGGGCATTGGTGAGCCCGAAGGGCATCACTAACCACTCATAGAGCCCAAACTTGGTTTAGAATGCAGTCTTCCATTCGTCCCCTTCTCTAATGCGTACCTGGAAGTACCCCTGCTTAAGGTCGATTTTGGTGAAGAATTTAGATCCGTGCAACATATCCAACATATCATCCAGCCTACGTATGGGGCACCTATACTTGACGGTAATTTTGCATCGGCAATCGATACACATTCTCCCAGTTCCATCCTTTTTGGGTACTAAAATGATTGGGACGGCTGATGGGCTTAGGCTCTCTTGGACTTGTCCACTCGCTAGGAGCTCCTCTACTTGCCTTTGGATTTCCTTGGTTTCTTCGGGGTTGGCTCGATAGGCTGGACGATTTGGTAACACGGCTCCTGGGACAAAATCGATTTGGTGTTCTATTCCTCTAATGGATGGTAATCTGGATGGTGGTTCAGACGGAAATAGAAGTTCGTACACTTGGATAAGGGACGCAACTGAGGTAGGTAAGTTTGGTGGGAGTTCTTCTAGAGAAAGGTGACACGCCTTAGGAATGAGAATGAGGACGGTTTGGTTGCTATAAAGGGCTCGTGTGACCTCTCATTTCTTTGAAAAATACCCACACTTTTTTTGGACTCAGTGACTCCTATGGGCATTACCTCTTTTCCCTTGCTCTCTTGTTTTTTGTTCTCACTTTCCATGCATTCCACAAATTTTCTCTCAGCTTCTTTTTCCTTAGGATCGGCCCTAGACTTAGACATGTGTTGGTAATCCTCGTGGACTTTGTGTGGTGGAAGTGCATGCAATTTGTAAAGTTTGCCATTCAACTTGAAAGAATAATGATTCAAATATCCATCATAGGTCACATGTCGATCAAATTGCCATGGCCTACCAAGTAAGATATGACTAGTATGCATTGGTGCAACATCACATAAAACATCATCTTTGTAACTACCAATGGTGAGAGAAATCAAAACTTGTTTACTTACGCTAACTTCACCGCAATCATTTAACCATGCAAGTTTATAAGGATGCGGATGATTAGTCATAGGCAAATTCAGTTTTCTTACTAATTCGATGCTAGCCACATTCGCACAAGAACCGGAATCAATGATCATGGTGCACACTTTACCATTTATCATGCAATGAATTTGGAAAATGTTTTCTCCATGTTGTTCGTGATCATCTAATTTCGGATATGCATTTAAAGCTCTACGCACATCAAGAAACTCCTTAGTGTCAAAATCATCTAATGCGCCTAGATCCTCTTTAGGTTCAATTTCATTATCATGCTCAGATTCGTTTTCATGCTCGGACTCAGACACATATTCGTTTGTCTCCTCAATTAACATGATTCGTTTTGCATTAGGACACTCTTTTCCTATGTCACCACGTCCTTGACATATATAGCATTTAATCTCCCTAAACCTGTTTGAGAGATCAGAAGAATTTCCAGTAGGAACGTTTTGTTGGGCGCGGTCATCTCGCCTTTGTGTGAACTGCACACGATTGTCCATCCTTTGTGACGCACCTTGGTCACGTGTTTGGCCTCCTTTAGGCCATGAACTTCCCGTTCCTGAAGGCTTGCTGGAAAACCTTGATGAAGACTGATTAGTATGATAAGCGGAATTGAAATTGGAGGAACTACGTACCTTTAGTTGGTGTTCAATCTTTTCAGCCATATGGACCATGGTTGTGAAGTCGAGATAAGGTTGAAGGTCAACCCTTTGCGCAATCTCCCTGTTTAAACCATGTAAGAAATGAGCCTTAGTGGCTTCTTCGGGTTCCTGCAAGTTAGACCTTTTCAACAAAATTTCTAACTCTTTGTAATACTCGTCTACACTTTTGGAACCTTGTCGTAATTTTTGCAAACTCGTGAAAATAGAACTCTCATAATTGTTTTGGACAAAATGTTGTCTCATTTCAAACTTCATTTCTTCCCAAGTGGCAATTGGCGGTTGTCTTGTCTTAGTTCTATTTCGACACAAATTTGTCCACCAATTTAGTGCATACCCAGAAAACTCAATAGAAGCATACCTCACTTTTTGTAATTCACTGTAATTGGTACAATAAAAGATTAGATCCACTTTTGTTTCCCATTCCAAATATTCTTCCGCATTACTTTTACCATCAAATGTGGGAATATTTATTTTAGTTTTGAGAAAATCGTCATCTTACGGGAAAAGGGGATTTTGGCGTCTTTGGTAACCACAGGGAGGGTGGTCATCAAAGTCATAATCATCATGCTCAAATGGAATATATTCATCATTGTACCTTCTTGGAGCGTACCCTCTTGGTTGCGTTGGAGGAACAAACCTCCTTGGCTCGATGGGTGCTGGTCTAAGGTTGTCATCCTCAACTTCTTCTAGGGGTGACGCCTAGGTTGTGGTAGGGGAACGGCCCTGCTTGTACCTTGGCCATCACTCGTTTTATAGCTCTGTTCAACATCCTCCAATCGATGCTTGATTACCTCATTGTCATGCTTGAGTTTCTTAAGCATCTCCAGCATTTGTTGTTGCATATTGTCCACAATTTTGGCTTCCTTTGACTTGCTAGAAGCGGAATGAGTGCTGCTCCATTTTAACTAAGGAACGAAAACAAAAAGAAAAAGGAAAGAAGCAAACTAACACAAAGACAAACAAACGTTTAGTGATTAGTAAAAACAAGCTATGAACACTCCTCTTTCTCTTCTTTCCACTCTCTTACCACTTTGATTCTTGGATAACCTGAAGTTAAGAAGGCTCAAAGTGATCAATTAAGAAAGTGTTTTGCCAATGCTTCTCCAAATCACGACGATCTCCACTTGTTTCTCCCGAGTGCTTTCAAGTTGCACCAAATAGTATCAAAACAGAATCAAGTGAAATGGAAACAAACTTGAACTTTCTACTAAGATTCAAAGAAAATAAGCAACCAAAATTGATGTATAAGGCCGAACCAAAGATGAACTAAGGGTTGTCGTGGGCAATCTTTAGTTAATTTTGATTCTATGCACTTACTATCCACAAAATGATTCAAGTCATACAATAATCAAGTATCCAAGTGTGTGATTGGTTCAAGATGTTAAGGATATGGATAAAAGGTATGGCGTGGTTATGAAAGATGACGCCAAGTTTATCCAAAAAAAATTTACAAACAATTGCACATATGTTTTTCCTCTTTTCTATTCACCTTTTTTTGTTTTCCGTTCTCTTCTTGCTGTTTTGACGTCAGCAAATTCAGATTTTTCTTTTTTTTGTTCAATGCAAGAAAACGTAACTTCTCTTCTTTTGTCTAAACGTTGTTTTTTCTAAAAACCTGGCAAAGAGATTTCAATTCAGCCAAGGTAATCTCAAATATGCAATATTATGGAAGGTGATTATGAATGGGGATGAATCTCGGTTAGGGTTTAGCGGGTAAACCGAGATTAGGGTTTTGAAGGATTAGGGTTTTGAGTGGCGGGTTTTTAGCTTTTGTGTTGTTGTGGAAATGGTTTTCACACGTATGATAAGCAAGATTGAAGCATAAATTAACCACAATATGAATCACAAGATGCATACAATCATCATCAGCTAAAAGCTTCGGTAGCAACAAGATGATTTGAAACCGAGGTAGCTTATAGGCTGATGGTTGTAGAAAAAGGAGAGCTGAATGTATTATAAATGCTCAAACCCTAATTGTTCAAGTTTGAATGATAATATTCAGATGTTTGATGCACAAGTTGGATAAACGTGACAGTAGAACAAGAATATACCAAGATGCTAGAATGATGAAGAACAAGACTCAACACAATGCAAAGAACTCAAAACAACATGGACGTTTATATATATATATATATATGAATGATTGACAAGTGGCATGTAGATTGAGGGTTAGAAGAAGGACACAACTGAACTTGAAATGACTAGACTCAAACAAAAAAGAAATGATAGATGGTAGAATAGAGTAACCTGGTCTCTGATACCAATTTGATGCATGCGAGACGTGGGCTCCAACAATTCCACCTTCCAAACGTCCTTCACAAAGGGTTAGGCACAAGGAATAAGACTTCCCCTTGCTTCCTTAGTGATAAAAACGTGTGGATCAAATGAGCAAGACCAACATTTCAAGATGGTCGTTGATTAGCCAAACCAATATGGCCTTCCTGGACGGCACCTTTTAGCAATGGCAGCACCTTCAAAATGCTCAACTTTGAAGGATCTTAATTTAGGTTTTTAATGCAAAACCAAGAAAACAAAGTCTCACAAGAAGTTAAGAAAATATCAAGAATTGTTATTCATCAAAAGTTGTTCTTAACATTCGGCCAAAAGGCCCTATTTATAGACTAGAAAACGTGCTCCTTAAGCCTTAGAATGGCTAGAAATTATTTCAAATAATGCTAGCCACTAAATGCTTAAATTTAAAATCTGGTTGAAATTCAAACCAAGATAAATTCTAGCTAAAACTTGAATTTGCTTGTAGAATGCTAACTTCTCTCTTCCAGCCGTGTATGATGACTAAATGGAAGTGCTTGAGACCTGATTTGATGATGATAAAGTGGTTGGAGTTGAATTCAAAGGTTGGTTGAAGTTTGAATTCGAATTGAGTTTGAAGTTGAATTCAAATTTGGGTTCAACTTTGAATTGTGATCTCATCTCCTCCTTGCCTCAAGAATGGCGTGTAGATGGAAAAAGATAAGGCCGAGAACTTCCTGAAATATAAATCTCAAATTGGTTGAAACTTGAATTCAAATAATGATTGAATTTAAATTCATGTTTGTCTTCAAGTTTGAATGCGATTTAATCTCCTTCTTTGAACTTCAAGTTGGGCGCCACTAAGGAGATAATTTGATGATGCGTGCAAGACGTGGGCTCCAACAATTACACCTTCCAAACGTCCTTCACAAAGGGTTAGGCACAAGGAAGAGGACTTCCACTTGCTTCCTTATTGATAAAAACGTGTGGATCAAGTGAGCAAGACCAACACTTCAAGATGGTCGTTGACCAGGCAAACTAATATGGCCCCCTCCTGGACGGCACCTTTTAGCAATGGCAACACCTTCAAAATGCTCAATTTTGAAGGATCTTAACTTAGGTTTTTAATGCAAAACCAAGAAAACAAAGTCTCACACAAATTGAAGGAAATATCAAGAATTGTTATTCATCAAAAGTTGTCCCTAACATTCGGCCAAAAGGCCCTATTTATAGACTAGAAAACGTGCTCCTTAAGCCTTAGAATGGCTAGAAATTATTTCAAATAATGCTAGCTACTAAATGCTTAAATTTATAATCTGGTTGAAATTTAAACCAAGATAAATTCTAGCTAAAACTTGAATTTGCTTGTAGAATGCTAACTTCTTTCTTCCAGCCGTGTATGATGACTACATGGAGGTGCTTGAGACCTCATTTGATGATGATAAAGTTGTTGGAGTTGAATTCAAAGGTTGGTTGAAGTTTGAATTCGAATTGAGTTTGAATTTGAATTCAAATTTGGATTCAACTTTGAATTGTCATCTCATCTCCTCCTTGCTTCAAGAATGGCGTGTAGATGGCTTCAAGGTGGCTAAGATGTTAAATTCAAACGTTGGTTGAAGTTTGAATTCAAATTGAGTTTGAATTTGAATTCAAATTTGGGTTTAACTTTGAATTGTGATCTCATCTCCTCCTTGCTTCAAGAATGACGTGTAGATGGACCAAGATAAGGCCGAGAACTTCTTGAAATATAAATCTCAAATTGGTTAAAACTTGAATTCAAATAATGGTTGAATTTAAATTCAAGTTTGTCTTCACGTTTAAATGCGATTTAATCTCCTTCTTTGAACTTCAAGTTGGGCGCCACTATGGAGATAATTTGAGCTGGATTTTGAAAATGGAATTCCATCTTGGACACATTTGAATTTGTCTTTGTGGAGACAAACATTCTTCTCAAGACAATATTCCTTTTGTCTCCCTTTTTGAAGCACACGCCTATAAGGCCGTTTTGAGCTTCCATTTGGCTTGGAAATTTCATGTACCTAATTTACCTACAAAGTAAACACATAAAACAAAGATCACAAGAAAACAAGATAAAATTCAAAACAAAAAAGCACTCACACATGCATGCTTATAAACGCTCAAAGTGAGGGTTCAATGAAATGAACCCAAGGAATCTTAGGTTCATCTTGAACATGCTTGTATAAGAAGGTTACAACTTGATGACAAAGTTCTCTTGCCCTCCTTCTGGTCATAGGACCCTTGACCTCTTGATGGGATCCTTGATCCTCATCGGACCCTTCATCCTCATCAATCCCCCCTCCTCAAGAGCATTCGTCCTCAAATCAAAAAGGTCATCAGTGAAAGGAGTGTGGTCAGCAAAGTTAACAGTAGGCGAAATAGAACCATAGTCACCTATGCGTTTCAAAACTTTGAAAGGTCCATCTCCTAGAGGTGACAATTTTGACTTTTGCTCATTGGGAAATCTTTCTTTGCGCAAATGTAACCACACTAAATCACCAGGTTTAAACACTACTCGTTTCAGATGTTTGTTAGCTCGTCTTTCATAAGCTTTGTTTTTTTTTCAAGTTGTGTTTTAACTTGTTTATGCAGTTTCTTTATCTTTTCCACTTTATGTTTACCATCAAGACTTGAACGTTCATGCACGGGAATAGGGATCAAATCAAGGGGAGACAAGGGGTTAAAACCATACACGATTTCAAATGGACTATGCAAGGTACCATGATGGATACTCCTATTGTGTGCATATTCGATATATGGTAAACAATCTTCCCAATGTTTAATATGTTTTTGCAAAATGGCACGCAAAAGTTGAGAAAGAGTACGATTAACGAATTTAGTTTGTCCATCAGTTTATGGGTGTGCAATGCTTGAAAACAACAATTGTATACTAAGTTTAGCCCACAAAACACGCCAAAAATGACTCAAAAAATTTGTATCTCCATCACTTACAATTGTACGTGGCATGCCATGCAATCTCACAATTTCTTTGAAGAACAAATTGTAGGATCTGCAAGGCACCACTAGAAGAGGGGGGGGGTTAAATAGTTGGTGCGGAAAGTGTGGTTTTTAAAATTTGTTTAAAACCAAACAACTCAACTTCTGAAAACAGATTCTGTTTTCAGGACCAGTTTTAAAACGTTTTTAAAACTAGGTTATAGGTCTTCAAAAATTCTGAAATTTTGAGAGAACTTAGCCTCAGATGTTATGAGTGTCTCCTAAAAGTTTCAGACTTAAATTCAACCTTTAACCCATTCAAAAATCGTTGGTGGTCAGATTGCGCGAATCTGCCAGAAACAGTAGACTGATTTGAAAACTTTATTCCTATTTGTTCTTAACTCCAATTGATCTGAAATTTTAACCACTAATCCCTTATATGTTGTCTTTAAATGGATTAAAAAAATTTTGAAAAATTATTTCGGGAAGTTAGTCAAATACACTCAAAGTCTCAACATTTGCAAGTCTGAAAATCAGACTGCACTAGTCTCAGAACTTTGGATGTTTGAGTGACTTATACTTATCCAAAAGGGTTTAAACTTGTTCCAAATTAACCCTAAGACGTGTGTCTATGTTTCTGGAAATTTTCGTAATTTTTGAAAATTGTTTACTATTTTTACGAGCGTAAAAAAAACGAGTAAACAGTGCAGAAACAGAATATAAGTGCTGAAAGTAAATGACACATAGAATTTTATACTGGTTCGGTTATAAACAACCTACTCCAGTGTTCGAGGAACACCTTCCTCGGTTCACACTATTCACACACGCAAGTACACCTTACCACAGGGTTGATTGAGTTACACACCAACTCCAACCCTTTACAAACCTTGTACGATGAATACAATTCGCACGAACACCACCACCTAGCAAGATTGAAGATTGATCACACCTTGATCAATCTTTTACAAAGATATAGAATGTGTGGTGGTCTATTACAAGCCTATTCAAGAATAAGAATATAAGTACAATAGGCTTTCAAGAAGAAGAAAGAAAGAGAGTGTAGAAGAAGAGAGGTGCTTGGCGTTTTTGATCTCAAGAGTGTAATGCTTGTTCTTGTCATTTGTTTTTGCTTATCTCCTTTCCTTTTAAGCAACATGGCCGTCCCCCTATTGGTGCCTTCCCCTCTTGAAAATTATCTTCTAAGTCCTTGGGAGAATGTGTGGCATCATTGTGACATGTTCTTGCTTACTTGGCACCTTCTTATTGGATGATCATTTAACCTTTGCTTACTTGGCACTTCATGATTGGTTGAATGTTGTCATCACTTGATGCCTAGGAAAATCTGAGAATACCACTTAAAACATGTGCCAAAATCATTATAAAATAGTTGCCATAATTCACAAGATTATCACATAAAGTTAGCAAGATAATTTTCTCACAAAAAGAGCATGAAAATTTCGGCCATTAAGAGACTTTGCATGCTGAAATTTCAGAATGTGTTACATGGGTATTCTTTTCAAAATGTTGCCATGTTTGCTTTGATTTATCTCTTAAAAATGAATCGCCATTTAGTATAAGATATTTTCATCTTTTATGGGATAAAAACTAGACAATAATATGGCCTAAAATTCGGCCATTATACATTCACACATGCTGAAATTTTCAGCATGTGTGATATTGAAAAATATCACCACTTAAATTCCATAACTTATTCAAAATGCTTCCAAATTATCTTCCAATTAATCCACCCTAATTAAGAAGTAAAATATCACTCATAATGGTGGTAAAAATCGGCCATACATTAGCACACATGCTGAATTTTCAGCATGTGTCACAATTGTGACAAATTTTGAATTGCTACCTTGTGTAGCTTCTTCCTTTATGTCATCAGCATTGTATGATTGATTCTTGACCAATCAATATGCCAACAAGACTCCACATATGCTCCATCTCAGCTGTAGGGGCGTGTATACATGTATATGCATGTTCTGAATTTTATTTTTGCTAACTTTGTAAAATAGTACACATTTAATAATACACACATGTTATATTCCAATCAGCCCTTAATTTTAATTTTCTAGAACACTTTAAGATGTATGACATATGTAAAAAGTGTCTAGATACGTGTCATATGATGTGCCAAAAATGTTCCATGAGTTGTGTACGTAGAAAAACGAATTTTCGATGTTTATCGATTACCCGATTTTTCTCTAATTTAATTCCAATTTTTTGCACATGTTATATATATTATGTTACACATAATATATATAATATAAACTTTAATTCTCAGCACTCAGCTGGTCTAAAGTGGCGCCATTAACATGTAACAAAATTGAAATTGGAATCTCCACAATTTGGCCTTAATGTGGGGTGATTTGTGTGTGCCAACATGGAATGATTTTATGGCTGGAATTATCATCATATGCACGAAATTAATAATGATTTTTGAGGTATAGGGGCTGGCCATCTATTTATGGCAAGTACGTGACACGTTGGCGAAGTTTCGGTATTCGCCCGATACGACAATTTTTGGTTTAGAACATTTTAACGTGTTGTATTTAATTTGTCATCACCATGACTTATATCATATGATATAAGACCTGAATATACCCATAAATATGAGTTATGTATGATGGTGTGACGTTAACTTACGTACGTAAAATATATAACGTGTCAGTAGTACGTTGGAATACATGTGTATGTGCCTTTTTCAAAAAATCAGAAAATATATATTTATATATATGTGTAGGCGTGCCATATGTAGTAAATGGGGAGGAGGAGACTTTCCTTTCTTAGTCTTGTTGCCTTTGTGCCTTGTCCAAATGTAGCTTCCTTTAATGAACTACTTAGTTTAATTAACTAAGTACTTTACTTAATGAACTAGTTTAGTTCATTAATGGTGGCACCTGAAAATAGTATAAACACAACAAATGTTTGCCATATGATGTAAGCTTTAACGCTTCATGGCTCGTTAGTACGGCAACATTATATATGACCTAAATAAGGCAAGTAATAAGCAATATATCATGCATGTGTTTATATCATGCACACGTTTATATCATGCACACGTTTTTTGTCATTCTCATTTAAATCACATATTTTGAAATCACTCAAACCCCTTTTTCTCTACAATCTCCCCCTTTTGATGATTTTCAAAATAACTTATGCACATGATTTAAATCCTATCGCTCCCCTTCAATTATGCATAAATTCAAAATTTGAAATTTAAATTTCGAATCCGCTCCCCCTTGATTTATGCAATCAATATTAATTAGTATCTCTCTCCCCCTTAAATCATGCTTTCTCTCCCCTTTTATTTTGGAAAGTAAATCAAAAGATGCATGTAAATAAGGAAAGAGAATCAAATCAAATCAAGTCAAATCAAATCAGCTGAAATCATGCCTAATTTAGAACAAAGAGATTCATACGTGGCTTGATTTAAGGCTTTTGTAAAGATATCCACTACTTGTGCTTCGGTACGTGATCTATGACGATATCACCATTATTTACGTGATCACGAAGAAAGTGATATCGTACTTCTATATGCTTGTCCTTAGAGTGTAACACGGGTTCTTAGACAGATTAATGGCACTCATACTATCACAATATATAGGAATTCTATTTACGGTAATTCTGAAGTCCGAAAGTTGTTGTTTTATCCACAACAACTGTGTGCAACAAGGGCTAAGTGCCATGTACTCAGACTCAGTAGTGGACAAAGCAACGCTTGCTTTCTTTTTGGAAAACCATGAAATGAGTGAGTTTCCTATAAATTGACAAGTGCCACTCGTGCTCTTTCTATCTATTTTACAGCCACCGTAATCTGCATCAGTATAAGCATGTAAGTTAAATTCGGAATCCTTATCATACCAAATTCCTAAGGTGGGCGTGTGTTTAATATAGCGGAATATTCTTTTTACCGCATTATAGTGAGACACCTTAGGTTGACTTTGAAAACGTGCACACATGCATACACTGAACATGATATCAGGCCTACTAGCAGTCAAATATAGCAAAGAACCAATCATAGACTGATATAAAGCATTGTCAAAATCTTTACCATGTTCATCCTTATCCAATTTGGTGGTGACACTCATAGGGGTGGGAGATGGTTTTAAATTTTCAAAATTGAACTTTTTAATCATGTCATTTATATATTTAGCTTGACTTATGTGAATTCCTTTACTCGTTTGCTTAATCTGCAAGCCAAGAAAATAGTTAAGTTCACCAACCATAGACATTTCAAATTCAGATTTCATGCAATTTTCAAAATCTTCAACAAGTCTATGTGAGGTAGAACTGAAAATAATGTCATCAACGTAGATTTGAATAATAAGTAAATCCGTTTTATCTTGTTTCAAAAATAGTGTACTATCTATAGTACCTCGTTTAAAATCATTTTCTAAAAGGAAAGTAGCAAAACGATCATACCATGCTCTCGGTGCTTGCTTTAGTCCATATAGTGCCTTCTTTAGTTGGTACACGTGATCGGGATGTTTCAAATCTTCAAAACCGGGTGGTTGCTTCACGTATACCTCTTCTTGTATAAATCCGTTTAGGAATTCACTTTTTACGTCCATTTGATACAATTTGAAATCTTTCATGCAAACAATATCAAGTAAGAGTCGTATAGCTTCTAAACGTGCTACGGGTGCAAAAGTTTCATCGTAGTCAATTTCTTCTTCTTGATTATAGCCTTGTGCTACAAGTCTAGCTTTATTTCTAACGACCTTTCCTTCTTCATTCATTTTATTCCTAAACACCCACTTTGTGCCTATTATGGTCTTATCTTGTGGTCATAGCACTAAATCCCATACACCATTTCTAACGAATTGATTTAGCTCATCGTGCATAGCATCAATCCAAGAAGAATCACTCAAAGCATCATGCACATTTTTGGGTTCAATTTGGAAATCATAGCATGAAATTGATTTATTTAATCCGAAGTAATTCTTCTATGTGGTCGCACACCGTGAGTGATGTCGCCTCTGATGAGATCATGTGGGTGATCTCTATGCCATCTTGGTTGATTATTTTCTATGTTATCATGCATTTCTATGTGATCATGCATCTCTAGTGTGTCATTCATGTCATGCATATCAAATGTACCATCATCTTCATTCAACACGGGTTTCAATTCAAAGTCATCATCATATTCTTTATCTTTATCAATCTCACCAAATTCATTAAACTTCACATGAATAGATTCTATGATTTGTCTAGTGAGAGGATCATAACATCTATATGTCTTTGAATTTATCGAATATCCAACAAAAATGCACTTAATTGATTTGGATTCAAATTTATCTAAATTATCTTTTGTATTTAAAACAAAACATTTGCATCCAAACACACGAAAATAGTCAATCTTAGGCATGCGATCATTCAATATCTCATAAGGCGTCTTGTTTATTTTCTTTCTAATAGATAAGCGATTTACTATGTAGCATGCACAATTTACGGCTTCCGCCCACAGAAATCTAGGCAATTTATTTTCACATAACATAGTCCTAGCGATTTCTTGTAATGTTCGATTCTTTCTTTCTACTACTCCATTCAATTGTGGAGTTCTAGGTGGCGAAAACTCATGCTTGATTCCTTTTTCTTCGCAAAATGAGATCATATCCTTGTTTTTAAATTCACCGCCTCTATCACTTCTTATCTTTTTCACATTGACACCGTATTGGTTTTCAAGTTGTTTGATTAATTTCGCAATCTCAATGGCACTATCATCCTTATGTGCAAGAAATAAAGTCCAAGTATAACGAGAAAAATCATCAACAATCACGCATGCATAGTGGCACCCACCAAGGCTTGTAGTACGACTAGGACCAAACAAATCAATGTGTAGTAGTTCTAAGACTCTAGTCGTGCTTATTTCATTCTTAGGCTTAAGTGACTCACGTGTTTGTTTGCCTTTTATGCAGGATTCACACAACTGAAAGTTGTCTAAATCAAGTGTAGGCAATCCTCGTACTAGGTTCTTTCGTTGGAGTTTTTCTAGGGTGGAAATACCAATGTGTCCTAAACATCTATGCCATAAATTCACATTGGGTTCGTTTGACATAAAGCACTTAACTTTAGCGTCTACCATATCATCCATAGAAAGCGTAAAAATGTTACCTTCTCGTTTTCATTTTAAAACGGTTTCACCATTTTTATTTATTATATTGCAGTAAGGGTGAGTAAAACACACATTAAAGCCATTGTCAATAAATTGAGAAATGTTAAGAAGATTGTAAGATAAGTTGCTTATCAAATAGACGTTGGAGATTTGAAGAGTGCTTGGATTTCCTATCGTACCTTTTCCGATGATCTTGCCTTCGTTGTTGTCTTCAAAGGTCACGGATCCGCCTTTTTTGACCTTCTTTAATTTTTTGAACAAGCTCGGGTCACCCGTCATGTGCCTCGACCAGCCACTATCAAGGAACCACTTTATAGTTGTATCTTTTGATGTGTGGGCTCCCTGCAATGTGAAAAAATGATTTAGGTACCCTTTTAACTTTGGGTTCTTGCGAGTTAGTTAATCACCTCTTGGTAAAAGTACCTTTCGGTACCCATACTTGGGTGATCCTTCTCGGTCTAGGAAATGGCAAGAATGTAGATGAAGGTGCGATATAGTAGACATGTGGTGAATGCACTTTGGGCCTTTGCCCAAGAACTCCTTTATACTCATTGTATGAAGGACATTTTTGATATGTCCTTGTGTGTGTGTACGTATTGCGTGGATGAAATGAATGCCGTGTATGCATCACTCTTTTCTTTTCATATCTATATGGTACAAAATTGTATTTAGCATGATATGAAGAGGAAGTGGGGCGTGATGAGGGAAGAGGCAGTTTTTGCGTCATCTTAGATGACATTTGAGGCTTTGGGGTGTCTACTTTCTTAGACACAACAAACTTAGTTGGTTTGGTGGATACTTCATTAGTATCAACGTATCCCAAACCCGTTTTGTCATTATCATGCTTTTGTGATAAGATGATACGATGCAGCATGTTGGATCCCGTATCAAACTGTTTCATCATTTTCTCTAGGTCTATATTCCTTGACTTCAAATTTGAAATCTCGGATTTCATTTTGTTATGTTGAGTGGTTAATGATGAAATCTCTGTCTTTAATGCAGTGATTATGCATGATGACTCTTTCTTTGAATCGTTTAATTGAGCGATAAGATTCTCGTTAGAAGATTCTAACAGTTTCTTATCTTCAATTAATCGCTTCTTTTCCTTAGCGAGAGTCTTAGTGAATTTATGCAATTCTAAATACTGACTAAAAAGATCATCATAAGAAGGCTCAGAGTCAGAATCAGAATCAGATGATACCTCATTAGATGCTTTGGACACAAAGCATACTTGTACAGTCTCTTCTTCGGTTTCAGTCTCGGAATCCGATGTATCACTCCAGGTGGAGGTCTTTGGCTCGACATACCTTCTTGCTCGGTTTTGAGATTTGTGGTTGCCATCTCACTGAATCGTTGGATCCTTTGTAGTGAGTGTTCCTGTGCTCTGATACCACTTGTAGGATCTACAAGGCACCACTAGAAGGGGAGGGGGTTGAATAGTTAGTGCGGAAAGTGTGGTTTTTAAAATTTGTTTAAAACCAAACAACTTAACTTCTGAAAACAGAATCTGTATTCAGGACCAGTTTTAAAACGTTTTTAAAACTAGGATGTAGGTCTTCAAAAATTCTGCAATTTTGAGAGAACTTAGCCTCAGATGTTATGAGTGTCTCCTAAAAATTTCAGACTTAAATTCAACCTTTAACCCCTTCAAAAATCGTTGGTGGTCAGATTGTACGAATCTGCCAGAAACTAGACTATATGGCCTAAAATTCGGCCATTATACATTCACACATGCTGAAATTTTCAGCATGTGTGATATTGAAAAATATCACCACTTAAATTCCATAACTTATTCAAAATGCTTCCAAATTATCTTCCAATTAATCCACCTTAATTAAGAAGTAAAATATCACTCATAATGGTGGTAAAAATCGGCCATACATTAGCACACATGCTGAATTTTCATCATGTGTCACAATGGTGACAAAATTTGAATTGCTACCTTGTGTAGCTTCTTCTTTTATGTCATCAACATTGTATGATTGATTCTTGACCAATCAATATGCCAACAAGACTCCACATATGCTCCACCTCAGCTGTAGGGGCGTGTATACATGTATATGCATGTGCTGAATTTTATTTTTGCTAACTTTGTAAAATAGTGCACATTTAATAATACACACACGTTATATTCCAATCAGTCCTTAATTTTAATTTTCTAGAACACTTTAAGATGTATGACATATGTAAAAAGTGTCTAGATACGTGTCGTATGATGTGCCAAAAATGTTCCATGAGTTGTGTACGTAGAAAAACGAATTTTCGATGTTTATCGATTACCCGATTTTTCTCTAATTGAATTCCAACTTTTTGCACATGTTATATATATTATGTTACACATAATATATAATATAAAATTTAATTCTCAGCACTTAGCTGGTCTAAAGTGGCGCCATTAACATGTGACAAAATTGAAATTGGAATCTCCGCAATTTGGCCTTAATGTGGGGTGATTTGTGTGTGCCAACATGGAATGATTTTATGGCTGGAATTATCATCATATGCACGAAATTAATAATGATTTTTGAGGTGTAGGGGCTGGCCATCTATTTATGGCAAGTATGTGACACGTTGGCGAAGTTTCGGTATTCGCCCGATACGACAATTTTTGGTTTAGAACCTTTTAACGTGTCGTATTTAATTTGTCATCACCATGACTTATATCATATGATATAAGACCTGAATATACTCATAAATATGATTTAAGTATGATGGTGTGACGTTAACGTACATATGTAAAATATATAACGTGTCGGTAGTACGTTGGAATACATGTGTATGTGCCTTTTTCAAAAAATCAGAAAATATATATTTATATATATGTGTAGGCGTGCCATATGTAGTAAATGGGGATGAGGAGACTTTCCTTTGTTAGTCTTGTTGCCTTTGTGCCTTGTCCAAATGTAGCTTCCTTTAGTGAACTACTTAGTTTAATTAAATAAGTACTTCACTTAATGAACTAGTTTAGTTCATTAATGGTGGCACCTGAAAATAGTATAAACACGACAAATGTTTTCCATATGATGTAAGCTTTAACGCTTCATGGCTCGTTAGTATGGCAACATTATATATGACCTAAATAAGGCAAGTAATAAGCAATATATCATGCACACTTTTATATCATGCACACGTTTATATCATGCACACGTTTTTTGTCATTCTCATTTAAATCACATATTTTGAAATCACTCAAACCCCTTTTTCTCTACACAAATCAGCAACATGTGTGGCATCATCAACTTTCCTACATGCAACGAAATGGCCATCTTTGAAAATCGATCAACCACAACATAAATGCTATCACGCCCTCCTCGAGACCTAGGAAGTCCTAAAACAAAGTCCATGGAAATGTCAATCCTAGGGGAATTAGGGACGGCTAAAGGCGTGTAAAGGCCATGTGGTTGGGACTTGGATTTGTCTTGTCTGCAAGTGATGCAACTACCACACAACCTCTCGACGTCTACTCTCATGTGGGTCCAATAGAAATGTTCCTTAAGAGTTTCAAGGGTTTTGAACACTCCGAAATGACCCATTAGACCTCCCCCATGGGCTTCTCTAGTCAATGCTTCTCGTAGGGATGTTTGGAGAACACACAATTTATGTTCTTTGAAAAGATAACCCTCATGTATGTAGAATTTCTCAAATGGTGCATCTTTACATGCCTCGAAAATGGTGCCAAAGTCATGGTCATTTGGGTACAATTCCTTAAGTGATTCAAATCCTAAGAAGCGCGAAGATAATGTAGTAACTAATGTGTATCTCCTAGAGAGGGCATCAACAACTATATTGTCCTTTCCTTGTTTGTACTTAATCACGTAAGGGAATTGTTCTATGTACTCTACCTATTTGGCATGTCTCTTGTTCAACTTTCCTTGCCCTTTAAGATACTTAAGGCTTTCATGGTCAGTGTGGTTTACAAACTCTTTAGGTTGAAGATAGTGTTGCTAAGTTTGTAGGGATCTCACAAGGGCATAAAGTTACTTATCATAGGTAGAGTAATTGAATGTAGCGCCTTTCAACTTCTGATAAGGATCAAGGGTCCGATGAGGATCAAGGATCCCATCAAGAGGTCAAGGGTCCTATGACAAGAAGGAGGACAAGAGAACTTTGTCATCAATTTGCCACCTTCTTGTACAAGCATGTTCAAGATGAACCTAAGATTCCTTGGGTTCATTTCATTGAACCTTCACCTTGAGCGTGCATAAGCATGCATGTGTTCATTACTTTGGTTTTTGTCTTGTTTTCTTGTGATCTTTGTTTTATGTGTTTGCTTTGTAGGTAAATTAGGTACATGGAAGATCCAAATAAAACAAAAGCCCAAAAACAGCAAGATGGCCGTGTGTTGCAACATGGGAGACAAAAAGAATGTTGTCTTGAAGAGAATGTTTGTCTCCACAAAGACAAATTCAAATATTTCCAAGATGGAATCTCTTGTTCAAATTGAGATCAAAATCATCTCCAAATACAACAAGGGGCCAGCCACTTTGAAGCAAAAGGATGATGATCAAATTGAATTTAAGTTCAAAGCCAGACTTGAATTCAAATTCAACCATGATTTGAATTCAAGTCTCAACCAATTGGAGACTAAAATTTCAAGAAGTTCTCAACCTTATCCTAGCCCATCTGCACGCCATTCTTGAAGCAAGAAAAGATAAGATCACAATTCAAAGTGGAATCCAAGTTTGAATTCAAATTCAAGTTCAATTTAAATTCAATCTCCAACCAACATTTGAATTCAACATCTCAGACACTTGGAGACCTTCTCACACGGCATTTCATCCCTTCCCACGCCAACTTGGAGATCAAAAGAGGTGAGATCAAAATTCAAAGATTGAATTCAAGTTTGAAATCAAGTTCAAATTCAATTTGAATTCAATCTTCAACCAACCTTTGAATTCAATTCCAACCACTTCATCTACATCAAGATCAAGTCTCAAACGCCAAATTCATCATCATACACGGCCAGATTCATTGAGGATAATGTCTTGCAAGGTTTGAAGATTTTAGCTAGAATTTGTTTTAGCTTTGAATTCAAATAATTTTCAATTTTCAAACATTGCTAGCTAGCTTTATTTCGAATTAGCTCTAGACGTTTTAAGTCTCAATCTCAGCCTATAAATAGAGCCTTTTGGGGCGCCTAGGAGGACAACCTTTGATGAAATAAAATCCTTGATATATCCTTCACTTTGTGTGAGATTTTGTTTTCTTGGTTTTGCATTAAAAACCCAAGTTAAGATCCTTCAAAGTTGAGCATTTTGAAGGTGTTGCCATTGCTAAAAGGTGCCATCCAGGAGGGCCATATTGGTTTGCCTGATCAACGACCATCTTGAAGTGTTGGTCTTGCTCGTTTGATCCACACGTTTTTATCACTAAGGAAGCAAGGGGAAGTCTTCTTCCTTGTGCCTAACCCTGTGTGAAGGACGTTTGGAAGGTGGAATTATTGGAGCCCACGTCTTGCACGCATCAAACTGGTATCAGAGCCAGGTTACACTATTCCACCATCTATTATTTCCTTTTCATTTGAGTCTAGTTTTTTCAAGTTCAGTAGTGTCCTTCTTATACCCCTCACTCTACACGCCATTTGTCTTGCATTTCATACAAAAAACAAACAAAACATCCAGTTGTTTGAGTCATTTGCATTTTGTCTAGCATCTTTGTTGATTCTTATCCTAGTGTCACGTTTATCCAACTTGTGCATCAAACATCTGAAATTTTATCATTCAAACCTGAACAATTAGGGTTTGAGCATCTAGAGTACATTCAGCTCTTTTTCATTACTACAACCATCAGCCTATAAAGCCACCTCGGTTTCAAACCATCTTGTTGCTACCGAAGCTTTTAGTTGGTGATGATTGTATGCATCTTTTGAATCGCATTGTGATTGATTTCATGCTTTACATCAAGTAGTCCTACGTGTGCTTGTCTTCACAACCCATTTTCAACATCAAACAAACCCTAAAACCACCCAATACCCCACGGCCCAACCAGCACCCACCCCTACCCAACCCTAAAAATCACCAATCTGATTCCAAACTACCTTCTCTACACCCTTAACAACAAGCCCCAACCCAATTTTACCAAACGAAATCAGCATCCAAAGTTCCCAATTCATTCAAAAAAAACCTAACACTAGAATTTGAATTTTGGTTCAATTCTATCCTACCCTTAGCCATTATCCAAATTGACCACACAAATCATCAATTACTAACCCAAATAGTCCATTTACACCGACCATTCAGTTCCAAAAACTCCATTCCGCAAATTCCCAAAACGTTCAAAAACCCTAAGCTGAAAAAAAACCTAACCCTAATCTCAATTCCGTCCAACCTCAAATTCCCTCCCTTTCCAAGGTTATTTTGTTGCAATTCAAGGTTGCAAACTGCAATTTCAAAGACGTTCCACTATTCTGCCCAAAACGAAAGTGCTAAGAGCAAAACACGTGAAGTTCCAATTCTGCCCCTAGTCAAAAAAAAGGAATCTGAACCTTTCTTACATTGGAATAGCAAGGAAGAAAAGGCAAAAGAACAAGAGACAAGAAAAAGGGCAAAATGTTTGTGCATTACGCGGAAATTTTTTTGGTGTAAGTTAAGAACCTTGGATACCATATTTCCTTTGTACTCCATACTGCCGTCCTCCTATATCCTATTCTCCATCTCCTGATCTTCTTGAACCAATCACACACTTGGTTGCTCGATTGTTGCATGACTTGAACCATTTTGTGCATAGTAAGTGCATAGAATCAAAATTAACTAAAGATTGCCCATGGCAACCCTTAGTTCATCTTTGGTTCAACCTTATACATCAATTTTGGTTGGTTATTTTCTTTGAATCTTAGTAGAAAGTTCAAGTTTGTTTCCATTTTGCTTGATCCTACTTTGATACTAATTGGTGCAACTTGAAAGCAAAAAGGAGAAGCAAGTGGAGATCGTCGTGATTTGGAGAAGCATTGGCAAAACACTTTCTTAATTGATCACTTTGAGCCTTCTTAACTTCAGGTTATCCAAGAATCAAAGTGGTAAGAGAGTGGAAAGAAGAGAAAGAGGAGTGTTCATAGCTTGTTTTTACTAATCACTAAACGTTTGTTTGTCTTTATGTTAGTTTGCTTCTTTCCTTTTTCTGTTTGTTTTCGTTCCTTAGGTAAAATGGAGAGCAGTACTCATTCCGCTTCTAGCAAGTCAAAGGAAGCCGAAACTGTGGACAACATGCAACAACAAATGCTGGAGATGCTTAAGAAACTCAAGCATGACAATGAGGTAATCAAGCATCGATTAAAGGATGTTGAACGGAGCTACAAAAAGAGTGACGACCAAGGAACAAGTAGGGCCGTTCCCCTACCACAACCTAGGCGTCTTCCCCCAGAAGAAGTTGAGGATGACAACCATAGACCACCACACATCGAGGCAAGAGGGTTTGTTCCTCCAACACAACCAAGAGGGTACACTCCAAGAAGGTACAATGATGATTACATTCCATATGAGCATGATGATTATGACTTTGATGACCACCCTCCCCGTGGTTATCAAAGACACCAAAATCCCCTTTTCCCACAAGATGACGATTTTCTTAAAACCAAAATAAATATTCCCACGTTTTATGGTAAAAGTAATGTGGAGGAATATTTGGAACAGGAAACGAAAGTGGACAAAAAGTGAGGTACGCTTCTATTGAGTTTTCTGGTTATGCACTAAATTGGTGGACAAATTTGTGTTGAAATAGAACTAAGACAAGACAACCGCCAATTGCCACTTGGGAAAAAATGAAGTTTGAAATGAGACAACGTTTTATCCCAAACAATTATGAAAGTTCTATTTTCACGAGTTTGCAAAACTTACGACAAGGTTCCAAAAGTGTAGACGAGTATTACAAAGAGTTAGAAATTTTGTTAGAAAGGTCTAACTTGCAGGAACCCGAAGAAGCCACCAAGGCTCGATTCTTACATGGTTTAAACAGGGAGATTGTGTAAAGGGTTGATCTTCAACCTTATCTCGACCTCACAACCATGGTCCATATGGCTGAAAACATTGAACATCAATTAAAGGTACGTAGTTCCTCCAATTTCAATCCCACTTATCGTACTAATCAGTCTTCATCAAGGTTTTCCAGCAAGCCTTCAGGAACGGGAAGTTCATGGCCTACAGAAGGCCAAACACGTGACCAAGGAGCGTCGCAAAGGATGGACAATCGTGTGCAGTCCACACAACGGCGTGATGACCGCACCCAACACAAGACTCCAACCGGAAATTCTTCTGATCCCTCAAACAGGTTTAGGGACATTAAATGTTGTAAGTGTCAAGGACGTTGTCACATAGGAAAAGAGTGTCCTAATGCAAAATGAATCATGTTAATTGAGGAGACAAGCGAATATGTGTCTGAGTCCGAGCATGAAAACAAGTCTGAGCATGATAATGAAATTGAACCTGAAGAGGATCTAGGTGCATTAGATGATTTTGACAGTAAGGAGTTTCTTATTGTGCGTAGAGCTTTAAATGCATATCTGAAATTAGATGATCAAGAACAACACAGACAAAACATCTTCCATATTCATTGCATGATAAACGGTAAGGTGTGCACCATGATCATTGTTCCGGTTCTTGTGCGAATGTGGCTAGTATCGAATTGGTAAGAAAAATGAATTTGCCTATGACTAATCATCCGCATCCTTACAAACTTGCATGGCTAAATGATTGCGGTGAAGTTAGCGTAAGTAAACAAGTTTTGATTTCTCTTAGCATTGGTAGTTACAAAGATGATGTTTTATGCGATGTTGCACCAATGCATGCTAGTCATATCTTACTTGGTAGGCCATGACAATTTGATCGACATGTGACATATGATGGTTATTTGAATAGTTATTCTTTCAAATTGAATGGCAAACTGTACAAATTGCATGCACTTCCACCCCACAGTCCACGAGGATCACCAACGCATGTCTAAGTCTAGGGCCGATCCTAAGGAAAAAGAAGCCGAGAGAAAATTCGTGGAATGCATGAAAAGCGAGAACAAAAAACACGAGAGCAAAGGACAAGAGGTAGTGCCCCTAAGTGTCAACGATTCCAAAAAGAAGTGTGGGTATTTCGCAAAGAAAAGAGAGGTCACACGAGCCCTTTATAGCAACCAAACCGTACTCATCATCATTCCTAAGGAGTGTCACCTTTCCCTAGAAGAACTCCCACCAAACCTACCTACCTCTGTTGCGTCACTTATCCAAGTGTACGAAGTTCTATTTCACTCCGAGCCACCATCCGGATTACTACCCATTAGAGGAATAGAACACCAAATCGATTTTGTCCCATGAGCCGTATTACCAAATCGCCTAGCCTATCGAGCCAACCCCGAAGAAACCAAGGAAATCCAAAGGCAAGTAGATGAGCTCCTAGCAAGTGGACAAGTCCGAGAGAGCCTAAGCCCATCCGCCATCCCAGTCATTTTAGTACCCAAAAAGGATGGAACGTGGAGAATGTGTACCGATTGCCGAGCCATAAACAAAGTTACCGTCAAGTATAGGTACCCCATACCTAGGCTGGATGATATGTTGGATATGTTGCACGGATCTAAATTCTTCACCAAAATCGACCTTAAGCAAGGGTACTTCCAGGTACACATTAGAGAAGGGGACGAATGGAAGACTGCATTCAAAACCAAGTTTGGGCTCTATAAGTGGCTAGTGATGCCCTTCGGGCTCACCAACGCCCCTAGCACCTTTATGCGGCTAATGAATGAATTCTTACGAGCGTTCATAGGCCGATTTGTTGTTGTTTATTTCGATGATATCCTAATCTATTCCCAAACCATAGAAGATCATCTTGACCACATTAGGGCCGTTTTTTAGAAGCTTAAGCAAGAACAACTTTACACCAACTTTAAGAAGTGCTCTTTTTGTTTAGAACGCGTAGTTTTCCTAGGCTTTGTCATTTCGGCAGAGGGAGTAGAAATGGATGAAGAAAAGGTTAGGTTAATTGTGGAGTGGCCTATACCTAAGAATGTAGGGGAAGTTCGCAGTTTCCATGGACTTGCAAGTTTTTATAGACGCTTTGCCAAAGATTTTTCTTCCATAGATGCACCCCTAAATGAAATTGTGAAAAAAGATGTGCCCTTTAGGTGGGAAGAGCCACAACAACAGGCATTTGATGAGATTAAACGTAGGCTGACCACTGCACCCATACTTAGGTTACCAAATTTTGACGAGACCTTTGAGATAGAATGTGATGCAAGTGGAGTGGGTATAGGCGCAGTTTTGACCCAAGGTAAGAAACCCATAGCCTGTTTTAGTGAAAAGTTGAAAGGAGCTGCATTGAATTACTCTACCTATGATAAGGAACTTTATGGCCTTGTGAGATCCCTACAAACTTGGCAACACTATCTTCAACCGAAAGAGTTTGTGATCCACATTGACCACGAAAGCCTTAAGTATCTTAAAGGGCAAGGAAAGTTGAACAAGAGACATGCCAAATGGGTAGAGTACATAGAACAATTCCCTTATGTGATTAAGTATAAACAAGGAAAGGACAATACAGTTGCCGATGCCCTCTCTAGGAGATACACATTAGTGACTACATTATCCTCACGCTTTTTAGGGTTCGAATCACTTAAGGAATTGTACCCCCAATGACCATGACTTTGGCACCATTTTCGAGGCTTGCAAAGAGGCACCATTCGGAAAATTCTACATGCATGAGGGTTATCTTTTCAAAGAACAAAAATTGTGTGTTCCCCAATCATCCCTACGAGAAGCATTGACTAGAGAAGCCCATGGGGGAGGTTTGATGGGTCATTTCGGAGTGTTCAAAATCCTTGAAACTCTTAAGGAATATTTCTATTGGCCCCACATGAGATTAGACGTCGAGAGGTTGTGTGGTAGTTGCATCACTTGCAAACAAGCCAAATCCAAGTCCCAACCACATGGCCTTTACACGCCTTTACCCGTCCCTAATTCCCCTTGGATTGACATTTCCATGGACTTTGTTTTAAGACTTCCGAGGTCTCGAGGAGGGCGCGATAGCATTTATGTTGTGGTTGATCGATTTTTAAAAATGGCACATTTCATTTCATGTAGGAAAGTTTATGATGCCACACATGTTGCTGAATTGTTCTTCAAAGAAATTGTGAGATTGCATGGCATGCCACGTACAATTGTAAGTGATAGAGATACGAAATTTTTGAGTCATTTTTGGGGTGCTCTGTGGGCTAAACTTGGTACACAATTGTTGTTTTCAACCACTGCACACCCACAAACGGATGGACAAACTGAAGTCGTTAATCGTACTCTTTCTCAACTTTTGCGTGCCATTTTGCAAAAACATATTAAACATTGGAAAGATTGTTTACCATATATCGAATTTGCATACAATAGGAGTGTCCATCACGGTACCTTGCATAGTCCATTTGAAATCGTGTATGGCTTTAACCCCTTGTCTCCCCTTGATTTGATTCCTATTTACATTTGTGCAAAGAAAGATTTCCCAATGAGAGAAAATCAAAACTATTGCCTCGAGGAGATAGACCTTTCAAAGTTTTGAAACGCATAGGTGACAATGCATACATACTTGATCTTCCTGAAAGGTATGGTTCAATTTCACCCACCTTTAATGTTGCTGACCTCACCCATTTCACTGATGACCTTTTTGATTCGAGGACCAATCCTTCTGAGGAGGAGGGATTGATGAGGATCAAGGGTCCGATGAGGATCAAGGATCCCATCAAGAGGTCAAAGGTCCTATGACAAGAAGGAGGGTAAGAGAACTTTGTCATCAAGTTGCCACCTTCTTGTACAAGCATGTTCAAGATGAACCTAAGATTCCTTGGGTTCATTTCATTGAACCTTCACCTTAAGCGTGTATAAGCATGCGTGTGTTCACTACTTTGGTTTTTGTCTTGTTTTCTTGTGATCTTTGTTTTATGTGTTTGCTTTGTAGGTAAATTAGGTACATGGAAGATCCAAATAAAATAAAGGCCCAAAAACAGCAAGATGGCCGTGTGTTGCAACATGGGAGACAATAAGAATGTTGTCTTGAAGAGAATGTTTGTCTCCACAAAGACAAATTCAAATATGTCCAAGATAGAATCTCTTGTTCAAATTGAGATCAAAATCATCTCCAATTACAACAAGGGGCCAGCCACTTTGAAGCAAAAGGATGATGATCAAATTGAATTTAAGTTCAAAGCTAAACTTGAATTCAAATTCAACCATGATTTGAATTCAAGTCTCAACCAATTGGAGACTTAAATTTCAAGAAGTTCTCAACCTTATCCTAGCCCATCTACATGCCATTCTTGAATCAAGAAGAGATAAGATCACAATTCAAAGTGGAATCCAAGTTTGAATTCAAATTCAAGTTCAATTTAAATTCAATCTCCAACCAACATTTGAATTCAACATCTCAGCCACTTGGAGATCTTCTCACACGCCATTTCATCCCTTCCCATGCCAACTTGGAGATCAAAAGAGGTGAGATCAAAATTCAAAGATTGAATTCAAGTTTGAAATCAAGTTCAAATTCAATTTGAATTCAATCTTCAACCAACCTTTGAATTCAATTCCAACCACTTCCACTACATCAAGATCAAGTCTCAAACGCCAACTTCATCATCATACACGGCCAGATTCGTTGAGGATAATGTCTTGCAAGATTTGAAGATTTTAGCTAGAATTTGTTATACCTTTGAATTCAAATAATTTTCATTTTTCAAACATTGCTAACTAGCTTTATTTTGAATTAGCTCTAGATGTTATAAGGCTCAATCTCAGCCCATAAATAGAGCCTTTTGGGGCGCCTAGGAGGACAACCTTTGGTGAAATAAAATCCTTGATATTTCCTTCACTTTGTGTGAGACTTTGTTTTCTTGGTTTTGCATTAAAAACCCAAGTTAAGATCCTTTAAAGTTGAGCATTTTGAAGGTGTTTCCATTGCTAAAAGGTGTCGTCCATGAGGGCCATATTGGTTTGCCTGATCAACGACCATCTTGAAGTGTTGGTCTTGCTCATTTGATCCACACGTTTTTATCACTAAGGAAGAAAGGGGAAGTCTTCTTCCTTGTGCCTAACCCTTTGTGAAGGACGTTTGGAAGGTGGAATTACTGGAGCCCACGTCTTGCACGCATCAAATTAATTTGCCTAATCAACGACCATCTTGAAGTGTTGGTCTTGCTTGTTTGATCCACACGTTTTTATCACTAAGGAAGCAAGGGGAAGTCTTCTTCATTGTGCCTAACCCTTTGTGAAGGACGTTTGGAAGGTGGAATTATTGGAGCCCACGTCTTGCACGCATCAACTTCTCACTAAAGTAGGCTATGGGTTTCTTACCTTGGGTCCAAACTACGCCTATACCCACTCCACTTGCATCACACTCGATCCCAAAAGTCTCGTCAAAATTTGGTAACCTAAGTATAGGTGCAGTGGTTAGCCTACGCTTAAGCTCATCAAATGCCTGTTGTTGTGTCTCTTCCCACCTAAAAGGCACATCTTTTTTTACAATTTCATTTAGGGGCGCAGCTATGGAAGAAAAATATTTGACAAACCGTCTATAAAAACTTGCAAGTCCATGAAAACTGCAAACTTCCCCTACATTCTTAGGTATAGGCCACTCCACAATTGATCTAACCTTCTCCTCATCCATTTCTACTCCCTCAGCTGAAATGACAAAGCCTAGGAAAACTACACGTTCCAAAAAAAGAGCACTTCTTAAAGTTGGCGTAAAGTTGTTCTTGCTTAAGCTTCTCAAAAACGGCCCTAATGTGGTCAAGATGATCTTCTATGGTTTGGGAATAGATTAGGATATCGTCGAAATAAACAACAACAAATCGTCCTATGAATGCGGTTAAGACTTCATTCATTAGCCTAATAAAGGTTCTAGGGGCATTGGTGAGCCCGAAGGGCATCACTAACCACTCATAAATCCCAAACTTGGTTTTGAATGCAGTCTTCCATTCGTCCCCTTCTCTAATGCGTACCTGGAAGTACCCCTGCTTAAGGTCAATTTTGGTGAAGAATTTAGATCCGTGCAATATATCCAACATATCATCCAGTCTAGGAATGGGGTACATATACTTGACGGTAATTTTGTTAATGGCACGGCAATCAGTGCACAGTCTCCAAGTTCCATCTTTTTTGGGTACTTAAATGACTGGGACGGCTGATGGGCTTAGGCTCTCTCAGACTTGTCCACTCACTAGGAGCTCATCTACTTGCCTTTGGATTTTCTTGGTTTTTTCGGGGTTGGCTTGATAGACTGGGCGATTTGGTAACACGGCTCCTGGGACAAAATCGATTTGGTGTTCTATTCCTCTATTAGGTGGTAAACCAGATGGTGGTTCGGTGGGAAATAGAACTTTGTACTTTTGGATAAGGGACGCAACTGAGGCAGGCAAGTTTGGTGGGAGTTCTTCTAGGGAAAAGTGACACGCCTTGGGAATGAGAATGAGGACGGTTTGGTTTCTATAAAGGGCTCGTGTGACCTCTCTTTTCTTTGCAAAATACCCACATTTTTTTTGGACTCAGTGACTCCTATGGGTACTACCTCTTTTCCCTTGCTCTCTTGTTTTTTGTTCTCACTTTTCATGCATTCCACGAACTTTCTCTCAGCTTCTTTTTCCTTAGGATTGGCCCTAGACTTAGACATGCGTTGGTGATCCTCGTGGGCTTTGTGTAGCGCCCTGGCCCGATACCGTCATCGGAACCAGTGCACCCGCCGTAGTCTACTATGAGAACTACGAAGCGTCAAAGCGGGTCAAGCATACATCATCTATGACGAAAGATAAATCAGCGGAAACATTGATAAATTTAAAACTTCATCGTCATTAAAACCAGAAAATACAGCGGAATTAAAAAGTGTTTGGTCATCTAGCTAACATAAATGTCAGAACAACATAATAACATTGAGTTTCCAATCTCAGAGAAAATAATCCAGCATCTATCTATTCCCATGTCCGTCATCCCATTGAGCCCACTCGCCATCGTCCTCGATAAATATCAACTCATATTCAGGCTCACCTGAAAAGGAATAGAGTAACTGTTCTTAGCGAAATTATCGCCAGCAAGTAACCCGTCTATACACCTTACGGAATCACACACGACGAGTCACCAGTGTATAAATCATTGCCCAAAATAAGGTGCTCGGGTTAGCAAATAGCATCTTAATAAGAATTCCTCAAAATAGATAAAGCACATATATGATACACGGATACGAGAACAAACATGTATTAAAGCAACGTATCACAGAAACAAGTCATAAACTAGCCACGTTTCTTGCATATCAAGTCTTATGCGTCGTGTACCATGATGCATGTACTTCTTTTAAATCACACACAACACCCATGCACATGCCTTCTTTCATAAACATGTCATGCATGTCATTTCACAAAACATTTTCTCACTTTACATATCATATTCTTCGCGTAGCAGAACTTTATACCCTGTGGGTGATCAGTCCACAGCAAACAGAACTTTATACCCCGTGCTGAAAGGTCCACGGCCCCATTACACATATCGTATATCCGTGCTGAAAGGTCCACGGCCCCATTACATATATCATATATCTGTGCTGAAAGGTCCACGGCCCCATAAAATACTTTATTTTCCGTGCTGATAGGTCCACGGCCCCATAACATACTTTATACCCTGCTGTTGATCCACAGGTCACGCTTTTATACCCTGCCTTCGCAGACGTGACTTTTATACCCTGTGATCAAGCAGCAGCCATTTTGTCTTTCGAAAACTTTAAACTTTTCTTGTAACACATGTTCTTTCGCAAAACAAATCTCAAAACAAATTCAAGTGCCCATGTCTTGATGCAGGATGCACATGTAACTTCATATCAAACATATACTACACACACACATACATCTCACATATCAAGTATATGGTCTTGCACCTCAAACACTCCATGTTCGTATCTTTCCAAGTCCATCCGTCCTACTAATTCACTCAGGATTCAATCTTATTCTTACTTGATCAAACTTACCATCTACACCTCAATTATACCTCAAATACCCTTGCATTTTATGTTCAAAAGAAGTGTATAAAGTTACTACACATACATAGGGCGCCTAAAGGGTCAAAAAGACTTCCAGTATACTTGGAACCCCACATGAGGCGCCTAAAGTGACATAAAGCGCCTATACTAGGCGTTTGAAGTGTTCGGGGATGTGCCGTAGACATTGAACGCCCACATGAAGCGCCTAATGTGACATTGAACGCTACATTAGGCGCCTAATGTGACATGAAGCGCCTAATGTAGGTGTTCGAAGTGTTCGGAGATGCTTCAGGACACATTGAACGCTACATTAGGCGCCTAATGTGACATAGAGCGCCTAATGTAGGTGTTCGAAGTGTTCTGACGGTTCCAAACTGCAGTTTTCCTGCGATAACTTCCTCCCATCATCTTCCTCCTTCAACCCTTTCATGTTAAGCCTCTCAAGATCCATCTTACCATCTAGATTCATTGTTCTTAACACACCTCTAATCATGAATTGATGCTTAGTTATGTATAACAATATCCACTCTTAACCTTCAATCATTCACCACCTTCAAGAATTATCATCAACATTCCCAACACAACAAGTCTACAACAATGCCATCACTCATCCTTCAATTCCCTGCACTTACTCTCAAACGTCTAAGTGTAGGCAATCAACACAAGAATAGAACAAGACAATAAGCACATCAAAATATACACTTTCATGGGCATGCTTGACAAACAACAAATCACCACACAACTATTTTCAGAAATATGGCCCAAAGAACAAGACTTTACACAACTAGCAACAAAACTTACATAATAATAAAGCATTTAACATAGGCAAGACAAGATTACTAATGTGTGATTCAAGTTTTCTCTTTGTAAGAACATAGGGCCTAAAGTATCAAAATTTACGTAAAGCGTATAGAAAGATTACTTGCCTTGGTTTCTAGTTAATCTTACGGATTTACTGCAGAACCTTGATAAGGATTGAACCTAGAATGGCCTTTTCCTTCCTTTCCTTCCTCACTTCTTCTTCTTCCTCTCCTTTTCTCTTCTCTCTCTTTTTTTTTTCCTGCGGTTTTCCCTCTCCTTTTTGGTGTGAAAACCGTCCCCCTATAGGCTGATGGGGAGTTATACTAAGTGTTGTGTAACTCCCCTATCTCTTAGTAGGGACTAGTTTAGTAATTTCTCTTAATTTTCCATTAATTCTACTTTTAACCCCTTCTTCTGATTTTCTATATTTTAAGTAACTAAATTTCACAATCTACATCATTAATTAAGTTGCATTCAAGGTTGACCTAGAGTGTTGAAAGTCGTGCTTAAAAGTCACGGGGTGTAACACTTTGTGGGGTGGAAGTGCATGCAATATGTAAAGTTTTCCATTCACCTTGAAAGAATAACGATTCAAATATCCATCATATGTCACATGTCGATCAAATTGCCATGGACTACCAAGTAAGATATGACTAGCATGCATTGGTTCAACATCACATAAAACATCATCTTTGTAACTATCAATGCTAAGAGAAATCAAAACTTGTTTACTTACTCTAACTTCACCGCAATCATTTAACCATGCAAGTTTGTAAGGATGCGGATGATTAGTCATAGGCAAATTCAGTTTTCTTACCAATTCAATGCTAGCCACATTCGCACAAGAACCAGAATCAATGATCATGGTGCACACTTTGCCATTAATCATGTAATGAATATGGAAAATGTTTTCTTGATGTTGTTCCTGATCATCTAATTTCGGATATGCATTTAAAGCTCTACGTACAACAAGAAACTCCTTAGTTTCAAAATCATCTAATGCGCCTAGATCCTCTTCAGGTTCAATCTCGTTATCATGCTCAGATTCATTTTCATGCTCGGACTCAGACATATTCGTTTGTTTCCTCAATTAACATGATTCGTTTTGCATTAGGACACTCTTTTCCTATGTGGCCACGTCCTTGGAATTTATAGCATTTAATGTCCCTAAATCTGTTTGAGATATCAGAAGAATTTCCTGATGCGTGTACGTCATGGGCTCCAATAATTCCACCTTCTATACGTCCTCCACAAAGGGTTAGACACAAGGAAGAAGACTTCCCCTTGCTTCCTTAGTGATAAAAACATGTGGCGTAATTGAGCAAGACCAACACTTCAAGATGGTCGTTGATCAGGCAAACCAATATGGCCCTCCCGGACGGCACCTTTTAGCAATGGCAACACCTTCAAAATGCTCAACTTTGAAGGATCTTAACTTAGGTTTTTAATGCAAGATCAAGAAAACAAAGTCTCACACAAAGTGAAGAAAATATCAAGAATTGTTATTCATCAAAGTTGTGATTTACAAATCGGCCAAAGGGCCTATTTATAGATGCCTAAGACACTTAAAAATAATCAGATATTATCCAAAAGAAATATCTAGAAAAACATTTGAATTGAACTTGAATTTGCTAATTATTTGAATTCAAAAATAACTTGAAAAATCCTAGCTAAAAACCGGTTGAAACCTTCCTTGTTTGGGCGTGTATTTGGTCAGCAAATGAGGCCTTGGGGAGCTGATTTGATGAGTAGGATGGAGCTGAACTTGAATTCAAAATTTGGGTGAAATTTGAATTCAAGTTGAATTTGAATTTGAGTGCACTTTGAATTTGATTGTTGGATATCCTCCCTCCTCCTTTCAGCCGTGTTTAACAAGCCTAAGAGATGTCTTGTAATCTGATTTGATGATGATGATATGGCTGGAGTTGAATTCAAAAGATGGTTGAAGTTTGAATACAAAATTGAGTTTGAATTTGAATTCAAACTTGGATTCAATTTGAATTGGCAATTATCCTTTTTTTCTTCCAAGATGGCGTGTGAATTGCTTGAGATAATGGCAGAATTAGTCTTGAAAAGCAAGCATCAATTTGGTTGAAAATTGAATTCAAATCAAGGTTGAATTTAAATTCAAGTTTAGCTTTGAATTTAAATTCAATTTGACCATAATCCTTCTGGCTTCAAAATGGCCAGCCCCTTGTTGTATTTTGGAGATGATGTTTGATTTCAATTTGAACAAGAGATTCCATGTTGGACACATTTGAATTTGTCTTTGTGGAGACAAACATTCTCTTCAAGACAACATTCTTTTTGTCTCCCTTTTTGCAACACACGCCTAGCTTGCTTATTTTGGGCCTCCATTTCATTTTGGATTTCCATGTACCTAATTTACCTACAAAGAAAACACATAAAACAAAGATCACAAGAAACAAGATAAATAGAACACACACGCATATGCATCAAAGTTCAGAGAGTGGGTTCAATGAAGTGAACCCATGGAACCTTAGGTTCATCTTGAACATACTTATACAAGAAGGTTCCAACTGGATGACAAAGTTCTCTTGCCCTCCTTCTTGTCATATGACCCTTGACCTCTTGATGGGACCCTTGATCCTCATCAATCCCCCCCTCCTTAAAAGGATTCGTACTCGAATCAAAAAGGTCATCAGTGAAAGGGGTGACATCAGCAACATTAAAAGTAGGCAAAATTGAACTATACCTTTCAGGAAGATCAAGGATGTATGCATTGTCACCTATGCGTTTCAAAACTTTGAAAGGTCCATCTCCTCGAGGTAACAGTTTTGACTTTCTCTCATTGGGAAATCTTTCTTTGTGCAAATATAGCCACACTAAATCTCCAGGTTTAAACACAACTCGTTTTCGATGTTTGTTAGCTCGTCTTTCATAAGCTTTGTTTTTCTTTTCAAGTTGTGTTTTAACTTGTTCATGCAGTTTCTTTATCTTTTCCGCTTTTTGTTTACCATCAAGACTTGAACGTTCATGCACGGGAATAGGGAGCAAATCAAGGGGAGACAAGGGGTTAAAGCCATACACGATTTCAACTATGCAAGGTACCGTGATGGACACTCCTATTGTATGCAAATTCGATATATGGTAAACAATCTTTCCAATGTTTAATATGTTTTTGCAAAATGGCACGCAAAAGTTGAGAAAGAGTACGATTAACGACTTCAGTTTGTCCATCCGTTTGTAGGTGTGCAGTGGTTGAAAACGACAATTGTGTACCAAGTTTAGTCCACAGAACATGCCAAAAATGACTCAAAAATTTCGTATCTCTATCACTTATAATTGTACGTGGCATGCCGTGCAATCTCACAATTTCTTTGAAGAACAAATCAGCAACATGTGTGGCGTCATCAACTTTCCTACATGCAATGAAATGTGCCATTTTTGAAAATCGATCAACCACAACATAAATACTATCGTGCCCTCCTCGAGACCTAGGAAGTCCTAAAACAAAGTCCATAGAAATGTCAATCCAAGGGGAATCAGGGACGGGTAAAGGTGTGTAAAGGCCATGTGGTTGGTATTTGGATTTGGCTTGTCTGCAAGTGATGCAACTACCACACAACCTCTCGACGTCTACTCTCATGTGGGGCCAATAGAAATGTTCCTTAAGAGTTTCAAGGGTTTTGAACACTCCGAAATGACCCATTAAACCTCCCCCATGGGCTTCTCTAGTCAACGCTTCTTGTAGGGATGTTTGGGGAACACACAACTTATGTTCTTTGAAAAGATAACCCTCATGTATGTAGAATTTTCCCAATGGTGCCTCTTTAAAAGCCCCGAAAATTGTGCCAAAGTCATGATCATTGGGGTACAATTCCTTAAGTGATTCGAACCCTAAAAATCGTGAGGATAATGCAGTCACTAATGTGTATCTCCTAGAGAGGGCATCGGCAACTATATTGTCCTTTCTTTGTTTATACTTAATCACGTAAGGGAATTGTTCTATGTATTCTACCCATTTGGCATGTCTCTTGTTCAACTTTCCTTGCCCTTTAAGATACTTAAGGCTTTCGTGGTCAGTGTGGATCACAAACTCTTTAGGTTGAAGATAGTGTTGCCAAGTTTGTAGAGATCTCACAAGGGCATAAAGTTCCTTATCATAAGTTGAGTAATTCAATGCAGCGCCTTTCAACTTTTCACTAAAATAGGCTATGGGTTTCTTACATTGGGTCAAAACTGCGCCTATACCCACTCCACTTGCATCACACTCGATCTCAAAGTTCTCGTCAAAATTTGGTAACCTAAGTATGGGTCCAGTGGTCAGCCTACGTTTAAGCTCATCAAATGCCTGTTGTTGTGGCTCTTCCCACCTAAAAGGCACATCTTTTTTTTACAATTTCATTTAGTGGTGCAGCTATGGAAGAAAAATCTTTGACAAAGCGTCTATAAAAACTTGCAAGTCCATGGAAACTGCGAACCTCCCCTACAGTCTTAGGTATAGGTCACTCCACAATTGACCTAACCTTTTCCTCATCCATTTCTACTCCCTCAGCCGAAATGACAAAGCCTAGGAAAACTACGCGTTCTAAACAAAAAGAGCACTTCTTAAAGTTGGCGTAAAGTTGTTCTTGCTTAAGCTTCTCAAAAACGGCCCTAATGTGGTCAAGATGATCTTCTATTGTTTTGGAATAGATTAGGATATCATCGGAATAAACAACAACAAATCGGCCTATGAACGCTCGTAAGACTTCATTAATTAGCCGCATAAAGGTGCTAGGGGCGTTCGTGAGCCCGAAGGGCATCACTAACCACTCATAGAGCTTAAACTTGGTTTTGAATGCAGTCTTGCATTCGTCCCCTTCTCTAATTCGTACCTGGAAATATCCTTGCTTAAGGTCGATTTTGGTGAAGAATTTAGATCCGTGCAACATATCCAACATATCATCCAGCCTAGGTATGGGGTACCTATACTTGACGGTAATTTTGTTTATGGCTCGGCAATCGGTACACATTCTCCAAGTTCCATCCTTTTTGGGTACTAAAATGACTGGGACGGCGGATGGGCTTAGGCTCTCTCGGACCTGTCCACTCGCTAGGAGCTCCTCTACTTGCCTGTGGATTTCCTTGGTTTCTTCGGGGTTGGCTCGATAGGCTGGGCGATTTGGTAACACGGATCCTGGGACAAAATCGATTTGGTTTTCTATTCCTCTAATGGTAGTAATCCTGATGGTGGCTCGGAGGGAAATAGAACTTCGTATTCTTGGATAAGGGAAGTGGGAGTTCTTCTAGGGAAAGGTGACACGCCTTAGGAATGATGATGAGGACAGTTTGGTTGCTATAAAGGGCTCGTGTGACCTCTCTTTTCTTTGCGAAATACCCACACTTCTTTTTGGACTCGTTGATACTTATGGGTACTACCTCTTTTCCCTTGCTCTCTTGTTTTTTGCTTTCACTTTTCATGCATTCCACGAATTTTCTCCCGGCTTCTTTTTCCTTAGGATCGGCCCTAGACTTAGACATGTGTTGGTGATCCTCGTGGACTTTTTGTGGTGGAAGTGCATGCAATTTGTACAATTTTTCATTCAATTTGAAAGAATAACGATTCAAATAACCATCATATGTCACATGTCGATCAAATTGCCATGGCCTACCAAGTAAGACATGACTAGCATGCATTGGTGCAACATCACATAAAATATCATCTTTGTAACTACCAATGCTAAGAGAAATCAAAAACTTGTTTACTTACGCTAACTTCACCGCAATCATTTAGCCATGCAAGTTTGTAAGGATGCAGATGATTAGTCATAGGCAAATTCAGTTTTCTTACCAATTCGATACTAGCCACATTCGCACAAGAACCGAAATCAATGATCATGGTGCACACTTTTCCATTTATCATGCAATGAATATGGAAAATGTTTTCTCTATGTTGTTCGTGATCATCTAATTTCGGATATGCATTTAAAGCTCTACGCACATCAAGAAACTCCTTAGTGTCAAAATCATCTAATGCGCCTAGATCCTCTTCAGGTTCAGTTTCATTATCATGCTCAGACTTGTTTTCATGCTCGGACTCAGACACATATTCGTTTGTCTCCTCAATTAACATGACTCGTTTTGCATTAGGACACTCTTTTCCTATGTGACCACGTCCTTGACATTTATAGCATTTAATGTCCCTAAACCTGTTTGAGAGATCAGAAGAATTTCCGGTAGGAGCCTTTTGTTGGGCGCGATCATCACACTGTTGTGTGCGCTGCACACGATTGTCCATCCTTTGTGACGCGCCTTGGTCATGTGTTTGGCCTCCTGTAGGTCGTGAACTTCCCGTTCCTGAAGACTTGCTGAAAAACCTTGATGAAGACTGATTAGTACGATAAGTGGAATTGAAATTGGAGGAACTACGTACCTTTAATTGGTGTTCAATCTTTTCAGCCATATGGACCATGGTTGTGAGGTTGAGATAAGGTTGAAGGTCAACCCTTTACGCAATCTCCCAGTTTAAACAATGTAAGAAATGAGCCTTGGTGGCTTCTTCGGGTTCCTGGAAGTTAGACCTTTCCAACAAAATTTCTAACTCTTTGCAATACTCGTCTACACTTTTAGAACCTTGTCGTAAGTTTTGCAAACTCGTGAAAATAGAACTTCCATAATTGTTTGGGATAAAACGTTATCTCATTTCAAACTTCATTTCCTCCCAAGTGGCAATTGGCGGTTGTCTTGTCTTAGTTCTATTTTGACACAAATTTGTCCACCAATTTAGTGCATAACCAGAAAACTCAATAGAAGCGTACCGCACTTTTTGTAATTCACTGTAATTGGTATAAGAAAAGATTAGATCCACTTTCGTTTCCCGTTCCAAATATTCCTTCGCATTACTTTTACCATAAAACGTGGGAATATTTATTTTTGTTTTTAGAAAATCGTCATCTTGTGGGAAAAGGGGATTTTGGCGTCTTTGATAACCACAGGGAGGGTGGTCATCAAAGTCATAATCATCAAGCTCATATGGAATGTAATCATCATTGTACCTTCTTGGTTGTATTGGAGGAACAAAACTTCTTGCCTCGATGTGTGGTGGTCTTAGGTTGTCATCCTCAACTTCTTCTGGGGATGGCGCCTAGGTTGTGGTAGTGGAACGGCCCTACTTGTACCTTGGCCACCACTCGTTTTGTAGCTTCGTTCAACGTCTTCCAAGCGATGCTTGATTACCTCATTATCATGCATGAGTTTCTTAAGCATCTCCAGCATTTGTTGTTGCGTGTTGTCCAAGGTGTCGGCTTCCTTTGATTTGCTAGAAGCGGAATGAGTGCTGCTCTCCATTTTACCTAAGGAATTGAAACGAAAACAAAAAGAAAAAGAAAAGAAGCAAACTAACACAAAGAGAACAAACGTTAAGTGATTAGTAAAAACAAACTTTGAACACTCCTCTTTCTCTTCTTGTCACTCTCTTACCACTTTGCTTCTTGGATAACCTGAAGTTAAGAAGGCTCAAAGAGATCAAATAAGAAAGTGTGTTGCCAATGCTTCTCCAAATCACAACGATCTCCACCTGTTTCTCCTTTTTGCTTTCAAGTTGACCAATTAGTATCAAAGTAGGATCAAGCGAAATGGAAACAAACTTGAAATTTCTACTAAGATTCAAAGAAAATAAGCAATCAAAATTGATGTATAAGGTTGAACCAACGATGAACTAAGGGTTGCCGTGGGCAATCTTTAGTTAATTTTGATTCTATGCACTTACTATCCAGAAAATTGTTCAAGTCATGCAACAATCGAGCAACCAAGTGTGTGATTGGTTCAAGAAGATCAGGAGATGGAGAATAGAATATAGGAGGACGGCAGTATGGAGTAAAAAGGAACGGTATCCAAGGTTCTCAAATTGAACTAAAACGAATTTCCACGTAATGCACAAACGTTTTGCCCTTTTTTCTTTTCTCTTTTTCTTTTATTTTTCTTTTTCTTCCTTGCTATTTCAATTGAGCAAGGTTCAGATTCTCTTTTTTTTTACTAGGGGCATAATTGAAATTTCACGCATTTTGCACTTAGCACTTTTGTTTTTGGACTGGATAGTGCAATGTCTTTAAATTGCAGTTTGCAACTTTGTCTTGCAACAAAATAAACTTGGAAAGTGAGGGAAATTGGGGCAAGGCCGAATTGGGTTAGGGTTAGGGTTTTCGATTTAGGGTTTTTTGAACGTTTTGGGAATTTGCGGAATGGAGTTTTCGGAACTGAATGGCCGGTGAAATGGACTATTTGGGTTGGTAATTGATGATTTGTGTGGTCAATTTGGATGATGGCTAAGTGTAGGACAGAATTGAACAAAAATTCAAATTCTAAGGTTAGGGTTTTTTTGAATGAATTGGGAACTTTGGATGCTGATTTCGTTAGGTGAAATTGGGTTGGGGCTTGTTGTTAAGAGTGTAAATAAGATAGTCTGGAATCTGGTTGGTAAGTTTTAGGGTTTGGTTGGGATGGGTGCTGGTTGGCCGTGGGGTTTGGAATGCCTTTAGGGTGTTCTTGATGTTGAAAAGGGCTTGTGAAGACAAACACACGTAGGACTACTTGACTTAAAGCATGAAATCAATCACAATGCGAATCACAAGATGCATATAATCATCACCAACTAAAAGCTTCGGTAGCAACAAGATGATTTGAAACAGAGGTAGCTTTATAGGCTGATGGTTGGATTGTTTAAAAGAAAGCTGAATGTGACCTAAAATGCAACAAACCCTAATTTGTTCAAGTTTGAACGACTCAAAATCAGATGTGACGCCAAAAGGAAATAAAAAAGATGAACACTTGAATGATGAAAAGCAAAAGCAGCAAAATGCAAGGACTCAAAGCAAATCTGGACATTTTTGATTTTTTTGTATGAGATGCAAGACAAAAGGCGTGTAGAATGAGGGGTAGAAGAAGGACACAACTGAACTTGAAATGACTAGACTCAAACGAAAAGAAAATGATAGATGGTGGAATAGAGTAACCTATCTCTGATACCAATTTGATGCGTGTACGTCGTGGGCTCCAATAATTTCACCTTCCAAACGTCCTTCACAAAGGGTTAGGCATAAGGAAGAAGACTTTCCCTTGCTTCCTTAGTGATAAAAACGTGTGGCTTAATTGAGCAAGACCAACACTTCAAGATGGTTGTTGATCAGGCAAACCAATATGGCCCTCCTGGATGGCATCTTTTAGCAATGGAAACACCTTCAAAATGCTCAACTTTGAAGGATCTTAACTTAGGTTTTTAATGCAAAACCAAGAAAACAAAGTCTCACACAAAGTGAAGAAAATATCAAGAATTGTTATTCATCAAAGTTGTGATTTACAAATCGGCCAAATGGCCTATTTATAGATGCCTAAGACACTTAAAAATAATCAGATATTATCTAAAATAAATAGCTAGAAAAACATTTGAATTGAACTTGAATTTGCTAATTATTTGAATTCAAAAATAACTTGAAAAATCCTAGCTAAAAACCGGTTGAAACCTTCCTTGTTTGGGCGTGTATTTGGTCAACAAATGAGGCCTTGGGGAGCTGATTTGATGAGTAGGATGGAGCTGAACTTGAATTCAAAAGTTGGGTGAAATTTGAATCCAAGTTGAATTTGAATTTGAGTGCACTTTGAATTTGATTGTTGGATATCCTCCCTCCTCCTTTCAGCCGTGTTTAACAAGCCTAAGAGATGTCTTGAAATCTGATTTGATGATGATGATATGGCTGGAGTTGAATTCAAAAGATGGTTGAAGTTTGAATTCAAAATTGAGTTTGAATTTGAATTCAAACTTGGATTCAATTTGAATTGGCAATTATCCTTCTTTTTCTTCCAAGATGGCGTGTGAATTGCTTGAGATAATGGCAGAATTCTTCTTGAAAAGCAAGCATCAATTTGGTTGAAACTTGAATTTAAATCAAGGTTGAATTTAAATTCAAGTTTAGCTTTGAATTTAAATTCAATTTGACCATCATCTTTCTTGCTTCAAAATGGCCGGCCCCTTGTTGTATTTTGGAGATGATTTTTGATTTTAATTTGAACAAGAGATTCCATCTTGGACACATTTGAATTTGTCTTTGTGGAGACAAACATTCTCTTCAAGACAACATTCTTTTTGTCTCCCTTTTTGCAACACACGCCTAGCTTGCTTATTTTTGGCCTCCATTTCATTTTGGATTTCCATGTACCTAATTTATCTACAAAGAAAACACATAAAACAAAGATCACAAGAAACAAGATAAATAGAACACACATGCATATGCATCAACGTTCAAAGAGTGGGTTCAATGAAGTGAACCCATGGACCTTAGGTTCATCTTGAACATGCTTATACAAGAAGGTTCCAACTTGATGACAAAGTTCTCTTTCCCTCCTTCTTGTCGTATGACCCTTGATCTCTTGATGGGACTCTTGATCCTCATCGGACCCTTGATCCTCATCATTTCCGGTAGGGGAATTTTGTTGGTCGTGGTCATCTCGCCTTTGTGTGGACTGCACATGATTATCCGGCCTTTGTGACGCACCTTTGTCACATGTTTGGCCTCCTGTAGGTCATGAACTTCCTGTTCCTGAAGGCTTGTTGTAAAACCTTGATGAAGACTGATTAGTACGATAAGTGGAATTGAAATTGAAGGAACTACATACCTTTAATTGGTGTTCAATCTTTTCATCCATATGGACCATGGTTGTGAGGTCGAGATAAGGTTGAAGATCAACCCTTTGCGCAATCTCCCTGTTTAAACCATGTAAGAAGCGAGCCTTGGTGGCTTCTTTGGGTTCCTGCAAGTTAGACCTTTCCAACAAAATTTCTAACTCTTTGTAATACTCGTCTATACTTTTGGAACCTTGTCGTAAGTTTTGCAAACTTGTGAAAATAGAACTCTCATAATTGTTTGGGATAAAGTGTTGTCTCATTTCAAACTTCATTTCTTCCCAAGTTGCAATTGGCGGTTGTCTTGTCTTAGTTCTATTTCGACACAAATTTGTCCACCAATTTAGTGCATAACCAGAAAACTCAATAGAAGCGTACCTCACTTTTTGTAATTCACTGTAATTTGTACAAGAAAAGATTAGATCCACTTTCGTTTGCCATTCCAAATACTCCTCCGCATTACTTTTACCATAAAACGTGGGAATATTTATTTTTGTTTTGAGAAAATTGTCATCTTGTGGGAAAAGGGGATTTTGGCGTCTTTGGTAACCACGGGGAGGGTGGTCATCAAAGTCATAATCATCATGCTCATATGGAATGTAATCATCATTGTACCTTCTTGGAGCGTACCTTACTTGGTTGTGCTGGAGGAACAAACCTTCTTGCCTCGATGTGTGGTGGTCTAAGGTTGTCATCCTCAACTTCTTCTGGGGGGTGACGTCTAGGTTGTGATAGGGGAATGGCCCTGCTGTACCTTGGCCATCACTCGTTTTGTAGCTCCGTTCAACATCCTCCAATCGATGCTTGATTACCTCACTGACATGCATGAGTTTCTTAAGCATCTCCAGTATTTGTTGTTGCGTGTTGTCCAAGGTTTCGGCTTCCTTTGATTTTCTAGAAGCGGAATGAGTGCTGCTCTCCATTTTACATAAGGACTTTAGACAAAAACAAAAAGAAAAAGGAAAGAAGCAAACTAACACAAAGACAAACAAACGTTAAGTGATTAGTAAAAAAAGAAGCTATGAACACTCCTCTTTCTCTTCTTTCCACTCTCTTACCACTTTGCTTCTTGGATAACCTGAAGTTAAGAAGGCTCAAAGTGATCAATTAAGAAAGTGTTTTGCCAATGCTTCTCCAAATCACAACGATCTCCACTTGTTTCTCCCGTTTGCTTTCAAGTTGCACCAAATAGTATCAAAATAGAATCAAGTGAAATGGACACAAACTTGAACTTTCTACTAAGATTCAAAGAAATGAGCAACCAAAATTGATGTATAAGGCTAAACCAAGGATGAACTAAGGGTTGCCGTGGGCAATCTTTAGTTAATTTTGATTCTATGCACTTACTATCCACAAAATGGTTCAAGTCATGCAATAATCGAGCAATCAAGTGTGTGGTTGGTTCAAGAAGAGAAGGATAAGTAGAATAAGATGTGGGAGGACGGTTGTATGTGGCAAAAACGAAATACGGTATCCAAGGTTTTCAAATGGCACCATAAAAATTTCATGTAATGCACAAACGTTTTGCCCTTTTTCTTTTATCTTGTTCTTTTGTTTTTTCTTCCCTTCCTTGCTATTTCACGGCAGCAAGGTTCAGATTCCTTTTTTTTTATTAAAGACAGAATTGGAATTTTATGCGTTTTGTACGCAGAACTTTCGTTTTTGGGCAGAATAGTGCAATGACTTTAAATTGAAGTTTATAACCTGGAATTGCAACAAAATAACCTTGGAAAGTGAGGGAAGGTTTGGCAAGAATTAGGGTTAGGGTTAGGGTTCCAATTTGGGGTTTTAGGGCGTGTTTGGGTATGGGTGGGATTTGCATTTTGGGAGCTGAATGGGTGGTGTATATGGGCTGTTTAGGTTGGTAATTGAGGATTTTTGTGGTCAATTTGGATAGTGGATGGTTGTAGGAGTTGAACAAAATTCAAATTCAAGGGATAGGGTTTTTTTGAATGAACTGGGAACTTTTGATCCTGATTTTTGTTGGCAGAATTGGTTTGGGGCTTTTCTTAAGAGTGTAAATAAGGTAGTTTGTCATTTGGTTGATGAGTTTTAGAGTCGGGTTTGGGTAGTTTTGTTTTGGCTGTGGGGTTTGGGGATAATTTTAGGGTTTTGTTGATGTTGGAAATGGCTTGTGAAGACAAACACACGTAGGACTAACTTGATTTAAAGCATGAAATCAATCACAATGTGAATCACAAGATGCATACAATCATCACACCCTAAAAGCTTCGGTAGCAACAAGATGATTTGAAACCGAGGTAGCTTTATAGGCTGATGGTTGTAATAAAAAAGAGAGCTGAATGTACTCTAAATGCTCAAACCCTAATTGTTCAAGATTGAATGATAAAATTTCAGATGTTTTATGCACAAGTTGGATGAACGTGACGTTAGAGCAAGAATCAACAAAGATGCTAGAATGATGAAGAACAAGACTCAACAAAATGCAAATGACTCAAACAACTTGGACGTTTTTTTTTGTATGAATGATAGACAAATGGCGTGTAGAATGAGGGGTACAAGAAGGACACAACTAAACTTGAAATGACTAGACTCAATGAAAAGGAAATAATAGATGGTGGAGTAGAGTAACCTGGTCTCTGATACCAATTTGATGCGTTCCACCTTCCAAACGTCCTTCACAAAGGGTTAGGCACAAGGAAGAAGACTTCCCCTTGCTTCCTTAGTGATAAAAACGTGTGGATCAAGTGAGCAAGACCAACACTTCAAGATGGTCGTTGATCAGGCAAACCAATATGGCCCTCCTGGAAGGCACCTTTTAGCAATGGCAACAACTTCAAAATGCTCAACTTTGAAGGATCTTAACTTAGGTTTTTAATGCAAAACCAAGAAAATAAATTCTCACACAAAGTGAAGGAAACATCAAGAGTTGTTATTCATCAAAATTTGTCCCTAACATTCAGCCAAAAGGCCCTATTTATAAACTAGAAAACGTGCTCCTTAAGACTTAGAATGTCTAGAAATTATTTCAAATAATGCTAGCTACTAAATGCTTACATTTAAAATCTGGTTGAAATTCAAACCAAGATAAATTCTAGCTAAAACTTGAATTTGCTTGTAGAATGCTAACTTCTCTCTTCCAGCCGTGTATGATGACTAAATGGAGATGCTTGATACCTAATTTGATGATGATAAAGTGGTTGGATTTGAATTCAAAGGTTGGTTGAAGTTTGAATTTGAATTGAGTTTGAATTTGAATTCAAATTTGGATTCAACTTTGAATTGTGATCTCATCTCCTCCTTGCTTCAAGAATGGCGTAGATGGCTTCAAGGTGGCTAAGATGTTGAATTCAAATGTTGGTTGAAGTTTGAATTCAAATTGAGTTTGAATTTGAATTCAAATTTGGGTTCAACTTTGAATTGTGATCTCATCTCCTCCTTGCTTCAAGAATGGCGTGTAGATGGACCAAGATAAGGCTGAGAACTTCTTGAAATATAAATCTCAAATTGGTTGAAACTTGAATTCAAATAATGGTTGAATTTAAATTCAAGTTTGTCTTCAAGTTTGAATGCGATTTAATCGCCTTCTTTGAACTTCAAGTTGGGCGTCACTAAGGAGATAATTTGAGCTGGATTTTGAAAATGGAATTCCATCTTGGACACATTTGAATTTGTCTTTGTGGAGACAAACATTCTTCTCAAGACAACATTCCTTTTGTCTCCCTTTTTGAATCACACGCCTATAAGGCCATTTTGAGCTTCCATTTGGCTTCGAAATTTCACGTACCTAATTTACCTACAAAGCAAACACATAAAACAAAGATCACAAGAAAACAAGACAAAATTCAAAACAAAAAAGCACTCACACGCATGCTTATAAACGCTCAAAGTGAGCGTTCAATGAAATGAACCCGATGAATCTTAGGTTCATCTTGAACATGCTTGTACAAGAAGGTTACAACTTGATGACAAAGTTCTCTTGCCATCCTTCTTGTTATAGGACCCTTGACCTCTTGATGGGATCCTTGATCCTCATCGGACCCTTGATCCTCATCATTTGAGCTGGATTTTGAAAATGGAATTCCATCTTGGACACATTTGAATTTGTCTTTGTGGAGACAAACATTCTTCTCAAGACAACATTCCTTTTGTCTCCCTTTTTGAAGCACACGCCTATAAGGCCATTTTGAGCTTCCATTTGGCTTGGAAATTTCATGTACCTAATTTACCTACAAAGCAAACACATAAAACAAAGATCACAAGAAAACAAGACAGAATTTAAAACAAAAAAAGCACTCACACACGCATGCTTATAAATGCTCAAAGTGAGGCTTCAATGAAATGAATCCAAGGAATCTTAGGTTCATCTTGAACATGCTTGTACAAGAAGGTTACAACTTGATGACAAAGTTCTTTTGCCCTCCTTGTCGGACCCTTGATCCTCATCAGGTTCAGATGCGAATAAAGAAGAAACATAGCTTACTGCTTCTGCTGCGATATCTGAGTCATGCAAACATTCGGTGCCATCTGAACGCAATATTCTACGAATGCTTTGTCTTCTTCTTTTGTCTTTAACGGTTTGATGGTAATAAGATGTGTTGGCATCAACTTCCTTCAGCCATTTCACATTAGCCTTCTGCTTCCAGTATAGAAATGCTCGAGTCTGTGCCAGTTTTAGTTTTGTCATGCTTTGCTGATATTTTTCATGCGTAGACGGTGAGGGAGCAGAATCAAAGGCACATTCATAGAGGGTGACATCCTCCTCGGCCTGCGCCATCGCATCGAAGATATTTCCAAATACCTCCTTATTCCACTGCCTTAACTGAATACACAATCGTCTGAGCTTATCAGAGAGATCCCACATACCTCCAACTGTCGGAAAGGATTGCCAATGGTGTTGGACAAATGTATCAAAATCTAGATGTGTAGTCCAAACATCAAGGTATCTGAAGGAAGCAGGACACCTTGGGCCATCAACATCACAAGTCAAATAAAAAGGAGCATGATCTGAGGTAGCACGAGAAAGATGTTGCAATTGCGTTACTGGGAATATATCGAAGAAAGACTGAGAGAACAAGAAACGATCTAGCCGTCGTCGCACCTGTCTCAAGCCACGGCCATCAGACCATGTATATATAGACCCCTGGTATGATATCTCTTGCAATTCATAGGCTGATACACAATCATTAAAATCTTGTAATGAAAGTAAGGTTGGTGTTGATCTTACATGATGTTCCTCTAAGGTACGAAACGTGTTGAAATCACTCCAACCAACCATGGCAATGAGTGGGATGAATGTAGTAGTTGCAAATCTTCCCACAGAAGTCGTCAAGAAGACACGGAATGGCATCCATAAACTACGGCTAGCCAAAATCGTTCGCCAAAGGCAAACGAGTTAAATTTGATAGAAGAATTTTGCGCCCCAGGCCACCCTTCTTCCAGAGATAGAATAGAGTCCTTCCAAAAAAACCAAATATGATCATCACAAGTAGACAAAGCATTTGAGAAACCAAACTGTAATCTATAGGAAATCAGCAATGAGGACCTAGCTTTAGGTTCTATGACAATTAACATAAGTAAATGATAAAGTCGAACAAGTGACAGGAATCGATGCATTGAGGTACGAATGCCTCTAACATTCCAGATTAATATCTTCATTATGATAAATTATCAAAAGAGTTTGAGAGGTGTGCTACACGTAACCTTGTTATCCGAGGCGAAGTTGGGGCTGCATGATGAGCGCGACATAAGAGTCTTAGAGGCACAGAAAAATTGGGCTCAGCAGCAGCCTCTTGTGGCTCTGTTGATCGACTCGTTTCTAAATAAGTGGATTCGGATATTTTAGCCATTGCATCATAAATATCACGGTCATGAGTACCCAATTAGCTGATTTTAATGGTAGGATCAGCTCACTGCCTGACAGGACAGAAGGGGGTTCATGCAGAGGTGGGTTTCCCAGGGCACTATCGTCCATTCCTTTAAGTCGAGCCATATCCTGTTCATTCGTAACCGTAGGGCGATCATCGATGGTTTGATCTTGTGGATGGGCTATTGAAATTACTGAAGGTGGCAAATTGTCTTCTGCCGATTGAATGATAGGCGGTGGAATGGGATCAACTATGTGTACTACGTCCGGTGGAGTTTTCTTTGGGGTCCAATACTGGCTTTAGCCTTTGTCCTGTGGGTTTTTGGTCTTGTTCTCTGAAGTACTCTTCATATTTGAAGGATCACGTATAGTTACTCTGTCCGAATTCAATTTATCACAGTCATCCTGACTGTGTCCGAGACGAAAACATCCCAAACAATATGATGGTAGATCCTCATATTCAACAGGCTGCATGATCAGATGCGATGGAGCCTAGATATACACCCGTTGTGGCAACTCTTTGGAAACATCTAATTCAATACAGATCCAGGCTACCGAAGGGCGTAGGGTGGCGGTAGTGGTCGCGTCCAACTTCAGAGGTGTTCCCACCATATGTGCATTTGAAAAAGAGCATCTTTCCTGTGTAAATGAATTGGGAGACCTGGAAAAGAAACCCAGATGGGAACAACGGGCGCTTCTTTGGTCGGATCATAATCCAGTGTCCATTTAGTGATTCTCATATGCTTTCCCGAGATCATCCAACTTCGACGTGAGAAGCACCGAAAATAATCTTGTTCTTGATGCAACAAGGCATGCGCTGCATCGAGTGGGCCTACTTTAACGGCTCCGGTGAAACTAATACGATCAACGGCAGAACGGATTGTTGCAAGGGGTGGTCTACCATACCAAAAAGTCCCCACTAACATAAATCTATATGGAGCTGCCAGGGATTCAATTTCATCTTCAGTGAAGGTGATCATAGGACTCCCCTTAAATTTATGAATGGTTTTCGGCGCCATGATCGTAGAAAGAGTCGCAAAAAGGGAGGCATAAGTTTTAAGCGGCACCAATTGCGTTGCAGACGACATGATGGGAAGGTTTGGTGGGGGTATCAGTCATGGCTGTGAGCGAAAAAGAGCAAAGTAAAGGTGAAGAAGGGATCGCAGTGTACTGGAGTCGATGGCGAGTAGGAGAAGACAGTGGAGGATAGCAGAATACCGCCGCCGTCAGGTGCACTGATCGCCATATGGGAGCAGCATCAGGGTTTTTCTATATATACACACACACACATATAGATACACACATATATATAATTTTGCCAAATGATAAACTTTGGCATAGACATATACATACATGGTTTATGTATATATATATATATGTGTGTGTGTGACATGGAATAAATAGTTTTGTACATATTTATGGATATAAGAGATATAAAATAAAGTATGACAGAAAATATGGTAACTTTTTGTATATTATATGAAATATGAAAGTATATAGGAAGGTATAATATATTAGGGGATTTGTCATTTTTATTACGTGTAAGATGTATATTTTAAGAATATGTTAATGGATAAAAATTGTAAGAACAGGGGCTTGTTGGCCGAGGTTTAGAAAAAGGGAAAAGATGGTGATTATCATGACATAAGTATTGGATTAGGTACATATATAGGTTGGTGTAAGGATATGATGATATTAGAATTATTGGAGTATTTAGAGGTATTTGCATACATGTTGCATTACACAAAATATTTAACAGTTTATGAAATCGTATTGATTTTTACTGTGTACGGACAGTTCATGGCATCCATGTGATTTTACTGTGTACCGATAGTTTATGACATCGGTGATTTATCATTCATCGTTATCGAATTTTTATGGAATGGTTTTAACAGACGTCGCATTTCATGGTTCCAGATTTACATGGATGGACGGGAGGGGCCTCGGTAGAGTTCGCTGGAGGTTAGATTGGTTATTCACAAACTCATCCTTCCATGATGTTTTTGAAGATATGCAACTTACTCACTTACCACGGGTTTCTTCGGATCACACTCCTTTGTTATTCATATGTCGCATGAACAGCCTGGTTGGCACTTGCACCTTTCGGTTTCTTGATGCATGGTTATTGCATCCAGGTTTTCATAATTATATGAAGGACGCTTGGAGTTCGTACCCAACCAACTAGTGGTATGTATGGGTTTTATTCGAAATTATTACGTTTGAAGAAAGATATTCAACGTTGGAATAAGAAAATTTTTGGCAACATTTTCTCCAACTTAACACAAGCTGAAGCTTCCTTATGCAGAGCAGAAGGAATATGGGATGCAAACCCTTCTGAGAGAAATCGCGCAATATATCATAAAGCCAAGGCGGAGTATATTCGCGCCTCTAAATACGAGATGCAGTTCTGGAAACAAAAAGCACGGGTTAGATGGTTGCAGGAAGGTGATGCTAACACGCGATATTTCCATTCTATTGTTAAAGGTCGACATGCGCAGCTACGTATACAGCAGATTCGCACATCCGCTGGTGATCTATGTACCTCTCCCACATCCATAATGAATGAAGCAGTTCTTTCTACACTTCATTATTTTCCAAGGAATCTACAAGCAATTATGACGAGATCCTTAGACATATACCTTCGTTGATTATGGCTGATGACAATGTCATGCTTACGCAGTTACCATAGGCGAATGAAGTTAAGGAGGCGGTTTGGCATTTAGACCCTCATAGTGCCGCAGGGCTAGATGGATTTAGTGGTAACTTTTTCCGTTCCTGTTGGGCGGTTATTCACACAGATGTTGTTATAGCAGTGCATGAATTTTTTCTTGGAGTACCCCAGCCATTGGTGATGGCTAGAGTATTAATCACGTTGATTCCAAAGACTGCATCTCTGAGTACATTTAGCGATTTCCGCCCGATTTGTCTTACAAATTTTCTGAGTAAAGTTTGTACAAGAATAATTGCTACCCGTTTGAATATGTTGCTTCCTAAACTAATTTCGCCGGAGCAGACAGGCTTTATGTAGGGCCATGATATCTCCACGCAGGTATTATTGGCGAGGGAAATGGTTCATATGCTTGATAAGGAAGGATCTCAATGACATTTAAAGTTGGATATGATGAAAGTCTTTGACAGATTCGGTTGGGAGTATCTGGAGTTATTGCTACGCCGTTTTGGCTTTTAAGACTTTTTTATTCGGATTATACTGAATCATTTAAGCTCTACGACCTTAGCAGTATTGATTAATGGTCATCCTTCTCACACTTTTCGACCACACGGGGGTGTCAAACAAGGTGACACTTTATCCCCTTTGCTTTTTATTCATTCCTCTGAAGGGTTCAGCAGAGGTTTAAACGCATTAGTGGTCTCTGGATTACTGCAGCCACTACGTTTAGGGCGGATTCCTTTCCATATTACACACTTGGCATATGCGGATGACCTGTTAGTGTTTTTACGAGGCTCAAATCGGAATTTGTGGCGGTTTCAATCATTCTTAGCATCATATGAAACAGCCTCTGGTCAAAAGGTAAATTTCCATAAGAGTAGGTTCATACCATCCGCAACCACATCGCCACATCAACGAAGATGTTTTGAGGATATCCTGCATATGCGATCATCTAACTCGCCATTTCGATATCTTGGTTCTTTTCTACACAAAGGCATAAGTCGCTCCAGATACTGTGCTTCTTTGCTAGAGCATATTCATGCTCGCCTAAATGGATGGCATAATCGACTACTTTCTTCGGCAGGTAGACTTTTTTTACTTCGTGCAGTTATTTCGGCCCTTCCGTTGCATGTTATTGCTGCAGGCGGATTGCCAAAATTGGTGATTAAAGTTATAGAACGGAAAATGGCTACATTTTATTGGGGACGGCGACACATTGGGTTGCATGGTCCACTGTCACTACGCCTTGTGAAGAAGGAGGTTTGGGCATTCGAGATCTTCGATTGCTACAGGAGGCTTACTACTGTCACATTTGGTGGTCTTATCAACAAAAAACACACTCTGGAATCAATATATGCACGCTAAATACGAAAACCGTGGTGATTACCGACCTAGACTACCTGATTCACATGTTTGGAAGATCATTTGTAGGATCCATGATTTATGTATTAGCCAAACTGTAGGGCAACGGACGGCTATTAGTTGGACACCTACCGCTACTGGAGAGTTTATTTGGAATAAGCATCATTTGTCGCACACAGAGGCCTACACTGCTTTCAGCGCAGTTTATTTGGAATAGGCATCATTCGCCTGCCATCAAACAGTTTTTGTGGCGTATTTATCATTCTGCTCTACCTTTTGAGGAGTACATTGGTAATTATAATACTGCTCGACCTACGCAATGCCCTTTTTGCAAAAATGCCTCAGCAACGGTGGATCATGTTTTTTGTATTGTGAGTGTATTCGACATGTATGGGAGTTTTATGTATCAGAGTTGCATTGCATTTCCCCAGCATCTATGAAGCTTTGGCAGTATCTCTTATCTTGGTGGTATCGCTCTACATTATCCACTCTATTTGGGGTGCTCAAAGTTGTGGTTCCAGCAATTATTGTTCACAATATATGGCGCACTTACGCATCATTAGTCTATGGGGATATGGTTGCTTTTTCATCGGCATCCCTTAGGGCTTCAATACATTCTGACATTTTTATGTGGGGTAAAACGATGGGTGGCACAAAGCTGGCGGCTGGGATATGCTCGTTACAACATCTTCTTTTTTTGACGCAAATTTGTCCGCCACGTCCGCAGGTGGTTCGCTGGTTATCTCCCCCTTCGGGTAGATTGAAGTTAAATGTGGATGCGGCGGTTGGCAGGCAGTATGCTGCAGGAGGAGCTATTTTACTTGATCACACTGGTTTCTGTGTGGGCGCTATTTCATTTCGCTTGCCTCAAAGTGTTCCGTTGATGGCAGAGATTCAGGCTGCTATATTTGGATTGCTGTATTTTTTGCCACTGTATAGTGCGATTATTCTTGAGTCGGATTGCTCTCAGATTTATACACTCCCGGAGCGGCCTCAAGCAATTTTAGGGAATTATCATTTGCGTTTGTTGAAGTCGTAGAAGAATCAGCATAGGCTTGAATTCAATCATGTTTATAGAGAAGCAAACATGGCCGCTCATTACCTTGCCCAACACGGAATGCTGGACCCTCGGACTAACAGTTATGATTCTCACACTCTTCCATCATTAGTCCGAGGAATAGTTCGTTTGGATATCTCTTCCGTACATCTGCACGCCTATTGAGATTCACCATGTCTTCCGAATGGATTGGCTATCACTGACTTTTTCTGCCTGTATCCTGCGGGATTCAGGCAGACTCGGTATGCTCTTGTTTCTGATGGCTTCTATATTTTCGCTATGTCTGTTATCCTGATCTAACTTTTGCTTTCTCTTTACATGTGCATGGACTGGACCGGGCAAGGCTGACCTTTTTCTAACATTGTCTGCGGTTGATCACTCACTATGCGTCATATTAGTGACTGGGCTATGGAGGTTTACACGACAGTTTTCAAAGGTGGTAAATATGCACTCTTTTTCCTTCATGCAAGATTTTATCCACAAGGGCGGTTTTACTTGTCAAGGTTTTAATGAGACGTATCATACCACTTTTGAAAACACACCTCACCCTTTAGATAGTATTTGGCACAATATGTATCGCCCCTTGAGTTCTTTCATTCAATTATGTAATGACTTTCTATGTAATGATGGTATTCCTCCGCCATAAGTGAGGGTTATATTTTAAATAAAATGTAGAGACCTACGTCTCTTTTATAAATATATATATATATATATATATATATATATTATGAAGTCGAAATTTTATTAATAATACCTCACTTTTTACAGAGGAATACCGTAATTACATCACAGGAAATGTCATCATATGATAAAGGATAATGCAGAGAAACAAGAATGCCCAATCTCCAATCGTATATGATATGCCGCATTAAAACCTTGCCAAGTAAGACCACCCTTGTGGACAAAACCTTGGCAAAGGAAAAAGCATATATATTCATATATAATACATCTCTGAAAAGGAAATCTTGTGAAATAAAGGAAAAAGCGTACATATTCATATATAATACATCTCTGAAAAGGAAATCTTGTGAAATAAAAGCGAGTCTGTGAGTCATCTTGTGGCCGTCACCGCCTATTGGTCGATGGTTCACATAGTAGAGCAAATGTGGTAGCCGGATCAATGAGCTTTAGTTGCAGCGATGAACTCCAGTACCGCACCAAGCAACTCGAACAAGCATAAACGTATTTAGTATCAATCCAAATGATATGTAAGGGCGGAACAGTATGAGGACAAAGGCACATACCCGCGTTGCCTTGGACTGGAAGCCAAGGCAACTTAAAGGAAAACTGGGCCAATCCAACTGTGTAATTCCATTTAGCATGCGAGTTCAATTGAGGCAACGACAATGACATTTGCACCACTCGAGCATAAAAAGAGCATATAGTGAGTCCAAGCGAAGCAAAAAATATACTATGCGGGAAAGTAACAACTGAATGAACGATAAAACGCATCATGTTGCATGTATCAGAATCTAACGCAGGCAACCAATGATTGAATGTGCCAACCAACGGGAGACCTCACAAATGAATAGATGATACAGTAACATCCAAAGCAGCAGCGGCCCGAACCTCTGGGGTAGATGGTGTGAAGAAGTAAAAAGGCATAAACCGGATGTTCTGTAGCCATGTCGCGCTAGTGTATGTGTCACCATATTCGCTTTTCTGGGACAATGTGGAATAGTGGCAGCATTAAGATTCAGAAAAGTGAGGGCCCGCTTCAGCTCAGTAGCGAAGATACCCGTGTACCGTCCCACGTTAGTTAACGCCGAAAGAAGACCAAGACAATCAGTTTCCAGAATCAGACTATGATATTGTGTACTATAATATATTAATGACATTGTAAGTGCCATTAACTCGGCACACATAGGAGTCGTAGATGGCAATGCAAAACATATTGCCGAGAGGAAGGTACCCTGATCCGTCCGTAAAATCGCCCCGCCTGCCGAGAAATGTCGACCAACCACAGCATCAACATTGATCTTTAATTTTCCAAACGGTGGTAAACTGCATCTGACCAGTTGGATTTGCTTTGCACGCAGAGTAGGAGAAAATAGCAGGTCAACCAAGTGTGGCACATTTTGTATAAATTTTCTTCCAGACACTGCGGAACACCAAGTATACATATTCGATCAAATCCGCTGATATAGATGTTGATTGGAGAAGATTTCGGAGCCAAATCTAATAGACAATATTCTTTCCAAATGTTCCAAACTACCACTGAAGGAACCACCGTGCAAAACTGACCGCGCATAGAAGAGACCGAGGATATACGCTACCATCTAGCTAGATGCCCCTTAATAGTGGGACCTTGAGGCATTGGTCCAGAGAATATTATGGAAATTTCACTCCATAAAGCTTGGATTTGGGGGCATTTCAAAAAAATGTGATCCTGCATATTGGAACCTTGCTGACAAAAAGCACATTGGGATGGCAGGGTAGACATCCAACGCCGCAGGTGATCAATTAACGGCAATGAGTTCATCCATAATCGCCATAGAAAGATGGACATTCCTGGATATGTGTTAGGCCACCATACATATCGTGAATAAGGAAAGGAAGCGACGGGATGAGAGATTTCATGATATGCCGACTTAATGGAAAATTGGCCATCTGGATCAGCCGCCCAATTTAAGGTCCCATTCACATCCGCAGTCTTATTTTGCATAAATGCATGTACCTGACAAATACGTTTCCAACTCGGAGAATCATAGATATGTGAATATATCATTGGACGAGTGCCATATTTGTGCCTACAGTAATCTTCACATAAAGATTGCGCATGATGATATTTCCACCACAATTGGTAGTCATACACTTGCTGCAAATAATGTAAATTTTGAAGACCCAATCCACCCGACTCAATCGGAGTACAGATCGAATCCCAAGAACGCCAATGATACCGACCGTTCCAAAGAAACTTGGCCATCTTTCGGTTCAATTAATCAACAACCCCTTTGGGCAACTGAGAGCTAGCAATAATATGAATAGGTATGGCATTAAGAACATACCTTATAAGCACAAGCCTTCCCGCCATAGATAATAACTTTGAAGACCACACATTCATTTTAGCATCAAAATGCTATAACCTAAATCCTATCTTAACTACCCCACTAATCACTCCCATCATTCCCTCAATCTCTTCCCCTAAATTAAAAATATCCCAAAATCCCCTCCCCACTACTCCCTAATTTTCGCCCATCTACCCAGAATAAACCCCAACCGTTATTCCCCACCCCAATTAAACCCCCACCCATTATTTCAGTAGCCATATTCGGCTACAACATTCAGAGAAGAAAAAAATGAATGAAGGATAGGGGAAAAAGGGTAAGGCACGACAGGAGCAAGGAGAAATAAGGAAAAGGAAAAGAGAAAGGAAGAAAGAGAGAGAAGGAGGAGAAGGAGAGTTGGCCACCCACATCAAATTCAACACCGCTTTTGTCACTGAGTTTGTATTCAAAAGGTAGGTTACCCTCCCGTCTGTCGGATTGCTTTGGATTCCCTCGCATTCTGTTTTGGGAATTATTTGATTATCACTGCATGTCTATCTTTTATATGTTTATCATGATTTCTTTATGTTTTGGTATGGAAATTTTGTGTTTGGCCTTAGATATAGATCACATAGCACAGAAATAGGCCGGAATGAGTTCAGTTTGTCACAAAACGCGCCTAGAGGCGGCGCATGTAACACACGCGCGGCGGGCCACGCGCGTCCCTGAGCGCCGCACGCAGTACACGCACTGACGTTGTCAGTTGCGTTAGGAGGAGGGCGTGAACTAGAGTCCAATATAATTGGTTTGGGGTAAATCGGAGTTAAAACCAAAAAGTTATGGATTTTTGAAATGAATTAGAAATTAAGAAAATAAAGAAATAAAAAAATAAAAAGAAAAGAAAAGAGGTGTCGGCTGTGATATGGAAAAAAATAATTAATATAATTATTATTTAATAATTTGAGAATAAAATAATGTAAAACAAAGTAATAAAAAAAGAATGTAGGCAGCCACGGAAGTAAGAAAGAATAAATAAATTTAATCAATAGAATAATGATGAACAAAGTAGTATAATTATTGTTTAATAAATAATAAATTAGAAATATAGTAAAAAAATAAAATAAAAAAGAAAAAAAGTTAGCCTCAGTAACTTAGGAGAAATAATAAATAAATAATATATGTATATTTATTTAATATGAAAATTAATAAATTTAGAAACTCATGAAATAAATTAAAATGAGCAAAAATAAAAGGAAAAAAAAGGAGGAAAAAGGAGAGAGAAGAAAATAAAATTAAAGCAAGAAAAAAAAATAGTAGGGGAAGATAAAAAATATTTAAATTAAAGATTTAAGTGTTTGAGAGCCTAGGAAAAATAAAATAAAGTGTAGAAAGCTAAAATAAAGTCTAAAAAGATAAAATAACGGTAGAAGATAAAATACAGTAACGAACCCCACGCAACATAGGGTAACTACGTAATATAGGTAATACGCAACATAGAACGGAGCATGCAACATAGGACAAACGGAAGTGTGCAAGTGTGACGCATTCATGGCACGAGCATTGCATTTGGCCTATGAGCCGTGTGGTCCTACGGGATGTGTGGCCTGACGAGGCGTGTGATGGGTGTTGGTAATAATGGTTACCTTCACCTAAAAGGACCCGGGACATGCATAGCATATCATAGAAAAGAAAGAGCATAGCGTGTGATATTAAATGACTGCGTGTGACACGGAGATAGAAGTGCATGCATCATGAAGTTGCGCATTGCATTTGTTATTGTTGAGATTATTGTTTATCTTGTTATTAAGTTGTTTCAGTGCTACGTTTTGGGATACGGATCGGGTCGGGTATGTGATATTTCTTATTTATGCTTTATCTGCTTTATTATTTATACGTTTATGTTTATTGCTTTATTTTTCTGCTACCTGCTTTACGTGCTTAATTGTTGCCCGACTTAGTATGTGACAATCCCTTTTGCGGGAGAGATGGGTAACCTACGAGTGACTCCCATCACTCACCCCCACCACCCCTCCACAGGTGATCAGGATTAAGAGTATATATGTTTATCGAGGCTGAGAAGAGTGAGCTGGGCACGAGAAGGGATCTTGTTGGCCAGGAGCTTGTTCTTGGGATAGTCAGATACACCTCCACCTAGGTTTATTGGTTGATTTTAGTATTTCATACTTGACTTAGTGGGTTTCGTCAACCCTTATACTGGATTTTATTCTGATGGATTTAATTTAATCAAGATGTTTATTTCTTTAATTATCATTTCCGCAAAAAATTTCTATGTCAGTTCTGACATGCAAAGAAGTTTGAACGACGCTTTGTAGTCCTCGTGGTAGGCTACGGCGGGTGCACTGTTCCCGATGCTAGGGTTCGGGAGCGCGGCGCTACAGGTGGTATCAGAGCCGAGGCTCCAGATCCGCCTCGGAAACGCAGGATTAACTAGATAACTTAGACATAAGCTACGATCTTTTTCCTAAAATGACGATTTTACCCTTAAGCAACAAAATAGGGTTAAGTGATGATCTTAGACTTAAGTTGTGATCGGGTTAAGGAGAGATTGAGCGTTCTTTCGTTTGCTTTAGTTATTTACTATTTTACCCATGAACCTCTACTTACAAACCCTAAGCTATCAGAAATTCCCAAAATACCTCCTAACTTACCCTGTATTTAAAGAAACATATTTTCCACCGTTCTAAAGTCTAAAACAATCCGACAAGACGTGAACAAGTCGGTAATAGAAGAAATGGTGGTGAGAACCACCAGAATCAGGGGATCATCCCTAAGCACTTGAAGTTGCCATAGTTACCATGACCAACACTTTAGCACAATAACACCAGCTGTTGAACTAGCAGACACCGCTTCCACCACCGCATGAGGACCAGAGATTCTTCTATAATGAGATGCAGAGGAGTGGTGGCACAACACAACTGACACCGCCGATCAATTGGATCTAATTTTGGAATGAGTTCAAGAGGAATTACACGCCGAGGGTATGATCTTCAAAGAATGGCTCCAGATTAACGGCGAAAAATGTAGATTTAGGCCGTGATATTAGAATTAAGTTACGATTTTTCTCCTAAGTCACAATCTTAGACATAAGTGATGATTTGAACATAAGCGATGATCATGAACATAAGTCACAATCTTAAGCATAAGTAACGATTCCGGTTAGGAGTTGACCTTGGACACACGTACTGAAGGTAGACATAAGCGTTGATTATACACTAAACATGATCTGAGAAATAAGACATGATCTTAGACTTAAGAAATGACGATACTAAGAGCAATCCTGAAAGTAAGTTATGACCTTAGACTTAAGGAGACGATTAGTTACGCAACACGTATACTTAGGGTATCCCATACGATTCTGCCTTATCTAAGTTGATCATAACTCTTTAAGCCGTAATCTTAGTAGCCCTAGTTGAATACTATATAATTAATTTGAATAAATTAAAATGTTAACCAGAACACCCTACTGCAGACGCTAGCGACATATTAATAGGTCAGGCAGTAACTCGGGCTGCATCATTGCAACGACATCATGGGACTCGGTACCATTATGGTAAAGTAAAACGGGCCCATATCCCTACTTAGACGGTAGCATCAAAGCAGACTTAGGTCTAAGTTAAGGCAATAGCTACTAAGAAATGAATTATTATAGTATGATGAATACTAAGAGATGATTTATGGAGAGATGATAGAAACTAAGTAATGATTCATAAGCATTATAATCAGTAGCGCTTAGTAAGAGAATCATACGAAGGAATTTATAGTCTAAGTTAAGATGTTGAATTTTAGAGTTATTAGTAGGACGACGATATTAGTCTCACAGAGATATTGACCGGTAGCAAAAGGTGTGAATTGGCTATAACAAGTGCATGGGAATAATGAATCGTTGCGACTTTCTAGTTAAGTGTTGACATCAAGACATTTGACTTGAAGTTAATAGGCTTGAATTAATAGATCAGGCATGAACAAGTAGTTGTTGCTTTTCATATGAGCTAGAATAAATTTAGTGGTTCAATAAGTAATAAAGTACAGTGGGTCAGTGTGGCACGCGGAAGCATGGTGAATTAGAACACCTTAAGTCGGTCGATAATTAGTGTGTCATGCTAGGATTGGACATTTAAGTTAAAGATTTTATCATGAGTAGACAAACGTTAGACTTATAAGAAATTGTACATAGGAGACCCTATCCGAAAAAGAGGATGACTTATATGATGATATGAAATAGTGGGCTGATATATTTTCAAACAGATAAATATTTTATATAAGCACGCACACCAATGTATAACCATATTTTAACAAGTACCTTAAAAATGTTGTTTTCAGAAATACCTTATTGAGTTTCATTTTTTTATATATAGTCTACCAACCTTTATAAGACAATTCATTTCCATACTTGTATATCAACATAAAATTTTTAGATCTTTTGATGACCCTAAAGAGGCGAAAGATTGTAAAATGTTGGTGTGCTTCCAAAAAAACGATGTGTTTAATTTCTTACACCATATTTCAAATTTCTATTTTTGTAACATCTATTTTTTTTAGTCAAAATTAATTGACGACCATCAATATCGCAAGCAGTTTATTTACTAAAGTGTTTTCGAAGTTATTTACCTGCTTGCGATAAACTTAACTTTTGTGAAGCCAAAGAGTAGTTTTCAAAATATATATATATTTTCTTTTAGAAAAACGAAAGTTACCGTACTCAAAACGTTTTATAAAACTTTACATTATCACGTTTTCAACTGTATTAATGTCATTTCACCAAAATACTTTGCGAACAAGTTATATCATCGTTTTTTATAAGAGGTCATTTGAAACACCACTTTGCGAAAACGAGTATATTATTTTGATTCTTGTTTAAAAAAGGAATGATATTATTTTAAAACAACTAAAGTTATATTTCAAATTATAACCATGTAGGTCACGTTTTTATTTAAAGAAAAGTATTGTCCATACACATATTTTGTATCTTAGGATGAGGATATTTTCAAAGAAGTAAGGGCATGATCATAGAGTTAGTTCGTGAGTATATAAGAATTGATTTCGAGGACTTGGTTTTGTGTAACAAGTACTATATTGGCGTACCTCAAGGATTTTAGTTTTGTTAATCATCTAGGAGGATGAATCATATATAATGAGTTAAGGATTCGAAATCGTAGACTGCGATAAGTGGAATGATACACGTCAAGCGATATAATATAAGTGGAAGTATGTACATACTAATTATAGATAATTAAGTTGAGGATAGAGCCTTATAAGGACTAGATCATCTTGTGAGATGCTAGTGTAATTTAATTGAATCATAGTAGAACACATTCTGAAAATACATACAGTTCAAGAGATGAGTCTTGTGAATAAGGCGTTAAGTCGAAGATTGTAGTACCCCTAAGAACTGATTTACAAAGATTGCTGATGACCGTAGAGATAAGTAAGTTATAGATCGATGATTGGGTTGTAGAACCTTTAGTATGAAGACAATACCCTTAAGGTGGATTCAATAATCATAAATTATGTAATGATTTTAATAAGCAAAAGGACAATGGGTCAGAAATTTCCCTATTGATGTACAAGAAATGATTTTGAGGCCTTAGCCTTTGGTAAAGAAGTGAAGTGGTTAGCGTGTTGGAAAACGCGAGTGATATTTAACTTGAACATTATCTAGGTGAATAGTTAAGTAGAGCTAAACTAAGTGTTGACTATGTAATACACAAGTTTCGATGACGAAACTTTTTGTAAGGGGGGTGGAATGTTGTGACCGTATATAAAAAAGAGATTTAATTAATCTTAAAAAATTAAAACCTAAATCCTATCTTAACTACCCCACTAATCACTCCCATCATTCCCTCAATCTCTTCCTCCTAAATTAAAATATCCCAAAATCCCCTCCCCACTACTCCCTAATTTTCGCCCCTCTACCCAAAATAAACCCCAACCGTTATTCCCCACCCCAATTAAACCCCCACCCATTATTTCAGTAGCCATATTCGGCTACAACATTCAGAGAAGAAAAAAAATGAATGAAGGATAGGGGAAAAGGGTAAGGCACGGCAGGAGCAAGGAGAAATAAGGAAAAGGAAAAGAGAAAGGAAGAAAGAGAGAGAAGGAGGAGAAGGAGATTTGGTCACCCACATCAAATTCAACACCGCTTTTGTCAGTGAGTTTGTATTCAAGAGGTAGGTTACCCTCCCCTCTGTCGGATTTCTTTGGATTCCCTCGTATTCTGTTTTGGAAATTATTTGATTATCACTGCATGTCTATCTTTTATATGTTTATCATGATTTCTTTATGTTTTGGTATGGAAATTTTGTGTTTGGCCTTAGATATAGATCACATAGGATGGAAATAGGCCAGAATGAGTTCAGTTTGTCAAAAAACGCGCCTAGAGGCGGCGCGTGTAGCACACGCGCGGCGGCCCACGCACGCCCCTGAGCGCCGCGTGCAGTACACGCACTGATGTTGTCAGTTGCGTTAGGAGGAGGGCGTGAACTAGAGTCCAATATAATTGGTTTGGGGTAAATCGGAGTTAAAACCAAAAAGTTGTGGATTTTTGAAATAAATTAGAAATCAAGAAAATAAAGAAATAAAAAAATAAAAAGAAAAGAAAAGAGGTGTTGGCTCTGATATGGAAAAAAATAATTAATATAATTATTATTTAATAATTTGAGAATAAAATAATGTAAAACAAAATAATAAAAAAAAGAATGTAGGCAGCCATGGAAGTAAGAAAGAGAAATAAATTTAATCAATAGAATAATGATGAATAAAGTAATATTATTGTTTAATGAATAATAAATTAGAAATACAGTAAAAAAATAAAATAAAAAAAGAAAAAAAAGTTAGCATCAGTAACTTACGAGAAATAATAAATAAATAATATATGTATATTTATTTAATATGAAAATTAATAAATTTAGAAACTCATGAAATAAATTAAAATGAGCAAAAATAAAAGGAAAAAAAAGGAGGAAAAAGGAGAGAGAAGAAAATGAAATTAAAGCAAGAAAAAAATAGTAGGGGAAGATAAAAAATATTTAAATTAAATATTTAAGTGTTTGAGAGCCTAGGAAAAATAAAATAAAGTGTAGAAACCTAAAATAAAGTCTACAAAGATAAAATAACGGTAGAAGATAAAATACAGTAACGAACCCCACGCAACATAGGGTAACTACGCAATATAGGTAATACGCAACATAGAACGGAGCATGCAACATAGGACAAACGGAAGTGTGCAAGTGTGACGCATTCATGGCACAAGCATTGCATTTGGTCTATGAGCCGTGTGGTCCTACGGGACTGTGGCCTGACGAGGCGTGTGATGGGTGTTGGTAATAATGGTTACTTCAACTAATATGACCCGGGACATGCATAGCATATCTTGGAAAAGAAAGAGCATAGTGTGTGATATTAAATGACTGCGTGTAACGCGGAGATAGAAGTGCATGCATCATGAAGTTGCGCATTGCATTTGTTATTGTTGAGATTGTTGTTTATCTTGTTATTAAGTTGTTTTAGTGCTACGTTTTGGAATACGGATCGGGTCGGGTATGTGATATTTCTTATTTATGCTTTATTTGCTTTATTATTTATATGTTTTTGTTTATTGTTTTATTTTTCTGCTACCTGCTTTACGTGCTTAATTGTTGCCTGACTTAGTATGTGACAGTCCCTTTTCGGGAGGGACAGGTAACCTACGAGTGACTCCCATCACTCACCCCCCACCACCGCTTCACAGGTGATCAGGATTAAGAGTATATATGTTTATCAAGGCTGAGAAGAGTGAGCTGGGCTCGAGAAGGGATCTTGTTGGCTGGGAGCTTGTTCTTGGGATAGTCAGATACACCTCCACCTAGGTTTATTGGTTGATTTTAGTATTTCATACTTTACTTAGTGGGTTTCGTCAACCCTTGTACTTGATTTTATTCTGATGGATTTAATTTAATCAAGATGTTTATTTCTTTAATTATCGTTTCCGTGAAAAATTTCTATGTCAGTTCTGACATGCAAAGAAGTTTGAACGACGCTTTATAGTCCTCGTAGTAGGCTACGGCGGGTGCACTGTTCCCGATGCTAGGGTTCGGGAGCGGGGCGCTACAAATGGTGCACAGTATGAAGCCCTGTTGATTCCTTTATATAGAAACGAGCCAAGTTATTTGATTGGTAAGGAGGCAAGTCTCATACCTAGGACATGTGCCGCACGACTGCCTGCAACTACAGATCCCACCACAACTTGACTTTTATGATAATTTACTAATTGTCCAGACGCAGCTTGATAAACCGTCAAGAAATCCCGAAAACATGCTAAATTGCAGGCCGAACCATTAAGGAAAATCAAAAGATCGTCAGCGAATCCTAAGTGAGAAATGGAAGACGTTCTACCTATTTGAAACCCCCGAAGCGTTCCTGCCTCCATCATAGTATTTAGGCCGCGAGAAAAACCCTCTGAGGCCAGTATGAATAACAACGGGGACAGAGGGTCCCCTTGTTTAACCCCACTTCCCACTGAAAAGAAACCGATGGGTTTACTGTTTTTGATTAGTGAGCAACGTGTAGCTCGAAGATTATTCAACACAAGCCAAACAAATCTCGGATGAAATCCCATCTTATGCAGAAGCCATTCCATATATGACCAACTTACTCGGTCAAATGCCTTTGCCATGTCCAGCTTTACCATTACATTACCACCTCTGGTCGGCCGATCCATAACATGAATCATCTCTTGTGCCAGAAGGATTTGCTCCGTTATACCTTTGCCTGCCATAAAGCCTGCCTGTTGTGGTGATATTAGTCTTGGCAAAAAAGATGGTAGTCGGGTGGCGATTAACCTAGTGATCACTTTGGCAATAAAGTTTACTAGGCAGATCGGTCGAAAATCGGCAAGTGTCCGTGGGACTGTATCTTCGGAATCAACGTAATCATCACCGAAGCCATTTGAGAAGGAACATGTATGCCCAAGAAAAATTCTTGAACTGCATGAAACACATCATATTGTATTGTTGTCCAAAATTTTCTGTAGAAGGAGCCTGGGTAGCCATCAGGGCCAGCCACACTAGTAGGATTAAGGTCCCAGACTACTATCTTTACTTCAGGTAACGTAGGCATCACCTGTAAAGCCAAATTATCCTCCTCGAATAATGTTCGTGGTATGTGCTGCAAAATGGGGTCAGCAGCACCCTCCGAATCCGTAGAGAATAACTGCTGAAAATAGCAAACTGCTTCCGATTCTATATCCAAGGATGTACAACATTCCTCTCCATTCTCCCGGAAGATTCGTCGTATATTTTGATGTTGCCTACGATCTTTAACCGTTTGGTGGTAAAAGGCCGTATTGGCATCACCTTCTTGAATCCATTTTACATTCACCTTTTGCTTCCAATACAGTAATGCCCTGGACTGTGCAAACCAAAGTTGGGCTACACTATGATGATAAAGCTGATGATGTTGGTCTGTTCCAGAATTATCATAATCATGCTCTCGTTTAGTAGCTTCCTCCTCTGCCCTTGCTACCGCATCAAAAATATTTCCAAAAATCTCTTTATTCCATTGCCGTAGATGCGTTTTTAAACGGCGCAATTTATCAGCGAAACCCCACATGCCTCCAAATGTAGAAAATGACTGCCAAAGGCTGCGAACTAGATTATCAAATTCCGGATGAGTAGCCATTACATCAAGATAGCGAAAGCTAGAAGGAGCACGAGACATTTCATAATCACAAGTTAAGAGAATGGGCGAATGATCAGATGTTGCACTATTAAGATGTACACTGTGCGAAGCAGGAAACATATCCATAAAAGGCATTGAACATAAATACTGACCTAACCGACGGCATACTCGACCCAGACCTCTGCCGTCACCCCACGTGTAAGTTGAGCCTTGAATTGGAATAGACTGTAGAGAGCAATCAAAAACCATATCATTGAAATCCTGTAAGGAGTGTAGAGTTGGAGCAGAACGTTCCTTATGTGTGTGTGTATATATACACATATATATTTGACATGGAATAAATATTTTTGTACATATTTATGGATATAAGAGGCATAAAATAAAGTATGATAGAAAATATGGTTACTTTATGTATATTATATGAAATATGATAGTATATAGGAAGGTATACTAAATTAGGGCTTTTGGCCTTTTTATTAAGTGTAAGATGGTGATTATCATGACTTAAGTATTGGATTAGGTACATATATAGATTGGTTTAAGGATATGATGATATGAGAATTATTGGAGTATTTATATAGGTTATATGGAATGGAAATAGTGGTATTTGCATACATGTTGCATTACACAAAATGTTTAACAGTTTACGATATCGTATTGATTTTTACTGTGTACGGACAGTTCATGGCATTGGTGTGATATATGTGTACGGACAGTTTATGACATCGTTTGAGTTTTACTGTGTACGAACAGTTCATGGCATCAGTGTGAATTTACTGTGTACGGACAATTTATGACATGGTTATTTATCATTCATCGTTATAGAATTTTTATGGAATGATTTTAACAGACATCGTATTGTAGTATCATCGCATTTATATGACTCGTACAAGGTCTTGATGTATTTATATGGAGAGACTAAGTATGATGACATCGTAGACTTGGATTGAGAATCTATGTATTGATATATTTGATACAGATGTTTTCTAGAGAGATGATCGTATAGTATGCTACCTTGATAGAGATATCATATACATGTTCTTTATTTATCTTTTGTTATAGCCATCGTATGGCATGACTTGTTTTATATGTTCTATGGAAACGATATGTATAGTTAGATTACAGAATATGGATATGACTTGATGTTTAATCGTACTGTGTATGGACAGTCGTACTGTGTGTGGACAGTTTTATGACATCAGTTTTAATCTATCGTTCATCGGTTTGATATACATGATAGTGGCATTTACTAGAGATATGATTGTATAGAACCTTTACTTGATAGAGAATACATGTTACATGTTATTTATTTATCTGTGTGTTATGCACTTTATTTGTTAAATTGGAGACACGCTTCATTATGTTCTTGTTTATGCAGTATTATTTCTTAACTTGTCTCCTCATGTATGATCCACATAAAGTATCTAGTCAGACTACTTGTTGGGTGATTTTATCGCTCATACTTGCCTTATCACTATTTGCAAAGAACAGGAACCACTATATGGGTTATTGATGATGAGTCCAGATAGAGTATCAGTATCAATACAGTATGATGAGAGATTAGTTTTGAAGACGTGAGTCATTTGATTATTATGTATTTAGAGAAGTTTAGGGTAATTACAATAACATTTGTACATAATTGTAATGTAAAGTACTACATTCGATTGCGTTTTGTCTATGTTACGTTGCTTCCACTTATCGATTCATTATTCATATTGACATGCACATGTATAGTATCGACGCCTTGTACTTCTTGTAGCAGAGTACGGCGGATATACCTAGCCGAAACCCTAGTTTCGGGCGGGACCGCTACAGGTGGTATCATAGCTTACACTCTAAATCAACTGTAGACACATAAAGTAAACAACGACATGAATTTAAGAAGTGATCTTAGAAATTAAGAAATGATCGTACATGTAAGCAATGATTTTAAACGAGAGTGACAGCCTTAGTCTAAGCCAACTAGAACGATATAGAGTTCGACTGTCAAAAGAACTTTACGTTATTTAACATAGGGTTATTTTGAAACTCTGGCCCTTAGAAATATTTATGATAAGACGATCTTGAACTTAAGAAATGATCTGAACCATAGGGAATGATTTTTAGAAATTAAGTCACAATATTCAATTTTCAAACGAATAACTATTTTAGAAATGATCGTAATCTTAGTAAAAGGTAATGTGTTTAGACTTAGGATAGGATTATATGAAAAATAAAGTCACCTCTACCTTGGGTAAGCTGTTAGAATCAAGATTACCTATCTTGCCTAAGTCATGATGTGTAGTAGAACGATAAGTACTAAGAAACAAATTATTGGCGTGATGATTAGTAGATTTTATCAAAGAAATGGTACAACGAATTTACAACTAGGGTTAAGATGATGAAATTAGAAATTTCAGAATATGTCAAAAATATTAGTCATAATAGGGATGTAAATCCATAGCGATAAGCATACAATAATATAGGAAAAGATAACAAAAGGATAAGTTAGTGCATATCGTGGGTTAATGATTAATTTCAAGGAACGTCAAATTATCTGCATAGAATTAGTAAGCGTAAGTTGAATTCAAGTAGCATGATTAATTAGCAGTTGATATTGAGTAAGATTTAACCGGGTTAAGGATAACGGTTAAAATAAGTAAGTACGAAAGTTCGCATAACGCGTAGATGCATGAGGATGTAGAAGATCATAAGCCGGATAATGGAAAGTGTACTCAATAGGAATTTAAGGGGAAGATATTGTCATAAGTCGATGGATATTAATTTTGTTAAATACCGGAAGAAATAAGGATCAGATCATAGAATAAGGTCAACAATAAACGAGAATGGATTCCGAATATCAGGGTTATAGTGGAACAAAGTACAGTTAAACTATTAGGGGACTCGCTAGAAATTTGGGGATAGTAAATACTAGGTTGAAGGATGTATGATTAAGCGAGGACAATAGAATTTAATTATTTGAAATTCCTCACAGTAAAATCGATACGATCCCTAAGTTTCGAGGACGAAACTTTTTATAAGGAAGAGAATCTTACGACCCGCATTTCTGGGTCAGTAGAAAAGCAATAAGATAATAGAAAAAAAAATGATATGGTTAGAGTTTAATAGGACATCAGTAGTATGTATCGAGGTTAGAAACGCTTAGAAAAATAACCGAACGATAAGGTAACCAATATATTGATATGCGACGAAATTCGTTAACGAACGTTATGATTTCGTCATGAGATTTAAAATAATACGAATATGTTACAACTTAAATATTAGGATAAAGTAAACCAAAATAAAATACGTGACACAAGGACAGGGATAAGAAATTTTTGGTTAAAAAAATACCCCAACAAAATACCAAGTGGAGAAAATTATGTAGAAATCAAATGATAGTATTTTGTCCTATTCTAACCACTCCCACTCAACTTTTTGGGCTTTCTCTTAGCAAGAAAGGAAGACAAGGTTTTTGTCTTCTTCAACCAATTATACCTTATTTTCTTCTACCCAAAAACTTACACCATCTTACACACTTATTACACCCTTTTCTTACACTCTCAACAAATCCCCACCACTCCTCCCAACACCTTTGTACCGGTCATTCCATAAGAAAAAGAAGTAGATATTGTGTTTAATTTCAACCACTAGAAACCATTATTTATCCCACCAAAAAGCCTTCCATTATTACATTTTCCCACACGTTTCTTACACTCCTCTTACACATTCCAATCAACCCAACCACTCTGTTTAAAACCCACATGGATGGCCTCCCTAGTCAAACATGGATGAAATACCTTATTGTTTACTCCACCCTCTTACACTTTCAATCACCATCATTCTTCCTTCCAATTTCCTTCAAACATCCAATCTTCTTTCCATGACTCATAATAGTCATCCACTTCTCTTTTGTTCTTTTGACCGCCGCCCTCCATTCAAAGAAGAAAGATTTTCTTCAACACTACACTCCATTTTCCTATAATATCAAGACAAATTTCATCATTCTTGCCTCTTAGCCTTCAAATCTTCCTAAATTGTCTTCATCCACTCCTTATTTCCTTCATTTGGACTGCCCCCTACAAGACAAATAGAGATATTTTCTTCTCCTTTAACCATTTCTTCATTCCATCTTCTTATAAGATTACTAACCACTCTTCCATCTGCTCCCATCTTTTCCATCAACTCTTTAATCTCATGACGAACTCTTCTTATCACTCCAATCAACTCCAAAACCGTCCCCTTCCCCCTCTCCTACTCACTTTCACCTTCAACTTATTTTATCCTTTAAACACTCTCCCTTCTTCTCTCCAAAGGAAGAACATGGCTTCCAAGTTCTTCCTCACCCTTACATAGCCGAAATTTTTAAGGGAAGAGAACCAAGAAACCCTTTCTTCTTCTTCTTCTCATTTCATACTAGTGAACCTTCATCTTCAAGATACCTCCTTTTCATCTTCATGAAAAGAAAAAAAAGTCTTCGAACTTAATTTTTCCACCATGGCCGAAAGTTTCCAAGGCTAGAACAAGAAGTGATTTTCTTCTCTTCATCTCATACCCAGACAAAAGAATGACTAAAAACATCCTCCTTCGTTTCAAGCAAAAAGCCCGAAAGTTTAGGGCTGGAAAACCAAGGTGTAGGAAGGTAAGAATTTCATGTAAGATAATTTGATATTTCTCCATTTATACATTTCTCTAACATGCTCACTAACTCTCCATTTTGGGTGTTAAAACCGTGGCCTTCAAGAAGGAAAAAGAGAAGGTTTTTTTCAATGCAAGTGAAGAAATCTTCACTTTCATACTAAGTTTAAGTGATAAAGGCAAGTACTCTTCCTAGATCTGTCATGGATTTTCAAAAATCTATGTATTTATGTTCATACAAAGTTGGATCATTCATGATATATGTTTAAGGTTTTTGTATCAAGACTATGTAAAGGCTATATGTTCTAAGTGATGTATAAAGTGTGATATAAAGTATGTATATATATTCGGCCACCTTGAAGAAAAATAGACTTATGCGTGTAAATCAAATGAAATGAACACTCATATGCAGTATATGTAAAAGTTAAAGAAATAAAATGAATATATAAGATATGTTAAGAAAAGATTACTTAGAAGACATTTTTATGCACGTGTTCATATGTTTTTCATAAAGATCATCATTTATGTGTTTATTTATGATTATGATTTTTATGAACTTTTGTGTTCTTAATTTAGCATGTTATGAGGCAATCATATTCATGTCTAAGATTTGATAGCTTTATGTATTTTATGATGATTTACGAGACATTATGTTGATGAAACAAACTTGCATATAGCTGGAATAAATATCAAGGCAAGATATACGTAAAAGATGTGATAGAGAAAAGAATTTATGTGACATATATACACTTACATGTATTCGGCCATAAAGCCAAGAATGGAGGAAAGAATTAATATTATGACATGTTATAAGTATAAATACGTGTGATATAAAAAGAAATGGTGATAAGAGTAAAATATAGAATAAACAAATATGCTATAAAAAAGAAAGTATAAGCATATCTATATGTATATAATCGGCAAAGGATAAAAAGAGAAGAAAGAATAAACTTTATGACATAATATAAATATAAATCTGTAAGTCACGAATATATATATAGTCATAATATAAAAATACGGAATAAAGAAGTGTAATATAAGAAAAGGGGAGTATAGATATGTATATATCGTGTAATATATGTAAAAGGGAATTATGGATATATATATATATATATATATATATATATATATATATATATATATATATATATCTGTGTGTGTGTGTGTGTACATCTATATTTTGGCCAAAAGGTATTTTGGGTATTTGTATGTGTACACATGGCTACTATATATATTTTGACATGGAATAAATCAATTGATACATGGTTATGAACATAAAGATGTATAAAATAAAGTATGACAGAAAATAAGATTACTTTATATATATACTTATGAAATATGAAAGCTTATGAAAAGGAATATAAGATTAGGTTTTTTGGACCTTTTTATTAAGTATAAGATGGATATTTTAAGAAAATATTTGATGGATAAAATTTACCAAAAATGGGCTGTTTGGCCAAAAATATAAAGAAGGAAAAGAATATGCAAATTTCATAATTTAAGTTATAGATTAAGTACATATGTAATAAGTTTTAAGTATATGATAATATGAGGATACTTGGATATAGATATATGTTGAATGTACTAAAATCAGAGGCATTGCATACATGTTTTCATTTCATGAAAAGTTTTCGTACGTAATGAATTATATTGACAAGACGATTGATTCCATCGACACATGGTTATATGATATGATATGTTTTGGAGGCCGTCATGACACCGATCGACGATGGTGGTGGTCATGGGCATATAGTATGTTATCGATGACCGGAAGCCGGCATGACATTAGAACATAAGAGAGGTTGGTGTCATAGGTATATTGTACCATACTGTTACAGTTATAGTTTGGCCGAGTGTAACATTTTTTTTCAGGAGAAGGGATCTCCGCCATGTCGACATCACCATTAGATGCCATGTACATATGATGTAACACCATGTGGACTCATCGGGATTCATAGTTGTACATGATGACTATATGAAGAATCATTCGGTATGTCATGCGATATCGTTCTTACGTATGGTAAGTGCTATAGCTATCATATGACATGACATGTTTTGTATGTTTTATGGAAATGATATGTATAGATAGATTACAGAATATGGACACGACATGATGTTTTATTGTACTGTGTATGGACAGTTTTATGACATCGGTTTTAATCTATTGTTCATCGTTATCATATATGATAGTGGTCTTTACTAGACATATGATCGTATATAACTTTTATATAGAGATATACATGTTACATGTTATTTATTTATCTGTATGTTATGCACTTTATTTATTAAACTGGAGACGCGCTTTGTTACCTTCTTATTTTTGCATTATAATTTTCTTAACACGTCTCCTCATACATGATCCACATAACGTATCAAGTCGGACTACTTGTTGGGCGATTACATTTATCACTCATACTTGCCTTATCACTATTAGCAGAGAAGAGGTACTATTATATGGGTTATTGAGGATGAGTTTAGATAGATTACCAGTATCAATACAATATGCTGAGAGATTGCTTTGAAGACGTGAGTCATTTTATTATTATGTATTCAGAGAATTTCAGGGCTATTATAGGATGATTTGTATAGAATTGTAACGTGATGTACTACATGTCGATTGTATTTTTTTATGTTATGTTGCTTCCGCCTTATCGATTCATTATTCATGTGGAGATGCACATGTATAGAATCGACGCCTTGTACTTCTTGTAGTAGAGTACGGCAGGTGAACTGGGCAGAAACCCTAGTTTCGGGCGGGGGCGCTACATGTCGGGTATGCTACTCCGGAGAAAGGATATCGGTGCTACAATCCCACTACTCGTCGCATTCACGTCACTATAGACTACACTTTCCTTGAATCTGAATATTCTTATGATTCCCATTCTCTGGCCCTGGGGGAGTCGTCAGGGGAGCCATGACTGGTTACATAACTTCAGGGGCTCAGAGACTGTCCAGCAATGGCAAGTAGATAGCGCCACTGAGTAGACTTCTGATGACGTGAAAGGACTAAAACGCCAAGTCCCACCAGTGACCCTCTTTTTGTGAGTGTTCTTCCAGAGGTAAGTGAAGTTTTCACTCATAACATATTAACTATAATGAGCCTGCTGCTTTACATGGTCTAGAAGGTCCTGATGTCCCTTCTAAGCAATAGTTGCAGGTTCTTCCTCCAAATGAAAATAGAGGGGTCTCGCCCCAAAGGTACTCGCAGGAATGCACGACCTGGTCCTCTAGATATCCGGTGAATTTCCTCAAGGAGAGCTGGCAAAAGGTTTATTTACCTCTCTATGCCTCGAGGCACTACCACGAACGCTCGAGGAAGCGAACAAAAGACCTTAGTTACGAGAAGCAATGAATGTAGAAAAAGAGGCGTTGAAGAAAAATGAGACGTGAGAGAAGTGTGTGCTACCAAAAGGAAAAGAACTGTGGGATGCCAATGGATTTTCACGGTCAAGCACATGGAACAGTTGAACTATACAAGACAAGACTAGTTGCAAAAGGGTACATGCAGACGTATGGAATCAACTATTTAGAGACCTTTTCTCCGGTTGCGAAGATTGACACGATCAGAGTCTTGTTCTCATTAGCGGCAAATAAGGACTGGCCCTTTCACCAGTTTGATGTAAAAAATTCCTTTTTACACTAAGAGATAATAGAAGAAGTTTATTGGAGGCACCGCCTCGATTCTAAGAAGAGTTTCAAGGTAATAAGGTCCGTCGGCTTAAAAAGGCCCTTTATGGACTAAAACAGTGTCCATATACGTAGCTTGGAAGGTTTATAGTTGTTGTGAAACAGAGTGGGTATAGTCAGAGTAACGCATATCACACTCTCTTCTTCAAACAAAGGGGAAAGCTAGTAACTTGCCCAATTATCTATGTAGACAATATGATTATTATAGAAAGTTATTAAGAAGAATGTCAGAGCTTCGGAAGAGGTTGTATGCCGAATTTGAAACGAAGGACCTAGAGGACTCAAGAACTTTTTAAGAATCGAGGGTCTTCGGTCAAACAAGGGGATCTTCATAGCACAAAGGAAGTATGTAATGGACTTACTAACGGAGGATGGGATGCTAGATTACAAACCGAGAAAGGTTCCAATGACAACAAACCAGAAAATAAGAATCATAGAAGGAGTACCGCCAGTAGCGTATGAACAGTATCAGAGATTGGTGGGAAAACATATATAGCCTGATACACGACCAGTTATTGCGTATGTCGTCGGGGTTGTAAGACAATTCATGCACAAGACGCAAGCAAAGCATTTTAAGGCTATCGTTTGTATTGTAAGGTACATGAAGGGCTCCCTGGGGCATGGATACTCTTCAGAAAACATGGCCATCTCGATATATAGGTAAATATCAATGCGGACTGAGTAGACAACCTCAATGATAGGAGGTCTACTTTGAGGTATTTTGCACTGGTTGATGGAAATTTAGTCATTTAGAAGAGCAAGAAACAGAAAGTGGTTGCATTGTCAAGCGAGAGGCAGAGTTCAGAGGAATTGCTAAAGGAGTCATAGAGGTCCTGTGGCTGAAGAACCTGTTGCAAGAGTTGGGTTTTCCGCTTAGGTGTTTGGTACAACTAAAGTGTGATAAAAAGGCCTCAGTTAGTATTTCAAAGAATCCTGCACAGCAAGACCGAACTAAACACATCGAAGTAGACAGACACTTCATTGAAGAAACAATTGAGAGGGGCATCGTCAAAATTCTGTTTGTATGTTCAGAAGATCAACTTGCTGACATACTTACTAAAATAGTGACTAGAAATGTGTTTGAGTCGACGCTAGGCAAGTTGAACCTTGAAGACTTCTTCAACATGAAGGGGAGGGTTAAAAAGAATCAAATCGAAGATGTTATCATAACCTAAAGACTTATGTCTAGAGTATTATCATATCATATCATGTTATTTTGTTATTGCATTTAAATGTATACCATAGATAGTGTGTAGACTTGGCTATAAATAGGACATGTGTACTATTCTATAAATCAATGAAATACGACTTTCAATCCTAAAAGACTTTTCTACAAAGAATTTGGTTTAGGCTTATTGGAAGTATAAGGTTTCAGCCAAGGGAAACACAAACAACCAAGAACCTTGAGTTTATTATAGCTAGATATTTGAGAGAGAAATTGAGCGCAAGACCCGAATGCGCATATTTCTTTTTTTTAAATATTAAAAAAATACTTGAGTGTTGTTGGAGGAGAAATCAATAATTGATCTGGAAAGATGATTAATTTGATAAACTGTGGTCTGAAAAGCATAGGACCAATATATGTGTGGTAGTTTAGCTTGATGCAAAAGGTTAGCCGAGTATCCATTATATGATTACTGCGTCTTTCAGCAATACTATTATGTTCACGAGTCTAATGTGATGGAGACCTTCAGTTTCTTGAATATCTTTCAAGGCAGTGTATTCTCCTCCATCTTAATAAACAATACCTAAATGACTGTTAAAATAATTTTTCACCAGTGTTCGGAACAAAAAATTTTAAAGACATTAGATTTGCGACGTGGAGGATAAAGCCAAATATCAATGTAAAATGTTAAACAAAAACAACATAATAGCAGAAACCAGTAACAGATCTAACAGGGGCCACAAACATCAATGTAAATGAGATCAACACGGCCAGTACTAGTTAAAGTACAATCGCCAAACGAAAGACATTGGCTTTTATTTCAAGACAAAGTTCACAAACAAAAATTGGAGATATAACGGAAGGAACCAGAACCAACAAGAGACTTTTTACTTTGGGAGGAAGGATGACCAAGCTGAGCAAGCCACATTGTTGGACAAAAAGAAGAATGGACATGGAAGCCTACATTTAAGGTTATTATATGGGATACTTCCCTTTGATTTCTTGATATTCGGGTAATACAAATTTGCATTTCACTCAAAAAAATATGTTGAATGACCCTGTTGCAATGGCTGATGGAAGATAAAGATTCATTTTAGATAGAGATTGATTTTAAGATGTGATTTGGTCGTAATAAAACAAATGAAATCATATCACGTCTTATTCTTTAATCGTTGTAATCATTATACTATAGATAAAATGCAAGTGTAGTTATAAATTGAACCCATTGTAAAGCTTACACTCAATCAAATACGAATTTCATTCCTGAAATTACTTTTCTACATGGTATCAGAGTAGTGATTCTGATCCAACCGAAAACAATTGATCCAAAAAAAAGAGATAAAAAAGGGGAAGGGAAAAAATCTGTACAAGAATTCAGACACTTCCCCTGGGTGATTCATCACTGTTCCAATATACCATTCTCGACAAATAGCCTTAAGATCGTCAGACAAAATGTCCGGCAACCAAGGCAAAGGAAAGTTGACAAGAGTGGGTTGGCCATCCAACTGGTCAACTTACTCAAAAAAAACCCCAGCACTCAAGTTATGCAATTGGATAACTTATCACTGGGTATAAAATTAAACAGTGATAATTACCAATTATGGACAACCCTCATCAGAAAAGCAATTGGCAAACGAGGCCGTAGCGCATAGCTCATAGGAATTCCACCACCACCGGCGGCCACTGACCCGGTGTTTACTCAGTGGGAAATCAATATCCACAGTGTGTTCACTTGGCTTATACAAAATATAGAGCCCACTCTCGTGAACAATGTCTTATATTACCTGATAGCAAAAGCGTTGTGGGACAGCTTGGCAGTCACATATAGAGCTGGCACTGACTCTTTGCAGGTATTTGTCTTGTATAAGAGGCATTCTAGAGATTTGTGGAATAAACTCCAGAATATTTGGATGGAAATTGACTGATGGGACCTGAATCCCATGAGAGACCTCGAAGAGATTACAATATACAAAAAATAAAATTCAAGAAAAAAGACTAAATGCAGAGACTATTTCAACTTCTAATGGCAGTAGATGACAAATTCGACATCATCCGGTGGGGCTCTTAAAAAGGGAGCCCCTACCGCAGGTGGAAGAGGCATGCTCGGCCATTAGAAGAGAGGATAAATGTATGATGATATTGAGTGGGGGTCCCTTAGTCCAAATGGAGACATCACAGGGAATAGGGCACGGATTGAAGTTCTGTGGATGGACTAAAAGGGCGTCACCGGTCATCCCGTTCGCAACAATCATTGCAGGGTGATGCAAAAGATGACAAGAGCCAACTCTATGCACCCATTGTGGTTGGCGAAAACATAGGAAGGACGAACATTTCGAGGTAGTGGGTGGGAGTCTCAAGGGTAGAAGAAGCTACCCAGAGAGACAGACAGCCCCACACCGAGGTGCTACTGCGGTGAGCACTATAGTGGGTACCAACGCAGGTGGCGGCGCACGCAGCGCTGGCGGTGAAGCTCCTAGCGACGGGCTTGACCAAGAAGGCGAGGAAGATGGAGAAAAAGGGGGCAGCCAAAAGTGGGGAGAAGAAGAGGGAGGCCGAAAATGGAAAGAGTGGAGAAAGGTTGGGGTTTAAATACCCAATTCTTTTTTCATGAGTTTCCCATTTTATCTCTGAAAAATAAAAAAATTACTTCCCTGCCATAAAACAATTACAAAATATAATCTACCTGGCCAAACATATTCTCAAAATACAATGTCTGCACAAACTATTACCTAGACTGATCTACCAGTTACTAGTTATTCTGATAGTAGCCCACCTGCACAAACTAATTACCAAAATACCCTCAGCCGCTCAAAAGTGACCAAAGAACATTCCGAGTGGATCCTAGGTTATTGGGCCACTGATAATATGACATGATCCTCGTGACTTCTTTGTTATATAAATATATCCCCACTTTTGTCTTTTGTAGAACATTCATTTGAAGGAGATCATTGGGTGTGGCACTGAGCGCGATGGTCTGTAGTATGTTGACGAGGTCGTTCAACAGGGTCAGTATATGCTTCCCACATGATGGTCCATCAATAGCTGTGGTTATGACAGCATCGTCTGGGTCACCCTTTCTTTGGTTATCTTAAATTTCTTTTTCCCAATTTATTTATGAGTCAGATACATAGTTTGTCATGTGAAACTTGCATTTGTGTCAAACAGCACAAGAGTACTTTTTGACCTAATAATACATGTGTTGATAGTTGTTTTTCTTTGGTCCACTCTAATATTTGGTGTTATGCCCCGCACCCTCCGTAGAATAATTAAAAGATAAAGAAGGAATTAAATGAGCTTAATGACGGTCAACGGTAATGAATTACGAATTAAGTATTAGGATTAATTGGCATTTAATGAAGGATTAAATATTAGAATTAGATTGTATTTAATTTTAGAATTAAATATTAGGAACTTATCCTTTAAGATAAATAAGAAAATAGGATACAATTTAGAAACTCAAAATTTTCCCCTTTCCATATAAAAACTGAGGAGCGTCAGTTTTTCATAGAAACCGACGCATCCATTCCCATAGGCGACTTGGCCTCTCCAGCCCTAGACGAAGGAAACTTCAAGATCTTCCATCCAATCCTCTTCCGTTCTTCAAATCTTCTTCGAGTAACCAAAGGCAAGTAATCTACTTATAAGTTCTTACGATTTGTGAAAGAAAAAGGGCCTATTTTGATATCAAATTGGATCACCATGTAGTAGTTTCTTTCCGTGAATCTATATGTGACTTACGTGTTTTGATTTTGAGACTTGGCCATTATTGTTGAAAAATTGTTCGTTGTTGTTGTTGTTGTTTATGTGAGATCATGTAAATCCCAATCCCTTGAGCCCTACTTGGTTGATAATGGCGGTTGAAGGGAACGGAGAGTGAAAAGATTAGATTTTTGGGCTTGATTTGATGAATACTTTGAGTGCTAGGCTTGAATCCATGAATCGTATGTTAAAGGTGTTGTCTTGGGTGAATTAAGGATGGATTGATAGTGAGAAATAGGCTTGGAATGGTTTGGAAGGAAGTTGGGATCGAATTGGGGGTGTTTTCTGCAGTTTCTGCAGAAAACTGCAAAATGGGATTCTGGAACAGGGACGTTGATCGATCGACGTATAGTAAGTGAGGGGATGACGTGCATCAAATGGACGTCGATCGATCGACGTAGATTGAGTGAGAGTTCGACGTCCCTCAGATGGACGTCGATCGATCGACGTCAGGGTATGACGTACGTCGATCGATCGACGTTAGGGTATGACGTGCTGCAGTTTTGTGGAAAAGAGAGGGAAGGAAGGGGGAAGCTAGGGGACCCTTGGTGTGATCTTAGGGACTTCTTAGGACCTGATTGAAGATAGTATAAGTCTTGGGAACATGAATTAAGAGGATGAATCAATTGTGGAGAATTCAAAGGGTATTTGAATCTGATTTCAACGTGAATGACCTAAGGGGTTAGGAATGAATGTATTTGGCTTCGCAAAGCACAAAAGAAAGATGTGAGGGTTCTTACATTGGCTTTTGAGTTCTAGAATCAATGTTTAGGTGATGTCGACCTGTCATGAAGATTAAGCTCGAGTGTGTGAGTGAGATGAACTTCGTGTGACTGATTGATATGTGAACGTGATTTGAAGTACGTGGTAAAGGAATGTGATTGAAATGAGGAGTCTTGCATCATGGCACTTGCATTTGCATATTGTTTTGAAAAGAGCTGTGCTTTTGCGAAATTGGCTGTAACGTTACACGGGATGGAAATATAAGCCGTGATGCGTTACAGGGTATAAAGCTGTCTGTAATGTTAATCGGGATGGAAATATAAGCCGAGGTGCATTACAGGGTATAAAGTTGTCTGTAACATTACACGAGATGGAAATATAAGACGTGGTGTGTTACAGGGTATAAAGTTGTCTGTAATGTTAATCGGGATGTAAATATAAGCCGAGGTGCATTACAGGGTATAAAGTTATGTGACCGGACATTGTGACATGCATTGCACTGTTTTGAAAAGAAATTGCTCATGCATTTGTGACTGTGTAGTGTAGTGCATATTTTGTCATGCATCACGTGAGTCAGTTGGGATGATTGCTATGTGACTTGAATTATCGTTAATTGTTAATGGTTATGAATTACTGCTTTATGTTCTTGTATTGTTAAATCTATGCTCTTGAAAGTATACAAGACATGTGCCCCATTTCCCTTGAATTATGTATTACTCATGTCTTGCCATGTGTTGATCCCGTATGTCTTATAAGCGGGTTACTTGCTAGCGTTTTTCGCTAAGGGTACTGCCTTTGTGATGCAGGAGAGTCTGAGTATGATATGATCTTCATTGAGGATGACGGCGAGTGGGCAGAATGGGATGCCTAGAGTGTGTTGGGGAGTTGTGTTAGATTGGTTCTGGTTATTTCCGTTTCTTATTACCTTTGAGGATTTAGATGGCTGCGACCATATACAATTATTGTTAGCCACTTTCTCGTTTGGTGTACCGTATTGATGATTCAGATTTATGAGATACATGTTTCTGCACTTAATTCTCTGGCGTCACTGATGATGTGTATTCGAGAGATGAGACGTCTTGTAGTCTTCTCAGTAAGCTACGACAGGTGCATCGGTTTGGATTCCGCTGTCTGGGTCGGGGCGCTACATTTGGGGCCCATCTTTGATTGCTACTACACAAGGGTTTCAATACTTTGTCACCATCGTGGATGTTTTTTCCTAATGATTTGGGTCTATTTCTTAAAACATTAATCTGAAGTCAACACGTGTTTCTGTGACTTCTTCCAACACAGTATAACAAAACCATTCAAGTCCTACGGTCTGACAATGGGGGTGAATATGTGCCCCGCGATCTACAAAATCTCTTCTATGAAAATGATCTAATCCACCAAACTTCGTGCCTTGATACTCTCCAACAAAATGCTATAGCAGCATAGAAAAATCAAACCCTACTTGAAATGACTCATTAATGATGATTGAGTCAAATGTCTCTTAAGTCATTTTGGCTGGAAGTAGTTGCCACCTCTTCTTACTTGTTGAATCGCTTACATACAAAAGCCCTTCATACTATAACTCCTATCCAAGTACTGTCTACTCAAGTCAGCATTCCTTCTGTCCTAACTTTTCCACCTCTGGTTTTTGGGTGTTGTCTTTACCTATACTCCAAAGGTCGAGCGCTCGAAGCTCGATCCGTGTGTTAAAAAGTGTGTATTCGTTGGTTATGCTAGTCACCAAAAAGAGTATCAGTGCTACAACCCCACTACCTGATGTATTCATGTCACTATGGATCGTACCTTTCTTGAATCTGAATATTTTTATGATTCCCAGTCTTTGCCTTAGGGGGAGTCAACGGGTGTGCCATTGATTGATTACGTAACTTCAGGGGCTCTGAGATTGTCCAACAAGGACAAGTAGATGGCGCCCCATGGCCAACCTCTAATATAAGAGAAAAGACTTAAACGTCAGGGCCCACCACGAGTGATCAACTTTCTGTGAGCGTTCTTCCAGAAATAAGAGAAGTTCTCACTGATGATGTATCTGATGATGTAATGATTAATAGTGCATTTGCTACTTTAGCTGCTATTTTACATGGTATAGAAGGTGGTCCTGTTGTTTTTCTTGATTAACATGTAAGGATCCTTCCTCCTAGAGAAAACAGAGAGGTGCCGATAAAACGATAGTCGCCAGAACGCACGACCCGATCATCATGGTATCTGATAAATTTACCTCAAGGAGAGCTGTAAAAAGGGTTGTTCACGTCTCTATGGCATGAGACACTACCACGAACAGTTGATGTTATGTACATTTTTTAAGGAAAATAAAAAGGGAAAATAAATAAAATAAAATATGGTAAATCCTAAACAACCTAGGATTAGGAATTTGGATATAATTTACATGCAAACCAATCCTAAATCTACTTGGAAATTTTCTAAAATTTATCCTTCTGTTTAATTAACCTTAAAACTAAAACCTAATATATTCTATATAAGGAGTTCGGCCACCTCCCTCATACACACAAACAAATAGAGGCCAATTTTTTTAAACCTCTGGGCCTGCCGTCAGCAAGCAACCGAAGCTTTTGTTGTCTTTTTTTCTTCAATCATTCGGTTTGTATATTAAGTGAAGGGAGAAATTAATTCCGGTCTCGAACAATCCTTAATCCAATAGTACGATGTAGTATAACGATCAATGTAAGTAATCTCCCTATACTTGCTATGTTTTGCAAAAATCTCTATGTTTATGATTATTATAATGTTGGATCATGCATGATTACGTTTGATTGCATATTTGTATGAAGTTATATATAAGAGTATATGTGATACAATTTGTATATGCATACACATAAGATTTCTATGTGATTTGAATTTTTATATTCTTGCGTGTGTGGCTGAGGACTTGCAAGGCCGCGCCATAGGTGTGTGTGATGTAGGTATGCATAATTGATCTATTATCCTCATATGATAACATTGATCATATGTATGTATATAATTATGTATGTTTTACATGAAATTATGTGTGTATGTTATTTTGGCCCAAATTCTTTGGTGGCTTTGCGGGTTTGGAGATTTCGGCCAGCATGTTGGGGTGATGATGGGATATAAGTTGGATGAAATTAATATGTGTTTTGGGTATGATATCATGCATAGTGAAATTAGGGTTTTTGAATTCTGTTTTGGAGAAAACAAATTTAGAAAACTTGGATTTTGTGCAATTTAACGGTGGAAATGGGTTGGATTTAAGAAAACAAGAATTTTGGCGGGTGGCGTCGGAGGTCAGAGGTGGCATGTGTGGGTGTGTCCGGCCTCGGATGGCCATGATTTTTGTGGCGTTATGTTCCGAATGAAATTTTCTAGCGGCTTGAGGTGATAGATGGGAGAAAATGCGGAAGCTGAGGTATTTTGGTTGAGGCCGAATTGTGAGAAGGGTTTTGAGTGGGAATTAGGGTTTAGGGGTGTGGGGAGTGGCTGGGCTGAGGGAGGGGCAGTGGGGCAGGGGTCTGTGCAGTAGGTCAGTGGTGGAGTCGAGGGGGTATGAGGTAAGATGAGGTGAGATGGGGTAGTGGGTTAGGGGAAATGTGGGCCGAAAGAGGTATGTGTACGTATATTCGTGTATATGTACATGTATGGATGTGGCCATATACATTTGTATACATACACGGCTGAGATGGAGTTATATTTGGTACTTAGACTTTTGGAATATTTGGATTATTTGTTTGGAAATTATACGATGTTTAGAGGGCATATTGATAATTTTGACAAATTTGATATTTTGGCCCATTTTGGTAAGTTGGAATAACTTTGGTACTTGGAAATAATTTTGAAAAGTTGCATTGCATAGTTTTAGAAATTCACCCCCACAACCTGTAATATATTGTTAAGTCGTATTGGTTCTAAACAAACGGAGCGTCCGTACGTAACTACCGAGTCAGGGACAGGGTGCACGGACATATTAACTGCCATTAAGGTGCCATAGATGTAACTACCTAGTCTGAGATAGGGTGTCCATGGCATATTGACTATTTTGGGACCAATTCGTAAGTCTTACGGTATGAGTCATTTGTAGAGAAAGTGTTATAGCCATTGCATTGTTTTGGACCATTTTAGCCGGATTTTGGATATTTTGGACCAAGTTGTGCTCAAATTTGAATTTTAGACTTTGAACCAGCTAAATCGGATTTGGAAACTTTGGACTTTCGGACATTTGAAAATTTTGGGCCATTGACTTTGGACATTTTGGCATTGCATATTTGAAAATTTGCATCATCGATTTTTGTTTAGACTAACCCCTGATTGGATTTTGTTACGTACTTTGTTGGGTCTATTTTTTATCTTTGATTTTGGATGTTAGGGAAGAACAGTAAATTTACTTGCGAATGAGAAGCATGTTATTATTTTATATTGTAACTTCTTTTGCTACACTTGCTTCTCCGTGTATGATCTCATGGAAAACATAGTGAAGTTACTTACTGGGCGACTTGTCGCTCATACTAAACTTCTCTATTTTTTTCAGATGATTAGGATTACGAGTTTGTTTACATCGAGAATGACTATGACAGAGAGAGTTGATTGATCGTGGCTACTGAGGATTTTGATGGTTTAAAAGGCTTGTGATTTTTTAGTTTTAGACAGTTGAGACTTAGTCATTTATTTCTTTGATTATTCTGACATTGTAACAGTTTTGACCTAGACATTTGATACATTCATTTATTATATTTGACGATTTCGAGGTTTACTTTGACTTCCGCTGATGTGCATATGTTTTTTTGACGCCTTGTATGTTCTTTAGCTAAATACGGTGGGTGAGTCATCTCGAGTACTAGGGCTCGGGACAGGTTGTTTCAGGTGGTATCATAGCATGGCTCTAGATCCACTGCAGAAACATAAATTTAGGCCAGGATTTTAGAATTTAAGGTGCGATTCTGCCCCTAGGTTAAAATTTAGGACTTAAGTATTTTGACACTAAGTATTGACTTCAGAATTAAATTTTGGATATTAGACTTAAGTGATGATTGGGTGAGGTATGTAACCCTAGCTTATAGGTGTTTTTGTACTTATTATGTTTAAGTTTTCAATTTCGCCTGCTATTTACCGTTACCCGACTGTTTCAATTCATTTTGTATATTAAGACTATAATTTTGGTAAAATTGTGTCTAACATGTTATTACAGCATCATGCAACCAAGGAAAAAACACAAAGGTAAGCGATTGGGGTAATCAGAGTGTAGTGCCTCAGGCTTTGACTAATACATTGAATGCGATAGTGCATCTACTGGCTCATTAGCAGCTGCACCAGAATCAGCCACCGCCACCTCCACCACCACCACAGACGAGCCTTTGATTCTTCTGTCAGGAGATGAAGAGGGCTCAAGTTCCTACATTCTGAGGTAGCAGTGATTCTGACGAGGTCGAGAATAACCTCTACTTGTTATAGGTACCCTGAGGAGATTCAGGTAGATGTTGTTACACCATTCCTTCTGGGACAGGCAGAGGAATGGTGGAACAGGGCTATACTGAACCTCCCTCACCCAGTCAAGTGGCACCAGTTCTTGGAGGAGTTTTACAGGTACTATGTTCCGATGACGGCAGTTTTGTAGAAGATGGCTGCTTTCAGGCTCTGACTCACCAGAGCCTGTCTGTATCAGAATACTCAAACCGGTTCCATTCTATGGGTAGATTTGTTCCATCTACAATGTCTGAGGCCCGTCTCAAGATGCTAAAGTTTGAGGAAGGTTTGAGCTTTCGCATCTGTTCGGGTATCATGATCACGAGTGCGAGAAACTTTGGTGAGCTACTAGAGGCATGCCATCGGGTTGAGGCAGATCTGAAGAGGGTGGCTGCTAAGAAGAAGAATAAGTGATAGTAGACCAAAATATTGGGTCAAGATGCCGAGGCACCAGCTAGGGGGGCCGGCCACCCAGGCCCAAGGATAGCAACCGTAGCCACCACAGCAACAGCTGTAGGCCATTAGCCTTCAGCCGATGGTGACTGTTACTTGCCTGGTGTGTGATCGGACCATACCAGGGATTGTTGGATGAAATAAGGGGGCATGCTTCAACTGTGGCAAGGTTGGCAACATGATTATGGACTGCCTTGAACCGCGAAGGATACCCCTCAAGGCAGCGCCCCAGCAGTCCCAGCAAAAAGGTCGGCCACGACCGAACGCACAAGTGTACGTCATGACCGACACTGAGGTGCAGGGTTTCAATGACGTAGCCACAGGTACATTTATCATTTTAACTTTTTATTCGATTATGATAATATTATTTGTATGACTTTATGTTTGAATTTCTAAACCCTAAGTGTCATCCTACTGAATTGAGTCCCAGCGAATGTTTTATTTGATAGTGGAGCTAGTCATTTGTTCGTTGCTAAGAGGTTTGTCTGGAACCTTCAAAGCAGTCTAGAATGGATAAAGACACCCTACCATGTGGTTGCAGCTAGAGATCAAATGATTGTCCCACACCACTTGTACAAGAATTGCTCATTGGAGATGGAGGATCGAGAGTTCGAAGTGGCGTTAATGCCAATCCAGATGAGCAATTTCGACGTGATTATGGGCATGGATTGGTTGTCCAAGTATTATGACCACATCGACTGCAGGCATAAATAGGTTGTGTTCAAGGACCCTACCAAGAAAGAGTTCACATATCAGGGGAACACAAAATTAAAAAAGCTACCACGCAACATGTATTTGACTGCAGCACGAGCATACAAAGCATTGAGAAAAGGAGCTGAGGTTTTTTTTGTATGCTCTGAATTCTGATGCAGAGACTCCATCGATTTATGATATCCCAGTGGTGAGATAATTTAAAGATGTCTTTCCTGATGAGCTATCTTAGTGGTGAGATAATTTAAAGATGCCTTTCTTGACAAGCTACCAGATTTACCACCAAACAGGGAAGTAGAATTCGAGATCAATCTTATACCAAGAGCTAAACCGAACTCGAAAGAACCTTACAGAATGGCGCCAGCGGAGTTGAAATTGCTTGAGGAGCAGTTGCAAGAGTTGTTGGATCGTAAACTCATAAGACCTAGTGTTTCACCATAGGGAGCAACGGTCCTATTTGTGAAGAAGAAAGATGGTAGCATGAGACTCTGCATTGATTATCGTGAGCTCAATAAGATCACGATAAATAATAAGTATCTGCTACCAAGGATCAATGACCTCTTCGGTCAGTTAAAGGTAACGCCTTTCAGTTTCGTAAGTATGGAATATTGGAAATGTTGACTCGTGTAAAATAGAATTGTGCGCAGAGCGCTAAAGTGTTTTCAAAGATTGGTCTCCGGTCGGGCTACCATTAGTTGAGAATCAAGGCAGGAGATGTGGCTAATACAGCGTTCCGCACAAGATATAGGCACTACGAGTTTTTTGTGACGTCCTTTTAGACTGACGAATGCACCTACGGCATTTATGGATTTGATGAACATTGTGTTCAAAGAGAAGTTGGATCGATTCGTTGTGGTGTTCATCGACGAAATCCTAGTGTATTCGCCCGATGAGTAGACATAAGCTGAACATTTGCGAGAGGTATTGGAGATTCTTCAGAAGAAGAAGTTGTATGCAATGTTCAGCAAGTGTGAGTTCTACCTAAGAAGTGTTACCTTCTTGGGCCACTTAATCTTTGAAGATGGCATTGCAGTAGGTCCGAAAAAGATAGAGGCGATTACGTAGTGGCCCCAACCAACTAATGTCACTCAGGTGCGCAGTTTTCTTGGCCTTGCTGAATATTACCGCAAGTTTGTGGAGGGATTTTTAAGGATCGCAGTACCACTGAGCCGTCTGACACGAAAAAAGACTAAGTTTGAAAGGATCTCCTAAGAATAGGACACATCACCCACTAAATCATGTTCTCCATCTACTTTGAGCATTAATCTGTCATTCATCTGGTATCATAATTAAGTGATTCCAAAGCCTAAAATTAACTACTCGTTACGTAGACTATTAAGGACCTATTAGTTTTTGATTTTCATTAATGAAAACTAATCATAATTAAGCTCAAAAAATGTTGATTAACCAAGTTTGCAACTTTCCTTAATGGGCCAAAGCCCAAACTTCCAATATATCCAATAATTCCTCACATGAATGGAAATTAATGCAAATGCAGACTCTAAGGAGAAGTCAGACAAGAAAATGTTGCATCAGAAGAGGTAGCTTCTGGCTTTGAACCTTTCATAGTGATGTATAATCGGATTCACTTGGCTAATTAGTGACTTTGATGTCTTGAACCAGTCAACCTTTGCTGTGAACCTAGACAACAATACTCACACAACATTTCCTTTTACACCCTTTTGGTTCTCATGGTTGTGTTCATTTTGGTCATGAACAACCTGGTTTCAGAAAGTGTTTTAGAGAAATCTTGCCTCACCGAGTTCTCATAGAAGCATCCGCACTTTACACTTACATAGGTGATTCCTATCAGGAGCATTCTGCCATACCCCACTTGATGTATCAAGATATAGGACATCATTGAAAGCTTTAGCTTACCCTAAATATTCTCTGCATACAGCACTTTTATGTAACAAAATGAGCAAGTGCTACGCTGAAACTTCATAACTTAGTTGTCCCATTGAACCAAGATTCTGGGACCTCCAATCAACAAGGTTGGGTTACCATTACAAAGATTCTTGCATTATAGGCAGGTACCTCATCACTCTATATAGAGCTTTCCAATGATTATCACTTGGATTACTGGCAAACCTGCTCAATTTGTTTACTAAACAAGCTAAGTCTGGCCTTGTATAATTTGTTATGTACATCAGACTCCCGATTACCTGCGAGTACTTCAATTGAGCTACAAGTTCGCCTCGGTTATTCCTTAAGTGTATACTTAAGTCAAGTGGGGTCTTTATTGGTTTCGTTTCAAACATATTGAATCGTTTGAGAACAGATTCAATATAATGAGTTTATGACATAACAAGACCATCAGTTATCTGAGAAATTTTAATTCCTAGAATAACATTGGCAACCCCCATATCCTTCATATCAAAATTCCGTGTTAACATCTTCTTTGTATTCAAGATGATGTCACAAGTACTATCCATGATTAGAATGTCGTCTACATAGAGACATACTATCACATAGGCATTTGGTGTGCTCTTGATGTACACACAAGTGTCACACTCGTTGATCCTGAAGCCGTTTGACATAATTACCTGATCAAACTTTAAATGCCATTGCTTGGGTGCTTGTTTAAGTCCGTACAAAGACTTAACAAGTCTACACACTTTCCTTTCTTGTCCTGGGATGACGAATCCTTCAGGTTGTTCCATATAAATTTCTTCCTCTAATTCACCATTCAGAAAGGCAGTCTTCACATCCATTTGATGGACTTCTAAGTCGTAGACTGCAGCAATAGCTACTAGCATCCTGATGGAAGTGATCCTAGTCACTGATGAGTAGGTGTCAAAGAAGTCAAAGCCTTCTTTCTGTCTGTACCCCTTGGCAACCAACCTGGCCTTTTACTTGTCAATAGATCCATATTCTTTCAATTTTTTCCTAAAATCCACTTGCATCAGAGTGGTTTACTTCCTGGAGGAAGATCCACCTGTTAGTGCATGTGCCCTAGGCCATGATTTGGATGTTTTATGTTATACATTTATTATTAATAAAGAGGTTTTATCATCATCATTGTTGGTTAGTATGTTACACAATTATGATATATGTCCTTGGTTCATTATTGTTATAGAGATAAAATAATTTATAACCAGTATGAGAATTGATTTGATAATCATGAGATGATTATGTGTATGGTGATACAAAACAATCTCATAGATATTTGTTAGAGAACATTGTATTGGATAGACCCATTATGAGATTACTACATGGATTAGCGTCATAAGTAAATCTCATGATAGTCATGTTTTAATCTTAGACTTTGAGATTGTCATAGTTTCCAAGATAAGGGCTATTATATTTTGACATGATCTAATGTTATCCATAACTGGATAATAATAAAGGTCATGATTGAGTATGATAGAAATTATGTAGAGGATATTGAACAACCAAGATAGAATTTGTCCCGCTCTTTTGAGAGAGATATCTTTGGGTCCCTCGATTAGTGAGATTGTGAAATGCATGGCCATACTCAAATGAATTGATAGTGTGATCAATGTCATTTGTTTTATCAGTCTACTTAGAGATCGAGTAATCATATGTTTGAACAATATAAGTATGACGTTGGCCATGACTTATGTTCAAATTAGATATCGTGTGACAAAGGGATTAATGCATGTACTATTATCAGGCTAGTTGGACTTTACTCGTATTAACTAGGCAGTCGTAATGTCTTGCTAGAGACCAATTACGACTTATTGGTTTAATAGAGGTTTAACCGACTGCAAATTAATATGTGCCTATCGAGTCATACACGAGAATGCATATGGGCTGATATTAATAATATTAATAATATTAATATTAGATATTAATAATTATTAATTTTACTTTCATTCTTATGATTACTATATATATATGTATTATCGGATAATAATGAGAGAATCCATATCTAATATGGATTTGATTGGCGTTAACTAATCCGATTTGGACTCGGATTTGATGTCTACATATATCTATATATGTTGTGCATTTCGTATAGTGAATACACACAATAATGAGAGAAACAAAAACAGAGCTCGTTTTTGAGAAAAGCCGAGTCCTTCAGCTGTGTTGTTTCAAGAGTTAGCACTCAGGGCGGAAGCATTCGTGTGGATACCGACAGAGGGTGTTTGTGATTTTGCACCTCTATCTGCAGATTTCGAATCTACAGAGGTAATTTTTGAGTTTTTTCATCGAATTAAATGAACAACATGGATCCTTGGTAGGAAATCGGAGATCAAGTTTTGTTTTTCCGCTGCACGTTTTTGCAGTGATCTCGTATGTTTCCTAACACCACCAACTCTCAAGTGTGATGTTGAAGAATAGAATCTATCTCACTATTTACTGCCTCTTTCCAGAAAGGAGCTTCTGGAGTTGTCATTGCCTCAGAAAAAGATCTTGGCTCGTTTTCTACCATGTAAGTTAGAAAATCTGGTCCAAAAGATGTCGCTATTTTGGCTCGTTCGCTTTGACGAGGTTCCTCAGTCTCTTGAGGGGTCGTCTCACGCACTCGCTTACTAGTACTAGCTTCTTCATTGTTTTTGTCTTTCTTCGGAAAGATATTTTCAAAGAACACTGCATTCTAGACTCCATGACAACATTTTCATGTATCTCGGGAATGTCTGATTTATGCACTAAGAAACAATATGCACTACTGTTCGTTGCATAACATATGAATATGCAATCAATTGTTTTAGGCCCGATTCTCACTTGTCTTGGTTTAGGTACAACAACCTTCGCAAGACACCCCCACACTTTCAAGTATTGGTAGCTTGGCTTATAGCCTTTCCAAAGTTCATATGGGCTTTTATCAATCTTTTTAAACGGAATTCTATTTAAAATGACGTTGGCAGAGAGAATTGCTTCCCCCACAAGTTCTGAGATAAACACAAACTTATCAACATAGCATTCATCATTTTCTTATTTTTGTGTTCTGCAATACCATTAGATTGAGGTGAATATGGTGCAGTCGTTTGATGAATAATGCTATGTTCAGAACAAAATTTATTAAAAGATGCGTCATATTCCCCGCCTCTATCACTTTGAATTGTTTTAATTCGTTTCCTAAGTTGATTCTCAACTTCATTCTTATAATCTTTAAAAGCGTCAATGGCCTCATCTTTGCTATTTATCAAATACACATAACAGTATGTAGTGCAATCGTCGATAAAAGTTACAAAATACTTTTTACCTCCTCTTGTTTGCACAAACTTTAAATCACACAAGTCTGTATGAATTAAATCCAAGGTTCAGTGTTTCGTTTCGTTGAAGGAAATGGCGCTTTTGCCAATTTTGCTTCAACACATATTTGGCATTTTTCTTTATTATTAAAGTCCAGTTTGGGTAATAAGTCAAGGTTAATCATTCGTTGTATTGACTTGTAATTAACATGTCATAAACGAAAATGTCATAAACAAGAAGACTCAAGCATGTAAGCAGAAGAGTAAACAATTTTATTAGCCTTATTGGGCGCAACTTTCTTGGGTACACAACTATGCAGAGATTCAGATCTTCCATTACGCCGACCATATTCGCTTTTGCTTTGGTTTAATTCTGATTCTTTTTGGGCTTACGACAGTCACTGTTGCGGTGCCCCTGTTTTCCACAGTTATAACACTTACCCGTGAACTTCTTTGCAATCTCCTTGCCCTTGACATTCATGCCCAAAGTGTTATTTTTCTTTTTGTTCTTTGCCTCAGCAACATGAGCCTTGGCTTGACCAGAATGAGAGGTTGGCTTTCTATCGGCACGATGATTGTCCTCCTCTATCTGAAGCCGGACAATCAAATCTTCCATTTTCATCTCCTTTCGTTTGTGCTTGAGATAGCTCTTAAATTCCCTCCACGAAGGAGGTAGCTTCTCAATCACAGCTGCAACTTGGAAAGATTCACTAAGCGTCATGCCCTCATCTTCCATTTTAGATACCAACATCTGTATTTCTTCAACCTGCGAAATGACAGTTTTGGAATCTAGCATTTTATAGTCGAGAAATTTACCAACTAACCTTTTCGTGCCAGCATCTTCGGTGCGATACTTTTCATCTAAAGCCAACCACAACGCTTATGCAGTTTTAAAAGTACAAAATACGCTATAGATAGTATTATCAAGGCAACTCAGAATGAGATTCAAACAACAAAAATTATTATACGCCCATGCTTCAGCACTCAAGGCATTCTGCATGTTATGATTTTGATCCTCCACAGGTTCTACCACTGGTGGATCCTCGCTCAGAATTTTGGCCAAGCCCAGTGCTATGAGATAGAGCAGCATCTTTTGCTGCCATCTCTTGAAGAAACTGCCAGCAAATTTTTTCGGCTTCTCCACATGTGCAGCTGTGGTAGCAGGATTCATCTGAGGCCCTCCGCTAGGTGACAACAGAGTTCGAGTTTTCGTTTTCTGTTCCTGTTCATTTTGATCAAAACGTATAGATCAGAACAGTGTCGGATATAAGAGATGGGTAGAAACAGACCGCAAATTAGTATGAACACTACTTTTCGTAAAGAATTTGAAAAACAGTACAGATATTAATTGGATCTTGACTACGTCTTAAGATTGTAAGATACAATCAATCCTGTAGGATGACGCAACTATTCGGTGTGTGCGTATGAAACAGTAAATAAAAGACAAAACCCGGAGCGAGTTGAGGACTCTGTCCTTAAGACGTATTGCTCCGGTATAATGTGTCCAACCGATATTAGAAATCGTCTCCCAAGATACAACGGGTACCTGTTCAGTTGAGCGGCATTGCTGAACTTGAACTGCAGCGAACCTTCGAGTGTCCTGAATTCTCTTGGACGTGATGCAGAAAGTAGAAAGCGACGAATGCAGAAGAGGAGTGTGTCTTCTGATCGCACACCCTGCCTCTGTTTATATAGGAGAGTCAGTTGGAGAATCGGTTATGCAGATGGATTTGTGACCATCGGATCAAAACCGTAGATGAGCCAGAGCCGTCGGACGAAAACCGATGCGTCATCTGTTGGGCGATTTGAACAAATCAAATCTCAGCCGTCAAATGGAAACAGAACTAAACGATTCATATTGGAGCGTTGGATGAAAACCACATTCGATTGGACGGTTAGGTCAGTTTGAATTTCAGCCGTTGGATCGAAGCTGCCTTTTCTGCCACCGTTAGATCAAAACCGTTTGATCTTTACAGATTAGGAGACCGTTTGATTTAAATAATCAAAATCGAACATTTGATTTAGATAACCAAAAACCAAACGATTTAAATTATTTAATCGAAACCGATCGTTTGATTTAAACCATTTAATCAACCGATAGATTTTTGATACTAGACCGGACCGCACGTAGGAGAGCATTTGGGCCGCTGCACAGTTAGTCCCGAAGCCTTTAACTATTTACAAAAAATAATTAATCCAAAAGCCCAAATAAATTTTCTCCAAAAAGATAGAAACCGGCATGGCCCATGGGCCCACGAGCCTGAGCCGAGCCTGCCCACCGGGCGGCGGCGGCGGCGGGCCACGCGCGCGTGTGGCACTTTCTAGGTCTTCCCTTCAGTCAAAAACTTCTCATGCCTTAAGGGCACATCTAAAGTGTCCATTCTAGCCATTTGTAAGGTGGCTAAATAAGTTCAATTGTCCAATGTGGTATTCCTTCATAAGGGTGATGTAGCCTCCTCAGAATAGGCCCACTAAATCATGTTTTCCAATCTACTTTGAGCATTAATTTCTCATTCACCCGGTATCGTGATTGAGTGATTCCAAAGCCTAAAATTAACTGCTCGTTACGTAGATAATTAACGACCTATTAGTTTTCGATTCTCATTAACGAAAACTAATCATAATTAAGCTCAAAGTATGTTGTTTAACCAAGTTTGTAACTTTTCTTAATGGGCCAAAGCCCAAACTTCCAATATATCCAACAGTAATTTGGTCAAGCAAGAAGTAATAAAATTATTTCTTCTTCTCTTCGATCTTTTTCTTTCTTAACTCCACCTCTCTATTTTATCCGTTTCTATTCTTTATGCTTGTATGGTGGTTGGAGTAAAAATTCCAACATGGTATTAGAGCCTTAAATGGAAGGGGAGCAATCTCAATTTTCCTTCTATCTCCTGGAGGCTGTGCTCTGTCATAAAGGATTAATTATGGCGAAAAAGCAATATGGTTTTTTGGCTGTCCACGACATGTTCGACAATTGTCCCCAATATGTCTAATAGTTGATATGGGTATGTTTTAAGCTGTTAAAGCCGTTAAAATTATTGTCTATGGATGATTATTAACATGGCTACTGATCTGTTCCCTCCTCTCTATGTTTGCTCTGCGAATCCTCAGGTGCTATTTCATCTTCTCATTATTTAAAATTCTTTGTGTAAGTTATTGCTGGGTAATTATTGCCAAATGTCTTATGCTAATATGAGTATTGAGTTTATGTTCTTCCTTCTTGTGTTGAAGTAAGTAATTATGTGATGAGGTTGATTATGTCTCTGTGATCTGCTGACCTTATTCTAGTCTTATGGTTTCTTCTTGGTGAAAACTCTCTGTCCTTGGCTGAATATGAGTTCTCTTTGGACTGCGAGGTTTTTTCCGTTTCTTGCCATGCTCTGGAGCAGCTTGCTTCTTCACATCTTTGTTCAGAACAGAACTTTTTCGCGCTTTCGTTGTCCTATTAATATCATCCTTTAGTGGTTTCTGAAGCTTTCTATCTCCCTCTACCCATTGTCAAGACAAAAAATATTTGGCCTTAGAATCCTGGATCAAGTAAATGTCACCATCTTAATGGAAAGTAGTATGCAATCAAAGAGCTCGAGAAGGCCTCAAAATACAGAAAGAGCACATCATCTTTGTAGGGATTGAATGGCACCACTAGAAGGGGGATTGAATAGTGAGTGCAGAAAATTCGGATTTTAAAACTTTTTAGACCAAATAACTCACTTCTGAAAACAGTTTCTGTTTTCAGATCCTGATTTGAATTATCTAGATGACCTGGTCGTACACCTCCAAAAATTACAAAATATGGTGAAGATGTGCTCTCAGATTTTATGAATGTCTCACAAAAATTTCAGAATAAAACTCCAAGTCTAGCCCCTTAAAAACGTTTTTGCACAGATTGCATCAATCTGCCAGAAACTGTGCTCCGAAATGAAAAATTTATTCCTATTAATTGACAACTCCAAATGACCTGAAAATTTTATGGTGTGACCCTCAAGATGTGTACTTTAATGGGTTGAAACAATTTTACAAAATTCTTTTGGCAAGTATGTCAACTACGTTGATGCTGAATTTGGTGCAAGATTGAATGACAAAAATCGGCCAGCACATTCCATGTGCTGAAATTTCAGCATGTGTTGTATTTTGAAATGTTTCCTTGTGTGTTGCCCTCTTCAATGTCACCAATTATGTGTGGCTTATCCTCCACCAATTGAAGTGTCAAATAAGCTCCACCTAGGCTCCAAGAGAGTGTCATAGGCGTGTGATCTTCAGCTGCACATATGTTGAATTCTTGTTATGTAAACTTTGTCAAATAATGCATAATCTTCACGTACATGGTAAATTGCAATCAGTCCTAATTTGATTTTTCTAGAACAGTCTAATATGTCTTGAATATGTAAAAGTGTCTAGATACATGTGACATCAAGGCCAAAATGTTTTCATGTATGCCTAAGTGTAGAAAACCGAATTTTCGACTTTCGTCTATTATACGATTTTTCTCCGATTAAACTCAAACTTCTTAGACATGTAATATATATTATGTCACATATAATATACATAAAATAAAGTGTATATTCAGCCCCAATGTCTGAATGAAAAATTCCATGTGCAAAAACAAAGTTTAAGATGGAATTCTCCACAATTCAAGCCAAAAAGTGGGTGATTGATGTGTGTGTGTAAACTTGGTATGACTTTTGGACTGAATTTGATACGTGTACCACAAAATGTTTGAGTGTTTTAGTGTATATAGGCTGGCCATCTTTATATGGTAAGTACGTGACATATCGATGAAGGTTTCGTAGTCACCCAATGCAACAATTTTCGGTTTATGGCTCCGTGACATGTCTTTATAATTTTTGTAACAAGATTGCTTGTAATGTATGATATGAGGCTTGTATATACTCATAAATATGATGTGTATATGTTGGTGTGACGTCGACGTACAGTTATGATGTGTATCACATGTCGGTGGTACATCGAGATATAAGTATATAGTTTGTCATTATAAAAAAATGTATATATGAAATATGTATATGTATGTGGAGTGTGCTTGTGTGAGATAAGGAGACTTTCCATTTCAAGTTTTTTGCCAAATAGCTCTCTCCAAATCTGTCTTCATTTAATGAACTAGTTAGTTCATTAAGTTAAGCACCTCACTTAATCAACTAGTTTTCTTCGTTAATCATGACACCTGAAAATAGTATAAAGACAACAAATGTTTGTCATACGATGTAAGCCTTAACGCTTCATGGCACGTTAGTACGACAATATTATATATGAACATCTAAAGCATTTTTATCTCATGCATATATCAAGTAACACTTATTTCATGCATTTCGTAAACACGTAATATTCAAATCATGCATTTTCAAATCACTCAAACCCTGATTTCTCAACAATCTTCCCATTTTTATAATTTACAAAATAACATTTATCCATGATTCAAATGTGATCCCTCCCCTGAAAAATTTAAATTTAACTTTGTCTCTCTCTCCCCTTAAATCATGCTTCTTTCCCCCTTAAATCATGTTTTTCTCTCCGTTTTATTTTGTAAATCTCATCAAAAGCATAAGTAAGAATGGAAAGAAATAGCATTTTATAGCATATCAACAGAAATCATGCCTAATTTCAAACGTAAATTTTCACACGTGGCTTGATTAAGTGCTTTTGTGAATATATCAGCTACTTGCGGTTCAATACGGACATGTTCTATAACGATATCACCACTGTTTACATGATCATGAAGAAAGTGATATCGTACCTCTATATGTTTTGCCTTAGAATGTAAAACGGGTTCTTAGGTAAGTTAATAGCACTCGTACTATCACAATATATAGGGATGCGATTTACAACTATCCCAAAATCTGAGAATTGTTGTTTTAGCCATAATAGTTGTGTCCAACAAAGACTAAGTGCAATGTATTCTGCTTCAGTGGTAGATAATGCTACACTAGCTTGCTTTTTCGAAAACCAATAAATTAATGAATTGCCGATGAATTGACATGTACCAGTTGTGCTTTTTCTATCTTTTTTACATCTCCTATAATCCGCAGTAGTATAGGCATGCAAGTTAAATTCACAGTTTTTATCATACTAAATTCATAATGTGGGAGTGTGCTTAATGTACCGAAATATCCTTTTTATAGCATTATAGTGTGACACTTCAGGGTTACTTTGAAAAGGAGTATACATACAAACACTAAACATGATACCGGGTCTACTTGCAGTAAGATAAAGCAAAGAACCAATCATAGACCTATACAAATCATTATCAAAGTCTTTTCCACTTTCATCTTTATCAAGTTTAATAGTTATACTCATAGGGGTGGGAGATAGTTTCAAATTTTCAAAGTTAAACTTCTTAATTATGTCATTTATGCATTTAATTTGACTAATATGTATGCCTTTACTAGTTTGATTAATTTTCAAGCCAAGAGAATAATTTAATTCACCAACCATAGACATCTCAAATTCGGATTTCATGCATGTTTCAAATTCTTCTACTAACTTATGACATGTAGATCCATAGAGAATATCATCAACATAAATTTGAATAATAAGTAAATTCATTTTTCTTGTTTCAAGAGTAAAGTACTATCTATGGTTCCTCTTTTAAACCCATTTTCTAAAAGAAATGTAGCAACACGATCGTACCAACCCCTCGGTGCTTGCTTTAAGCCATATAGTACCTTCTTTAACTTATACCATGATTAGAATATTTTATATCCTCAAAGCCGGGTGGTTGTTTTTACGTCCATTTCATAAAGTTTAAAATTCTTTACACAAGCAATAGCAAGTAATAATCGTATAGCTTTCGGGTGTGCTACGGGTGCAAGTGTTTCTTCGTAATCGATTTCTTCGTCTTGATTATAGCCTTGTGGTACAAGTCTAGCTTTGTTTCTAACGACTTCACCATCTTCATTCTTTTTGTTTCTAAAGACCCACTTTGTGCCTATTATCGTTTTATCTTGTGGTCGGAGTACTAAATCTTATACATCGTTTCTTGTGAATTGATTTAGTTCATCATGCATAGCATCAATCCAAGAAGAATCATTCAAAGCATCAAGTACATTCTTGGGTTCAATTTTAGATATCATAGCATGTAATTAATTTATTCTTCTATGTGGTCGTACATCTTGTGTTATGTCGCCTATGACGAGTTCGTGTGGGTGATCCCTATGCCATCTTGTTGATTATTTTCTAAGTTTTTATGTATTTCTAAGTGATCATGCATTTCTAGTGTGTCGTGTACGATATTTTCTTCTATATCATCTAACACGGGCTTTAGTTCAAAATCATCATCATATTCTTTATTTATTCCAAGTTCACCATATTCATTAAATTTCACATGAATCGATTCTAAAATCTGTCTAAGATAGGATCATAATATCTATATGCCTTAGAATTCATAGAATATCCAACAAAGATGCATTCAATAGATTTAGACTCAAATTTACTAGATTGACTTTTCTGTTTAATAGAAAGCATTTACAACCAAACATACAAAAATAATCAATCTTAGGCATCCGATCATTTAAAATTTCATAAGGAGTTTTGTTTATTTTCTTTCTAATAGATAATCGGTTAACTATATAACATGCACAATTTACGGTTTCCGCCCACAAACATCTAGGCAACTTATTTTCACATAGCATGGTTTTTGCAATTTCTTGTAATGTCCTATTGTTTCTTTCTACTACCCTGTTTAATTGTGGTGTTCTAGGTGGTGAACACTCATGTTTAATACCTTTTTCTTTGCAAAATGCAATCATGTCCTTATTTTTGAATTCACCACCTCTATCGCTCCTAATCTTTTTCACATTTAAACCATATTCATTTTCAAGTTGTTTTATTAATTTAGCAATCTCAACGACATTATCATTTTTTTGCAAGAAATAAATTCCACGTATAGCGAGATAAATCGTCAACGATAACACATGCATAATGTCGCCCACCAAGATGTCTAGTACGACTAGGACCAAACAAATCAATGTGTAATAATTCTGAGACTCTAGATGTTCTAATTTCATTCTAAGACTTCAGTGATTTACGTGTTTATTTGCCTTTAATACAAAATTCACACAACTTAAAGTTGTCTAAATCATGTTTAGGCAATCCACGTACTAGATTGTTTCGCTGAAGTTTCTCAAGAGTTGAGATGACAATATGTCCTAAACGTCTATGCCATAAGTGTAGAAATAAGAGGGTTTGAGTGATTTCAAAATAAGAACGTTGAATATATATATATATATATATATATATATATATATACAAACGTGCATAAGTGTACATGTATGCATGATAACTTGCCATTACTTGCCTTATTTATCTTATATATTATGTTGCCGTATTAACGAGCCATGAAGCATTAAAGCTTACATCATATGGCGAACATTTGTTGAGTTTATACTATTTTCAGGTGCCACCATTAATGAACTAAAGTAGTTCATTAAGTGAAGTACTTAGTTTAATAAACTAAGTAGTTCATTAAAGGAAGATTCATTTGGAAAAGGCACAAAGGCAACAAGGCTAAGGAAGGAAAGTCTTCTCCTCCTCCCCAAATTTAATTTCACACGCCTTTTATATATATACACTATATATTTTCAGATTTTTTTAATAAAAGGCACATACACATGTATTCCAACGTACTACCGACACGTTATATATCTTACGTACGTACGTTAACGTCACACCACTATACTTAACTCATGTTTATGAGTATATTCAGGTCTTATATCATATGATATAAGTTATGGTGATGACAAATTAAATACGACACGATAAAAGGTTCTAAACCGAAATTTGTCGTATCGGGCGAATACCGAAACTTCGCCAACGTGTCGCGTACTTGCCATAAATAAATGGCCAGCCCATATACATCAAAAATTGATGAAAATTTCGTGCTACACATGGTATGATCAGCCAAAAATACTTTCCATGTTGGCACACACAAATCACCCCACATTTAGGCCAAAATGTGAAGATTCCAATTTTAATTTTGTCACATGTTTATGGTACCACTTTAAATCAGCCAAGTGCTGAGATTTAAAGTATATATTATATATATTATGTATAACATAATATATATGTCATTTGCAAAAGTTGGAATTCAAATTAGAGAAAAATCGGGTAATCGATAAATATCGAAAATTCGGTTTTCTACGCACATAACATGGAACGTTTTTCTTGAACATCATGTGACACGTATCTAGACACTTTTTGCATATGATATACATCTTAGAGTGTTCTAGAAAATTAAATTAAGGGCTGATTGGAATATTACATGTGTGTATTATTAAATGTGCACTATTTTACAAAGTTAGCAAAAATGAAATTCAGCACATGCATATACATGTATACACGCCCCTACAGCTGATTTGAAGCATATGTGGAGCCTTGTTGGCATATTGATTGGTCAAGGATCAATCATACAATGTTGATAAATCAAAGAGAGAAGCTACAAAAGGTAAGTATTCAACATATACCTCTCTTATGTCACATGCTGAAAATTTCAGCATGCTACACACATCTTGGCCGATTTCTTCATGGCTAAGATAACATATTTTGTCAATTTTTATTAAAGGATTAATTGAAGATGTTATGGAAATGATTTGAATATTATGTAAGGTAATTAAGTGTGATATTTTACATATCACACATGCTGAAAGTTTTCAGCATGTGTGAAGGTTGTGGTGGCCGAATTTTACACTCTTATTGTGCCCAAGTTCATTCTTCAATTGTTAGCAAGACTTACCATATATGATTGATTCATTTTTATGATAAAAATTCAAAGGAAAATGGTAAATAATCTGATTTTACTCCATAATGCACATGCTGAAAAATTCAGCATGGCAAGACACTTATTGGCCGATTTTTTGGTTGGAAAAGGAGGATATTTCTTGTCTTGAAATTTATGAGAGGATTTGTGATTTATGGTATGACTTAATGGTTGATTTTTTTGGCAAATATTAAGTGATTATTTTCAGATTTTCCATGTCATCAAATGATGACAACATTGAGCCAATAAAGAGGTGCCACGTAAGCGAAGACTAAATGATGGTCCAATAGAATGATGCCAAGTAAGCAAAGCATTGTCACCATGATGTCTTACACTCTCTCAAGCACTTAAAAGGAAATTTTCAAGAGGGGGAGATGGCAAGGGGGGACGGCTGCAATGCTATAAGGAGAGAAGAGAAGAACAAACAAATACAAGACCAAGAATTGCATTCTAAAGTGATCAAATTGTCAAGCTTCTTTTCTCCTACACTTTCTTTCTCTCTTTTCTTGTAAAAAGCCTATTGTACTTTACATCTTTCAATCTTGAATAGGCTTCATATAAACCACCATTCATACATCTTTGTAAAAGATTGATCAAGGTGTGATCAATCTTCATTCTAGCGAGGTGGTGGTGTTCGTGTGAATTGTACTCGTCATACAAGGTTTGTAAAGGGTTGGAGTTAGGTGTAACTCTATCAACCCTGCGGTAAGGTGTACTGCGTGTGTATGATTAGTGTGAACCAAGGAAGGTGTTCCTTGAAGACTGGAGTAGGTTGTTTATAACCGAACCAGTATAAAATTCTTGGTGCAATTTACTTTCAGCATTTACTTTTCAGTTTCTGCATTGTTTATCCGTTTTGTTCACGTTCGGAAAAATAGCAAACGATTTCCAAAAATTATAAAAATTTCCAGAAACATACTTGCACGTTCTAGGGTTAATTTGGCACAACTTGCAACCCTTTTGGACAAGTATAAGTCAATCAAACATCAAAAGTTCTGAGACTAGTGCAGTCTGATTCTCAGACTTGCAAAGGTTGAGACTTTGATTGTATTTGACCTACTTCCCAAAAGAATTTTCCAAAACTGTTTCAACCCATTAAAATATAGTATATAAAGAGTTAGTGGCCAAATTTTCAGATCATTTGGACGTTCACACAAATAGGAATTAATTTTTCAAAACCATCTACCGTTTCTGGCAGATTTGCACAATCTGAGTACCAACGGTTTTTGAAGGGGTTAAAGGTTGAATTTTAATTTGAAATTTTTAGGGGACCCTCATAACATCTGAGGCTAAGTTCTCTCAAAATTTCATAATTTTTGGAGACCTCTAACCTAGTTTTAAAAACGTTTTAAAACAGGTCCTGAAAACAGAATCTGTTTTCAGAACTTGAATTGGTTAGGTTTAAAGAAATTTTAAAAACCATATTTTCCGCACCATCTATTCAACCCCCCCTTCTAGTGGTGCCTTGCAAATCCTAGAAGTGGTATCAGAGCGCAGGAATACTCACTACAAGGAATCCAGCGATTCAGTGAGATGGCATCCACAAATCTCAAAACCGAACAAGAAGGTATGTCAAGCCAAAGGCCTCCACTTTTTGACGGTGAGTCCTTTATTCAATGGAAACTTAGGATGAAACTTTTTCTTATGGCTATAGATATAGATCTTTGGTCAATAATTGAAGATGGTCCATATGTCCCATCTAATGTATCCACTGTAGACGGAGTTACTTTAGAAGTTATTAAAACTAGACAAGAATATACGAGTGATGATAAAAAGAAACTTAGTATGAATGCTAGGGCTATGCAATTGCTTTTAAACGGATTAAGTAAAAGTGAGTCTAGTTATGTGTCAAATTGTTCGAGTGCACAAGAAATGTGGAGAATTCTAGAAATGAAACACGAAGGCACGAGTCAAGTAAAAGAGTCAAAAATTAATATGCTCATGTCTACTCTTGAGTCTTTTAAATTGTTGCCTAATGAGTCGATTGTAGATATGGATCTTCGTTTAACTAACATCTATAACTCTCTTGAGTCTCTTGGTAAGGCTTTTACTACGCAGGAAAAGGTACAGAAAGTCCTACGAAGCCTTCCTTCGGAATGGGACCCTAAAGTGACTGCTATAGAAGAAAGCAAGGAAACCAAATCAATAAAGATGGAAGAACCAATTGGGTCACTCAAAGTTTATGAAAACAAACTTACTACTATTCGGAAATCGGAATCATCTAAACAAGGTAAAACAATTGCTTTTAAATCAAATGAATACGTCTCCCCTCCCTCCGATCACATAGATGATAGTGATTCCGAATCGGATAATGATGATTTAATCCTATTGGCTAAAGGACTAAGAAGATTCATGAGAAAGTCATTTAGAAATAAAAACAAGGGCACTACATCTAAGAGAAATAAAAACAAGTCAAATGATAAGGACATTAAATGTTATGAATGCGGCAAACTCGGACACTTATCATATGACTGCCCAAACAAAGAAAAGCAAACTAATAAGTACCCTGACAAGGAGCGGAACAAAAATAGACTCGTCTCAGATCCTAAACAAAGGAAACGTGCACTAAAGGCCTCCACATGGAGTGACTCATCAGATTCTGAAACTGAGACCGAAGAGGAGACCGCTCAAGTTTGCTTTGCTTCAAAGGCATCTAATGAGGTATCATCTGATTCTGACTCCGACTCTGAACCTTCTTATGATGATCTTTTTAGTCAGTATCTTGAATTACATAAATTTACTAAGACTCTCGCAAAAGAAAAGAAACGTTTAATTGAAGACAAGAAACTGTTAGAATCTTCTAACGAGAATCTTGTCGCTCAATTAAGCGATTCAAAGAAAGAGTCTTCATGTGTCATCACTGCATTGAAAACCGAGATCTCATCATTAACTTCTCAAAATAATGAAATGAAATCCGAGATTTCAAATTTGAAATCAAGGAATACAGATTTAGGGAAAATGATGAAACAATTTGATACAGGGTCAAACATGCTGCATCGCATCATATTATCGCAAAAGCATGACAGTGACAAAACTGGATTGGGATACGTTGATAATAACGAAGTATCAACCAAACCAACCAAGTTTGTTGTGTCTAAGAAAGTAGACACCCCTAAGCATCAAGTGGCGTCTAAGATGACGCAAAAAGCGCCCCCTACCACACGCCCCACTCCCTCATATCATGTGAAATATAACGTTGTACCATATAGATATGAGAAGAAAAGAACAATGCATACACGAAATACATATCATCCACGCACTACGCACACACACACAAGGACATATCAAAAGCGTCCTTCATTCAATGAGTATAGAGGAATCCTTGGGCAAATACCCAAAGTACATGCACCACATGTATATTATATCGCACCTTCATCTACATTCTTGCCATTTGATAGACCGAGAAGGATCACCCAAGTATGGGTACAGAAAGGTACCTTTACCAAAAGGTGATTAACTAACTCGAAAGGACCCAAAACTAAAAGGGTACCTAAATCACCTTTTCACATTGCAGGGAGACCACACATCGAAAGATACATCAATAAAGTGGTTCCTTGACAGTGGTTGCTCGAGGCACATGACTGGTGACCCGAGCCTGTTCTCCAAATTAAAGAAGGTCACAAAAGGCGGATCCGTGACCTTTGGAGACAACAATGAAGGCAAGATCATTGGAAAAGGTACGATTGGCAATCCGAATACACTTCAAATCTCCAACGTATTTTTGGTAAGCAACTTATCTTACAATCTTCTTAGTATTTCTCAATTTATTGACAATGGCTTCAATGTGTGTTTTACTCACCCCTATTGCAATATAATAAATAAAAATGGAGAAACCTTTTTAAAAGGAAAACGAGAAGGAAATATCTTTACACTATCTATGGATGATGTAGTAGACGCTAAAGTTAAATGTTTTATGTCAAATGAACCCAATGTGAATTTATGGCATAGACGTTTAGGACACATAGGTATTTCTACACTAGAAAAATTGCAACGAAAGAACCTAGTACGGGGATTGCCTACGCTTGATTTAGACAACTTTTAGTTGTGTGAATCTTACATAAAAGGCAAACAAACACGTGAGTCACTTAAGCCTAAAAATGAGATAAGCACGACTAGAATACTAGAACTATTGCATATCGATTTGTTTGGTCCAAGTCGCACTACAAGTCTTGGTGGGCGTCACTATGCATGCGTGATTGTTGATGACTTCTCTCGTTATACTTGGACTTTGTTTCTTGCACATAAGGATCATAGCGCCGCAGAAATTGCTAAATTAATTAAACAACTTGAAAATCAATACGGCGTAAATGTGAAAAGAATAAGAAGCGATAGAGGCGGTGAGTTCAAAAATATAAGAGATGATTTCGTTTTGTGAAGAAAAAGGAATTAAACATGAGTTTTCGCCACCTAGAACTCCACAATTAAATGGAGTAGTAGAAAGAAAGAATCGCACACTACAAGAAATCGCTAGAACCATGCTTTGCGAAAATAAATTGCCTAGATTTCTGTGGGCGGAAGCCGTAAATTGTGATGCTATATTGTAAATCGCCTATCTATAAGAAAGAAAATAAATAAGACGCCTTACGAAATTTTGAATGATCGCATGCCTAAGATTGATTATTTTCGTGTGTTTGGATGCAAATGCTTTGTCTTGAATACAAAAGATAATTTAGATAAATTTGAATCCAAATCAATTGAGTGCATTTTTGTTGGGTATTCCATAAATTCAAAAGCATATAGATGTTATGATCCTCTCACTAGACAAATCATAGAATCTATTCATGTTAAATTCAATGAATTTGGTGAGATTGATAAAGATAAGGAATATGACGATGATTTTGAGTTGAAACCCGTTTTGAATGAAGATCATGATTTTTTTGATATGCATGATATGAATGAGACACTAGAAATGCATGATCATATGCATGATAACTTAGAGAAAAATCAACCAAGATGGCATAGAGATCACCCACATGATCTCATCATAGGCAACATCACTCACGGTGTGCGACCACGTAGAAGAATCACTTCGGATGAAATAAATGAATTTCATGCTATGATTTCTGAAATTGAGCCTAAAAATGTGCATGATGCTTTGAGTGATTCATCTTGGATTGATGCTATGCATGACGAACTTAATCAATTCGTTAGAAATGATGTATGGGATTTAGTGCCACGACCACAAGATAAGACAATAATAGGCACAAAGTGGGTATTTAGGAATAAAATGAATGAAGAAGGAAAGGTCGTTAGAAATAAAGCAAGACTCGTAGCTCAAGGATATAATCAAGAAGAAGGAATAGACTACGATGAAACATTTGCACCCGTAGCACGCTTAGAAGCTATACGACTCTTACTTGCTATTGCTTGCATGAAAGATTCTAAATTGTATCAAATGGACGTCAAAAGTGCTTTTCTAAACGGATTCATACAAGAAGAAGTATACGTGAAGCAACCACCCGGTTTTGAAGCTTTGAAACATCCAGATCACGTGTACAAACTAAAGAAGGCACTATATGGCCTAAAGCAAGCGCCGAGAGCATGGTATGATCGTTTTGCTACTTTCCTTTTAGAAAATAATTTTAAACGTGGTACTATAGATAGTACACTATTTTTGAAACAAGAAAAATCAGATTTACTTATTATTCAAATCTACGTAGATGACATTATTTTCGGTTCTACCTCACATAGACTCGTTAAAGATTTTGAAAATTGTATGAAAGCTGAATTTGAAATGTCTATGGTTGGTGAACTTAATTATTTTCTTGGCTTGCAGATTAAGCAAACGAGTAAAGGAATTCATATAAGCCAAGCTAAGTATGTAAATGATATGATCAAGAAGTTCAATTTTGAACATTTGAAACCATCCCCCACGCCTATGAGTGTTACTACTAAATTAGACAAAGACGGACATGGTAAAGACGTTGATAATGGATTATATCGATCTATGATAGGTTCTTTACTATATTTAACTGCTAGTAGGCCTGACATCATGTTTAGCGTATGCATGTGTGCTCGTTTTCAAAGTCAACCTAAGGTGTCACACTTAAATGCGGTAAAAAGAATATTCCGTTATATTAAGCACACGCCCACCTTAGGTATTTGGTATGATAAGGATTCTACATTCGACTTACATGCTTACACTGATACAGATTATGGTGGCTGCAAAATAGATAGAAAAAGCACGAGCGGAACTTGCCAATTTATAGGAAATTCCCTTATTTCATGGTTTTCCAAAAAGCAAGCAAGTGTTTCTTTGTCCACTACGGAGGCTGAGTACATGGCTCTTAGCCTCTGTTGCACACAGTTGTTGTGGATAAAACAACAACTTTCGGACTTTGGAATTATCGTAAATAAAATTCCTATATATTGTGATAGTATGAGTGCAATAAATTTGTCTAAGAACCCCGTATTACACTCTAAGGCTAAGCATATAGAAGTTCGCTATCATTTTTTTCGTGATCACGTTAACAATGGTAATATTGTCATAGATCACGCACGCACAGAATCACAAGTAGCGGATATATTTACAAAGGCCTTAAATCAAGTCACATTTGAATCTCTTCGTTCTAAATTAGGCATGATTCCCGTTGATGTGATTTAATGTGATATTATTTGATTTCCTTTCCTTTTTGACAGGAACTTTTTGATTAACTTTCCAAAATAAAGGGGGAGAGAGAAGCATGATTTAAGGGGGAGAGAGACACTGATTGATCTTAATTGCATGAATCAAGGGGGAGCCGGATTTGAAATTCGAAATTCAAATTTCAAATCTGTGCATAATTCAAGGGGGAGAGATATCACTTAAATCATGTACACTAGTTATTTTGAAAATCATCAAAAGGGGGAGATTGTAGAAATAAGAGGGTTTGTGTGATTTCAAAATAAGAACGTTGAATATATATATATATATATATATATATATATATATATATATATATATATATATATACAAACGTGCATAAGTGTACATGTATGCATGATAACTTGCCATTACTTGCCTTATTTAGCTTATATATTATGTTGCCGTACTAACGAGCCATGAAGCATTAAAGCTTACATCATATGGCGAACATTTGTTGAGTTTATACTATTTTTATCATTAAGTGAAGTACTTAGTTTAATAAACTAAGTAGTTCATTAAAGGAAGACTCATTTGGAAAAGGCACAAAGGCAACAAGGCTAAGGAAGGAAAGTCTTCTCCTCCTCCCCACATTTAATTTCACACGCCTTTTATATATATACACTATATATTTTCAGATTTTTTTTAATAAAAGGCACATACACATGTATTCCAACGTACTACCGACACGTTATATATCTTACGTACGTACGTTAACGTCACACCACTATACTTAACTCATGTTTATGAGTATATTCAGGTCTTATATCATATGATATAAGTTATGGTGATGACAAATTAAATACGACACGATAAAAGGTTCTAAACCGAAATTTGTCGTATCAGGCGAATACCGAAACTTCGCCAACGTGTCGCGTACTTGCCATAAATAAATGGCCAGCCCATATACATCAAAAATTGATGAAAATTTCGTGCTACACATGGTATGATCAGCCAAAAATACTTTCATGTTGGCACACACAAATCACCCCACATTTAGGCCAAAATGTGAAGATTCCAATTTTAATTTTGTCACATGTTTATGGTACCACTTTAAATCAGCCAAGTGCTGAGATTTAAAGTATATATTATATATATTATGTATAACATAATATATATGTCATTTCCAAAAGTTGGAATTCAAATTAGAGAAAAATCGGGTAATCGATAAATATCGAAAATTCGGTTTTCTACGCACATAACATGGAACGTTTTTCTTGAACATCATGTGACACGTATCTAGACACTTTTTACATATGATATACATCTTAGAGTGTTCTAGAAAATTAAATTAAGGGCTGATTGGAATATTACATGTGTGTATTATTAAATGTGCACTATTTTACAAAGTTAGCAAAAATGAAATTCAGCACATGCATATACATGTATACACGCCCCTACAGCTGATTTGAAGCATATGTGGAGCCTTGTTGGCATATTGATTGGTCAAAGATCAATCATACAATGTTGATAAATCAAAGAGAGAAGCTACAAAAGGTAAGTATTCAACATATACCTCTCTTATGTCACATGCTGAAAATTTCAGCATGATACACACATCTTGGCCGATTTATTCATGGCTAAGATAACATATTTTGTCAATTTTTATTAAAGGATTAATTGAAGATGTTATGGAAATGATTTGAATATTATGTAAGGTAATTAAGTGTGATATTTTACATATCACACATGCTGAAATTTTTCAGCATGTGTGAAGGTTGTGGTGGCCGAATTTTACACTCTTATTGTGCCCAAGTTCATTCTTCAATTGTTAGCAAGACTTACCATATATGATTGATTCATTTTTATGATAAAAATTCAAAGGAAAATGGTAAATAATCTGATTTTACTCCATAATGCACATGCTGAAAAATTCAGCATGGCAAGACACTTATTAGCCGATTTTTTGGTTGGAAAAGGAGGATATTTCTTGTCTTGAAATTTATGAGAGGATTTGTGATTTATGGTATGACTTAATGGTTGATTTTTTTGGCAAATATTAAGTGATTATTTTCAGATTTTCCATGTCATCAAATGATGACAACATTGAGCCAATAAAGAGGTGCCACGTAAGCGAAGACTAAATGATGGTCCAATGGAATGATGCCAAGCAAGCAAAGCATTGTCACTATGATGTCTTACACTCTCTCAAGCACTTAAAAGGAAATTTTCAAGAGGGGGAGATGGCATAGGGGGGACGGCTGGATTCTATAAGGGAGGAAGAGGAGAACAAACAAATACAAGACCAAGAATTGCATTCTAAAGTGATCAAATTGCCAAGCTTCTTCTCTCCTACACTTTCTTTCTCTCTTTTCTTGTAAAAAGCCTATTGTACTTTGCATCTTTCAATCTTGAATAGGCTTCATATAAATCACCATTCATACATCTTTGTAAAAGATTGATCAAGGTGTGATCAATCTTCATTCTAGCGAGGTGGTGGTGTTCGTGTGAATTGTACTCGTCATACAAGGTTTGTAAAGGGTTGGAGTTAGGTGTAACTCTATCAACCCTGTGGTAAGGTGTACTGCGTGTGTGTGATTAGTGTGAACCAAGGAAGGTGTTCCTTGAAGACTGGAGTAGGTTGTTTATAACCGAACCAGTATAAAATTCTTGGTGCAATTTACTTTCAGCATTTACTTTTCAGTTTCTGTACTGTTTATCCGTTTTGTTCACGTTCGGAAAAATAGCAAACGATTTCCAAAAATTATAAAAATTTCCAGAAACATACTTGCACGTTCCAGGGTTAATTTGGCACAAGTTGAAACCCTTTTGGACAAGTATAAGTCATTCAAACATCAAAAGTTCTGAGACTAGTGCAGTCTGATTCTCAGACTTGCAAAGGTTGAGACTTTGATTGTATTTGACCTACTTCCCAAAACAATTTTCCAAAACTGTTTCAACCCATTACAATATAGTATATAAAGAGTTAGTGGTCAAATTTTCAGATCATTTGGACGTTCACACAAATAGGAATTAATTTTTCAAAACCATCTACCGTTTCTGGCAGATTTGCACAATCTGAGTACCAACGGTTTTTGAAGGGGTTAAAGGTTGAATTTTAATTTGAAATTTTTAGGGGACCCTCATAACATCTGGGGCTAAGTTCTCTCAAAATTTCATAATTTTTGGAGACCTCTAACCTAGTTTTAAAAACGTTTTAAAACAGGTCCTGAAAACAGAATCTGTTTTCAGAACTTGAATTGGTTAGGTTTAAAGAAATTTTAAAAACCATATTTTCCGCACCATCTATTCAACCCCCCCCCCTTCTAGTGGTGCCTTGCAGATCCTACAATAAGTTCATATTAGGTTCATTTGACATAAAACATTTTACTTTAGCATCTAACATGTTATCCATAGAGAGTGCAAAAATGTTTCCTTCTCTTTCTTCTTTTAATACCGTTTCTCCATTTTTATTTACAATGTTGTAATATGGATGAGTGAAGCACACATCAAAACCATTAGCAATAAATTGTGAGATGCTAAGCAAGTTGTAGGATAGATTACTTACCAGAAATACGTTGGAGATTTGAAGAGTGTTCGGGTTTCCAATTGTTCCTTTTCTGATGATTCTTCCTTCGTTGTTGTCTCCAAAGGTTATCGATCCACCTTTTGTAGCCTTCTTCAATTTTGAAAACAAGCTCAGGTCACCCGTCATAAGCCTCGAGCAACCACTATCAAGGAACCACTTGATTGATGTGTCTTTTGATTTATGTGTTTCCTGCAATGTGTAACAACGATTTAGGTACCCTTTATTTTGGATCCTTAAGGGTTAATCCTTCAACCCTTTGCAAGAGAACCTTTTGGTACCTAAATTTGGGTGACCTTTCTTGGTCTTACAAAAGGTGAGAAAAGAGATGAAGAAGCAATATAATAAATGTTAGGGCATGTCTATTTGGCCTATGGCTGTGAATGTCATTATGAGCATAACAAGATTTTCGTTTTTGATATGCATTTGTGTTAGTGTGCATGGTGCTTGATCTATATGAATTTGTGTTATATGAATGTTGCATATGCATCAGTTGTTTCCTTTCATATCTATACGGTACATGATTATATTTTGTATGTGATGAAAAAGGAGTACGATGAGATATGATGGGTGGTGCACTAGACATCTTCTTAGGCTGTATAGTTGTCTTAAATGCATGCGGTTTCTTAGATGAAGATAGAATAAAATTTGTTGACTTATTTTGTACTTTATTATCTTCAACGTATCATAATCCGGTTTTATCACTTTCATGCTTTTAGGAGGAAATGAGACGATCTAGCAAGCTCGTACCCGTATCGAATGGTTTTACCATTCTTTCTAAATCCATGTTTCTTGATTTCAAATTTGAAATCTTGGCTTTCATCTCATTATTTTCGGATGTTAATGATGAAATCTCTGATTTTAATGCATTAATCATGCAAGACGACTCTTCTTTTGAATCGTTCAATTGAGATACAAGGATAATGTTAGAAGATTCTAACAACTTCTTATCTTGAATTAACCTTTTCTTTTCTTTTGCAAGAGTCTTCATGAATTTGTTCAATTCATGATATTGACTAAATAAATCATCATAAGAGGGTTCGGAATCAGAGGCATAGTCAGAAGATACCTTGTTTGATGCTTTGGATGCAAAGCATACTTGTGCCGTTTCTTTTTCGGTTTCATCGGTCTCAGAATCAGATGAGTCACTCCAAGTGGAGGCCTTGAGAGCTCTTCTTGTATGCCTTTGTTTAGACTCTGAGGCGGGTCTATTTTTGGTCCAATCCTTGTCATATTTTTTGTGTTTGTCCTTGTTTGGGCAGTCATATGATAGGTGTCCAAGTTTTCTACATTCATAGCACTTTACATCTTTATCGTTATTTTTTATTTTATTTTTCTTAGTTGAAACAGCCTTAGGTTTATTCTTTAATGACTTTCTCATAAATTTTCTCAAAAACCTTTAGCCAATAATATTAGATCTTTGATGTCCGATTCTGTGTCACTATCATCTACGTGATCGGAAGAGATAGGGATGTATTCATTTGATTTAAATGCAATAGTCTTACCTTGTTTTGACGTTGATTCCAATTTCCTTAATGTAAGTTTGTTTTTGCATAAAGAATAATCCGATTAATGCCTCCATCTTTATCGATTTTGTTTCTTTACTTTCTTCGATTGCTGTGACTTTGGGATCCCATTCGGATGGGAGGCTTCTTAGTACCTTTTGTACCTTCTCCTGTGAAGAAAATTCATTTCCAAGAGACTCAAGGGAGTTGTAAATGTTAGTCAAACGTAAATCCATATCAACAATAGACTCGTTCGGTACTATTTTGAAGGATTCAAGAGTAGACATAAGCATGTTTATCTAGGACTCATTAACTTGACTAGTACCTTCATGTTTCGTTTCAAGAATTCTCCATATTTCTTGGGCTCTAGAACAATTGGACACAGAACTTGATTCACTTTTACTTAAACCATCTAGAAGAAGTTGCATGACTCTAGCGTTAATACTTAATTTCTTTTTGTCATCACTAGTGTATTCTTGTTTCGGTTTTACGACTTCTAAAGTGACACCGTCAACCATAGATAACTTAGAAGGAATAAAAGGATCGTCTTCTATGATGGACCATAGATCTATATCAATAGCCACAAGGAAAAGTTTCATTCTATGTTTCTATCGTATAAAAGACTCACCGTCGAAAAGAGGAGGCCGTTGGCTCGACATGCCTTCTTGCTCGGTCTTCTGACTAACGGATGCCATCTCACAAAGATCGTTGAATCTTCTTGTAGTGAGTGTGCCTGCACTCTGATACCACTTGTAGGACCTGTACGGCACCACTGGAAGGGGGTTGAATAGTGAGTACAGAAAATTCGGTTTTTAAAACTTTTTAGACCAAATAACTCATTTCTGAAAATGGTTTTGTTTTCAGATCATGATTTAAATTATCTAGATGACCTAGTTGTAGACCTGCAAAAATTATAAAATTTGGTGAAGATGTGCTCTCAGATGTTATGAATGTCTCACAAAAATTTTAGATTAAAACTCCAAGTCTAACCCTTTAAAAAACGTTTTTGCACAAATTGTGTCAATCTGCCAGAAACTGTGCTCCGAAATGATAAATTTAATCCTATTAATTGACAACTCCAAATGACCTGAAACTTTTATGGTGTGACCCTTAAGATGTGTACTTTAATGGGTTGAAACAATTTTGCAGAATTCTTTTGGCAAGTATGTCAACTATGTTGATGTTCTCAACCTTTGTAGATCTGAGAATCAGACTACACTAGTCTCAGATCTATGAACATTTGACTGACTTATACTCAACCAAATTTGATGAAACTTGTGCCGAATGAAATCTAAGATGTGTGGCTATGTCTCTGCAAAATTTTATGATTTTTGGGAAAACGTTTGGTATTCTTGTAATGAGTATGAACGGATGCAGAAAACTAGAAACTGAAAGTAAAGTGGTGAAAGTAAATAACACCGAGATTTTTATACTAGTTCGGTCAAATCGACCTACTCCAGTCTTCAAGGACACCTACCTCGGTATTCACTAATCAGAAATGACACCTTGACACAAGGGTAACTTGAGTTAAACATCAACTCCACCCTTTTATAATCAAACAAACAATCACAACAACACGAACACCACCACTAAACAAATGAAGGTTCGATCACATTTTGATCAACCTTTTACAAGAGATGAACATATATGGGTGGTATGAACAAAGCCTATATAGTATGTGGAATATAAGAATGGTAGGCTTGAGGCTAAGAGCAAGAGAAAAGAATAAGAAAAGAAGAGAATGATCTTGCTTGAACTTGTAAGAATATGAACTTTGCTTAGCCTTGCTTGAATCATCTTTGCCTCAATTTATAGTGTGTTGGCCGCCCCCTAGGGTTAGAGTCTTCCTCGAAAATTGTTTTGAATGCACTTGAAAGATTACTTTGTATAAATGATGACACAACCTTGCTTACATGGCGCAACACGATTAGACGAATGACTTGTCTTTGCCAAGTTGTCACTTCTTGATAGGTCATCCACCTTGGTACTCTATAAATGAGCTAGAAATTTCATCAAAAAAATATGAAACACATGCTTAAAATCAAGGTGGTTAATTTCTAGTTAATCATGGTATGATTCTCCGACAACTTCAGAAGAAATTGGTGCAAGATTGAATGACAAAATCGGCCAGCATATTCCTTGTGCTGAAATTTCAGCATGTGTTGTATTTTGAAATGTTTCCTTTTGTGCTGCCCTCTTCAATGTCACCAATCATGTGAGGCTTATCCTCCACCAATTAAAGTGTTAAATAAGCTCCACCGAGGCTCCAAGAGAGTGTCATAGGCGTGTGATCTTCATATGCACATGTGCTGAATTCTTGTTATATAAACTTTGTCAAACAATGCATAATCTTCACATACATGGTAAATTGCAATCAGCCCTAATTTAATTTTTCTAGAACGCTCTAATATGTCTTGAATATGTAAAAAGTGTCTAGATACATGTGTCAGGACCGAAACGTTTTCATGTTTGCCTAAGTGTAGAAAACCGAATTTTTGACTTTCGCTGATTATACGATTTTTCTCCGATTAAACTCAAACCTCTTAGACATGTAATATATATTATGTCACACATTATATACATAAAATAAAGTGTATATTCAGCTCCAATAGCTGAATGAAAAATGCCATGTGCAAAAACAAAGTTTAAGATTGAATTCTCCACAATTCAAGCCAAAATGTGGGTGATTGATGTGTGTAAACTTGGTATGACTTTTGGACTGAATTTGACATGTGTACCACAAAATTTCTGAGTATTGTAGTGTATATAGGCTGACTATCTTTATATGATAAGTACGTGACATGTCGATGAAGGTTCGTAGTCACCCGATGCGACAATTTTCAGTTTATGGCTCCGTGACATGTCGTTAAAATTTTTGTAACAAGATGACTTGTAATGTATGATATGAGACTTGTATATACTCATAAATTTGATGTGTATATGGCGGTGTGATGTCGACGTATGGTTATGATGTATATATTGACATGTTGGTGGTACGTCGGGATATAAGTATATAGTTTGTCGTTATAAAAAACATGTATATATGAAATATGTTTATGTGGTGTGTGTTTGTGTGAGATAAGGAGACTTTCCATCTCAAGTTTGTTGCCAGATGGCTCTCTCCAAATATGTCTTCATTTAATGAACTAGTTAGTTCACTTAAGTACTTCACTTGATGACTAGTTTAGTACATTAATCATGGCACCTGAAATTAGTATAAAGACAACAAATGTTTTCCATATGATGTAAGCCTTAATGCTTCATGGTGCGCTAGTATGACAACACTATATATGAACATGTAAAGCATTTTTATCTCATGCATATATCAAGTAACACATATTTCATGCATTTCGTAAAAACGTAACATTTAAATCATGCATTTTCAAATCACTCGAACCCCGATTTCTTAACAATCTTCAACCTAGACCCATTTCTCAAAAGGTGTCTTTAAGGTCTCAATCAGATAAGCAAATCAAAATGTAAAAAAAATGTAACTGAAAATCAATAAAATCTTGTTTGACAAAATGCCTTGCTTCTGAAAAAACCGCCAAAACCGTCCCAATACCGTAACTGCCATTCAATCCGCTGGTCGCCGGTATCCTACCGGTCCTTCCATGGAAGATCAACCCATGGAGAAGAGTATGGAGGAAACTGATCTAATTCAAAGGAGTGTTAAGAAATATAAACGTCCAGCATTGGACGAACCCGTTTCTCTGAACAACCGCTCCGACAGACACCCACCGCTTGGGCAGATCTCCTTCGGCATCCTCTCCCTTCCTCCTTGATTCAGTTGTTGACAGATGAAATCTATACTGGAGAAGGGGAAGAAGATGATGATATAATAGATGAATATGTCTTCGGTGTGCCTGTCAATACAGAGCATGAGTTCGACGAATCCTGTCCAGGTAAAGCAGTGGTAACCATTGCAGCAGACGAATGTAAGAAGCTGTGGACACCATGGCGACGGGCACTGGTAGTCAAACTCCTCGGGCGGAATATATCTTACAAAGTCCTAGCTCAGCGCCTTACAGATTTATGGGCTCCCAATCGAAGGTTAGAAATCGTAGATCTTGAAGATGGTTTCTTTGTGGTCCGCTTTGTCTCCAAAGATGATTATACATTCGGCCTGGAGAATGGTCCATGGACTATCCAAGGACATTATCTAACCATAACAAAATTTCGACCTGGGTTCCTCCCATCAGAAGCGAATATGTCCTCCACACTTGTTTGGGCTCAGATTCCTCGTCTGCCACTTGAGTTTTTTAATGAAAATGTTTTGCTTCGAATTGGTGATCATCTAGGGAAGCCTATTAGGATTGACCATAATACTATGACTGTGTCGCAGGGTAAATACACACGCGTTTGTGTTGAAATTTATTTGTAGAAACTGCTAACGTCGATGGTCCTGGTTAACGGTCAGCCGTTTACAATTGAGTATGAAAATCTACATGTAGTCTGCTTTAAGTGCAGAAAATATGGCCATGGCCAAGATGCGTGTCCTACTACACAAGGATCTTCTACTAGTACTACAGATATGACTTTGTTGCGGCCCCCTGCTCCCACTATGCCCTCTGACCCTTTCGGCCCGTGGATGTTAGCAAAGAATACCAGTAGAAGACGCACAGCGCCAACACGGGGACATAACGATGATAGCGTAAAGGAACAAAATGTAACCCGTAGTAGCGGCAATGGTACTAAGTATAAGGACCAGACTAAGACACACAATGGCTACAGGTTTGCCCCAATTGCTGAGGAGAATGATGTAGAGTCCTCCTTAATGCCTAATTCTTTGGAGACTGATCTTTAGCAGCTTGCTGACAGTGGACCGCCGGCCATTTTTAAGTCAACGACAAAGCAAAATCATATGAAGACAAAGGCATACAAAGCAAAGGGCACACCAGTGAAGGATAATCCCAGATTGAAAGTCCAGACAACACGTATTACAAAGAAGCAGGAACCACACCTTAAGGTTATGCAACTTACAAACGACGGTGACGTGCCTGCTATTCCAAAAGGGAACGAGCAGAGAAGCGCAATACACATATTGGGATTACAAGGAGCTACCGACAACTCTGTTTCACGTCCACTCACTGACATCACAAATATGGGCACGCAACTTGAGTCCCAAGATAGGAGGAACCAACAAACTATGGATTTTTATATCAATCAAAGGGGGGCATCGCAACCAAATTGTCTGGAGAACACCAAGCATCATCCCCCGGACATTGCTATCGATACTAGTATCGGCGTTGGCGTTGAAGAGTCTCCGGACAGGGATTTGGATCCCATGGAAGTTGGTATGAGTAATCCACATGGTCAAGGGCCGGCCCAGGCCACACAGCAATAACTCCCGTTTATTATGAAGATTCTTGCATGGAACTGCCGAGGAGCAGGCTCCCCTACCACACTCAGAACAATTATTCATTTAGTTCGGGATCATTCATCTTCATTGCTTTTCCTTATGGAAACTCGGGTGCTTAGTACACGGGCACAAGTCATTATGAAACATACACATTTCACAAATGTTTCCACGATTGACGCAAGAGGATTTTCGGGTGGATTGTGGTGCTTTTGGGACGCTAATGCAACCTCTATTCGCATTATTTCTTATACGGCACAAATAATGAACGTCGGGATTATGGTTGATGGAATCCTTTCTTGGATAGTTTCGTTAGTTTACGCCTCTCCTAATCAACCAACTCGAGAGATATTCCATGAATACGTTGAAGCGATGGCTATGTATATCCATATTCCCTGGTTGTTGATTGGTGACTTTAACGAGGTATTACGACAAGAGGATAAACGAGGGGGACGGTTAGTACAGGGTCCTGGAGTACGGTGAATGCAGCCAATGATCGACCGCTGTACATTGGAGGAGCTTGACTTTGTAGGACCTCGCTTTACGTGGACAAATGGACAAACTGACCGATTACTTGTAGAGCAACGCCTAGATCAAGCATGGGCAAATGTGCAATGGCACTCACAATTTCATCGTTATGTATTGCATCATCTACCTCGGCTTAACTCAGACCATCATCCGCTGCTATTGCTTCCTAATGGTGCTTCTCAGGCCACCAAGCATGCCGCATCATTTAAGTTTCAGAGCTGTTGGTTGGCACACAGGGCCTTCGCAAATTTTATTGAAAAAGCATGGTCACCAACTCATGGAGATCTTGGTAGTACATTGTTGAACTTTACAGAGAAGGTGCTAGTATGGAAAAAGGAAGTTTTTGGAAATCTAATTCAGCGGAGGAAGCGCTGCATCACCTGAATAGAAGGGGTACAACGTGCTCTAGCGCAACATCCCTCCACCTTTCTTACACGGCTCGAGAGCGAACTGCGTATGGAATACGATAATATCCTATTACAAGAGGATATTTATTGGCGTCAAAAACATAATCTTAACTGGTTGGCGGAAGGGGAACGCAACAGCCGGCTATTCCACCAATCTCTTAAGTCGCGGCGTCAATCCAAGCATGTTAGCATGCTGAAAATTAACAATGCTTGGGTTACTGATTCTTCAATCTTGCAAGAGGCTGTTCAAAAGCACTACAAGGAATTATATGCGGCACCCACCGAACGCATATTACAGGAAGAGGAGATAAATCTACCATCTCTAAACCATTCGGACAAACATTGGTTGAATCGACCAGTGTCTGCAATTGAGGTCGAAGCGGCAATCTTTCAAATGGGTGCTCACAAGGCACCTGGACCAGATGGGTATCCTCCTATTTTCTTCCAACGAAACTGGCATATTGTGGGACCATCGGTTATGGAGTTTGTACTTGATGTGTTTCGACATAGATCATTTCCAGCTGATCTTAACAAGTCCCTCATTACTTTGATTCCAAAGGTGTCGCATCCGGAGACAATATCTAACTTTCGGCCAATAGCGTTATCCAATGTTGTGGTTAAATTGATTAGTAAAGTCATTGCTAATCGGTTAAAAGCAGTCATTGGTAAATTGATCTCTCCATCTCAATGTGCGTTTATCTCAGGTCGACAAGCCTCAGATAATATAATTATATCACAAGAGATCATGCACACAATGCGTATCAAGCAAGGACGGAAAGGACTAATGGCATTAAAGATCGATCTTGAAAAGGCATACGATAAGGTATCTTGGCTTTTTCTCCAAACACTTCTTACTAAAATTGGATTCAGCATACATATGACGGAGCTTATTATGTATACAATTAAGTCGGCCTCCCTAAGCATTATTTGGAATGGACAGTGCCTTGAGTCCTTCCAGCCGCAGCGAGGGATACGTCAAGGCGGCCCATTAGCCCCCTATATGTTTCTATTGTGCATGGAGGTTCTTAGTCAACGTATTAACTCTTCAGTAACTGAGGGCCGTTGGGTGCCTATCCGTACATCTCGTCAGGGACCATTCATATCTCATCTCTTTTTTGCAGATGATTTGTTATTGTTTGGAGCGGCTACAACTGAACAAGCTATGGAGATGGAGAGTATTCTAACAGAGTTCTGCAGTATCTCAGGTCAAACTGTAAGTCTACACAAATCTCAAATCCTCATCTCAAAAAATATTGCTGGACGTTTCCAACCCACAGTTCTTACAGCCAAAGGCATCATGTGTACAACCAATTTGGGGAGCTATTTGGGTATCCCACTCATATACGGCCGCACCAATAAGCGTACATATGGCTTTATAATTGATAAGGTGCAAGCCAAATTATCCTCCTGGAAAGCTCGATTGCTTTCTCACGCATCAAGATGTCTGCTTGTGAAAAGTGTTATATCCTTGCTGCCAACATATGCAATGCAGACGATAAAATTACCAATGGCTTTGGTTGACGAGATTGACAAGCTGTCTCGACACTTTTTCTGGGGAGAGATGGATCATGTCACTAAATTACACTGGTGCAATTGGAAATTGGTGTCTCAGCCGCTGCTTGCTGGAGGCCTAGGAATCAAACGACTACGCGACATGAATACGGCGATGTTGGCTAAACTCGGTTGGCAGGTACTCACATGCCATGACAAGCTCTAGGTAAATGTTCTTCGCTGCAAGTACGGGGACTTGTTTCACAGCCCTCTGCGCCGAAAAACTTCTACTCTTTGGCGATTTATTCGGAGTACCATACCTCTACTGCGAGCGGGTATGGAAACTTCCAATGTATTAGGCACGAATGGAGTATATCGTTGGCAAGGTACGTGATCCGGCCGCTTTTTGGTATCCAGCGCATATGGTTTATTGGTGTCGACCCCCTCTTCACTGACATCTACGGCATGGGCTGATTTATGGGGAATGCAGGGGCCTTTGCGGTTGAATTTGTTGCTGTGGCAGATTTCTTGTTCAGGCCTCCCTACAGGATCCTTTCTTCATCGTCGCTGTATCAGTGTGGATAGATGCTGCAGAATCTATGGATATATTGATGATCACACCCTTAATGCCATAAGAGATTGTTCATGGATGCGACAAATGTGGTTCAGTTTGGTCCATCCTACCGTAGTGGATAAATTTTTCAATTTATCCACCCCTCTTGATTGGATCAAGGTAAATGTTGGAGAATCTTGGCCAAATACTTCCTCTTCTGCTGAGTGGCGGTACATTTTCCGTCAAACTGTTGCTAGTTTGTGGTATTGACGCAACCAGTTCACTCACAGCCACACGCTGCAATTTCCCCCACTAGTACATGTGCGAAACGAGATCCTTCAGAGAGTTACTAGGTTGCTTATGGTAATTGTGTATAGGAAAAACAGTAGTTAGATCGTAGATGTAATTATGTAGCTATACGAGACGTACATTGCTGTATTTTTTCGATATTCTAATAAAGATCCCTTTCTTCGGAAAAAAAAATCAAAGTGTAACCAACAGGAGTTGATTAATAGGAAGCAAAGAAGTAACCAAGAAGTCTATAAAATGGAATGAGATTTTGCGAGACTAAATCTTTGCCATTGGAAGAAAAAAGGAATGAAAGTGCTAAGAGGCAAAGGTAGAAAGGAAGGACACCGGAAACAATAATTGAGAGAGGAAAATGTTATGGACAAGTGATGTCTGGACATTGTTGATCGGGTACATTGGTTGTCTTGTTTGTGGCTATTATATCTTTGATGCTCATTTGTTGGTAATATTGCAAAGATTCTTCCAATGTTTATCTATTGTCTCATCGGTGATATGTGCATTATGCATTCTCTGCTTCATTGGCAGTATATGGTTCTCTCTCATGCTGTAGGTTATTATGAATGCCTTCGCTTCCTTTAGCTCGTATACATGAAGAAAGGATTTAATCGATGATGTTCTTATTCCGAGTATTCATCAATGGATGTATATCATTTGGTTACTTGATTAGAGTATTTCCAATGAGTTCCCTTGGTAATAAAAGGTGGGTTCTGAATTGCATATGCCTATATGTCTCAAATGACGATAAGTTAAACCTGTTTTCGCACTGTGTGGATATCTTGGAATGTTGAGGTTCTTACCTATAGAATGAAGTTATGTTTGGCTAGCAAAAATATGATATGATCAGATGTGCTGAATATCGGTCCTTTTTACAAATGCTTCATCCTCTGTTCCAATTTCACATTGATAATCTATATGTTTAAATTGTTTTCACCATGTGCTGATTAATCTTTTAATAAGTTTAGGAAAGTGTTGATGTTGATCCTTGGTAATGAATCTGTTTGTGTCTCATCCATCGTGGATATGTTTTTTAAGTTAATTGATGCAAAATCATGTATACCTTGACATTGTTTGTCTTGGAATATAATTATTGTTAAGGAATCTGCGATTGAAGATTGTTTGAGGAAACATCTTACATGTTAATATAAGGCATTTCTTATGGCATCCTGATTATTGTTGGCCGTCTATAAGGCGAGGTACCATTTTTTCCTCTCAGGCCTATACCATGATTATTGAGGTTAGATGTTCATTCCTAGCATATTTTTTGGCCGGTTATAAGCTATGTGACATTTTATTGTTGAAGCCCCTTCAGATCCTTGACAGGAAAAGAAGGATTGTCCCTCATAGAGGTTGAGGCCCCTTCTGATTCTTGATAGGAGATGAGGGACTGTCCCTCACAATTATTGTTGAGTTGGATTTTTTTTTCAGCAGCATTGTTCAGGCCTTAGTTGACATTATTATTTGAATTGACATGAGTCCCTCTGAGCTATGGACACAAATAATCTAGAATTATTCCTCTGAGTCATAGACATGAACTCCGCTGAGCCATTTCATTTATTGTTGAAACCAGAATTGACATTGTTATTGGTGCCATACATGTCCTTATTATCATTCGTGAGATATTGCTTCCTAAATTAAATGTTATATTGGCTAGATGATGTCTTTAGCATGCTGTAAGGCCGTACCGCCTAATGATGTTTGATGTCTTCACTCAACCTAATAATGGTAGCATGTTAAAACTGGGTTATAAATTTTTTGAAATATAATGTCTGGCCTGGTTGTATGCTGTTATAAAAAATAATCTTCACACGGTATTATTTGGACCCCAGCAAGTTTCCTGACAAGATACAGGTTAGGCTTCTCAAAATTGTAATTATACTTTGCTGATATCACACAATACTGCATTTTTTTCTTGTGAAAAATAACTTGCTTTGTCTTTACTTAACCTTGCTTCCACATAGCACAATTGGGATATTATCACACACAGATCACGATGCCATTTAGGAACATTCTTATATGTCAACCGGGCAGTTACATCAAACATGTTGGAGAAAAATTTGTAAATGAGTTTGTCCAAAGTTGGTGAGCAACATACTTTGAGCTTAATTAAGATTAGTTTTCATTAATAAAAAATGAAAACTAATGAATCCTAAATTATCTACGTAATGAGTAGATGATTTTAGGCTTTTGAATCACTCAATTTCGATACCGGGTGAATGAGAAATTAATGCTCAAAGTAGGAATAAAAATTGGTTGCAAATCGGAAAATTGAATATGTGGCTTCATGAGAAGAGACACATCACCTTTTTGCAAATATACCACATTGGCAAATTGAACGGAAAATGCCACCAAATATAGTGCTAGGAGAGACACTTTAGATGTGCCTTAAGGGCATGAGAAGTTTTTGACTTGAAGGAAGACCTAGAAAGTGCCACACGCGCGCACACGCGCGCACGTGCCTCCGTCACCTGCCTGGCTCGGCTCGGGCTCGTGGCTCGTCGGCCCGGTTCTTATCATTTTGGACAAATTTTATTTTAAATTTTTCCAGAAAATAATTTAGTTCATCCTACGGTTATGATTTAATCCTACGATCTAACTGGCTCAGATTAAGCTGACAATATCAGTTGACTGATTCCTACTAGTCGTGGGTTAATGGCCGATCAAAGGCAGTCGTGGGGTGCATAGGTGAACATGGGGGTTATTGGTCGATCAGTGCAGTCGTGGGTTGCTGTAACCTCCAAGATTTCTCTCTATAAATGGAGGCAGTGCACTGCTTCTGAAAAACACAGAAATTTTCCTTCTCTTCTCCTACTGCATACGAGCATTCTGCATAAACTACTGCTGCATACTGCATACACTGCTGCATTTCATCAATCCGAGAATTCAGAACATTAGTCAGGTTCGTGGAGTTTTTACGTAGTAGTGCAACTCGTTTGAACTGTTAGCCGTTGTATCCCAGGAGACGTTTGTAATTTCTGGTTGGGCATAGTATACCGGAGCAATTCGTCTTAAGGACAGAGTCCTGGACTCGCCTCAGTTTGCATGTTGAGCTCTATCCTGTGTTGAGCTCATATGTGTTGAGTTCTTGAGCTCTTCTCTGTGTTGAGCTCTTCCCTATGTTGAGCTCAGTCTCTGTGCTGAGTTCTTGAGCTCACCTCTTTGCTGAGTTCTTGAGCTCTTCTCTGTGTTGAGCTCTTCCCTGTGTTGAGCTCTTCTATGTGCTGAGTTCTTGAGCTCATCGTTGTGCTGAGCTCTTTCTGTGATGAGCTCTGTTCATCCTATGTTCAGCTCAGCTCTTCTTGCGTTCAGCTCAGCTCTTCCTGCGTTCAGCTCAGCTCTTCTTGTGTTGAGCTCAGCTCTTCCAGTGTTGAGCTCAGCTCATCCCTGTGCTGTATAGAATGTCAGTTTTTTTCTTTAATAAATCTGAGTTTTTATATGAGACAACAAACTTAAGACGAATTGGTTGTTCTTATCTTAGTTATGTACCGGTTTATTTACTGTATTCTATTTGTATACTGACTTCTTGTTTCTACATTTGTCAGAAACTGAAACATGATGGAGAGCGAAAGCTCTAATTCGTTCAATGCTGTGCACGTTGGTTCTCAGGAACAGAACAGTGCTGTTCCAGTTGCACCTACTGTTGCTGCGCCTGTTCCTGCCCCTGTCCCTGCGGTTGGACAGGTTGAGAAGCCAGAAAAGTTTCGAGGCAGTTTCTTCAAACGTTGGCAGCAAAAGATGCTGTTTTTCTTGACAACAATGGGTTTGGCTAAAATGCTGACTGAGGATCCTCCGGAGGTGGTTACGGTTGAAGATCAACATCAGCATATGCAAAACAGTTGTGATGGCTGAAGCATAGAATTATAGTAATTATGTTTGCTTGAGTCATATTTTAAGTTGTTTAGACAATTCGTTGTACGGACTGTATTGTACCTTTAAAACTGCAAAGTCACTGTGGATGACCTTAGATAAGAAGTACCGCACAGAGGATGCCGGTACAAAGAAGTTTGTCGTTGGCAAATTTCTTGATTTTAAAATGTCAAACTCCAAGACTGTTGTTTCTCAGATTGAGGAACTTCAGATGTTAGTGGCCGAAATGGAAGAAGAGGGCGTGTTGCTCAGTGAATCTTTCATAGTGGCATCTGTGATTAAGAAGCTACCTCTTTCGTGGAGGGAATTTAGAAGCTATCTCAAACACAAGCGAAAGGAGATGACATTGGAGGATCTGATTGTTCGACTCTGTATAGAGGAGGACAACCGCAGATCCGAAAGAAAGCCAAGTTCGAGTGCTGATCATGCAAAGGCGCATGTCACAGAGGCGAAGAAAAAGAAAAAGCTAAATCATGTCGGAGTGAACCCTAGAGGCAAGAAAGTTGCCAAAAAATTAACTGAAAAATGTTATAACAATGGAATTCAGGGGACACCGCAGTGTTGACTACCGTAAGCCCAAGAAAAAGCAGGAAAAAGCGAAATCCAACCTTGTCAGCCAGATGGATGATCTGGATTTGTGCGCTGTTGTTTCTAAGTGCAACGCAGTAGGAAATCCTCGTGAATGGTGGGTGGACACTGGAGCCACTCGACATGTCTGTGCAAACAGGGCGATGTTCAGAGACTATTCTTTGGCTAAGAATGATGAAAAGTTGTACATGAGAAACTATGATAGCTCAAAGATTGAAGGTTCGGGCGATGTGATTCTGAAGATGACTTCAGGAAAGGAATTAACTTTGCGAGATGTATTGCACGTTTCTGACATCCGCAAGAACTTAGTTTCTGGAGCTTTACTAGTCAGTCATAGTTTTAGACTAGTATTTGATTGTAATAAATTTATTCTGAGTAAAAATGGGGTATTTCTGGGGAAGGGGTACTTGACCGACAACATATTCAAACTTAGTGTGATGGCTGTTGTACCCAAGAAAACTTTGCCCGAAGAGGCTAATAAGAATGCTTCTACTTCTGCTTATATGCTTGAGTCTTCTTGTTTATGACATTTTCGTTTGGGACATGTTAATTATAAGTTAATACAAAGAATGATTAATCTTGACTTATTACCCAAACTGAACATTAATAAAGAAAAATGTCAAGTCTGTGTTGAAGCAAAAATGACAAAGATGCCATTTTCTTCAATAGAAAGGAACACTGAACTTTTGGATTTAATTCATACCGATGTGTGTGATTTAAAATTTGTGCAAACAAGAGGTGGTAAAAAGTATTTTGTAACTTTTATCGATGATTGCACACGATACTGTTATGTCTATTTGCTAAGTAGCAAAGACGAGGCCCTTGATTCTTTGAAGGACTATAAAAATGAAGTTGAGAATCAACTTAGCAAACGAATTAAGACAATTCGTAGTGATAGAGGTGGCGAATATGACACACCATTTAATGAATTCTGTTCAGAACATGACATTATTCATCAAACGACTGCATCATATTCACCTCAATCGAATGGTATTGCTGAACGCAAAAACCGTACTCTAAAAGAGATGATGAATGCTATGTTGATAAGTTTGGGTTTACCACAGAACTTGTGGGGGAAACGATTCTCTCAGCCAACTTCATTTTAAATAGAATTCCACCTAAGAAGATGGATGCAACCCCATACGAGCTTTGAAAAGGCCATAAGCCTAGTTACAGATACTTGAAAGTATGGGGGTGTCTGACGAAGGTTGCAGTACCCAAACCAAGACGAGCTAGAATTGAGCCTAAAAAAATTGATTGCATATTCATAGGATATGCAACTAACATAGTGCATATCGATTCTTGGTGCACAAGTCAGACATTCCTGACATAAATGAGAATGTTGTCATGGAATCAAGAAATGCGGTGTTCTTTGAAGATGTCTTTCCAAAGAAAAACAAAAACAACGAAGAAGCAAGCACTAGTAAGCGAGTGCGTGAGACGACTCCTCAAGAAATTGAGGAAGTGCGTCAAAGCAAACGAGCCAGAATATCAACATCTTTTGGACCAGATTTTCTAACATATTTGGTAGAAAACGATCCAAGAACCTTTTCTGAGGCGATGTCAATTCCAGAAGCTCCCTTTTGGAAAGAGACAGTAAACAATGAAATAGAATCGATTCTTCAAAATCACACTTGGGAGCTGGTTGATCTTCCACCAGGAAGTAAACCACTCAGATGCAAGTGGATCTTTAAGAAATAGCTGAAAGAGGATGGGTCTATTGACAAGTACAAGGCCCGGTTGGTAGCTAAAGGCTATCGACAAAAGGAAGGCTTTGACTATTTTGATACCTACTCACCGGTAACTAGGATCACTTCAATAAGGATGCTAGTTGCTATCGCTGCAGTCTACAACTTAGAAATCCATCAGATAGATGTGAAGACTGCCTTCCTGAACGGTGAGTTAGAAGAAAAAATTTATATGGAGCAACCTGAAGGGTTTGCTGTACCAGGGCAAGAGAAAAAGGTGTGTAAACTTGTTAAGTCTTTGTACGCACTTAAATAAGCACCCAAACAGTGGCATTCGAAGTTTGATGAGGCAACGTTGTTAAATGGTTTCAGGATCAACGTGTGTGACAAGTGTGTGTACATCAAGAACACACCAGACGCTTATGTGATATTATGTCTATATGTAGACGACATGCTTATCATCGGCAGCACTCGTGACATCATCTTGAATACCAAGAAGATGTTAACACGAAATTTTGATATGAAAGACATGGGCGTTGCCAATGTTATTCTAGGGATTAAAATTTCTCGGATAACTGAAGGCCTTGTTATGTCGCAAACTCATTATATTGAATCTGTTCTCAAACGATTCAATATGTTTGATACAAAACCAATAAAGACCCCACTAGACTTAAGTATACACTTAAGAAAGAATCGAAGTGAACCTGTAGCTCAATTGAAATACTCACATGTAATTGGAAGTCTGATGTACATAACAAACTGTACAAGACCAGACTTAGCTTGTTCAGTAAACAAATTGAGCAAGTTTACCAGTAATCCAAGTGAAGAGTAATGAGGTACCTGAAGTGCACAATGAACCTTGGATTACACTATACAAGATATCCAGCAGTATTGGAAGGATATTGTGATGCGAATTGGATATCAGATAGCAAGGACTCTAAGTCCACCAGTGGATACCTATTCACTGTTGGTGGTGGTGCTGTGTCATGGAAGTCTACAAAACAAACGTGCATAGCTTGGTCCACTATGGAAGCCGAGTTTATAGCACTAGATAAAGCTGGAGAAGAGGCTGAATGGCTTTGGAATTTCCTAGAAGATGTTCCATGTTGACCTAAGCCAATCGCTCCTATCAGCATACACTGTGATAGTCAGTCTGCTATAGGACGGGCACAAAGCAACATCTACAATGGTAAGTCACGACACATACGTCGGAGACATAATACCATTAATCAATTGATCTCTAATGGCGTGATTTCCATTGATTACATAAAATCAAAGGAGAATCTTGCAGATCCTCTTGCTAAAGGCTTGCCCATAAATCAGATGTCAAATTGACAAAAAGAATGGGACTTAAGCCTACTACGCAAGAGTTTTTGTAACAGTAACCCAGCCTTGTTGACTAAAGATCCCAAAATCTTGGTCCAATGGGACAACTAAGTTATGGAGGTTCAGTTTATCACTTACTCATTCCACTACATAAAAGTGCTGTCTGCAGAGAATATTTAGGGTAAGCTAAACCTTTTATTGATGTCCTATATCTTGATACATCAAGTGGGTTATGGAAGAATGCTCCTGATAGGAATCACCTATGTAAGTGTGAAGTGTGACCGCTTCTATAAGAATTTTGTGAGGCAAAGAAATCTCTAAAACACTTAACTTTCTGAAACCAGGTTGTTCATGGTCAAAACGAACACAACCATGAGAACCAAAAGAGTGTTAAAGGAAATGTTGTGTGAGTATTGTTGTCTAGGTTCACAACAAAGGCTGACTAGTTCAAGACATCTAGTCACTACTTAGCCGAGTGAATCTGATGGTACATCACTACAAAAGGTTCAAAGCCATAAGCTACCTCTTCTGATGCAATATTTTCTTGTCTGACTTCTCATTAGAGTCTGCATCTGCATTTGCATTAATTTCCATTTATGTGGGGTATTGTTGGAGAAAATTTTGTACATGTTTTTGTCCAAAGTTGGTGAGTAACATATTTTGAGCTTAATTAAGATTAGTTTTCGTTAATCAAAAATGAAAACTAATGAATCCTAAATTATCTACGTAATGAGTAGATGATTTTAGGCTTTTGAATCACTCAATTTCGATACCGGGTGAATGAAAAATTAATGCTCAAAGTAGGAATAAAAATTGGTTGCAAATCGGAAAATCGGTTATGTGGCTTCATGAGAAGAAGACACATCACCTTTTTGCAAATATACTACATTGGCAAATTGAAAGAAAAATGCCACCAAATATAGTGCTAGGAGAGGCACTTTAGATGTGCCCTAAGGGCATGAGAAGTTTTCGACCGGAAGGAAGACCTAGAAAGTGCCACACGCTCGCACACGGGCGCGCGGTGCCGCCGCCCGCCCATTCGGCCGGCTCATCTCGGCTCAGCTCGTGCTCAGGCTCGGGCTCAGGCTCGTGGCTCATGGCTCGCTCGCTCGGTTCTTATCTTTTTGGAAATTTTTTTTTTAATTTTTCCAGAAAATAATTTACTTGATCCTACGGTTATGATTTAATCCTACGAGCTAACGGCTCAAATTAAGCTGACAGTTTCAGCTGACTGATTCCTACCAGTCGTGTGTTAATGGCCGATCAGAGACAGTCGTGGGGTGCGTGGTGAACGTGGGGGTTACTAGCCGATCAGTGCAGTCGTGGGTTGCCGTAACCTCTAAGATTTCCCTCTATAAATGGAGGCAGTGCACTGCTTCTGAAAAACACATAAATTTTCATAAACTACTGCATACGAGCATTTTGCATAAACTACTGCTGCATACTGCTTACACTGCTTCATTTCATCAATCCGAGAATTCAGAACATTAGTCAGGTTCGTGGAGTTCTTACGTAGTAGTGCAACTCGTTCGAACTGTTAGCAGTTGTATCCCGGGAGACGTTTGCAATTTGCGGTTGGGCATAGTATACCGGAGCAATTCGTCTTAAGGACAGAGTCCTGGACTCGCCTCAGTTTGCATGTTGAGCTCCATCCTGTGTTGAGCTCATATGTGTTGAGTTCTTGAGCTCTTCTCTTCTCTGTGTTGAGCTCTTTCCTGTGTTGAGCTCTTCCCTGTGTTGAGCTCATCTCTGTGTTGAATTCTTGAGCTCTTCTCTATGTTGAGATCTTCCATGTGTTGAGCTCATCTCTGTGCTGAGTTCTTGAGCTCATCTCTATGCTGAGCTCTTTCTGTGATGAGCTCTGTTCATCCTATGTTCAGCTCAACTCTTCCTACGTTGAGCTCAGCTCTTCCTGCGTTGAGCTCAGCTCATCCCTATGCTGTACAGAATGTCAGTTTTGTTCTCTAATAAATCTGAGTTTGTATATGAGATAACAAAATATTATAGCACATTGTCCATGAACATAGTAGGCATCCCTAAGGCCACCAAATTTCTCCTGACCAGCTGTATCCCAACACAAAAACCAGATCTTCCTGCAGTTGGTGAAAAAGTCCAAAGAATGAACGTCCACACCAAACATTGGTTCATATTTCTTCTCAAATCCACCAGTAAGATGCCCCTTCACAAAAAGTTTTTTCTGTTCCAGCGTCACCAGCAATTACAAGCGTGAAACTAGGGTAATCAACAGTTTGCTGGTAAGGCAAAGCCATTGAATCTTAAGTAGGCTAATATGGGTTTGGTATATGCTGTTCTCTGATGAAGCTGTTATATGTTGGAAATCTTGTCAAATTAATTGTTAGCCTTAATGAAATATGTTCTTGCATTTGCTGGATTTCTTGCTCCATGTATTTTTCAAATATTAATTCTCTGTTTCCTGAACAATGTGTTTATCTCTTTTCCTCTCATTTATCTTTAGATTGGTTTCCAATATGTATTAGAATAGATGTATTTATTCATATCTTTTGCATAATGGGAATCCTTGTACTAACAAAATTTTCAAGTTATACTCCTTCAAAGGAAGATTTCTTGGCTGCAGGTGATTCTATTTGTCTGCCGGTACTCCAAATGTGATCCGGGAATTACAACTAACATTGCCTTGCACGTTTCTCAGAAACAGGCAGCAGGATTTTGTTTCCTCACTAACAATTTATTTGCAGGAACAAGAATATTTCCTTGCAGGAGCAGTAATATTTCATTTGCAGATTCCAGGCATTATGTTCTCCAGAACCAGAATATGTGCTAACAATTAATGAAGAAGCACAAGGGGTGTACTATACCAAAAACAAGATGGCTAGAACTAAACTGCGTTACACCCACCAAGGTGTTGCTGCAATGGATGATTTCAGGAGGCAAGCTAGCAAGCTCAAAGATCAAACTGCGAAACAAAAGCAGGGACAAAATTATCTGAAGACTGTTACAAGTCCTCGAACCATTAAGGGCAATGATAACGGATTCTCCTCTGAAAGAAGCCCGCCATCTTGCTCGAAGTTATAGTCGAATGAGGCAGGAAGCAGAGGCACATGCAGCATATGTTTCTAGAAGGTATACATGAGTCAAGGAAGCTCCTCTTCCAGAGAACGTGGAAAAACTGCATGCTGCTGAATCTAAAATGCAAGAACTCAGAGCAAACATGACAGTGCCAGAATCGGTTGCAACCTTAAGTTTCGTAGAGTCTCAACAGTAGCGGCTTACAGCTCAGAGGCTCATCGCGATGGTTGAAGGGGAAGAGCTAACAACTGATATTAAAGGCTTCCCTATTCAAGATACACATATGGAAAACTTAGGTGCATATTGTCAGACCTGTACAGCACCACTAGAGGGGAGGGGTTGAATTGTGAGTGCGGAAAAATTGGTTTTAAAAATTATTTAGTGACACTTCTGAAAACATATTCTGTTTTCTGACCCCGTTTTTGGTTAACTAAACAACTAGGTTCTGGACCTCCAAAATTCATGAAATGTAGTGACAATGTACTTTAACATGTTATCTATATTTCATAAAAATTTTAGATCAAAATTCAAAGTCTAAGGCCCTAAAAAACGTTCTTGATTAAACTATGTCAATTTGTGAAAAACTTTCCCTTATAATGAAACATTAATTCCTAATTAATGAAAACTCCAAATGATCTGAAATTTTGATGAGATGTACCTTAAGATTTTTGGTTTAATGGGTTGAAACAATTTTTCACAATTTCTATGTAAAGTATATCAACCACATTGATGTTCTCAACCTTTGTCAATCTGAAAATCACATTGCACTGGTTTCAGAACTTTGAATGTTTGGATGACTTATCCAAATTTGATAAAACTTGTCTTAAATTAAACTAAGACCTTTATCTGTGTCTCTGTAAAATTTGATGATTTTTGAAAATCGTTAGAATTGAAAGCAAAAGCACAGAAAGTAAGAACACCAAGATTTTTATGCTGGTTTGGTCAACGTGAACTCCAGTCTTCGAGGACACATTCCTCGTTATTCACTGATCACCAAAGTCACCATAGAACAAGGGTGGCTGGAGTTATTCACCAACTCCTTTAATGTCCAACCCTTTTACAATGAATCACAACAACAATTAACAAAATCATCACCACCTCACCTCACTAGTGAAGGTTTGCTCACATCTTCATCAACCTTTTACAAATATGAAACGTGTATGGGTGGTATATATGAAGCCTACACAGATTGTGGAATGTATGTTTGATAGGCTTAAGGCTTTGTGCAAGAGAAGAAGATAAGAGATAAAGAAAATTCTTGCTTTGCACTTGATAGAGTGTAGAAAATGAGTCTTGTCTTGTGTTTGATCTTCTTGCTTCTTTTGTATAGCATGGCAAGCCCCCTAGGGCTGAGAATCTTGAAGAATGTCTTGAATGCCCTTGGAAGATATCTTGTAAAGTCTTGTGACATATCTTTCCTTACTTGGCGAGATAGGATTGGACAAGTGATGTGTCTTTTTGCCTTGTTGTCACTCTGTGATTGGGTCTTCATTTATCCACTTTGACACATAATATATAACATGTGAATTACTAAGAAAAATCTTAAAACAATTTGGATTTCAAATATCTTGATTGTCAATCAATCATAAGTATGATAACTTCTTATTTTTGGAATGATTTGAACCTTGAAGAGCCTCCCTAAATCAGCCAACACATGTGATGAAATCTTCAGCATTTCTTTTGAATTTTGAAACGTTACCTTGTGTGTCTTGATCTCTATCAATGCTTGCATTCTTTTGTGGATCATTCTCCACAAATTATATTGCAAGATGAGCTCCACCTAGGCTCCAAATCAGCTCAATTCAGCCGCCTAATCAGCATGCATGTGCTGAAAACAATTTTTGAATTTTGATCGATAATAATGCAGTATCTTCATAAACATGGTAAACTTCAATCACCATTTAACTTTGTCTTCTAGAATACTCCAAGATATGTCTTGGATGTGTAAAGCATGTCTAGATACATGTCACACAAGTGAAAACACGTCCCCTTGAAGAAGTAGCAACTTGAATTTTTGACTTCCGTTGATTGCGCGATTTTTCTCCAATTGATCACGAACCCTTTAGACATGTAAAATGTGATATACACCATATATTATACATAATAAAATGTATAATCTCAGCTCCAAAAGGTGTAAAAAAATTCCGCTATAAGGTGTATCATTTTTAAATTTGAAAATTCAGGAAATCCAGGCAAATGATAGATAATTGATATATGTAATTATGGTATGACTTTGGTGTTGTATTTGCAATGTGGTGCATGAAATCTTGAGGTGTTTGGAGTTTATATTGGCTGGCCATCTTTGTATGGTAGGTATATGACGTGTCAGTGATGGTTCGGTAGTCATTTGATGTGGCGATTTTTGATTTACGAACTTTTGACATGTCGGTATATTTTTGAAAGTTTGATGACATGGAATATATGACTTGGAATATCTTGGATATGTATATACTCAAAGAAATGATGTGCATATGGTTACTTGACGTTGGCGTACATTGATGACGTGTCGATAAAATACCGGGATAGAAGAATATAATATTGAGAACTGGGGTTTGAGTGATTTGAAAATGCATGATTTAAATGTTACGAAATGCATGAGTAAATTGTTACTTGACATGCTTATGTGATAAATATGTTTTACATGCTTATATATATTGTTGTCGTACTAACGTTCCATGAAGTGTTAAAACTTATATAATATGCCAAATATTTGTTGTCTTTATACTATTTTCAGGTCCATGATTAATAAACTAAACTAGTTCATTAAGTGAAGTGCTTAAGGAGATGAACTCTCTAATTCATTAAATGGAGAAGACAACCACTTGGCAACAAACTTGAAATGGAAAGTCTCCTCTTCTCACATAAACACATGCCACATATATACATTCAAGGAGGTCAACCTCTTTCAAATATACAACATGGATTCTGGCAATGCAATGGAGTTGGAATCTCATGTCAATCCGAAGGAACATCATTTAGAGCCTAGGTGGAGCTTGTTTGGTACTTTGATTGGTGGAGAATAAGCCACATGTGATTGGTGACATTGAAGAAGGCAAGACACACATAGAAAGAATTCAAAATTATAAAAAGTGCTGAAGTTTTCATCACGTCTTGTGTGGCCAATTTTTGCCTTGGTTTTGCACCAATTTTTTTTCCAAAATTGTGGGGCAATCACGTCTTGATTGACTGATACTTAACTTGTGTTAATTGGAGCATGTGTTTCAGATTTTTGGTTGAATTTCCAGCTCATTCTATGGAGTGTCAAGGTGGATACACGATGACAAATCATGAAGTGACAACTATGCAAAGACAAGTCGTTTGTCCAATCATATTTCGTCAAGTAAGCCCTTGTGTCACCATATTATACAAAACAATCTTCCAAGACATTCAAGACAAATTTGAGGGGAGAAATCACTGGCCTAGGCATGCCATTCAACTATAAAAAGGGGGCAAGATGATTCAAGCAAATGAAAGCCAAAGTTCATTTTCTATCAAGATCAAGCAAGACCATTCTCTTCTTCTCTTATTCTTTTCTCTTGCTCTCAACCTCAAGCCTATCATTCTTATCTTCCATATACTGTACAGGATTTGATTATACCACCCACATACGTTCATTTCTTGTATGAGGTTGATCAAGGTGTGATCATACCTTCATTTGTTCGGTGGTGGTGTCATATTGTTGTTTTTGTTTATTTGATTGTAAAAGGGTGAAGTTGGTGTTTAACTCCAGTCACCCTTGTGTCAAGACGTTATTTGTTTTTAGTGAATACCGAGGAAGATATCCTCAAAGACTGGAGTAGGTCGATTTGACTAAACCAGTATAAAAATCCTGGTGTTATTTACTTTCAACACTTTTATTTTCAGTTTCAGTTTTCTACATTGTTTTCACACTCACGGTAAAAATATCAAAAGGTTTCCAAAAATCACCAAAGTTTTTAGAAACATAGCCACACGTCTTAGATTTAATTTGGGACAATTTTAGCCAATTTGAATAAGTATAAGTGATTCAAACGTTCATAGTTTTGAGACGAGTGCAATTTGATTCTTAGATCTGCAAAGGTTGAGAACATCAACGTAGTTGACATACTTACCAAAAGAGTTTTGAAAAATTGTTTCAACCCATTTAAGTACACAGCCTAAGGGTCATACCTTAAAATTTTCAGGTCATTTAGAGTTGTAAATTAATAGGAATAAATTTTTCATTTTGAAGTACAGTTTTTGGCATATTGACACAATCTGTGCAAAAACGATATTTCAAGGGGTTACACTTAGAATTTTAACATGAAATTATTGTGACACATTAATAACATCTGAGATCACATTGTCACCAAATTTCAAAATTTTTGGAAGTCTACAACAAGGTCATCTAAATAATCCAAATGAGGATCTGAAAACTGAATCTGTTTTCAGAAGTGAGTTATTGGGTTCAAAAAGTTTAAAAAATAAATTTTTCCGCATTCACTGTTAAACCTCTCCTTCTAGTGGTGCTATACAGATCCTACAAGTGGTATCAGAGCCCAACACACTCACTACATGAAGATTCAAAGATCTTTGTGAGATGGCATCCACTAGTCATAAAACCGAGCAAGAAGGAATGTCAAGCGTAAGGCCTCTCCTTTTCGAGGGTGAGTCTTTTCTTCAATGGAAACTTCATATGAAACTCTTCCTTCTGGCTATTGATATAGACTTATGGTCCATCATAGAAGATGGTTTGTTTGTTCCGTCTATAATAACTACGATTGATGACATTACATTAGAAGTTGTAAAACCTAAGCAAGAATATACCATAGAAGATAAAAAGAGATTGAGTATGAATGCTAAGACTATGCAACTTCTCCTACATGGTTTAAGTAAAATTGAATCAAGTTATGTGTCAAATTGTTTTACTACCCAAGAAATATGGAGATGTCTTGAAATGAAACACGAAGGTACTAGTCAAATTAAAGAGTCCAAGATAAACATGCTTATGTCTGCTCTTGAATCCTTCAAATTATTACCGAATGAATCTATTGTCGATATGAATTTAAGATTGACTAACATCTACAATTCCATTGAGTCTCTTGGAAAGGTATTTTCTTCACAGGAAAAGGTGCAAAAGGTATTAAGAAGCCTCCCATCCGAATGGGGTCCCAAACTCTACCGCAATCGAAGAAAGTAAAGAAACCAAATCAATAAAGATGGAGGAATTAATCGGATCGCTAAAGGTATATGAAAACAAACTCACTTTGAGAAATTCTGAATCGACTTCTAAATAAGATAAGGCTATAGCATTTAAATTAAATGAATACGTCTCTACCTCTTCTAATCGTGTAGATGGTAGCGACACGGATTCTGATAGTGAAGATCTAATCACGTTAGCTAAAGAATTAAGAAAAATCATGAGAAAGTCGTTCAAAAACAAACCTAAGTCATCTTCATCTAAGAATCAAAGAAACAAAGATACAAAATGCTATGAATGTGGAAGACTTAGACACCTATCATATGACTACCCGAACAAAGACAAACCAATAAACAAAAACCGTGACAAGAATTGGGCCAAACCTAGACCCGTCTCAGAACCTAAGTTAAGGAATACAAGAAGAACTCTCAAAGCCTCCACATGGAGTGACTCATCCGATTCTGAAACTGAAGAAGAAACGAACAAGTATGCTTTATCCAAGGCATCATATGAAGTACATTCTGACTCCAATTCTGATTCTGAACCCTTTATTTTGCCAATATCTTGAGTTGCATAAGTTTTCTAAGGCTATTGCAAAAGAAAAGAAACGCTTAATTGAAGGCAAGAAATCGTTAGTATCTTCTAACACAAATCTTGTATCTCAATTAAAAGATTCAAAAGAAGAGTCTTCTTGCCTGGTAAATTCATTAAAGTCTGAAATTTCATCCTTGACATCCAAGAATAATAAAATAAAAGTCGAGATTTCAAATTTTAAATCAATAAAAACCGACCTAGAAAACATGGTAAAATAATTCGACACGGGTACTGGTATGTTAGATCGTCTTATTTCGTCTTGAAAGCATGAAAATGATAAAACCGGATTAGGGTATGTTGAAGATAATAAAATACAAAATAAGTCTACAAACTTTTTCAATCTTCATCTAAAAAACCGCATACATTTAAGACAGCTGTACAGTCTAAGAAGACAATTAGCATGCAACCTATCATATCTCATCACACTCCTTTCCATCATGTGCAAGGCATAATCATGTACCATATAGATATGAAAGAAAGTCAATGATGCATATGCGACACTCATATCATTCTAATGCATCTAGATCACAAACTATTCATACAAACCGAAATGCATATCAAAGCCAAAAATCACATTATGCATACCATGATGATTTCGGCCATAGGCTAAATAAAAATGCTCCTAGCGTATATATATATTGCTTCTTCATCTTTTTTTTCACCTTTCGTTAGACCAAGAAAGGTCACCCAAGTTTGGGTACCTAAAGGTACTCTTGCGAAGGGTTGAATCACTAACCCTTAAGGACCCAAAAATAAAGGGTACCTACATAATTGTTACACTTTGCTGTGATCATATAAAACAAAAGGTGTAGCAAATGACTGGTGGTTCAAGACACATGCGGATGATCCAAGCCTATTCTCAAAATTAAAGAAAGTTACAAAAGGCGGATCTATAACCTTTAGAGCAACAATGAAGGTAAAATAATTGGAAAGGACAATCGGAAATGCAAGTACACTACAAACTTCCAATGTATTCATGGTAAGCAACTTATCTTATCACTTGTTTGGTATTTCACAATTTTTTTGAGGGTTTTGTTGTGAATCTATGACATAGAAGAAAATAGCAAACACGATGAATACGACTCTAAAAATGCATTATTTCTGTTGATATGGTATAAATTGCTCTTTCTTTCCATCGCTACTAGTTCTTTTGATGTGATTTACAAAATAAAGGGGGAGAGAAAAACATGGTTTAAGGAGGAGAGAGAGATAAAGTTAAGGGGGAGCTTAAAATTCAAATTTTGAGTTTAAAAACTTACGCATGATTGTAGGGGGAGAAATTATAGCACATTACAATCATGAATAGAGGTTTTTTTTGCAAATCAACAAAAGGGAGAGATTGTTGAGAAACTGGGGTTTGAGTGATTTGAAAATGCATGATTTAAACGTTACGAAACGCATGAATAAATTATTACTTGACATGCTTATGTGATAAATATGCTTTACATGCTTATATATATTGTTGTTGTACTAACGTGCCATGAAGCGTCAAAGATTACATCATATGAAAAAAATTTGTTGTCTTTATACTATTTTCAGGTACCATGATTAATGAACTAAACTAGTTCATTAAGTGAAGTGCTTAAAGAGATGAACTCTCTAGTTCATTAAATGGAGAAGACAACCACTTGGCAACAAGTTTAAAATGGAAAGTCTCCTCTTTTCACATAAACAAATGCCATATATATATTTCATATATACATATTTTTTTATAATGACGAATTATACGTTTCTATCCCGACGTTCCACCGACCCGTCATATACATCATAAACGTATGTCGACATCACACCAGCATATACACATCACATTTTTGAGTACATACAGGTCTCATATCATACATTACAAGTCATCTTGTTACAAAAAATTATATCGACATGTCATGAGTCCATAAACCAAAAATTGTGGCATCGGGTGACAACCGAACCATCACCGACATGTCACGTACTTAACATATAAAGATGGCCAGCCTATATACACTCAAAATACTCAGAAATTTCATGCACCACAAATAAAAATTAACCCCAAAGCCATACAATGTTTACACACATCAATCACCCACAATTTGGCTTGATTTGTTGAAAATTTAAACTTAAATATTTGTCACATGGGGCGTTTTTAACCTCAGCCATGAGAGCTGAAAATACACTTTTTTATATATATTATGTGTGGCATAACACATAATACATGTCTAAGATTTTTTAGATTAATCGGAGAAAAATCGCGTAATAGACAAAAGTCGAAAATTCTGTTTTCTACACATGCATATATGGGACGTTTTTGTCATTGATGTAACATATATCTAGACACTTTTTACACATCCAAGTCATATTAGAGTATTCTAGAAAAACAAATTAAGGGTTGATTAAATTTACCATGTGTGAAGATTATGCATCATTATTTGATAAAGTTTACAAAAAAAAGATTTCAGCACATAGTGCAGGTGGTTTACACGCCATTTACACATCATTTGGTGCCTAGGTGGAGCTTTTTTGACACTATGATTGGTGGAGAATAAGCCTCATGTGATTGAAGACATTGAAGAAGACAAGACACACATGGAAAGAAATCAAAATTATACAAAGTGCTGAAGTTTTCAACACATGTCTTGTGTGGCGGATTTTGCCTTGATTTTGCACCAATTTTCTTCCAAAATTGTGGGGAAATCACGTCTAGATTGACTGATACTTAACTTGTGTGTATTTGAGCATGTGTTTCAGATTTTTTGTTGACATTCCAGCTCATTCTATGGAGTACCAATGTGGATAAACGATGGCCAATCATGAAGTGACAACTAGACGAAAAGTCGTTTGTCCAATCATATTTCGCCAAGTAAGCAAGTGTGTGTCAATATATTATACAAGACAGTCTTCCAAGACGTTCAAGACAAATTTGAGGTGAGAAATCAGCACCCTAGGCGTGCCATTCAACTATAAAAAGGGGACAAAAGGATTCAAGAAAATGAAAGCCAAAGTTCATATTCTATCAAGATCAAGCAAGACTATTCTCTTCTTCTCTTATTCTTTTCTCTTGCTCTTAGCCTCAATCCTATCATTCTTCTCTTTCATATACTGTATAGGCTTTGATTATACCACCCACATACGTTCAGTTCTGGTACAAGGTTGATCAAGGTGTGATCATACCTTAATTTGTTCGGTGGTGGTGTTCGTGTTGTTTTTGTTTGTTTGATTGTAAAAGGGTAGAGTTGGTGTTTAACTCCAGTCACCATTGTGTCAAGGTGTTTTTTGTGTTTAGTGAATACCGAGAAAGTTGTCCTCGATGACTGGAGTAGGTCAATTTGATCGAACCAGTATAAATATCCTGGTGTTATTTACTTTCAGCACTTTTACTTTCGGTTTTCGTTTTCTACATCGTTTTCACACTCATAGTAAAAATATCAAATGGTTTCCAAAAAACACCAAATTTTGCAAATACATAGCCACACGTCTTAGCTTTCATTTGGGACAAGTTTCAGACAATTTGGATAAGCATAAGTTGTTCAAACCTTTATAGTTCTGACACTAGTTCAATCTGATTCACATATCTGCAAACGTTGAGAACATCAACGTAGTTGACATACTTACCAAAAGCATTTTGAAAACTGTTTCATCCCATTAACGTTCACACCCTACGGGTCATACCTTAAAATTTTCGTCCAGCCCTCGTGTCAAAAAGACTCGAAGGTATCTTAGAGGAATAGAGGACCTTAACACTGCAATATAGCCATTGCTTGGCATTGATTGCGTTAGGGTACAATAGAGCCGTTGAAGGCTTGTACAGTTTATGCCGTTGTAGGTTGCAATAGAAGGAAGACCTTCTTCCTTAGTCTTCCATTCTTTGCATATATATTGGGTTGTAGTGCTGCAATTTGGTCAAGCAAGAAATAGTAAAATTATTTCTTCTTCTCTTCAATCTTTTTCTTTCTTAACTCTTCCTCCTCTTTATTTTTATCCGTTTATGCTCTTTATGCTTGTATGGTGGTTGGGGTAAAAATTCCAACAATGGGCTTTTTAGATACAGTTGGAATCATTATTCCGAGTACTATGACGATGTAACATTCTCTCCTAGTCGAGGTAGGACGTTTGGATCAGCGTCACCAGCGGCGGCGGCTCTGAAACGCCAAAACTTCGTTGTCCTTTGGACTTTCCAGGCTTATTATATACCGTTGGAACCATCTTTTTGAGCACTACAGTACAATAGACTCTCCTGGTTGACTCGGGACGTCCGAATCGAGGTCATCGGTTGCGACAACTTCCAAACACCTAACTTTGCCTTTTGCTCGGAGTCTATGGGCTTGTTATATACCGTTGGAACCATCTTTCAGAGCACTACGACGCCAGAATATTCTCTCCTAGTCGAGTCGGGACGTCTGGATCAGGGTCACTGGTCATAGCGGCTTCGAGACGCCATAACATTGTCGTCCCTTGGAGTTTCTTCTAGGCTTTTCATATACTATTGAAAGCGTTATAACAATCCCTACGATGCTGACATTCTCTTCTGGTCGTGTTGGGGCGTCTGGATCATGGTCACCAGATGCTCCGGCTTCGGAACACCATAACTTCGTTGTCGCTTGGAGTTTCTGTGCTTATTTTACACCGTTGGAACCGTCTTTCAAACCATAACTTCGTTGTCGCATGAAGTTTTTGGGCTTATATGCCATTGGAAACGTTATTCTGAGCTCTATAACCTTGCAATATTCTATCCTAGTCGAGCAGGGACGTCCGGATCAGGGTCAACGACCGCAATGACTACGAAACGCCTAACTTCAACGTTGCTTGGAGTTTATGGGTCTTATTATATACCGCTGGAACCATACTTCTGAACACTATGATGCTGCGATAGACTCTCGCGGTCGAGTTGAGACATCCAGATCAAGGTCACCAGCCACGGTGTCTTTGAAATGCCATAACTTTGCCGGTTTTTTTGGAGTTTATGGTCTTTTTATATACTGTTAGAACCATCTTGTCAAGCACTACGACACTGCAATAGACGCTTATGGGTGAACCAGGACGTTCGGATCAGGTGACAGATTGTGACGGCTTTGAAATGACATAACTTCACTTTATTCTTGGAGTTTTTGGACTTATTATATACCGTTGGGAACATCTTTCCAAGCACTACGACGCCATAATAGACTTTCGTGCTCGAGCCGAAACGTCTAGATCAGGGGTCACCGTCCAACCGGCTTTGAAATGTGATAACTTTGCCTTTCGCTTGGATGATTTAGGCTCATTATATAGCGTTTGAACAGCCTTTTCGAGCCCACGATACTGTAATTTTTCTCTCTTTGTCGAGCCGGGACGTCTTGATCAGGGTCACTGACCGCAGAGGCTTCGGAACACCATAACTTCGCCTTTCTCTTGGAGTTTCTAGGATTATTATATACCTTTGGAACCATCTTTTTGAGCACCACGATGCTGCAATAGACTCTCGTGGTTGAGTTGGGATGTCCGAATCAGTGTCATCGGCCGTTGCGGCTTTGAAACGCCATAGGTTTGCCTCTCTCTTGGAGTTTTTAGACTAATTATATACTGTTGGAACCGTCTTTACAAGACCTACAATGCTGTAATGTTCTCTTGGTTGAGCCGGGACGTTCGGATCAGGGTCACTGGCCACAGCAGCTTCGAAATGCCATAACATCATTGTTGTTTGTAGTTTCAGGACTTATTTTATACCATTTGTGTTGGACCGTGCACCTGCAATAAATACCACTAGAGGGGGGTGAATAGTGGTTGGCGGAAATTACACTACAACCCTTTGTTAAAATCCTATTTGAAAACAGAATCTGAGACCACCTCAGATTCAGAACCCGTTTTTGAAAAATTCACAAATAATCGTAACACAACTCAAAAATTATGAACCTTTTCAGAATTTAACTTCAATGAGTTAACAAGACTCTGTCCAAAAATCAGGCAAAAATAAGATCGTTTGACCCTTCAACCAAATAAAAAGATTCAGATGGTCAATCTAGACAGAATTGGACACAATGTGGCCTGATTTTACAAAATGTGTTTCTCTTTTGGATACTCAACCAAAAAGGTTGATATTTATATCAAAACACTCCTTAGGATGTGTAGATGAAGTTTCCAAAAGGCACTGACCTTAAACAATTGATAAATACAGAATTTAAGTTTTCTAAAAACTGGTCAGATTGCAGCCAGATTGAAGCAGTTATCTTCAAAGAATGAAAGACTAACTTTCCCTTGCTCAAATCAAATGATTCTTGTTGCAAATTAAAGATAATAGTCTGAAGTATAACTCCACCAACAATCACGAATTTTGAAAGTGTTTAGCTAATTTTCAAAACGTGAGAAATTGTGTAAAATCTGCAGTAAAAACGGGCAGAAAATAGAAATAAAGAAACAAGACAAGAACACAAGGATTATCCTGGTTCAGTCAATGTGACCTACTCCAGTCCCAAGGAACACCTTTCCTTGGATTTTACTATGAAATAAATCACCTTACAATAAGAACCAAGCTTGATCCTTGGGATAAACACCAGCCCTATTCAAGACTTGGATGAAACACCTCTATGCAACTCTGGTATTAACAACACCTCTACCACCTATTGATGTAGCCTTATTAATTTGGCTAATCAATCATACAAATCCAACCCAAGAAGGTGTGTATAGTGTAGATGGACAACAAAAAAATTGGAACACCTTAGCTACAAAAAGTATGAACGAAATATAGAAGAGAATAGCCAGGACAACAATCTTCAATTTTGCTTTCAAGTGTGTCTTCTCTTCTTCACCTTGCCTCCTATTTATAATGTGAATAGATGGCATATTCTCTCTCCCAACTTTTTAGACCATGTGATGGCTGATAATTTTGAATTAAAGCACATCCAAAATCAGCTCCAACAACCTTGTCTCCATTAACTTCAAGTTTGAAATTTCAAGTTTACAACTTTTGCCAACTAGCTGGTTTTGAATTGTCCACTTGCCCAAAGTCATAAAATGAGGTATACCACCTTCTCCACCTGTTTATGGATGTTTTTGATGTTGTATGTATGCATACCAACTCAAATTTTGTGAATAAAAAATAATGAATAGTGTTGACAAGATTATGTCAACATATAACACCAAAATTCATACTTTCATCTTCCTTTACATATTGTGATGAATCTTGCACCAAGGACACCCTTGTAATCTCTAAAAGATGATGATTAATATCCTCTTATAACATATATAAGAGGGTCTTCAAGAAAAAATAGAATGTGACATCTCAAAATCGTCACATAATCCAGCTATAGTCAATAATATCATCTGTTGAGAGAATAAGATATAACATCACCATATAATCTTCAAAATAATAATAACACAGCTCCATAATGAAGATAATAATATGCTCAAGAGATTCCTTGAGTGAAAATACCAAAAATACCCTTGGGGGTAAAATGACCAAATACCCCTTGTGTGAGAAAACTCCAGAAATGCCCCCGATGGTCTGAGATAATCACAATTCCACCTTTGCCAAGATAATAATACACCCTTGAATATTTTTCACTATATGAGGTTCCTACAAAACTGAAATACCAATTTTGCCCTTTTTGGTAAGTTGTAGAAACTTCCAAGGCACGTAGTCACAAGACAATAATAATCACCAAAAAACACATAATGAGCATGTATAAATCATATACAAATGAAAACAACCATTTTATCACTATTTATAAAATATTTCTAAAAACTCCTAAACATCGATCGATCGAAGTGCCTCAGCTTCATAGACAATGTCTCACATAAAGGTTCAGGTTTTGTCTCTCACCTACATCAATCGATCGAAGTGAGAGTTCAATGTACATCGATCGATCGATGTGTCTCAGCTTTAGAGATCGATGTCTCACAGAAAGGTCTTAAACTTTTATGCCTTACATAGATCGATCGATGTGAGAGATCTATGTACATAGATCGATCGATGTGCAACAACCTGAGATATCGATGTCAACTTGTTCAACTTTTTCAACTTTTAATAAATATATACACCATGTGTGACATTTTTAAGTATTCATCACTTAAAATCATGACTTTGAAAATTATCCAAACAGTATTTCTCAACATCTCTCCCCCTTTGGATGATTTTCAAATAACCTAACATGATTTTAATGTCACAACTTATAACCAAAAGTTTAAACAAATGTTTAACCAAAAATTAACCGAATGTTTTCAACTATGTTTTCACACTTTAAATAGTATGCCGCTCCCCCCTCAACTCTACTCTCCCCCTTAACCTCATGCTCCCAAAATTTATACCAATAAAAACTTAGCATATGATTCATCATGACTTACCAACTAAACATGACTTACCAGCTAAAATCATGTTCTTATTCTATCTCCCCCTTTATTTTGCAAATCAGGACAAGATAGAACGTATACAATGGTATCGTAAGTCATAATTCCTAATTTGGCTCGTAAAGTTTTTCAAGTGGCTTGATTAAGGGGTTTGGTTGAGCATGTCAGCGATTTGGTGATCGGTTCTTATATGGTTTATCACTATGTCCTCATTTTGAACATGATCGCGAAGGAAAGTGGTATCTCACCTCAATGTGTTTGGGCCTTAGAATGAAGCAACCCGATTCCGGGAAAGATTGATTGCACTTGTGCTATTCCAGAAAATTAGAAATCTTAATTCATTTTATGCAAAAATCACTAAGTTGCTGTTAAGCCAAAGTATTGGGTAGTACATAAACTCAAAAAGCGATATACTCTCGGCTTCAGTGGTAGAAAGAGCTACACTAGCTGCTTTTAGAAAAACCAAGAGATACAATTGGTTCCTATGAATTGACAATGTACCGCTAGTGGATTTTCTATCTAACTTGCAACCACATAATCAGCATCACTATATGCGTGTAATTCCAACTTAGCGTTTCTATCATACCACATTCCTAAGTGAAGGTGTATGCTTAAGATATCTAAAGATCTTTTTTCACTGCATTGTAATGTGGTACCTTAGGACAAGATTGAAACCTAGCACACATACACACACTAAACATAATATCAGGTCTTGATGCAGTTAAGTATAACAATGAGCCAATCATAGACCTATAAATGTGTCATCAAAAGGTTTATTACCATTTTCATCCTTATCAAGTTTGGTACTAACACTCATAGGGGTAGTTGTAGGTTTCAACTCTTCAAAGCCAAACTTCTTAATCATATCATTGACATACTTAAGTTGGCTAATGTGAATTCTTGAGGGGTTGTTTGATTTGAAGTCCTAAGAAATAATTCAACTCTCCTACCATTGACATTTCAAACTCTGACTTCATACATTCTTCGAAGTCTTTTACTAAAGTAGGGTTGGTTGAACCAAAGATTATATCATCTACGTATATTTGAACTATTAACAAATCATTACCTTTTCTTCTTAGGAATAATGTGTTGTCGATGGTCCCCCTTTGATAATTATTTGCAATAAGAAAGTTTGCAAATCTATCATACCAAGCTCTTGGAGCTTGTTTTAAACCATATAGAGCTTTCTTAAGCTTATAAACATGGTTAGGATTCTTTGGATCTTCAATCCAGGGGGTTGTTTGACAAACACCTCTTCTTGGATGTATCCATTCAAGAACGCACTCTTGACATCCATTTGGAAGAGCTTAATTTTGCTTAGACTTGCAATCGCATAACAATCTAATTGCTTCTAGTCGTGCAACGGGTGCAAAGGTTTCTTCATAATCTATTCCTTCTTGTTGATTATAACCTTGTGCGACTAGTCTAGCCTTATTCCTTGTAATATTTCCTTGTTCATCCATTTTATTCCTAAAGACCCATTTAGTTCCTATGATAGACTTGTCTTCAGGTTTAGGTACTAAGTCCCACACGTTGTTCCTTGTGAATTGATTTAATTCCTCATGCATAGCATCTATCCATGATATGTCACCTAAGGCTTCCTTTACGTTCTTAGGTTCTAATTGTGAGATTAAGCTATGTCCTTCAAGTTGACTTATATTTCTACGTGTTCTAACCCCAACACTTGGATCCCCAATGATTAGTTCTCTAGGGTGCCACCAATTCCTAGATTGACTAGGTTCACCCTCATCTTGTTCAAATGTTTCATTAGTGTGAACGTTATCATATGTAATTGGATCATTAGTTGTATCTTCCAATTGCAGAGTCTCTTGATTTATTTCATCTAAGGGTTTATGTATGTCTTGTCAGGGGGAGTTGGTTCTAGATGATCAAGTACAGGCTCAAGTAATACATCATCATCAAACATATTTTCAACATTTGTTTCTTGTTTATGTTGATGTTTATCACTAACTTCAAAGCATGCATTTTCATTGAATTTCACATGTATGGATTCAATTATTTTTCTAGATGCAGGATTATAACACCTATATGCTCTTGAGTTAGTTGAATACCCAACAAATATGCATTCAATAGACTTTTGTTCAAATTTATCTAGATTATCCTTAGTGTTCAGCACAAAACATTTACATCCAAATACTTTAAGATAATCTATCTTAGGTTGTCTATTGTTTAGCAATTCATAAGGCGTTTTATTTAATTTCTTTCTAATAGTGAGCCTATTTATAATATAGCATGCACAACTAACAGCTTCAGCCCATAAATATTTAGGTAATTTATTTCACACATTGTCCTAGCAACTTCTTGAATCGTTCTATTTTTACGTTCAACAACTCCATTGAGTTGTGGTGTTCTAGGTGGTGAGAATTCATGTTTGATTCCATATAGTTCGCAAAATTTGATTACGTCTTTGTTTTTAAATTCTCCACCTCTATCGCTTCTAATTCTTTTAACATTTTCTTCATAAATGTTTTCAAGTTGCTTAATAAGGGTTTCGATTGCTAATGGAGCATCGTCTTGTGTGTTAAGAATGTCCATGTGTAGCGTGAGTAATCATCTACTATGACACACACATAGTAGTGTCCACCTAGACTTCTTGTCCTACTTGGACCAAATAAGTCTAAGTGAAGCAATTCTAGTACATGACTAGTACTCACTTCATGTTTCGGTTTTAAGGTTTCTTTAATGTGTTTTCCCTTAATACATGTTTCACACATTTGAAAATTATCTAAGTCTAACTTAGGCATTCCTCTAATTAAATTCTTCTTAGACAATTTCTTAATAGTTGAAATTCCTATATGGCCTAATCTTCTATGCCATAAATTTACATCTAAGTCATGTGATATTAGACACTTAACCTTAGCATCTAACATGTTATCTAAGGTAAGAGTATAAATATTTCCATCTCTATTTCCTTTTAAAACTTTTCTCCTTTTTCATTTATTATATCACAAGAATTGGGAAGAAAAGACATTATAACCACAATCTATAAGTTGAGAAATACTAAGTAAATTATAAGAGATTGCTTACTAACAACACATTTCGTATTTGAAATGTGTTAGGGTCCCAATTGTTCCTTTTCCAACAACTTGTCCTTTGTTGTTGTCACCGACCGAATGTTACTTTCCCCATTCTTGATATGTTCTAATGATGAATAGTTTGGGGGTTCCCCGTCATTGCCTCGAACATCACTATCTAAAAACCATTTGGTTTTCAGATTCTTTGACTTTGCCTCCTTCTTGCATTCCTTGCATTTTTCCTACAATGGAGACACAAGTTTAGGTACCCTTTATTGAGCTCTTGAATGTTAGGGGCATTATTCTTGTTTGATATCCTTTAGGTATCCAAACTTGAATATACCTTCTTAGGCAATTGTTTTGCATTGTTGTAATTTGGAAAATAAAAAGAATTAGCATATACATGATGATTCCACATAAGTGAAGATGCATTGTTATCATGTTTGTGCCATGGTTGATAATCATTATAGGATGGCCGAGATTTATGATTGTATAAGGCATGTGAATTGTTTCTTATATGGCGCTATATAAGTGTGTTTGTAGGCATTTCTATAAGACTTATAAGAGTATTGCCATACTTAGGTTCATAATAAGTTGTATGCATTTTTATTCGGTCTAGTTGCATTTGTATACATGTAGGCATAATTTCTAGGTTGTCTAGATGCAAAGTTGGCCTAGATGTATGTGTATGCGTGTGTGCTTTTATGGGTGTATGTTCCATTTTGCCTTGATATTAGTAGAAGAAGGTGTAGAAGAAGAAGTAGCAGGCAAAGTTGATTTTATTGTATTATAGTGGCAACTTGTACTAGATGAAACAAACTTAGTCTTTTTATTTACTTGTTCATTTTCTTCTTTATAGCCTAAGCCGGTTTTATCATTACCATACTTTGTGATGAGATAAGTGTAATCTAACATATTTTCACCCGATTTAAATTGTTCTAACATTTTTTCTAAGTTAAGTTTAGACGACTTAAGTTGTGTTATTTCATGTTCACAACTTTCTTAGACTTAACATCTTATTTTCCATTTTTTTCTTATGTTCATCTTTCCTATATGATCAATTTTATTCTCTAAAGAATCAAGAGTATTAGTAGACTCTTGTTTAAGAGATTCTAGTTGATCGGAAAATTACAAGTTAGACGTCTTCAACTTGTCATTTTCTTCAACTAGTTTCTTCTTTTCTTTAGAGAGCCTCTTACAGTGAGCATGCATTCTTAGGAATTCTTCATACATTTCATCAAATGTCATGTCACTATCAGAATTACTATCAGAAGAAGAACATACCTCGTTGGATACGAAGCAGACTTGAGCTTCCTCAGTTTCGGATTCTGAGTCGGATGAGTCGCTCCATGTGCTCACCTTCATTGCTCGTTTCCCTTTCTTGCTTTAGACTCTTTTGCCTTTGTCGTTTGAGCCTCCTTGTCCTTGGCTTGTTTATTAGTGTTGTTGTTATTATTATTTTTTCTTCGTGGGACAGTCGTATGAAATATGTCCTTTTGACCGCATTCATAACACTTTAATTCTTTATTATACCATTTGTTTATGTTATTCTCCTAGGTTGAGAAAAAGGAGAAGAAGAATTACGTTGTCTATTCTTGGACGTTTGAAAAATTTTCTTAGTTTTCTAGCTATCAATATTAAGTCATCGTCTAATTCAGTATCACTATTACTATCATCGTTACTAGCATGTGTTTCGGTTGTTTTGAAAGCTATTGACTTACCGGATGACTTAGACGATTCAGACTTTCGGTGGTTTAATTTAACCTCGGTAACTTTAAGAGACCCGATCAATTCATCCATCTTAGTGATTGACTTTGTCTCCTCGATTGCAGTCACCTTTGGATCCCATTCAGTAGGGAGGCTTCGTAACACCTTTTGAACCTTTTCACTGTTCGAAAATGACTTCCCTAAAGCTTCAAGGGCATTGAAAATATTAGTAATCCTCAAATCCATAGATGTTATGGATTCGTTTGGCAACATTTTCAAAGTCTCTAATTCAGTCATAAGCATGTTTATTTTTGACTCTTTAACACCACTAGTACCTTCATGCTTTAATACAAGTGATTTCCACATGTCGTGTGCGCTTGTGCAATTTGACACATATCCTACTTCAGAAGTTGTAAGTCCATTTAAAAGTAATTGCATATCTTTAGAATTCATGGACATTTTCTTTTAATCATCCGATGACCATTCACTTTTATATTTTTCAACCTCTTGAGTTACTCCACTAACTTGTATAACTTTCGTTAGAATGTACGGCCAATCTTCAACTATAGACCATAAATCGATGTCTATAGCCATTAAGAATAGCCTCATTCTTAGTTTCCAATGAACAAAATTATTGCCATCAAAAAGAGGAGGGCGTTGTGTAGACATACCTTCCAACTCACCTTTGTGAGAAACAATAGCCATAGTATGTACCTTGAATTTGAGACAAGCAGTATATATAATGAATCGTTGTTTCTTGGTCTTGTATTGTTCGTATGGTATTGAATCTTGCTTCTTTTGAGTGGTGCTGGACTGGCTCTGATACCAAATGTTGGACCGTGCACCTGCAATAAACACCACTAGAGGGGGGGTGAATAGTGGTTAGCGGAAATTACACTACAACCCTTTGTTAAAATCCCCTTTGAAACAGAATCTGAGACCACCTCAGATTCAGAACCCGTTTTTGAAAAATTCACAAATAATTGTACACAACTCCAAAAATTATGAACCTTTTCAGAATTTAACTTCAATGAGTTAACAAGACTCTGTCCAAAAATCAGGAAACAATAAGATCGTTTGACCCTTCAACCAAATAAAAAGATTCAGATGATCAATCTGGACAGAATTGGACAGAATGTTGCTGATTTTGCAAAACATGTTTCTCTTTGGATACTCAACCAAAAAGGTTGATATTTATATGAAAACACTCCTTAGGATGTGTAGATGAAGTTTCCAAAAGGCCCTGACCTTAAACAATTCTTGATAATACAGAATTTAAGTTTTCTCAAACTGGTAGATTGCAGCTAGATTGGAGCAGTTATCTTTCAAAGAATGAAAGACTAACTTTCCCTTGCCCAAATCAAGTGATTCTTGTTGCAAATTAAAGATAACAGTCTGAAGTATAACTCCACCAAAAATCACGAATTTTGAAAGTGTTTAGCTAATTTTTCAAAACTTGAGAAGTTGTGTGAAATCTGCAGTAAAAACGGGCAAAAAACAGAAATAAAGAAACAAGACAAGAACACCGAGGATTTATCCTGGTTCGGTCAATGTGACCTACTTCAGTCCCAAGGAACACCTTTCCTTGGATTTTACTATGAAATGAATCACCTTACAATAAGAACCAAGCTTGATCCTTGGGATAAACATCAGCCCTATTCAAGACTTGGATGAACACCTCTATGCAACTCTTGGTTACAACACCTCTACCACCTATTGATGTAGCCTTATTAATTTGGCTAATCAATCATACAAATCCAACCCAAGAAGGTGTGTATAGTATAGCTGGACAACAAAAAAATTGGAACACCTTAGCTACACAAAGTATGAACGAAAATATGAGAAGAGAATAGCAAGACAACAATCTTCAATTTTGCTTTCAAGTGTGTGTCTTCTCTTCTTCACCTTGCCTCCTATTTAATAATGTGAATAGATGGCATATTCTCTCCAACTTTTTAGACCATGTGATGGCTGAGAATTTTGAATTAAAACCCATCCAAAATCAGCTCCAACAACCTTGTCTCCATTAACTTCAAAATTGAAATTTCAAGTTGACAACTTTTGCCAACTAGCTTGTTTTTGAATTGTCCACTTGCCCAAAAGTCATAAAATGAGTATACCACCTTCTCCACCTGTTTATGGACATTTTTGATGTTGTATGTATGTATACCAACTCAAATTTTGTGAATAAAAAATAATGAATAAGTGTTGACAAGATTATGTCAACATATAACACCAAAATTCATACTTTCTTCTCCTTTACATATTGTGATGAATCTTGCACCAAGGACACCTTGTAATCTCTAAAAGATGATGATTAATATCCTCCTATAACATATATAAGAGGGTCTTCAAGAAAAAATAGAATGTGACATCTCAAATCGTCACATATCCAGCTATAGTCAATAATATCATCTGTTGAGAGAATAAGATATAACATCACCATATAATCTTCAAAATAATAATAACACAGCTCCAGAATGAAGATAATAATATGCTCAAGAGATTCCTTGAGTGAAAATACCAAAAATACCCTTGGGGTAAAATGACCAAAATACCCCTTGTGTGAGAAAACTCCAGAAATGCCCCCGATGGTCAGAGATAATCACAATTCCACCTTTGCCAAGATAATAATACACCCTTGAAATATTTTTCACCATATGATGTTCCTACAAAACTGAAAATACCAATTTTGCCCTTTTTGGTAAGTTGTAGAAACTTCCAAGGCACGTTAGTCACAAGACAATAATAATCACCAAAAACACATAATGAGCATGTATAAATCATGTACAAATGAAAACAACCATTTTATCACATTTTATAAAATTATTTCTAAAAACTCTAGACATCGATCGATCGAAGTGCCTCACTTCATAGATCAATGTCTCACATAAAGGTTCAGGTTTTGTCTCTGACCTACATCGATCGATCGAAGTGAGAGTTCAATGTACATCGATCGATCGATGTGTCTCAGGTTTAGAGATCGATGTCTCACAGAAAGGTCTAAAACTTTTCTGCCTTACATAGATCGATTGATGTGAGAGATCTATGTCCATAGATCGATCGATGTGCAACAACCAGAGAGATCGATGTCAACTTGTACAACTTTTTCAACTTTTTATCACATATAACACCATGTGTGACATTTTTAAGTATTCATCACTTAAAATCATGACTTTGAAAATTATCCAAACATATTTCTCAACAGTTTGAACCGTCTTTCAAACCCCTACGATGCTGTATTATTCTCTTAAGGTGGAGCCGAGACCTCCGGATCAGGGTCATTGGCTGCGGTGGTTTCAAAATGCCATTACTTTGCTGCCGCATGTATTTTCTGGACTTTTATATGCGATTGGAAATGTTATTCAGAGCACTATGACCTTGTAATATTATCTCTTAGTCAAGCCGGGAAGTTCAGATCAGGGTCATCGGCCGCGATGGCTTGGAAACGCCATAACTTTGTCGTTGTTTAGAGTTTCTGGTCTTATTATGTACCGTTGGAATCATCATTTCGAGCACTACGAAACCGCAATAGACTCCCATGGTCGAGCTAGGACGTCCAGATCAGGGTCACCGGCCATGGCGGCTTTGAAATGACATAACTTCACCTTTTTCTTGGAGTTCATGGCTTATTATATACTATTGGAAAAATCTTTCCAAGAATTACGAAGCCAACGTAGACTTTCGTGGTTGAGTCAAGACGTTCAGATCAGGGTCACCGGTTGTGGCGGCTTCGAAATGCCATATCTTTGCTTTTTTCTTGGAGTTTTTAGGCTTATTATATACCGTTTGAACCGTGTTTTCGAGCCCTACGATGCTGTAATATTCTTTCCTGGTCGAGACGGGATGTCTGGATCAGGGTCACCGACTGCGGTGGCTTCGGAATGCCATGACTTCAACTTTCGCTTGGAGTTTTTTGTGCTTATTGTATACCTTTGGAACCACCTTTCAGAGCACTGCGATGTCGCAATAGACTCTCATGGTCGGACTGAGACAACCGGATCAGGGTCAACGTCGTGGAGGCTTCGAAAGCCATACCTTTGCCTTTTGCTTAGAGTTTTTAGGCTAATTATATATCGTAACAACATGGGACGTTCGATTTGGGGTCACCGGCTGCGACGGCTTCCAAACGATATAACATTGCCTTTGACTTGGAGTTTCTATGATTATTATATATCCTTGGAACCGTCTTTCCTAGCACTATGGCGCCAGAATATTCTCTCCTAGTCGAGCCGGGATGTCCATTTCAAGGTCAGGAACTGCCATGTCGACCTCGAGACGCCATAACTTCGTCGTCTCTTTGAGTTTTTGGGCTTTTCTTATACTCTTGGAAACGTCTTGCCCTATGATGCTGCAATATTGTTTCCTGGACGAGCCGGAATGTCTGAATCAGGGTCACCAGTGCGGCGGCTTCGAAATGCCATAACTTTGTCATCACTTGGAGTTTTGGCCTTATTTTGTATTGTTGTTAACCGTCTTTCAAAGCCCTACGATGTTGCATTATTCTCTTTAGGTCAACCCATGACATTCGGATCAGTATAACTGGCCGCGGAGGCTTTGAAATGCCATAACTTCTCCATCGCTTGGAGTTTCTTGGCTTTTTATATGCCATTGGAAACAACATTCTAAGCCTTATAACCTCACAATATTCTCTATTAGTCGATTCAGGACGCCCGGGTCTGGGTCAGCAGCCGATGCATCATTGAAATGCCATAACTTTGTCGTTGCTTGAAGTTTCTGGTCTTATTATCTACCGTTAGAACCATCTATCCAAGCACTACGACGCATTTTCATGGTCGAGCCAGGACGTCTAGATCAGGGTCATCAACCGCAGTTGCTTGGAATCATAATAACTTTGTCGTTTCTTAGAGTTTCTGGTCTTATTATAAACTGTGGGAACCATCTTTCCCAGGACTACAACACTGCAATAGACTCTTGCAGTCGAGCTGGGACGTCCGGATCTAGGTCACCGGCCGTTGCGTCTTCGAAATGGCATAACTTCACCTTTTCCTTGGAGTTTTTAGGCTTATTATGTACCGTTGGAAACAACTTTCCAAGCACTACGACTCCAAAATAGACTTTCGTGGTCGAGCTGAGACATCCGGATCGTGGTCACCGGCCGTGGCGGCTTCGTAATGCCATAACTTTGCCTTTTGCTTGGAGTTTTTAGGCTTATTATATACCATTTGAATAGTCTTTTTGAGCCCTACGATGAAGTAGTATTGTCTCCTGGTCAAGCCAGGACGTCCGGATCAAGGTCACTGACCGTGGAGGCTTCGAAATGCCATAACCTCACATTTTGCTTGCAGTTTTTGGTCTTATTATATACCTTTGGAACCATCTTTTCGAGTACTACGATGCTAAAATAGACTGTCATGGTGAAGTCAGGACGTCTAAATCAGGGTCACCGGCTGCGGTGGCTTCAAAGCGCCATAAGTTTGCCTTTTGCTTGGAGTTTTTAGGCTTATTATATACCGTCGACAAAATTATGGTGTTTCGATGCCCCTGCAATCGGTGACCCTAATACAGACGTCTCAGCTTGTCCAAAAGACAATATTACAGCAATGTAGGGCTTGAAAGATGGTTGCAACTGTATATAATAATCCTAAGAACTCCAAGTGAAAGGCACAGTTATGGCGTTTCAAAGCCGCCATGGCAGGTGACCCTGATCTGGATGTCCTGGATTGACCACGAGAGTCTATTGCAGCATCGTAGTGCTCGGAAACATTATTCCAAAGGTGTATAATAAGCCTAGAAACTCCTAGCAAAAGGCAAAGTTATCGCATTCTAAAGCCTCCGCGGTCAGTGACCCTGATCAAACGTCCTGGCTCGACCAAGAGAGAATATTGCAACAGCACAGGGCTCGAAAAGACGATTCAAACTTTATATAATAACCCTAAAAACTCCAAGCGAAAAGCAAAGTTATGGCATTTTGAATCTGCCACGAGCGGTGACCCTGATCCGAACATCCCGCCTCGACCACAAAAGCGTATTGTGGCGTCGTAGCACTTGGAAAGGTGTTTCCAACGGTATATTGTAAGCCCAGAAACTATAAGCAAAAGGTGAAGTTATATCATTTCAAGGCTATCACAGCTTGTGACCCTAATCTGGACGTCCATGCTCTACCACAAGATTCTATTGCGACGCCGTAGTGCTCAAAAAGTTGGTTCCAATGGTATATAATAAGACCAAAAACTCCAAGAAATGACGAAGCTATGACGTTTCGAAGCTGCCACGGCCGGTGACCCTAATCCAGACGTCCCACCTCGACCACAAGAGTCTATTGTGACATCGTAGTCCTCTTAAAGATGATTCCAATTGTATAAAATAAGACCAGAAACGTCAAGCAACGACGAAGTTATGGCATTTCAAAGTTGTTGGGACGGCGGCCCTGATCCGGACGTCCCGACCTGATTAAGAGAGAATATTGCAAGGTTATAGGGCTCAGAATGACACTTCCAATGGTATATACAATGCCAACAAACACCATGCAACAGTTAATTTATGGCGTTTCGAAGCCGCTGCAGCCGTGATCTTGATCTGAATGTCTCGGCTCAACTAGGAGAGAATATTGCAGTGTCATAGGACTCAGTATGATATTTCCAATGGTATATGAAAAGCCCAGAAACTCCAACAGACAAGGAAGTTGTGGTGTCCCAGCTCGGCTAGAAGAAAATATTCTAGCATCGTAGTACTTGAAAAGATGGTTCCAACATTATATAATAAGCCCAGAAACTCCAAGCGAAAGGTAAAGTTATGTCATTTGGAAGATGCCACGGCTGGTGACCCCAATATGGACGTCCTAGGTCGACCACGAGAGTCTATTGCAGCGTCATAGTGCTCAAAAAGATGGTCTTAACGGTATATAATAAGCCTAGAAACTCTAAGTAACGACAAATTTATAACGTTTCAAAGTCGCTGTGGCTGGTGACCCTGATCCAGATATCTCGGTTTGACCATGAGAGAATATTGTCATGTCACCAGGCTCGGAGTGACATTTTCAATGGTATATAAAAAGCCCAGAAACTCCAAGCAACGATGAAGTTATGGAGTTTCTAACGCACCATGGACGGTGATCTGGATCTGGAAGTCCTGGCTCGACCAGGAGATGATATTTCATCATCGTAGGTCTCAAAAAGACATTTTCAATGGCATATAATAAGCCCAAAAACACCAAGCAAAAGGCAAAGTTATGGCGTTTCGAAGCCGCCACGGCATGTGATCCTGATCTGGATGACCTGGCTCGGCCACAAGAGTTTATTGCGGCATCGTAGTGCTGGAAAGATGGTTCCAATGGTATATAATAAGCTCAGATTCTCCAAACAATGACGAAGCTATGGCATTTCGAAGCCGCCACGGCAGTGACCCTGATCTGGACGTCCCGGCTTGACCAAGATAGACTGCTGCAACATCGTAGTGTTCGAAAAGACGGTTCTAACAGTATAGAACAAGCCCAGAAACTCCAAGAGACGGCGAAGTTATGGCTTTTCGAAGCTGCCACGATTGGTGACTCTATTCCAGACGTCTTGACTCAGCCAAACGAGACTATTGTGGCGTCGTAGGGCTTGGAAAGACGTTTCTAACGAGATATAGTAGGCTGGGAAACTCCAAATGACAATGACATTTTTCGAGGCTGCCATGGAAGGTGACCCTGATCCAGACGTCCTCACTCGTCATGGGGATATTACATTATTGTAGGGCTTGAAAAGACGGTTCCAACAGTATATAATAAGCCACAAAACTCCTAGCGATAGCGAAGTTATGGTGTTTTGAAGCCGCCACAACCGCTCTGGACTAGTCGCCGCAATGGTCACACCTGATCAAGCCGCGACAGACAAACGACGTTATCGATCGTGTTGCTTCAAAATTCTATAACTTCATCATCTCTTGGAGTTCCCCGCTTATTATATACTGTTGGAATCAGCTTTCTGAGCCATACGTCATCGCAATACTCTGTTCTTGTCTAGCCATGACGTCTAGATCATGGTGACTGGCCGTCGTGTCTTCGAAATGCCATAACTTTGCCTTCCTTGGAGTTCTTGGGCTTATTATATGCTGGTGGAACCGTCTTTCTGAGCTTTACGATGTTGTAATATTCTCTCTTGGTCAAGCCAGAAAGTCCGCATCAGGGTCACCGTCCACAACGGCTTCGAATTACCGTAACTTCGTCATCGCTAGGAGTTTTGTGGCTTATTATATACTGTTCGAACCGTCTTTTCAAGCCCTACAATAATGTAATATTCTCCCCACGACGAGTGAGGACGTCTGGATCAGGGTCACCTTCCATGGCGGCCTCGAAAAATGACATTGTCATTTGGAGTTTCCCAGCTTACTGTATCTCGTTAGAAACGTCTTTCCGAGCCCTACGACGCCCCAATAGTCTTGTTTGGCTGAGCCAAGACGTCTGGAATAGAGTCAGTCACCAACCATGGCAGCTTTGAAAAGCCACAACTTCGCCGTGTCTTGGAGTTTCTGGGCTTGTTGCATACTGTTGGAACCATCTTGTCGAACCTTGCGATGCTGCAGTAGTCTATCTTGGTTGATCCAGGATGTTTGGATCAGGGTCACCATGTACGACCTGTATAGCACCACTAGAAGGAGGGGTTGAATAGTGGGTGCGGAATAATTTGGTATTTAATGACTTTTGTTACCGATTACCCACGTCTGAAAACAGATTCTATTTTTATACCTGGTTTTGGATTAACTAGATGATCAGGTTATATACCTCCAAAAATCGTGACATTTGTTGACAAAGTACTTTCAGATGTTATGTATATGTCATAAAAATTTCAGATCAAAATTCAAAGTATAAGGCCTTGAAAAAACATTTTTACTGAGATTGTGTAAATCTGCCAGAAACTATTCCTCAAAATGAAAAATATATTACTATTAATTTACGACTCTAAATGATCTGAAAATTTTATGGAATGTCCCTTAGGATATGTAATTTGAAGATTTGAAACAGCTTTTCAAAATTTCTTTGGCAAGTATGTCAACCATGTTGATGTTCTCAACCTTTGCAAATCTGAAAATCAGATTGCACTAGTCTCAGAACTATTAACGTTTGATTGACTTATACTTATCCAAATGAGGTGAAATTTGTGCCCAATGAAGACAAAGACGTGTGGGTATGTTTCTGCAAAATTTTATGATTTTTCAAAATCGTTTACTATTTTTACCGTTGTAATGAAATCGATACAGAAAACTAGAAACTGAAAGTAAAGTGCTGAAAAGTAAGAACAACAAGAATTTTATACTGGTTCGGCTCAAACAACCTACTCCAATTTTCGAGTACACCTTCCTTGGTTATCACTAAACACAACAAATACCTTACCATAAGGGTGACTTGAGTTAATCACTAGCTCCATCCTTTTACAATCACACAATCAAGCAAATCAATCATGAACACCACCACCGATGAATGAAGGTTTGATCATACCTTGATCAACCTTCTACAACAATTAAATGTGTATGGATAGTATATTCAAAGCCTATATAATATGTAGAATATATGAACAATATGCTTGAGGCTAAGAAGAAGAAGAAAGAAAGGAAGAAAAAGAGAGTAGTCCACCTTTTGCACTTGAGAGAATGTGAATTGTAGCTTGGCCTTGTCTTGCAGTAACTTCTTTCTATTACTCTTTGGCCATCCCCTAGGGCTTTCTTCCTACTTTGAGAATTGCCTTTCATATCCTTGGAAGATGTCCTTGTGTAGAAGATGACACAATCTTGCTTACTTGGTGCAATACGATTGGAAGGATGACTTGACCTTGCTTAGTTGCCACTTGTTGATTGGTCCACATTGGTACTCTTGTAATGAGCTGTAAATTCTTCAAAAAAAATCTGAAAACATGTGTTCAAATTATAGTCAAATAATTACCATACAATCACACATTAATCCCCTTCAATTTTGGAATAATATTGAAGACAAAATGCACCAAAATTCGGCCATAACAAATGACATGTGCTAAAATTTCAGCATGTGTTGTATTTTGAATTGTTTCCTTGTGTGTTGCCCACTTCAATGTCACCAATCATGTGTGGCTTATTTTCCACCAATTAAAGTGTCAAATAAGCTCCACCTAGGCTCCAATCAAGATGTAATAGGCATGTATGAGAGCTGGACATGTGCTGAAATTTCATTTTAGTAAGCTTTGTCAAAATAATCAGCCCTATTTTGAATTTTCTAGAACACTTTAACATGTCTTGAATGTGTAAAATGTGTCTAGATACATGTTACATCTATGCCTAAAAACGTACCATGTGTGTATGTTCGTAGAAAACTGAATTTTTGACTTTCGTCGATTATGCGATTTTTCTCCGATTAATTTCAAAATTCTTGCACATGTAATACATATTATGTTACACATAATATACATGAAATAAAGTGTATATTCAGCTCAAATAGCTAAGGTAAAAACGCCCATGTGTAGAAGAGAAGATTGAATTTGAATTCTCCACAAATCTAGCCTAAATTGTGGGTGATTTGTGTGTGCCAACATTGTATGATTTAGTGGCTGATTTTAAGATGTGAGCCACGAAAAATTTGGGCATTTTTGATGTATATGGGCTGGCCATCTTTATATGGAAAGTACGTGACATATCGGTGAAGTTTTGGTAGTCACCCGATACGACAATTGTTTGGTTTATGACCTTGTAACATGTCGTTATAATTTTGACGTCACCAAGACTTATATCATATGATATAAGACCTGAATATATTCATAAATATGAGGTGTATATAGTAGTGTGACGTCGACGTACGTTTGTAATATATGTGATGTGTCGGTGGTACGTTAGAATATATGTGTATAGTGCCTTTTTTTAAAAAATATGGATATATATCTTAAATATATATTAGGCATGTAAATAGAATAGGGAGAAGACTTTTCATTTTCAAATTTATTTCCATATAGCTTCCACCAAATATGTCTCCATTTAATGAACTAGTTAGTTCATTAACTTAAGCACTTCACTTAATGAACTAGTTCAGTTCATTAATTGTGGCACCTGAAATTAGTAAAAAGACAACAAATGTTTGCCATATGATGTAGGCTTTAACGCTTCATGGCTTGTTAGTACGGCAACAATGTATATGAGCATTTAAAGCATGTTTATCACATAAACGTGTCTAGTAATAATTCATTCATGCATTTCGTAAGCACGTAGCATTTAAATCATGCATTTGTAAATCACTCAAACCTTTTTTCTCAACACACCGGCTCGAAATGCCATAACTTCGTCGCCATTTGGAGTTTCCAGGCTTATTATATACGATTGGAAATATCTTACCGAGCACTATGACACCGCTATAGATACTTATGGTCGAGCCGGGGCGTTTGGATCAAGGTCACCGGCCATGGCGGCTTCGAAACGCCATAACTTTGACTTTCGCTTGGAGTTTTTGGGCTTATTATATACCATCGAAACTGTCTTTTCGAGACCTACGATGATGAAGTATTATCGGCTAGTCAAGCCGGGGCATCAGGATCCGGATCACCGGCCACGACAGCTTCAAAACTCCATAACTTCGTCATCACTTCGAATTTCTGGGCTTTTTTATACGGTGGGAAACATCATTCTGAACCCTATGACGCTGTAATATCTCTCCTGCTCGAGCCAGGATGTCCGGATCAGTGTCACCAGCCGCTGCGGCTTTGAAATGCTAAAACATCATCATCCTTTGGACTTTCAAGGCTTATTATATACCGTTGAAAGCATCTTTTTGAACACTACAACACCGTAATATACTATCGTGGTCGACCCGAGATGTTCGTATCATGGTCATCAGCTTCGGCGGCTTCCTAGTACCATAATTTTACCTTTTGCTTGGAGTTTCTAGGTTTATTATATACCGTTGGAACCATCTTTTCAAGCAATACAATGCTAGAATATTCTCTCCTAGTCGAGCCGAGACGTCCGGATCAGGGTCACTGGCCATGGCAGCTTCTAGACGCCATAATTTCGTCGTCTCTTGGAGTTTCTGTTGGGCTTTTCATATACTGTTGTAAACGTCATATCGAGCCCTATGACGCCATGATATTCTCTCCTAGTCGACTTAGGACGTACGAATCATGGTCCCCAGAAGCGACGGCTTCGAAATACCATAACTTCGTCATTACTTGGAGTTTCTAGGATGATTTTATACCGTTTAAACCGTCTTTCAAAAACCCTACGATGGGTAAATATTCTCTCTAGGTTGAGCCGGGACCTCTGGATCAGGGTCACTGGTCGCGGCATCGTCATAACGCCATAACTTCGCTGTTGCATGGAGTTTCTAGGCTTTTAATATGTCATTGGAAACATTATTCTGGGCCCTATAACCTCGTAATATTCTCTCTTAGTTGAACAGGGACGTCCGGATCAGGGTCACCGGCCGTGACGGCTATGAAATACCATAACTTCGTCGTTGCTTGTAGTTTTTGTTCTTATTATATACCATTGGAACCATATTTCCAAGCACTACAATGCCGCAACAGACTCTCATAGTCGAGCTGGGACGTCCAGATCAGGGTCACCGACCGCGGTGGCTTAGAAACGCCATAACTTCGTCGTTGCTTGGAATTTCTAGTCTTTTTATATGCTATTGGAACCATCTTTTCGAGCACTACGATATCACAATAGACACTTGTGGTCGAGCCGAGATGTCCAGAGTAGGGTGATCGACCGTGACGTCGTCGAAATGACATAACTTCACCTTTTTCTTAGAGTTTTGGGCTTATTATATGCCGTTGGAAACATCTTTCCAAGCACTACGATGCCATGTTGGAATACATGGTGATTACAGTGAAGATACAACACAAAAATAAAAGGTGGTGCAGATAAGGAAGATAGAGTTGTTGGCAAAGTCTAGTGCTTCATTGTGGCATTTCATCAAACAGATTACTAATTACGTCGAACACTTTTATTCTCACCAATTTCTCCCAGATACTTGGATGTAATTATGATCTAATTATGTAGTTGCATTGTTTTATCATTAGGCTAGAGTTTAATCATAAGGTTAGTGTTAATATAGACTTTTACACAATGGTTTTTTGTCTGGCAAAATAACCATTGAAGGTGAGCCGGGTAACAGCCAACTAGCAATTTGCTCTTATTGTATATATTGAGCCTATTCCGTCTATTTGAATACACAAGTGTGTTTCTCATGAATTGTGAGCTTCTTCTGCATGAATTGTGTTATTTTTCTCTATGTGGTATTAGAGCCATTGAGCTGAGAAGTGATTGTTGACAATTCAAAAATTCATACTGTTCATCTTCTTCTTCAACTACTCTGTCTTTTTAAATATGATAATAGAACCAGCTGGTAGTGAAGCTCCATCTGTTCATAGTCTTGCACTTCCAGCAACCTCAACTGGGGTTAGTTCAATTCGTTCCACGATTGATTCTAACCTGTAACTATTACCAACCATAAGCTTAATGGCAATAACTACTTGGCATGGTCAAGAGCTGTCAAAATGTTTATAACTAGAAAGGGTAAGGAAGCTTACCTAAGGCCTAAAACTGTGGTTCCGGATGAGAACTCTGTGGAGTTCAAAGTCTGGAATGCAGAGAACTCTATGATAATGTCATGGTTAATTAGTTCTATGACTACGAATGTAAGTGACAACTTCATCCTTTATGATTCCGCTGCTGATATATGGCAGGCAGCACAGGAAATGTACTCCAAACCGGATAATGTTTCTGAATTCTATGAAATAGATGTCATGCTTCATGACATAGAACAAGGAGACTCACTAGTCAACGTATACTTTGGACAACTGAAAAGAATCTGGCAGCAAATTGATGTGTTTGGCCATAAGTGGCCAAACCAAAAAGCAGATAAGATGCATAAGAACATCACTGAAGCCAGAAGAATCTTCAGATTCTTGGCTGGTTTAACTAAAGAATTTGATGCTGTTAGAGGAAGGATCCTTAGTACTAAGCCACTTCCTTTAACCAATGCTGTGTTCTCAGAGATTAGGTATGAAGAGAGTAAAATAAAACTCATGTTGAGTTCCACTTCATCCACTGAAGGGGCTGCCATGGCAGTTGCTACACCCTATGCTACACAAGGTGATAAAACATCTATCTATGTTGTTATCAGAAGATATATCTCTCCAAACCAGTATGATTATAGAAGGGAACCAAAGCCCACGTGTAAGTTTTCACGAAGATAGGAAACACTGAGGACAAATGCTATGCCAAGCATGGGAGGCCTCTTTCTAAGTTCAATGAGTAGTGAGGAACCCTGAACCATGGAGACAACAAGCTACAAACCAAGGAAACTGGAGAAGATCCAGTGCAGCAGCCTCTAGCAACTGTGTTACTGGACCATCTGAGGTCCCCATCCAGTCTTAACTTGATGCCATTTTTCAGTTCATGAAGCAGCTTCAGCCAAAGCAACAGCCTCTTAAGATTAATCAAGAAGCCATTCAAGCTACTATGGCTAGCTATGGTAGAACTTCTAAACTCCTTATTACATAGTTTGTTGATTCTGGTGCTACACATCACATGACTTGGAATAAAGATAAACTAACTAACTTTGTGCCATTTGCCAATCCTGCTAAACTAAAAGTTGCAAATGGAACTGGAATTAGTATCCTTGGTACTGGAAATATACAGTTGACAGAAACCTTAAGATTGAAGAATGTATTGTTCATCCCTGAACTAAGTTTCAACTTAATATCTGTGGGTCAAATTGCTGAGGATAATGATTGTGAAGTTAGGTTCTCACCTTCTACCTGTTATTTTCAGGAGATCTTCTCCAAGAAGGTGATTGGCAGTGCCAATGAGGTCAATGAACTTTTCCTTATTCATGTTGAAGAATCAAGTCCTCTCAGTAATCAATGTAGTTTAGGCTCGTGTACGACAGCTAGTCGGAATACTGAGAGTATTTTTCTATGGCATAAGAGATTATGACATCGTAACTTCTTGTATCTTAAGAGACTTATGCTAGCCTTGTTTGCCAATATTGATCAAAGTGACTTATTTTGTGAAGATTGTCAGTTTGCCAAAAGCTGTAGAACTAACTTTCTCACAAAATGTTATGAAAGGAGCTCTCCTTTCAGCCTGGTTCACTCAGATGTTTGGGGACCTTCAAGGGTAGCCAATATCAATGGAAGCAGGTGGTTCATCACATTTGTTGATGATCATTCCAGAGTAACTTGGGTATTCTTAATGAAACATAAATATGAAGTGGGTCATATAGTTAAGAAATTCATATGTATGGTTCAAAATCAGTTTAACTCCTCATTAAGGTCTTAAAAACAGATAATGGAATGGAGTACCTGGATAAATCAGTTACGGAATACCTGAGCACTAAGGGAATCCTTCACCAAACCTCCTACACCTACACTCCATAGCAAGATGGAGTGGCAAAAAGGAGAAGAACAGACATCTTCTTAAAGTCACAAGGGCACTTATGATGTCAATGAAGGTTCCTAAGCATTACTGGGGTGAGGGAGTGCTTACTGCTACTCATCTCATTAACAGAATGCCTTCTAAAGTCCTTAGTGTTGATTCTCCCAAACATGTTCTGTCTTAGTCCTATCCTAATTCAAAGTTATTTTCAGAGAGTGTATCTTTCTTGGGTGTGTTACGTACATACATATACTTGAGCCATTCAAAAGCAAGCTTGATATGAGATCAGAGAGTGTATCTTTCTTGGGTATGCTCATACTAAGAAAGGATACAAATGTTACTCCCCTGTCTCAAGGAAAATGTATGTCTCCCTTGATGTAGTATTTGATGAGTCAAGCTCCTATTATAGCTCAACTACACAGGTTAATCATAAGTCTGAAAACAACCTGTGGAGCATTATTGATTTGCCAAGAACTGAACCCACCAGAGAGGTTGGTAATCCTACTGAGGGGGAGAATAATTTCCCTCCTCGAGAGGACTCATATGAGTCTAATCTGTTAGTATATGTGCTCTAGGCCATGATTTGGATATTTATGTTATGCATTTATTATTATTAATAGAGGTTTTATTATCATTATTGTTGGTTAGTATGTTACACAATTTTGATATATGTCCCTGATTCATTATTGTTATGGAGATAAAATAATTTATAATCAGTATGAGTATTAATTTGATAATCATGAGATGATTATGTGTATGGTGATACGAATCAATCTCATAGATACTTGTTAGAGAACACTATATTGGATAGACCCATCATGAGATTGCTACATGGATTAGCGTCATAAGTAAATCTCATGATAGTCATGTTTTAATCCTTTCACTTGAGATTGTCATAGTTTCCAACATAAGGACTATTATATTTTGACATGATCAAACGTTATCCGTAACTGGATAATAATAAAGGTCATGATTGAATGTGATAGAAATTATGTAGAGGATATTGAACAATCAAGATAGAATTTGTCCCTCTCTTTTGAGAGAGATATCTTTGGGCCCCTCGATTAGTGAGACTGTGAAATGCATGGCCGTGCTCAAATGAATTGATAGTGTGATCAATATCATTTGTTTTAACAGTCTACTTAGAGATCGAGTAATCATATGTTTGAACTATATAAGTATGACGCTGGCCATGACTTATGTTCAAACTAGATATCGTGTGACAAAGGGATTAATGCATGTACTATTATTAGGCTAGTTGGACTTTACTCGTATTAATTGGGTAGTTGTAATGCCTTGCTAGAGGCCAATTACGACTTGTTGGTTTAATAGAGATTTAATCAACTGCCAATTAATATGGGCCTATCGGGTCACACACAAGAATGCGTATGGCTGAGATTAATAATATTAATAATATTAATATTGGATATTAATTATTATTATTATTATCGTTTTTTAATATTAATAATATTAATATTGGATATTAATTATTATTATTATTATTATTAATTTTGTTTTTTATGTATATATTTATATCATCGGATAATAACAGAGAATCCATATTTGATATGGGTTTTGATTGGTTTTATCTAATCCTAACAGAATCCGTATCTGGTACGGATTTTGATAGCGTTAACAAATCCGATCTGCAATCGGATTTTGATATCTATATATATGTATGGAGCTTGGCGTATCTCACACACCAAGCAATTAGAAAAAACGAAAGAACAGAAAACGAAACCCTAGAATCGTTTTCGAGAAAAACGAGTTCTTCAGCCACGCCATTTGAAGAGCTAGCACTCCGGGCGGAAGCGTTCGTGTGGATACCGACAGAGGGTGATCGTATTCTCGCACCTGCTTCATCTGCGTAATTCGGATCTACAAAGGTAATTTTCGAGTTTCTTTCATCGAATTAAACGAACAACATGGATCCTTGGTAGGAAATCGGAGATCAAGTTTTGTTTTTCCGCTGCGCGTTTGGCAGTGATCTCGGTTGATTTCCTAACAGTGGTATCCTTATGTGAAAAGATTAATGTCAGATAAGCTAGCTCCAAAATCTATCAAATGTATTTTTGTGGGGTTTCCTAAAGAAACTAAAGGGTACTATTTCTATATTCCCTCAGAGAACAAAGTGTTTGTTGCTCGAAATGGAGTCTTTTTGGAAAAGGAGTTTCTCTTCAAGAGAACAAGTGAGAGTATAGTACAACTTGAGGAAACTCAAGTTCCACAAGATATCGTTGAACCGTCTTTAGAGACGATTTCGTATGGCATGATATGTATAAAACAGTAATTCGGATTTTAAGGAAAATGTATGTCTCCCTTGATGTAGTATTTGATGAGTCAAGCTCCTATTATAGCTCAACTACACAGGTTAATCATGAGTCTGAAAACAACCTGTAGAGCATTATTGATTTGCCAAGAACTGAACCCACCAGAGAGGTTGGTAATCCTACTGAGGGGGAGAATAATTTCCCTCCTCGAGAGGACTCATATGAGTCTAATCAACCCTCTAGATCTCCCAGAAATATAGGGGAAATCAATGAGGTCACATCCTCATAGAGAGAGGTATCTCCTACACACAAAAAACCTATTACTATAAGAAAACGGGTCAGGGATTATGTAAAGAAACTTTACCCAATTAACAACTATATTTCATATGACTATCTTATTGCTAATTTTAAAACGTTTATCGCCTCCCTTGATGGCATGAAAGTTCCAAAAGATATCTATGAGGCCCTGGCACAAATGAATGGAATGTCTGCCCTACTTAAAATGGAACTTGGGAACTAATTCCTGCTGTTGAGGGAGCAAGACTAGTAGGATGTAAATGGATTTTTCCTGCAAAATATAACCTTGATGGCTCAGTCAATAGATTCAAGGCAAGGTTAGTAGCTAAGGGGTTCACCCAAACTTTTGGGATTGACTATGAAGAGATATTTTGCACCGGTTGTAAAGCTGAACACTGTAAGGATTTTATTCACCCTTGCTGTTAACCTTGACTGGCCTTTATTTCAACTTGACATTAAGAATGCATTTCTTAATGGAGATTTAGAGGAAGAAATATATATGCATTCCACCTGGATTCATAACTGAAACAAATAGAAAAACGCCATGCAGACCGAGAAAATCTCTTTATAGCATAAAACAATCCCCTAGATCTTGTTTTAGAAGGTTTAATTCTGCAGTTAGTTCTCTTGGATTTGCTCAGAGTCATAGTGATTACACATTATTTACAAGGCATATTGATTCTGATCACATCATCATCATTCTAGTTTATGTAGTTGATATAATCCTAACTGGCAATCATTATAATGGAAATTGACACAAAGAAACAGTTAGCTAAGTCATTTGAAATAAAGGATTTGGGCCAACTAAGATACTTCCTGGGGTATGGAAGTATCAAGATCATCTCAAGGCAAATGCTTATCACAGAAGAAGTACATTCTTGATCTCCTACAAGACACCAACATGATCAACTGTAAGCCTGATAACTCTCTAGTGGAACCAGAACATAACTTTGCCTTTCGCTTGGAGTTTTTGGGCTCATTATATATCGCTAAAACCGTCGTTCCGAGACTTACAATAATGAGATATTATCTCCTGGTCGAGCAAGGGCATCAGGATAGGATCACCAGCCACAACGGCTTCGAAACTCCATAGCTTCGTTGTCACTTGGAGTTTCTGGGCTTTTATATACCATTGGAAACATCATTCCAAGCCCTATGACGCTATAATATTCTCTTCTGGTCGCGCTGGGACATTCGGATCAGCGTCACCATCCGCGGCCACTTCGAAACACCAAAACTTCGTTGTCCCTTGGACTTTCTTGGCTTATTATATACCATTGGAACCATATTTTCAGGAACTACAATGCTGCATCAGACTCTCTTGGTTGACCCGGGACGTCCGGATCAAGTTCATCGGTCGCAACGGCTTTCAAATGCCATAACTTTGCCTTTTGTTTGGAGTTTTTCGCTTATTATATACCGTTGGAACCGTGCTTCTGAGCACTATGATGCAGGAACATTCTTTTCCAGTCAAGCCAGAACGTTCGGATCAAGGTCACCGGCCATGCTGGCTTCGAGATGCCATAACTTCACTGTCTCTTGGAATTTCTAGGCTTTTCATATAATATTGGAAACGTCATACCGATCTCTATGACATCGCAATATTCTCTCTTGGATGAGCTGGGATGTCAAGATCACGGTCACTAGCCGCGACAGCTTCGAAATGCCATAACTTTTCGTCGTCGCTTGGAGTTTCTGGGCTTATTTTATACTGTTGGAACCGTCTTTCAACGTCCTACGATGCTGTAATATTCTCTCTAGGTCAGGCCAGGACCTCCGGATCAGGGTCACTGGTCGTGACGTCTTTAAAACGCCATAACTTTGCCATCGCTTGGAGTTTTTGGCTTTTTATATTGCATTGGAAATGTTATTCTGAATCCTATAACCTCGAAATATCCTCTCTTAGTCAACCGGGACGTCTGGATCAGGGTCACCGGCCACGGCGGCTATGAAACCACCACGGTTCCAATGGTATTTAAATAAGCCTAAAAACTCCAAAAGAAAGGCAAAGTAATGGCATTCCGAAACCACCATGGCTGGTAAACCTGGTCCGGATGTCCTGGCTCGACTAGGGGAGAATACTACATCATCGTAGAGCTTGGAAAGACGGTTCCAAAGGTATGGCGTCTCGAAACTGCCATTGCCGGTAACCTTAATTTGGGTGTCCCTCATGACCACGAGAGTTTATTGCAACATCTTAATGCTAACAAAGACGGTTCGAGTGGTATATAATAAGCTCGTAAACTCCAATCGACAATGAAGTTATCGTGTTTTAAGTGCGTCGCGGCCGATGACCTGTATATAGATGTCCCGGCATGACCAGGAGAGAATATTGCAGTGTCATAGGGTCAGAAGGATGTTTCCAATAGTATATAAAATCCTAGAAACTCCAAGCGACGACAAAGTTATGGCGTTTCGAAACCACCGGAGTCGGTGACCTTGGTGCGAACATTCCGGATCGACCACAAGAGAATATTACTGCATCGTAGGGCTCAGAAAGACTGTTCTAACAGCATATAATAAGCCAACAAACTCCAAACAAAAGGTGAACTTATGGCATTTTGAAGCCACCAAGTATAGTGATCATGATCCGGACGGCCTGGCTTGACTAGAAGATAGTATTGCGGCAATATATGGATAGGAAATATGATTCCAAATGCATATAATCAATGGGGAAACTCCAAGAGACGGAGAAGTTATGACATTTTGAAGCCACACGGTTGGTTATGTCGATCTGTCTGTCCCGGCTCAACTAGGTGAGACTATTGCGGTGACCATTCGAGACTACTATAGCCATGGCGTCTTCAAAATGCCATGACTTCACGATCTCTTGGAGTTTTGTTGCTTATTATATACTATTGAAACCGTCTTTCCCAGCAGTACGATATTGTAATATTCTCTCCATGTCGAGCAGAAACATCTGGATCAAGGTCAACGGCCGTGGCGGCTTCAAAACGACAAAACATTGCTACCGTTTAGAGTTTTCGGGCTTATTTTGTACTGTTGAAGTGGTTTCCGAGCCCTAGGATGCCACAATAGTCTCGCTTGGCTGAGCCAAGATGTCCATAACGGGGTCACTGACCGTGGCAACTTAGAAACGCCAAAACTTCAGCGTGTGTTGCAATTTTTGGGCTTGTTGTATACCGTTGGAACCATCATTTCAAACCTTACGATGTTGCAGTAGTCTATCTTGGTCGAGCCGAGACGTCCAGATCATGGTCACTAGTTCGATACGCCATATAACTTCATCGTCTTTTGGAGTTTTCAAGCTTATTATATACGGTTGGAACCATCTTACCGAGCACTACGACATTGCAATACTCTTGTGGTCGAATAGGGACATCCGGATCAGGGTCATCGGCCGTGGCATTTTCAAAATGCCATAACTTTGCCTTTCATTTGAAGTTTTTGGGCTCATTATATACCGTTGAAACTGTCTTTCCGAGATCTACAATGATGAATTATTAACCCTGGTCAAGCAGGGACATTGGGATCCGAATCACCAGCCACGACGACTTCAAAACTCCATAACTCTGTCGTCGCTTGGAGTTTCTATGCTTTTTATGTATTATGGGAAACTTCATTCCGAGCCCTATGACGCTGCAATATTCCATCCTGGTCAAGCCGGGACGTCTGGAACAGTTCACCAGCCTCAACGACTTCAAAACGCCAGAACTTTGTCGTACCTTGGCCTTTCAGGCTTATTATATACCGTTGGATCCATCTTTTTCAGCACTATAACACCGGAATAGACTCTCGTGGTCGACCAAGGACGTATGGATCAAGTTCACCGGTTGCAGCGTCTTTCAAGTGACATAACTTTGCCTTTTGCTTAAAGTTTCTGTCTTATTATATACCGTTTGAACAGTCTTTCCAAGAACTACGACACCAAAATATTCTCTCCTAGTCAAGCCAGGACGTCCGGAGCAGGGTCACCGGCCATGGCGGGTTCGAGACGTGATAATTTCGTCGTCTCTTGAAATTTTTGGGATTTTCATATACAGTTGAAACGTCATACCGAGCCCCATGACGCCACAATACTCTCTCCAGGTCGAGCTAGGACGTCCAGATCGCGGTCACTAGCCGCGGCGGCTTTGAAATGCCATAACTTTGCTGGCGCTTGGAGTTTCTAGGCTTATTGTAAGCCATTGGAAATGTTATTCTGAGCCCTATAACCTCGCAATATTCTCTCTTAGTCGAGCATGGACGTCCGGATTAGGGTCAGTAGCTGCACGGCTATGAAACGACATAACTTCGTTGTTGCTTGGAGTTTCTAGTCATATTATATACCGTAGAACCATCTTTCTGAGCACTACGACATTGCTATAGACTCTCATGGTCGAGCCGGGACTTGTGGATCAGGGTCTCCAGCCGCGGTGGCTTCCACACGCCATAACTTCATCGTTTCTTAGAGTTTCTTGTCTTATTGTATACCATTGGAACCATCTTTCCGAGCACTATGACACCACAATAAACTCTTGTGGTCGAGCTGGGACGTCCAAAATCAGGGTCACCACCCGTGATGGCTTCGAAACGACATAACTTCACCTTTTTCTTGGAGTTTATAGGCTTATTATATATATCATTGGAAACAACTTTACAAGCACTACGACGCCACCATAGACTTTCGATGTCAAGCTGGGATGTCCGGAGCAGGGTCACTGGTTATGGCGGCTTTGAAATGCCATAACTTTACCTTTTGCTTGGAATTTTTAGGCTATATCGTTTGAATCATCTTTTTGCGCTCTATGATGCCATAATATTCTCTGCGGTCAAGCCAGGATGTCCAGATCAGGTTTACCGGCCATGGAGGCTTCAAAACACCATAACTTAGCCTTTCGTTTGGAGTTTCAAGGCTTATTATATATATTTGAAAACATCTTTCTGAGCACTATGATGCTGCAATAGACTATTGTGGTCGAGCCGGATTTTCTGGATCAAGGTCACTGGTCGTGGTGATTTCAAAATGCAATCAGTTTGCCTCTCACTTGGAGTTTTTAGGCTTATTATATACCGTTGGAACCGTCTTTCCAAGCCATACAATGATATAATATTCTCTCCTGGTCGAGTCAAGACGTCCAGATCAGGGTCACTGACTGCAGGGGAATCCAATCCCCATAACTTCTCCCGTCGCTTGGAGTTTCTGTGCTTATTATACACTGCTCGTAAAGACAGTTCCAACGGTATATAACAAGCATGGAAACTTCAAGCGACAACGAAATTATGGCATTTCGAAACTGCTGAGGCCGATGAACCTGATCCGGACGTCCCGATTTGACCAATATAGAATATTGCAGCATCATAGGGCTAAGAATGAGGGTTTCAATGGCATTTAAAAAGCCCAAAAACTCCAAGCCATGACTAAGTTATGGCATTTCGAAGGCACTGCGGACGGTGACCCTGGTCCGAACATCCCAGCTCGGCCAAGAGAGAATATTACATCATCGTAGGGCTCGAAAAGATGGCTCTAGTTGTATATAGTAAGCCTAAAAACTCCAAACAAAAGGTGAAGTTATGGTGTTCTGAAATTGTCACGGTCGGAAGAGAATATTACATCATCTTAGGGTCCGAAAGACGGTTCTAAAGGTATATAATAAGCCTAAAACCCCAAGCGATATGCGAAGTTATGGCGTTTCAAAACTGCCATGGCCGATAACTCTGATCTGGGTGTCCCAGCTCGACCACAAGAGTCTATTGCATCATCGTAGTGCTCAGACCAAAGGTTCCAACGGTATATAATAAGCACATAAACTCCAATCGATGACAAAGTTATCGCATTACGAAGCTGCCGCAGTCGGTGACCCAAATCTGGATGTCCAGCATGGCCAGGAAAGAATATTGCAGTGTCATAGGGCTCGGAAGGACGTTTCCAATGGTATAAAAAAATCCTAGAAACTCCAAGCGACGAAGAAGTTATGGCACTTCGAAGCCACAGGGGCCGGTGATCCTAATGCGGACATTCCGGCTCGACCAGAAGAGAATATTACAGCATCGTAGGACTCAGAAAGGGGGTTCTAACAGCATATAATAAGCCAAAACGCTCCAAGAAAAGGCAAAGTTATGGCGTTTTGAAGCCGCCGAGGCTAGTGACTGTGATTCGGACGTCCTGGCTTGATTAGAAGTGAGTATTGCGACAACGTATGGCTCGGAAAGACGATTCCAACTGTATATAATAAGCGGGGAAACTCCAAGACACGACGAAGTTAAGACATTTTGAAGCTGCACTGCTAGTGACGATGATCTGTCTGTTCTGGCTCAACCAGGTGAGACTATTGCAGCGACCAGTCAAGACTACTACAGCCGCAGCGGCTTCAAAACGCTATAACTTTGCTATCGCTTGGAGTTTTGTTGGTTATTATATACCGTTGAAACCGTGTTTCCTAGCCCTACGATACTGTAATATTCTCTCCATTTCGAGTCGGGACGTCCAGATCAGGGTCACCGGCCGCGTCAGCATTGAAACGCAGATTGTCGTTGTCGTTTGAAATTTCATGCTTACTATGTATTGTTTGAAGTGCTTTCTGAGCCATACAACGCCACAGTAGTCTCACTTGGCCGAGCCCGGACGTTCAGAACGGAGTCACTGACCATTACAACTTCGAAACGACATAACATTGCCATGTCTTTGAATTTCTGGGCTTGTTATATACTATTGGAACCGTCATTTCGAACCTTACGATGCTCCAGTAGTCTATCTTGGTCGAGCCGGGACTTCCGGATCAGGGTCACCGGCTCAAAACACCATAACTTCATCGTCTTTTTGGAGTTTTTGAGCTGATTTTATTGGTTAGAACCATCTTACCGAGCACTACAACGTTGCAATCGACTCTTGTGTCGAGCCAGGGCGTCTGGATCAGGATCACTTACCATGGCGGCTTCAAAATGCCATAACTTTGCCTTTCTCTTTGACTTTTTGGGATCATTATATATTGTTGAAACCGACTTTCCGAGACCTACGATGATGAAACATTATCTCCTGGTCGAGCCAGGACATCAGGATCCAAATCACCAGCCAAGGCTGCTTCGAAACTCAATAATTCGTCGTCGCTTGGAGTTTCTGGCCTTTTTATATACCTTTGGAAACATCATTCCTAGCCTATGACACAGAAATATTCTCTCTTGGTCCTACTGGGACATCCGTATCAGCGTCACCAGCCGTGGTGACTTCAAAACGCCAAAACTTCGTTGTCCCTTTGACTTTCCAGGCTTATTATATACTGTTGGAACTATCTTTTTGAGCACTACGATGCTGCAATAGACTCTTTTGGTTGACCTAACACGTCCGGATCAAGTTCATCGATCACGGTGGCTTGCAAATGTCATAACTTTGCCTTTCGCTTGGAGTTTCTGTCTTATTATATACTCTTGGAATCGTCTTTTCGAGCACTACGATGCTAGAATATTCTCTCCTAGTCGAGCTGGGCGTCCGGATCAGGGTCACCGTCCATGGTGGCTTCGAGATGCCATAACTTCGTCGTCTCTTAGAATTTCTAGGCTTTTCATATATTATTGGAAACGTCATACTGAGCCCTATGATGCTGCAATATTCTGTCCTGGTCGAGCCGGGACGTCCACATCATAGTCACTAGTCGTGGAAACTTTGAAACACCATAAATTTATCGTCGTTTAGAGTTTTTGCACTTATTTTGTACCGTTGGAACCATGTTTCAACGCCCTACTATGCTATAGTATTCTCTCTGTTGAGCTGGGCCTCCGAATGAGGGTCACTGGCCCCGGCGGCTTTGAAACGTCATAACTTTGCTGGCGTTTGGAGTTTTTGGGCTTTTGATATGCCATTGGAAATGTTATTCTGAGCCCTATAACCTCGCAATATTCTCTCTTAGTCGACCCAGAACGTCTGGATGTCACCGGTCGCGACGGCTATGAAACGCCAGAACTTCATTGTTGCTTGGAGTTTTTGGTCTTATTATACACCACTGGAACCATCTTTCCGAGCACTGCTACGCCGCAATAGACTCTTGTGGTCGAGCTAGGACGTCTGGATCAGCGGCTTCGAGACGCCATAACTTTGTCGTTTCTTGGAGTTTCTAGTCTTATTATATACTGTTGGAACCATCTTTCCGAGCACTACAACACCGCAATAAACTCTCTTGTGTTAAGTAAGGAGGTCCGGATCTGTGTCACCAGTGGTGGCGGCTTCAAAATGACATAAATCCACCTTTTTCATGGAGTTTCTAGGCTTATTACAAACCGTTGGAAACAACTTTCCAAGCACTACGACGGCACAATTGACTTTCATGGTCCAGCCGAGACGTCTGGATCAGGGTCATCAGCCGTGGCGGCTTCGAAATGCCGTAACGTTGCCTTTTTCTTGGAGTTTTTAAGCTTGTTATATACTGTTTGAATCGCCTTTTCAAGCCCTACAATGCTTTTGATATTCTCTCTTAGTCGAGCCGGGACGTCCTGATCAGGGTCATCGGCCATGGAGGCTTCTGAACGCCATAACTTTCCATTTCTGTTGGAGTTTCTGGGCTTATTATATACCTTTGAAAACATCTTTCTAAGCACTACGATGTGGCAATAGACTCGTGGTCGAACCGAGACGTCCAGGTCAGGGTTACGGGTCGTTGGCGGCTAAAAAATGCCATAGTTTGCCTTTTGCTTGGAGTTTTTAGGCTTATTATATACCATTGGAACCGTCTTTCCAAGCCTTATAATGCTGTAATATTCTCTCCTGGTCAAGTCGAGTAACCGGATCAGGGTCATTGACCGTGGGGGCATCGAAACCCCATTACTTCTCCTGTCGCTTGGAGTTTCTAGGCTTATTATATACTACTCAGGAAGACAGTTCCGACGATATATAATAAGACCGGAATCTCCAAGCGATGACAAAATTATGGCATTTCGAAGTCGCTGAGGCCAGTGAACCTAATCTGGATGTCCCAGTTTGACAAGGAGAAAATATTGCAGTGTAATAGGACTCAGAATAAGGTTTTCAACGGCATATAAAAAGCCCATAAACTCCAGGAGACGATGAAGTTATGGTATTTCGAAGAAGCAGCGGTTTGTGAACCTGGTTCGAACGTCCTGGATTGACCAAGAGAGAATATTACATTATCGTCGAGCTCGGAAAGACAGTTCCAACAGTATATAATAAGCAAAAAACTCCGAACAAAAGGCATCGTTATGGCATTCTAAAACCGCCACATCTGGTAACCCTAGTCTGGACGTCCTGGCTCGACCAAGAGAATATTACATCATCTTAGGGCTTGGAAAGACGTTTCAAAAGGTATATTGTAAGCCTAAAAACTCCAAGTAAAATGCAAATTATGGAGTTTCAGAATCGCCACGACCGGTAACCCTGATCAAGATGTCGCGCCTCGACCACGAGATTCTATATAAGTCCGTAAACTCTAATCGACGATGAAGTTATCACATTTCAAAGTCGTCGCGTCGGTTACCTTGATCCGGACGTCTTAGCATGACTAGGAGAGAATGTTGCATTGTCAAAGGGATTGGAAGGACATTTCCAATGTTATATAAAAAATCCCAAAAACACCAAACGACGACAAAGTTAGGGCGTTTCGAAGCCGCCGGGGCCGGTGAACCTGATGCAGACATTCTGGCTCGACCAGGAGAGAATATTACAGCATTGTAGGTTCAGAAAGGAGGTTCTATGAGCATATTGTAAAAGCCAAAAAAACTCCAAGAGAAAGGCGAAGTTATGGCATTTCGAAGCCGCCAAGGCCAATGACCATGACCTAGATGTCTTGGCTTGACTAGAAGAGAGTATTGCGACGAGATATGGCTCGGAAACACGATTTCAACTGTATATAATTAGCGGGGAAACTCCAAGACACGACGAAGTTATGACATTTTTGAAGCCACACGGCTTGTGACGCCGATCTGTCTATCCTAGGTCAACCTAGTGAGACTATTGCGGCGGCTAGTCGAGACTACTGCGACCGTGGCAGCTTCAAAGTGCAATGATTTTGCCATCTCTTGGAGTTTCGTTGCTGATTATCAACTGCTGGAACCGTCTTTCCAAGCACTACGCTGCTGTAATATTCTCCCTATGTCAATACGAGACGTCCGGATCAGGGTCACTGGCCGCAGCGGCTTCGAAAAGCCATAACATCGTTGTCGTTTGGAGTTTTTGGGCTTACTATGTACTGTTGGAAGTGCTTTCGAGCCCTATGACGACACAATAATCTCACTCAGTCGAGCCAGGACGTCCGGAACAGAGTCACCGATCGTGGCAGCTTCGAAACGCCATAACATCGTCGTGTCTTTTAATTTTTGGACTTGTTGTATACTGTTGGAACCGTCTTTTTGAACCCTACGATGCTACAGTAGTCTATCTTGGTCGAGCCAGGTTTCTGGATCAAGGTCACTGGCTCGAAGTTTTGAGTTTTCGGGCTTATTATATACGATTGGAACCATCTTTATGGAGAACTACGACACCGCAATAGACTCCTGTGGTCGAGCCGGGCCATCCAGATTAGGGTCACCGGACGTGGAGAATCTGAGAAGCCATAACTTTGCCTTTCGCTTGGAGTTTTTGTGCTTATTATATACCGTTGAAACCGGCTTTCCGAGACCTACGATGACGAAAATATTATCTCTTGGTTGAGTCGAGATATCCGGATCTGGATCACCAACCACGGCGGCTTCGAAACTCCGTAACTTCAGTGTCGCTTGGAGTTTCTTGGTTTTTACATACCACCGAAAATGTCATTTCGAGCACATTGATGCTTCAATATTCTCCATGGCTGAGATGTGATGTTCGGATCAGGGTCACCAGCCACGGCGGCTTTGGAACGCCAAAACTTTGTCATCCCTTGGACTTTCCAAACTTATTACATATAGTTGGAACTATCTTTTTAAGCACTACGATGTAGCTATAGACTCTCGTGGTCGACTAGGTGATGCGAGTATGACGCAAGTGTGGCCCGATCTTCCTTTTAACCTTCGTGTGGTGAAGACTTATTCGTCACCTCGGATGAATTAACATCCAAGAACGTATTCTTCAATGAGCAATGCTTCCTAAGAATCGACTTGTTCGTGATCTTAGGTGAATTAACACCTAAGGACGTGTTCGCCTCTTGAAAAGTTCGATCCTCCCTCAAAGAATGCTCAATCTTTGATATGGATCTAACCTTGGCTTGAAACCAAATAACACAAGAAACTCTCTTGTGAAGAAAAGTGATAAATTCACCAAATTTTTAATCAAAACAATCTCCACCAATTTCTTTCGGCCAAGGGCCTTTAAAAAGAATAAAATTACAGAAATCCTAACTTTCAAAACGTGTTCAAATACGAAATACTAAAAAAATAAAGATAAGTTCTAAAATGGATAATGACAATCTTGTTTTCTTGTACAGCGTTATCTTGCACACGATTTTAGTCATGAATATGGACCGAATTAGCTCTTGATCCCTTCATCAAAGTTGTAGAGCACAAAAGTTCCTTGACTTTAGCCACCGATATCACTTGATTTGGATAACGATTGAAGGAAATATGGCTGTTTTAATTTCAGGTGTCAGCAAAATACTCGCTGTCAGTTGTGCTCAAATTTATCACGAATTCTGAGCATCTTAGACTCCGAATTTGAGAAACGTGATAGAGATAAGAGTTGTAGATACATCTCTTAGATATCATTTGGCGCCAGAATCAGATGATTTGAATCATCCATTGAAAAGATATAGCCAAAATACCGAGACTGTGTCAAGCTGAAATCCTACTTTTCAGCATGGGTGATGCCAACGTCTCCAAGCTTTCTTGCTGGCCAAGTAACCTCCAAAAAAACCCTGTATAAACCATCTTGACACAACTTTAAACCGATATTAGTTTCACCAAGACAAAAACACGCGATAAATGGAAACATAAAATGTAAGTAAAACATGCATGACACTGGGGCACTTAGGGTCGCATCATCCCCTCCCCCTTAAAAAGGATTCGTCCACGAATCAAAAATGCATAGAGGAAAAGGATGCCTAACATCATGCGCTTCTTTACATGTTTATTGTGCAACATAAGAGGCAAAGCAAAACCATTCAACAAGAGACAGTCAACCAGATAGGTAGCATAAGTGGAGTGTAAAACAACACACTATCACTCAAATTTGAAGCCAAAATTGTTTCCATGCCCTCTGGAGTCCTAGATCCTGGGTCAAACACGTAAATTGTCCAAAGCAAGACAGAAACTAAGGGAGTGCAAAGACTAAAAGGATCATGGACCATCAAAATATGAAAATGGAAATCAGAACACAAGTAATCAAATGAACCAATATCATCTAAGCATATAAAAGGACACAAATCATATTTGCTTGCACTTAGACCAGAAGGCATCAAAAGGGGCATGCGTGGAATGTAAGTGTAGTAGATATCAAAAGGATCTTGATAGTAAAACACCATAGAAAAGTTAACACATACATCAACATGGCTATCAAAGTTAGCTTCTGATGTGCACTTATCTAGTAAAGTATCAAACTCAGCAACGAAAGCATCATCATTAGAAACCAACTCAAGTTTAGGGTGTATAACAACTCCCAATTCTAAGGGGCATAAAACTGTAGATGGACTAACATGGTTAGACACCTCGATCTCTGCAAATAATGCACCAACATCACAAGTATTAGGCATATGAAAATCAGAATTTAAATCAACTTGCAATGCATCAAAGGATATGTCTAATGAGTCACCAACATGTTCAACCATTAAAACCTGTTTTTCTCCCTTGTTTCCTTCCTTCTCCTTAGCCCATGAATCCGCCTTGTGGGCCTCTTGTTTAAGAGACTCCAAAAACCTCTTCTCAGCTGCTCTTTCAAGTGGATCATTACGTTTTTGTAGCTGCCTTTTATGATCTTCCATCACCTCTTGTGGGGATAATGCATTCAATCTATACAACTTGCCATTCAACTTGAAAGAATATGTATTAAGAAAACCATCATACATAACATGCTTATCATATTGCCATAGTCTTCCTAAAAGTATGTGACTAGCATGCATAGGGGAAACATCAAAAAAATCTCATCATAGTAGCTACCAATAGAAAATGAAATAAGAACTTGCTTGGTCACTTTAACGACAACAACATCATTAAGCCAAGATAAATTAAATGGGTGCGGGTGATCAATCATAGTTAAACCAAGCTTTCTAACAAGTTTAGTACTAGCTACATTAACACAAGACCCAGTATCAATAATCATAGTACATATCTTACCACCAATCATGCAGCGTGTGTGAAATATGTTAGTTCGTTGAAGTTCATGTTCATTCATTTGCATTTGGGCATTAAGGCATGGTCTAACTACTAGAAACTCTCTACATTCACCCTCTTCCTCGTTAATGCCACAATCTTCAACACTTTGTTTCTCAATTTCATCATGATCGGATTCAGATACATACTCATTAGTTTCCTCAATTAACATGATTCTCTTAGGACTAGGACAATCTCTAGAAACATGACCAATGCCTCTACACCGAAAACACTGAATATCCCTAGTCCTAGAGGTCGAATTAGAAAACTTACCTTGGTGAGGGGTTGCATCACCAACCTTTGCCTTACTTTTATCTGGAGCCGACGTAGAATGGGGCGGCAATGGTGTAGCCTGTGGACGTGCATCCTGTGACCTCATCTGCTGGGTTTTCGTCCCTCTAAATTGTGTCGAAGATGAAAACTGTCGAGCTTGAGCATTCCTTCGTTGTAACTGTGCTTCAACTTTCTCAGCAAGATGGACTAAGGAGTTCATGTCATAATAGGGATGCAATTCTACAGTTTTGGCAATTTTCCAGTTTAAGCCATGGAGAAAACGTGCCATAGTGGCTTCTTCATCTTCATCAATGTCAGCTCGCATCAAGAGTAGCTCTATCTCTTTGTAATATTCATCGACACTTCTAGTGCCTTGTGCAAGATTTTGAAGCTTCACATGCAAGTCTCTCTTATAGGACGTAGGAATGAACTTAATTCTCATGCACCTTTTCAATTCTTCCCATGTATCTATCCTTCCCTCTCCAGATTTTCGTCTATCACTATTAATCTTGTCCCACCATATAAGTACATAATCAGAAAACTCAGACACAGCAAAATTAATTTTAGACATCTCCGAAAAGTTATTGCAAGAATAGATCAAGTCTACCTTCCTCTTCCACTCATAGTACGTCTCAGCATCACTCTTACCATAAAACGGATGAATTTTCATTTTGATCCTGCTTGTCTCATCTTCTTGGTTGAATCTCTGATTATAATCGGGACGAAGCGGGGGATGACCTCGGTTTTGGCCAAAGTAGACATGCTCGGCTGGTGGAGCATAACCAAACGCATCTTCATGCTCAATATATGGATTCAGATCATACTCGTCATGCACATCACCTAGAGGTTGCATTGGGACATGTCGTAGGGCCGCTCTCCCTCTTCCCCTGTGTCCTCGGCGTCCTCTAACTGGTGGAGGTGGGGCAGTATCATTCTGCACTGTGGGTCCACTTATATCCACAGTTCTTAGTTGAGATCTCTGGAGTTGGTGTACAGTGGTCACAAGTCAGTCTTGCATCCTCTGAAACTGATCAAGTCTATCAAACAGCTCTTGTATGGACGTCGTGTGTATGGTACCGCTCTTCTCCTCCAGGGGTGGTGGAGACCTCGAGGTACTCTTTCATGATCCAGCCATGTACTTAGATTCTGTAACAAAACACTAAAACAAAAAAAGAGGAAAACTAACACAAAGACGGAAGAGACAACGTTACGTTAGTAGAAAAAGAAATCAATATATGTATGCCTTACCCTCTTGTGTATAATCACTCAATCTCACCATTTGTGTTTCTGGCTCAAGACCTTGAGTTAGAGACAATGAAAGAGAACAAATCAATGAGGGGTCTTCAACCGTCAGTTTGTAGCCAAGTCTTCAATGGTATCAAAAGAGCACGGCAACAGTGTATACACCAATATAATTAACACACAAAACTTGGACACACTAAGGAATCAAGAAGCAATAAGAAACCAAACGTCATGTCGAAGGATGAGCCAAAGAATCGCAAAGGAGTTGCCTTAGGCAATCCTTGGCTAATCTTAGGCTTTATGCTATTTAATTGCACGTACGTATGTGCTAGTTGCAAACAAGTGTCCCAATAAGTGTGCATGTAGGCCCTAACCCAGAAGACCTTAAGAAATGGTCGAACGCTGTTGGAACTGGAGGTATGTTTGATCAGAGGCTTTCTAATACTAAGGATTTATCACGATGAGCTCAGTGGCATCGCATGGCAGTTCACAATGACGCACTAGAGGCTTATTCTGTTAAACAAATTGAGAAAAACTCCATAGTATATGTTGAGGGTGACTTGGAGACCAGAGTCTACAATGACAGTATAAATGGTGAAATCAGAAGCATACCATAAATTTGTGTACGCTGTGATGGCAAGGGTCGGCCATGATTGCACTTTGTTCAGGATAAATGATGACCTCTGAAATGTGATTCAGAAAGAGGCAGGAGTAGAAGATTTCTGCACCTGTGTGAAACCATAAACTAGTGTACAATTTGACTTTTCTTTCTTCTTTTTTTCTATATATTTTTTTTGAACAATATCTGACTTTTTTTTTGCACGATTCTTTTGGGGTTTTTTTATGGGATTGAAAGGAAGACAGTAAAGGAATTAGAGTTTATAGGTCAAAAGTTCCAATCTTGTGTACGTGGCTATTTTGAGACGGTAGGAACACCAAGAATGCATTCAAGAAGCACAAAATTTATGCAAGTAAACAACAAAAAGACTAAAACTAGTCAAGAGCTTCGAATAGCAACAAGATTTAACATAAAATACGGAAGCTTTTTAGGCTATGGACTGGATTATATATAAAAGCTGAATAAATCTAGGAGAAAAAAAAACAACGAACCTAAATCCAAGTTTAGTTTTCAAAGGAAAAAAAATAACCGTAAGCGTGAACTACTTTAACGAGGATCACAAGTCTCTCCTCAATATATATCTAAAGATCTCAGCTTTCTACCCACGTAGGCAAAAGAAATCGCTGTTGTCTCAAGAGTTTGACAAATACATGTGTTTTAGGTGCCACGTTTTTCATGATAGAATCACAAGAACGCAGAGGGGCAAGACCAAGACATCAAGTAAAGACAAGCAATCATTACACAATAATTACACAAGAATTGTGTAATCATGGAACAATGAATTTTTTTTATATCATCAAACAATGATTAAAATGAAAGTTTTCTGGATGTATATTATGGCGGAATTGAAAACTGTTTAGAAGCTGAATTTTTTTTCTCTTTTTCTTTGAAATATACGAACCGTACGAAACAGGATATGAGAATATTAAAAGGGTAACGTTTACGCTCTGATACAAAATTGATGTGAGTATGACGCAAGTGTGGCCCGATCTTCTTTTTAACCTTCGTGTGGTGAAGACTTGTTCGTAACCTTGGATAAATTAACATCCAAGAACGTGTTCTTCAATGAGCAATGCTTCCCAAGAATCGACTTGTTCGTGATCTTAGGTGAATTAACACCTAAGGACGTGTTCGCCTCTTGAAAAGTTCGATTCTCCCTCAAAGAATGCTCAATCTTTGATATGGATCTAACCTTGGCTTGAAACCAAATAATACAAGAAACTCTCTTGTGAAGAAAAGTGATAAATTCACCAAATTTTTAATCAAAACAATCTCCACCAATATCTTTCGGCCAAGGGCCTTTAAAAAGAATAAAATTACAGCAATCCTAACTTTCAAAACGTGTTCAAATATGAAATATTAAAAAATAAAGATAAGTTCTAAAATGGATAATGACAATCTTGTTTTCTTGTACAGCTTTATTTTACACACGATTTTAGTCATGGATATGGACCGAATTAGCTCTTGATCCCTTCTTCAAAGTTGTAGAGCACGAAATTTCCTTGACTCTATCCACCGATATCACTTGATTTGGATAACTATTGAAGGAGATATGGCTGTTTGAATTTCAGGTGTCAGCAAAATACTCGCTGTCAGCTATGCTCAATTGTATCACGAATTCTGGGCATCTTAGACTCCGAATTTGAGAAAAGCGCTAGAGATGAGAGTTGTAGATATATCTCTTAGCTATCATTTGGCGCCAGAATCAGATGATTTGAATTATTCGTTGAAAATGTATAGCCAAAAAACCGAGACTGTGTCAAGCTGAAATCCTACTTTTTAGCATGGGTGATGCCAACGTCTCCAAGCTTTCTTGCTGGCCAAGTAACCTCCGAAAAAACCCTGTATAAACCATCTTGACACAACTTTGAACCGATAGTAGTTTCACCAAGACAAAAACACGCGATAAATGGAAACATAAAATGTAAGTAAAACATGCAAGACACTGGGGCACTTAGGGTCGCATCAGTAGGGACATCTGGATCGAGGCCAACAACAGCGGCGACATCCAAACACTATAACTTTGCCTTTCTCTTTGAGTTTCTAGGCTTATTATATACCATTGGAACCATCTTTCTGAGCACTACGAAGCTGGAATATTCTGTCCTAGTCATGCTAGGACGTCTGGATCAGGGTCGCCGGCCATGGGGTCTTCGAGATGCCATAATTTCGTCTTCTCTTGGAGTTTTTGGGCTTGTCATATACTGTTGGAAACGTAGTACCAAGCCCTAGATGCTGTAATATTCTCTCAAGGTTGAGCCGGGACGTCCGAATCACGATCAATAGCCACTGCGGCTTTGAATCGCCATAACTTTGTTATCGTTTGGAGTTTTTGACTTATTTTATACAGTTGGAACCATCTTTCGATGCCCTACGATGCTGTAATATTCTCTCTAGGTCGATCCGGGATCTCTGAATCAGGGTTACTATCCGCGGCGTCTTCAAAACGCCGTAACTTTGCTGTCACATAGAGTTTCTAGGCATTTTATATGCCATTGGAAACGTTATTCTGAGCCCTATAACCTCACGATATTCTCTCTTAGTCGAGCCAGGAGGCCCAGATCAGGTTCAACGGCTGTGACGGCTATGTAACGCGATAACTTCGTCGCTGCTTGGAGTTTTTGGTCTTATTATATACCATTGGAACCATCTTTCCAAGCACTACGACAACGTAATAGACTCTCGTGGTACAGCCGCGATGTCTGGATCAGGGTCACCGGTTGTGGTGGCTTGTAACGCCATAGCTTCGCTGTTTCTTGGAGTTTTTGGCCTTATTATATACCGTTGGAACATCTTTCCAAGCACCACGACACCTTAATAGACTCTCGTGGTAGAGCCAGGTTGTCCGGATCAGGGTCACCAGCCGTGGTAGCTTCAAAATGACATAACTTCACCTTTTTCTTAAAGTTTTTGGTTTTATTATGTACCGTTGCAAACATCTTTCCAAACACTACAACTCCACAATAGACTTTCGTGGTCGTGCTGGGACGTCAGGATTAGGGTCACCGGCTGTTGCGGCTTCAAAATGCCTTAACATTGCCTATCGCTTGGAGTTTTTAGGCTTATTATATGCCATTTGAACAATCTTTTTGAGCCCTACGGTGCTGTAATATTCTCTCCTGGTCGAGCCGAGAAGCCTGGATCAGTGTCACCTGTTAGGAAATCAACCGAGATCACTGCAAAACGTGCAGCGGAAAACAAAAACTTGATCTCCGATTTCCTACCAAGGATCCATGTTGTTCATTTAATTCGATGAAAGAAACTCAAAAATTACCTTTGTAGATCCGAATTACGCAGATGAAGCAGGTGCGAAAATACGATCACCCTCTGTCGATATCCACACGAACGCTTCCGTCCGCAGTGCTAGCTCTTCAAACGGCGCGGCTGAAGAACTCGGTTTTTTTACAAAAACGGCTCTAGGTTTTCTTTGATGACTCTGTATATTTTTGTGTGTCTAGTGTATACGAGATACACAAGTATATATACACATACGTAGACATCAAAATCCGCGTCCTAATTGGATTAGTTGATGCCAATCAAAATTCATATCAGATACGGATTCTATCAGGATATTCAAAATCCATATCAGATATGGATTCTCTCGTTATTATCCGATAATACACACATATATATATAATCACAAAAAAAAGAAAATAATAATAATAATAATTAATATCCAATATTAATATTATTAATATCCAATATTAATATTATTAATATTATTAATCTCAGCCATATGCATTCTTGTGTGTGACCCGATAGGCCTATATTAATTGGCAGTTGATTAAATCTCTATTAAACCAACAAGTCGTAATTGGCCTCTAGCAAGGCATTACAACTTCTCAATTAATACGAGTAAAGTCCAACTAGCCTAATAATAGTACATGCATTAATCCCTTTGTCACACGATATCTAGTTTGAACATAAGTCATGGTCAGCGTCATACTTATATAGTTCAAACATATGATTACTCGATCTCTAAGTAGACTGATAAAACAAATGATATTGATCACACTATCAATTCATTTGAGCACGGCCATGCATTTCACAGTCTCACTAATCGAGGGGCCCCGAGATATCTCTCTCAAAAGAGAGGGACAAATTCTATCTTGATTGTTCAATATCCTCTACATAATTTCTATCAAATTCAATCATGACCTTTATTATTATCCAGTTACGGATAAGGTTTGATCATGTCAAAATATAATAGTCTTTATGTTGGAAACTATGACAATCTCAAGTCAAAGGATTAAATCATGACTATCATGAGATTTACTTATGACGCTAATCCATGTAGCAATCTCATGATGGGTCTATCCAATACATTGTTCTCTAACAAGTATCTAAGAGATTGATTCGTATCACCATACACATAATCATCTCATGATTATCAAATCAATACTCATACTGATTATAAATTATTTTATCTCCATAACAATAATGAATCAGGGACATATATCAAAATTGTGTAACATACTAACCAACAATAATGATAATAAAACCTCTTTTATTAATAATAAATGCATAACATAAATATCCAAATCATGGCCTAGGGCACATACACTAACATTACCAACCGCAATGGATTTGAAACGCCATAACTTTGCCTTTCGCTTGGAGTTCTTAGGCGTATTATATACCTTTGTAATCATCTTTCCGAGCACTACAAAGCCGCAATAGACTTTCATGGTCGAGCCGAGACGTCCTGATCAGGGTCACCAGCCATGGCGTCTTCGAAAGGCGATAAGTTTGCCTTTCGCTTGGAGTTTTTATGCAAATTATTTACCATTAGAACCATCTTTCCAGGTCCTAGGATGCTGTAATATTCTCTCCTAGCCAAGCCGAGACATCGAGATCAGGTCACCGACCATGGAGGTATCAAAACCCCATAACTTCACCTGTCGCTTGGAGTTTCTAGCATATTATATACTGCTCTGAAAGACATTTCTGTTAGTGTATGTGCTCTAGGCCATGATTTGCATATTTATGTTATACATTTATTATTAATAAAAGAGGTTTTATTATCATTATTGTTGGTTAGTATGTTACACAATTTTGATATATGTCCCTGATTTATTATTGTTATAGAGATAAAATAATTTATAATCAGTATGAGTATTGATTTGATAATCATGAGATGATTATGTGTATGGTGATACAAATCAATTTCATAGATACTTGTTAGAGAACAGTGTATTGGATAGACCCATCATGAGATTACTACATGGATTAGCGTCATAAGTAAATCTCATGATAGTCATGTTTTAATCCTTTGACTTGAGATTGTCATAGTTTCCAACATAAGGACTATTGTATTTTGACATGATCAAACGTTATCCGTAACTGGATAATAATAAAGGTCATGATTGAATGTGATAGAAATTATGTAGAGGATATTGAACAATCAAGATAGAATTTGTCCCTCTCTTTTGAGAGAGATATCTTTGGGCCCCTCGATTAGTGAGACTGTGAAATGCATGGCCGTGGTCAAATGAATTGATAGTGTGATCAATATCATTTGTTTTATCAGTCTACTTAGAGAGCGAGTAATCATATGTTTGAACAATATAAGTATGACGTTGACCATGACTTATGTTCAAACTAGATATCGTGTGACAAAGGGATTAATGCATGTGCTATTATTAGGCTAGTTGGAATGTACTCGTATTAATTGGGTAGTCGTAATGCCTTGCTAGAGGCCAATTACGACTTGTTGGTTTAATAGAGATTTAATCAACTACCAATTAATATGGGCCTATCGGGTCACACACAACAATGCGTATGGCTGAGATTAATAATATTAATAATATTAATATTGGATATTAATTATTATTATTATTATTGTTTTTAATATTAATAATATTAATATTGGATATTAATTATTATTATTATTATTTACGTTTTTGTATGTATATATTTATATCATTGGATAATAACAATAGAATCCATATCTGATATTGATTTTGATTGGTTTTTATCTAATCCTAATGGAATCCGTATTTGGTGCGGATTATGATAGACATTAACCAATCCGATCTGGAATCGGATTTTGATATCTATATATATGTACAGAGCATGGTGTATCTCGTACACTAACCAATCGGCAGAAAACAAAAAGACAAAAATCGTTTTTGAGAAAAGCAGAGTTCTCAGCCGCGCCGTTCAAGAGCTAGCACTCAGGGCGGAAGCATTCGTGTGGATACCGACAGAGGGTGTTCGTGTTTTCGCACCTCTTCCATCTGCGGATTTCGAATCTACAGAGGTAATTTTTGAGTTTCTTTCATCGAATTAAACGAACAACATGGATCCTTGGTAGGAAATCGAAGATCAGGTTTTGTTTTTCCACTGCGTGTTTTGCAGTGATCTTGTCAGATTTCCTAACAGTGGTATCAGAGCCACTTGTTGTCTCGTTTAAATCGATTATATCATGCTTATGTGATTATATGTTTTTTGTTTGATTTCGTATGGCATGATATATGAACAAACCCCAAGTCGGATTTTATATGATGAGAGAAGAATGGTGTTTTTTAATTCGTTTTCATGAGATGATTTGTATACGGCGGTATTCGTTTATCATGTGATGATTAAAACCAACTCTGTTTATATTAGATATATGTGTAAAACCCTATTCGAATCTCATCTGGTGAGAACGGATTGATGTTTTCAAATCGTTTTCATTAGATGATATAACCCGAGATTATTGTAAATGGCAGAATTCGTTTGTCATGTGATGACTAAAATAATTTGGTTTATCTCAGATATAAAACATACGATTGATGATTCTGTTTTCATGTTGTGAAAGGCAGATTATCAATTCAATTGATGATTCTGTTTTCGCGTTTCGAAAGACAGATTACCAATTCGATGATGATTCTGATTTTGGGTTTCGGATGGCAGATTATCAATTTGATTGATGATTCTGTTTTAAAGTTTTCTAATGACAGCTATCGATTTGATCGATGCTTCTGTAAGGGTTTACCGTAATCAAAACAGTAAGATCGTTAATATGATTGAGAATGTCAATATATATTTATTTGTTATAATATGTTTGTGTAAAATATATTATAATTGTTGATGTCTTTGCATGGTGCATAGCATGACCTTAGGACCTATGTGATTGACTTAGTCATATTTCTATTTTGGCTTATTTTGACCTTCGTGCCGCTGTAGTTTTTGTTGTATTTTATTATACAAGTAGTTAGATTTTTCTTTATTATTGTAATAAATGAAGAATCAAGCTACAAAGGGGTAATGGTGAAACACACCAAGGACAAGTGGATTCCATAGAGATGGAGGAACGAGCTCAAGACAAGAAGATATGTATCATTGCAAATGTTGTAATAGGAAGTCTTTCACATAGGGTTTCCTTTATGATCTTCATTTGGTCTCATGAAGATCATATTTAGTTTGGCCATGCTATGTCACGTTTACATATTTATCATTTTGTATGAGATGCGTGGATGATAGATTATATATATGCATATAGGATGCTATTATAATATGCAATGTAAGACATAAACTAAATTGAACACTCATTAATAATTTAAGTCTTGATGCCATCCATGTCTTAAACACCTATTAAGACTGGGATTGTATTAAAGTAAGTATTACCAAAGCAATGTGCTTTAAACATTCCTAGCTACGTAGGATGAGTAATAGTGCTACTCATATGTGTAAAATTGGTTCGACTTAATTGGGCTATCAAAACAGTTTTGGGTCCAAGGCATTAGATGGAATCTAACATACAATGATATATGATGTCATTATTTAATAAAATCTAAGAGTTACATGAGATGTAATTGGTAAAGAAGTTACCTACCTAAATAACTTAATTTTAAGCGTCATGCCAAAGCTGAGTTTAGAATTAAGTCAAATATGGATCTTAGCTCACTAAAATATTTCTTTTGAGGGTTATGTTTTAGTGGGAGTTTTTATAAATTTTAACCTCATTATTAATAAAGTGTTACTTTGCATGTTTTGTAGATCATAAATGGCTGCTAATAACAATTTCACCTTATCGTTGTGATCTATCCTTGAGAAGGAAAAACTGAAAGAATGTGAGACTAATTTTGTTGACTGGTTTTGAAACTTGAGAATCGTTCTCAAGCAAGAAAAGAAGTCCTACGTGCTCGATGACCCTGTCCCTGAACCCCCTCCTGTTGATGCTTCTGTTGCTGCTAGGAATAAGCATAAGAAGCATGTGGAAGATTCCAACGACATAGGATGTCTTATGTTGGCAACTATGTGTCTAGGACTTCAGAAAGACCTGGAACACTTAGAAGCTTATGAGATGAGTGTGCATCTCAAACAAGCTTTCCGACAACAGGCTAGGCAGGATAGGTTCGACACCACTGTCGCACTTTTTGACTGTAAGATATCTGAAGGTGAATCTGTTAGCGCTCATGTTTTGAAGATGAAAGGCTATACAGATCACGTTGCAAGACTTGGATATCCCCTGAGTTTGGAACTCGCCACGGATTTGATCCTACACTCTTTACCTCGCAGTTTCTCTCAGTTCGTCATGAACTACAATATAAATAATATGGAAAAGTCCATTCCTGAGCTACATAGTATGCTCAAAACTGCTGAGGGGAATATCAAAAAGCCTACCCAGGTATTGAGTGTTATCAAGCCAATGAAAAAGAAAGGTAAAGGCAAGAGTAAGCTCAATGGTGCAAAGGGTGCAAAAGGGTCCAAGGGTCAAGTTAAGCCAAAACCTGGACCTAAGGCAAAGGTTCCTAAGGAAGGAACTTGTTTCCATTGCAACAAGCCTGGGCATTGGAAAAGAAATTGTGACATTTATTTAGAGGAGTTGAAGAAGCTGAAGGGTATTGCGACTACATCTTCAGGTATTTATGTTATAGAAATTAATTTATCTACTTCTTCTTCCTGGGTATTAGATACAGGATGTGGATCTCATATTTGTACAAATATGCAGGGGCTCAAAAGGAGTAGGATGCTGAAGAAGGGCGAGGTGGACCTACGTGTTGGCAATAGAGCAAGAGTTGCTGCTATAGCTATAGGGACCTATGAGCTTGTCTTGCCCAATGGGCTTTTGTTAGTTTTAAACAATTGCTTTTATGTTCCTACTATGAGTAGGAATCTTATTTAAGTATCTGTTTTGGATGATGAAGGTTATTCATTTTTAATTAAAAATAAGAAGTGTTCTATTTTTTATAAAAATGACTTGCTTTATTGTATTGCAAGTAGTTATAATGGCATTTATGTCCTTAACCTTGATGATTCCAATGACGGTAATATTTATAACATATCTTCAAAAAGAACTAAGCCAAATGAATTAAACCCTACATATTTGTGGCATTGTCGCCTTAGTCATATAAATTAGAAGCGTGTATCTAAACTCCATCAAGATGGATTATTAGATTCATTTGATTTTGAATCATTTGAAAATTGTGAGTCTTGTTTGCTTAGAAAGACGACAAAGGCCCTTTTACTGGACATAGTGAAAGCGCTAATGACTTATTGGGCTTGATACATACAGATGTATGCGGCCCAATCAGCATTAGTGCCAGAGGAGGATTTTAGTATTTCATAACTTTTACTGATGATTTCAGTAGGTATGGCTATGTCTACCTAATGAAACATAAGCATGAGTCTTTTGAAATGTTTAGAACTTTTCAAAATGAAGTACAAAATCAACTTGGTAAGACAATTAAAATGCTTCGATCAGATCGAGGTGGTGAATATTTGAGCCAAGAATTTGACCAACATCTAAGAAATTGTGGAATCGTTTCACAGTTGACTCCTCCAGAAACTCCACAATGGAATGGTGTTTCTGAAAGGAGAATTCAAACTTTATTAGATATGGTTCGATCTATGATGGGTTAAGTACATCTTCCTTTATCTTTTTGGGGTTATGCCTTGGAGACAGCTGCATTCATTTTGAACTGTGTACCATCTAAAGCGGTTGAAAAGACACCATATGAGATATGGACTGGTAAGAGACCCAGTTTGTCTTTTCTTAAGATTTTGGGGTTGTGAAGCTTATGTGAAAAGATCAGTGTCAGATAAGCTAGCTCCAAAGTCTATCAAATGTATTTTTGTGGGGTACCCTAAGGAAACTAAAGGGTACTATTTCTATATTCCCTCAGAGAACAAAGTGTTTGTTGCTCGAAATGGAGTCTTTTTAGAAAAGGAGTTTCTCCCCAAGAGAACTACTGGGAGTATAGTACAACTTGAGGAAACTCAAGTTCCACAAGATATCGTTGAACTGTCTTTAGAGACAATTTCAGAACCACAAACAGTTGTGGAGCCTGAAAATGTAACACAAGTCCAACGCAGATCTGATAGGATACATCGTCAGCAAGAGAGATATGGATTTCTTGTGACTGATGATAGTGAAGTTATGCTCATAGATCAAGATAAGCCTACTACCTATCAAGAAGCCGTGTCAGGTCCAGATTCAGATAAATGGCTCGGAGACATGAATTCTGAGATGCAATCCATGTTTGATAACCATGTTTGGTCTTTAATTGATCCTCCAGAGGGTATTAAGACTATTGTTTGCAAATGGGTTTTCAAGAAGAAAAATGACATGGATGGAAATGTGCAAACCTACAAAGCAAGGCTTGTGGCTAAAGGTTTCAAGCAAACTCATGGTATAGACTATGATGAAACCTTTTCACCAGTTGCTATGCTTAAGTCTATTCGAATTCTCCTTGGCATTGCAGCATACTATGATTATGAGATATGGCAAATGGATGTCAAAACTGATTTCCTTAATGGAAATTTACTTGAGGATGTTTACATGATACAACCTGAGGGTTTTGTAAATCCTGAGAATGCAAAGAAGGTTTGCAAGCTTCAAAGGTCCATCTATGGATTGAAGCAAGCATCTCAAAGCTGGAATCTTCGTTTTGATGAAACAGTTAAAAACTTTGGTTTTATCAAGAATGAAGATGAACCTTGTGTTTACAAGATGGTTAGTGGTAGTGCAGTAGTGTTTCTGGTCTTATATGTGGATGACATATTGCTTATTGGGAATGATATCCCTACCTTGCAAAAAGTTAAGGCTTGGTTAGGGAGAAGTCATTCTCAATGAAAGACTTGGGTGAGGCTACCTATATCCTTGGTATCAAGATCTATAGACATAGATCTAAAAGGATAATAGGCTTGAGTCAAAGTACATACATAGATAAAATGTTGAAGATGTTCAACATGCAAGAGTCCGAGAAAGGATTCCTGCCTATGTCTCATGGTATTCATCTTAGCAAGAATCAATGTCCTCGGACATCTGATGAGCGAGATCGAATGAATAAAATTCCTTATGCTGCTGCTATAGGATCGATCATGTATGCCATGTTATGTACTAGACCAGATGTCTCATATCCATTGAGCACAACGAGTAGATATCAAGCTGACCCCGGTGAAGGTCACTGGACAGCTGTCAAGAATATTCTTAAGTACCTCAGAAGGACTAAAGATGTATTCTTGGTTTATGGAGGTTTGGATGATGAGTTAGTTGTAAATGGTTACACAGATGCTAGTTTCCAAACCGACATAGATGATTTCAAATCGTAGTCCGGTTTTGTATTCACATTGAATGGTGGAGCTGTTAGTTGGAAGAGTTCAAAACAAAGCATTGTGGCTAATTCTACAACAGAGGCTGAGTACATAGCAGCATCAGATGCAGCTAAAGAAGTAGTTTGGTTGAAGAAGTTCATCACTGAGCTAGGAGTGGTACCTAGCATTGCAAATCCTGTGGACATTTATCGTGACAACAGTGGTGCCATAGAACAAGCAAAAGAGCCTAGGGTTCATCAGAGATCTAAACATATACTCAGACACTACCATCTCATTCGAGACATCATCGATAGAGGAGATGTCAAGATATGCAAAGTTGACACAAACGATAACATAGCGGATCCATTGACTAAGCCTGTCTCACGGGTCAAGCATGATCAACACACTAGATCTATGGGTCTCAGATATTTGTAGGCCTAGTGCAAGTGGGAGATTGTCAGTGTATGTGTCCTAGACCATGATTTTGATATTTATGTTATACATTTATTATTAATAAAAGAGGTTTTATTTTCATTATTATTGGTTAGTATGTTACACAATTTTGATATATGTCCCTGATTTATTATTGTTATAGAGATAAAATAATTTATAATCAGTATGAGTATTGATTTGATAATCATGAGATGATTATGTGTATGATGATACAAATCAATTTCATAGATTGTATTGGATAGACAAATCATGAGATTACTACATGGATTAGCGTCATAAGTAAATCTCATGATAGTCATGTTTTAATCCTTTCACTTGAGATTGTTATAGTTTCCAACATAAGGACTATTATATTTTGACATGATCAAATGTTATCCGTAACTGGATAATAATAAAGTTCATGATTGAATGTGATAGAAATTATGTAGAGGATATTGAACAATCAAGAAAGAATTTGTCCCTCTCTTTTGAGAGAGATATCTTTGGGCCCCTCGATTAGTGAGACTGTGAAATGCATGGCCGTGGTCAAATGAATTGATAGTGTGATCAATATCATTTGTTTTATCAGTCTACTTAGAGATCGAGTAATCATATGTTTGAACTATATAAGTATGACGCTGACCATAACTTATGTTCAAACTAGATATCGTGTGACAAAAGGATTAATGGATGTGCAATTATTAGGCTAGTTGGACTGTACTCGTAGTAATTGGGTAGTCGTAATGCCTTGCTAGAGGCCAATTACGACTTGTTGGTTTAATAGAGATTTAATCAACTACCAAATAATGTGGGCCTATCGGGTCACACACAAGAATGCGTATGGCTGAGATTAATAATATTAATAATATTAATATTAGATATTTATTATTATTATTATCGTTTTTAATATTAATAATATTAATATTGGATATTAATTATTATTATTATTATTTTCGTTTTTGTATGTATATATTTATATCATCGGATAATAACAATAGAATCCATATCTGATATGGATTTTGATTGGTTTTTATCTAATCCTAACGGAATCCGTATTTGGTGCGGATTATGATAGGCATTAACCAATCCGATCTGGAATCGGATTTTGATATCTATATATGTACAAAGCATGGTGTATCTCGTACACTAAGCAATCAGCAGAAAACGAAAAGACAAAAATCGTTTTTGAGAAAAGCAGAGTTCTCAGTCGCGCCGTTCAAGAGCTAGCACTCAGGGCGGAAGCATTCGTGTGGATACCGACAGAGGGTGTTCGTGTTTTCGCACCTCTTCCATCTGCGAATTTCAAATCTACTGAGGTAATTTTTGAGTTTCTTTCATCGAATTAAACAAACAACATAGATCCTTGGTAGGAAATCGGAGATCAAGTTTTGTTTTTCCGCTGCGCGTTTTGTAGTGATCTTGTCGGATTTTCTAACAAGTTCCAATGGTATATAATAAGCCATAAACTTTAACCGACGACATTTCAAAGCCGACGAGCTCCAGACATTCATGCTTGACCATGAAGGAACATTGTAGCATCATAGGGCTCGGAATGAGGTTTCCATCGGTATATAAAAAGCCAAGAAACTCTATGAAACGTCAAAGCTATGGCATTTCGATGCCGCCGTGGCCGGTGACCATAATCCAGGCATCCCCCTCTACCTAGAGAGAATATTAAATCTTTGTAGGGCTCAGAAAGATTGTTCCAACGACATATAATAAGCCTGAAAAAATCCAAACGCAAGGCAATGTTATGGTATTCCGAAACCACCACGGCCGGTAACACTGATCTGGATGTCGCGGCTTGACCAAGAGAGTATATTACATCATCGTAGGGCTGAGAAATATGGTTTCAATGGTATATAATAAGCATAAGAACTCCAAGCAAAAGTTGAACTGATGACGTTTCGAAACCACCACGGTCGGAACCCTGATCCAGGTGTCTCGGCTCTACCACGAGAGTCTATTGTAGCGTCGTAGTTCTCGGAAAGATGGTTCTAACGGTATATGATAAGCAATAAACTCCAAGGGACGACGAAGTCTTACGTTTCAAAGCTGTCTCATCCAGTGACCCCTGATCCGGACGTTGCAGCTCGACCATGAGAGATTTTTATATCATCAAAGGGCTCGGAAAGGCGGTTCCAACGGTATGTATTACGGCAAAAAACTCCAAGAGAAAGTCGATGATATGGCGTTTCGAAACCGCCACAGCCGGTGACCCTGATCCAATCCTCCTACCCGACTAGGAGATAATATTACACCATCGTATGGTTCAGAAAGATGGTTCTAATGGCATATAATACGCCTAAATACTCCAACCAAAAAACAAATTTACGACGTTTTCAAACCGCCACGACCAGTGACTCGGATCCGGGTGTCCAGACTCGTCCACGAGAGTCTATTGCGGTGTCGTAGTGTTCAGAAAGCTGGTTCCAATAGTATAAAATAAGCCCATAAACTCCAAGTGATGACAAAGTTATTGCATTTTGAAGCCGCACGGACGGTGACGCCGATTTGTCCGTCCCGGCTCCACCATGTGAGACTATTGCAGCAACAAGTCGAGACTACGTCGGTCGTGGTGGCTTTTAAACGCCATGAATTCGATATCACTTGGAGTTTCATCGCGTATTTGATACCAATTGAACTGTCTCTTCGAACCCTATGATGCTGTTATATTCTCTCCTAGTCACGCCGGGACGTCCGGATCACGGTCACAGACTACGGGGACTTCGGAAAGCAATAACTTCACCTTTTGCTTGGAGTTTCTGGGCATAATATATACCTTTGGAATCATCTTTCCAAGCACAATGACGTCACAATAGACACTCGTGGTCGAACCTGGACATCCGGATCAGGGTCACCGGCCGTGGCGGCTTTGAAATGCAACAAGTTTGCCTTTTCTTTGGAGTTTTTAGGCAAACTATATACCGTTAGAACCCTCCTTCCAAGGCCTACAATGCTGTAATATTCTCTTCTGGTTGAGTCGAGACGTCTGGATCAGAGTCACCGGCCACAGTGTTATCCGAACCTTATAACTTCAATTGTTGCTTCGAGCTTCTGGGTGTATTGTATACTGCTCGGAAAGATGGTTCCAATGGTATATAATAAGACAGAAACTCTAACCTACGACAAAATTATGATGTTTTAAGCCGCCGAGGCCAGTGAACCTGATCCGGACGTATGGGCTCAACTAGGAGAGAATATTACAACATCATACGGCTCGAAATGAGGTTTTCAACATTATATAAAAAGTCTAAAAACTCTAACCAACAGCAAAGCTATGGCATTTCAAAGCGGTCACGGCCGGTGACCCTGATCCGGATGTCCTGGCTCGAACAAGAGAGAATATTACATCATGGTTGGGCTCGGAAAGATGGTTCCAATGTCATATAATAAGCCTAAAAAATCAAAACAAAAGGCAAAGTTACGGTGTTCCAAAACTGCCACGACTGGTAACATTGTTCTGGATGTCCCGTCTTGAATAGGATAGAATATTACATCATCGTAGGGCTCGGAAACCAATAGCATATAATATGTGTAAAAACTCCAAGCAAAGGTCAAAGTTATGGAATTTCAAAACCACCACAGCCGGTAACCCTAATCCAGGTATCTCGGCTCGACCACGAGAGTCTACTATAGCGTCGTAGTGCTCGAAAAGATGGTTCTAAAGGTATATAATAAGACCATAAACTCCAACAGACAACGAAGTTATCGCGTTTCAAAGCCGCCACAGCCGATGACACTGATATGGACGTTTCGGCTTGACTATGAGAGTTTATTGTGGCGTCGTAGTGCTCAGAAAGACACTTCCAATTGCATATAATACACCTAAATACTCCAACCAAAAGGCAAAGTTATGAGGTTTCGAAACGACCACGGCTGGTAACCTTGATCTGGGTTCCCTGGCTCGACCATGAGAATCTATTACGGCATCATACTACCCAGAAAGCCAGTTCCAACAGTATAAAATAAGCCCATAAACTTCAAGTGACGACAAAGTTATGGCATTTTGAAACCGCACGGCTAGTGACGCCCATCTGTCCGTCCCAGCTCAACCAGGTGAGACTATTGCAGTGACCAGTCAAGACTACGCCGACCATGGCGGCTTTTAAATGCCATGACTTTGCTATTGCTTGGAGTTTCATTGCTTATTATATACAAGTTGAACCGTCTTTCCAAGCCCTACGATGTTTTAATATTCTATCCATGTCGAGCCGGAACGTCCGGATCAAGGTCACTTGCTGCGACGGATTCGAAACGCCAGAACGTCGTTGTTGTTTGTAATTTTTGGCCTTACTATGTACTATTAGAAATGCTTTCCGAGCCCTACGATGTGCAATAGCCTCGCTTGGCCGAGCCACGACATTCGGAACAGAATCCCTGATCGAGGCAGCTTCGAAACGCCATAACTTTGTCGTGTCTTGGAATTTCTAGGCTTGTTGTATACTGTTGGAATGTCTTTTCAAATCCTACGATGCTGAAGTAGTCTATCTTGTCGAGCCAAGACGTCCGAATCGAGGTCAGCGGCTCGAAATGCCATAACTATGTTTTTGTTTGGAGTTTCTGGGTTTATTATATTCAGTTGGAACCATTTTATTGAGCACTACCACACCACAATAGACTCTTGGGTCGAGCCGGGGCATCTGGATTAGGGTCACCGGCCGTGAACTTTGCCTTCCGCTTGGAGTTTTTGGGCTTATTATTTACCACGAAACCATCTTTCCAAGACTTAAGATGAGGAAATATATCTCTAGGTTGAGCCATGAGATCTAGATCCGGATCACCGTCCACGGCGGTTTTGAAACTCCATAACTTCGTCTTCGCTCGGAGTTTCCGGGTTTTTTATATAACGTTGGAAATGTGCCCTATGATGCCGCAATATTCTCTCCTGGTCGAACCAGACGTCTGAATCAGGGTCAATAACCGTGGTGGCTTTCAAAATGCCCAAAATTTTGCCGTCCCTTGGACTTTTCATGCTTATTATATATCGTTGGAACCATCCTTTTTAGCACTACGACCCTGCAATAAACTCTCATGGTTGACTCAAGACGTCTGGATCGAGGTCACCGACCGCAGTGGCTTCCAAATGCCATAACTTTGCCTTTCACTCGGAGTTTCTGGCATATTATATACTGTTGGAACCGTCTTTCCGAGCACTACAGTACCGGAATATTCTTTCCTAATCGAGTCGAGACGTCCAGATCAGGGTCACCAGCCATGGCAGCTTCGACACACCATAACTTTGTCGTCTCTTGGAGTTTTTTGGGCTTTTCATATACTGTTATAAACGTCACACCGAGCTGTATGATGCTGTCATATTCTCTCCTGGTCAAGCCAGGACGTCCGGATCACGGTCAACAGACGCGACGTCTTTGAAATGCCATATCTTCGTCATCACTTGGAGTTTCTTGGGTAATTTTATACCCTTGGAACCATCTTTCCAAGCCCTATGGTGCTGTCATATTCTCTCTAGGTCGAGCCGAGACTTTCGGATCAGGGTCACTGGCCGCAACGGATTTGAAACACCATAACTTCGCTGTCGCATAGAGTTTCTGGGCTTTTTATATGCCACGGCGGCTATGAAATGCCATAAATTCTTAGTTGGTTAGAGTTTCTTGTATTATTATACACCATTGGAACTATCTTTCAAGGCACTACGACACTGCAATAGACTGTCGTGGTCGAGCCGAGACGTCCGGATTAGGGTCACATGATGCGGTGGCTTCAAAATGCAATAACTTTGTCGTTGCTTGGGGTTTCTTGTCTTATTATATACCGTTGTAAGCATCTTTCTGAGCACTACGACACCGAAATAGATTCTCATAGTCAAGCTAGGACGTCCGGAACAAGGCCACTGGCCGTGGCAGCTTCGAAATGGCATAAGTTCACCTTTTCTTTGAGTTTTTGGGGTTACTATATACTGTTGGAAAAATCTTTGCAAGTAATACGACTTTGAAATGCTATAACTTTGCAATAGACTCTCGTGGTCAAGTCGAAACGTTCGATTAGGGTCATCGGTCCTTGGCGGCTTTGAAATGCCATAACTTTGCCTTTCACTTAGAGTTTTTTTGCTTATTATATACCGTTTTAATAGTCCTTTTGAGCCCTGTGATGCTGTTATATTCTCTTCTGGCCGAGCCAAGATGACCGGATCAAGATCACTGAGCGCAGAGGATTTGAAATGCCATAGCTTTGCATTTTGCTTAGAGTTTCCGGGCCTTATTACATGCCATTGGAACCATCTTTCCGAGCACTACGATGCCGCAATAGACTCTCGTTGCCAAGCCAGGGCGTCCGGATCAAGGCTACCGGTCGTGGCAGCTTCGAAACGCCATATGTTTTCCTTTCGCTTGGAGTTTTTAGTCTAATTATACACTGTTAGAACCATCTTTTCAAGCCCTACAATGCTTTGATATTCTCTCCTGGTTGAGCCAAGACGTCAGGATCAGGGTCACCGATTGCAGGAGCATCGAAACCCCATAACATTGCCTATGGCTTGGAGTTTCTGGGCATATTATATACTACTAAAAAAGACGGTTCCAACGATATATGTTAAGACCAGACACTCCAACTGACGGTGAAATTATAGCGTTTCAAAGCTGTCGAGGCCATTAAACCTGATCTGGATGTCCCAGCTCGACCAAGAGAGAGTATTGTAGTGCAATAAGGCTCGGAATGAGGTTTCCAACGGTATATAAAAGCTCAAAAACTCCAACCGACGATGAAGTTATGACATTTCAAACTACCATGGTCAGTGACCCTGATCCAGACATCCCAGTTCAACTAATAGATAATATTACATCATCGTAGGGCTCCGAAAGACAGTTTTAACAGTATATAAAAGCCTAAAAACTCCACGCGAAAGGCAAAATTATGGCATTTCGAAACCACCACAGCCAGTAACCCTAATCCAGACATCCCGGCTCGACCACAAGAGCCTATAGCAGCATTATAGTGCTCAAAAAGATGATTCCAACGGCAGATTATAAAACCTAGAAACTCCAAGAGAGGTGAAGTTATGGCGTTTCGAAACCGCCACGGCTGGTAACCCTAATCTGGGTGTCCCAGCTCAACTAAAAACATCTATTTCAGCGTCGTACTGATCAGAAAAATGGTTCAAGTGGTATATAATAAGCCCATAAACTCCAAGTGACGACAAAGTTATCGTGTTTTGAAGCCGTCGCAGCCAATGACCTAGATCCGAACGTCTCGGCTAGACCAAGAGAGAATATTAATCATCATAGGGCTCAGAAAGACAGTTTTAATGATTTATAATAAGCCAAAAAATCATAATGAAAGGCAAAGATATGGCGTTTCGAAACATCCATGGCCGGTAACCTGAATCTGGACATCCCGGCTCGACCATGAGAGTTTATTGCGGTGTCGTAGTGCTCGGAAAGACAATTCCAGCTGTATATAATAAGGAGGGAAACTCCAAGAAACAGTGAAGTTATGGCATTTTGAATCCTCATAACTGGTGATGCCGATCTGTCCGTCACGGCTCAACCATGTCAGACTATTAGTTGACCAGTTGAGAATACTGCAGCCGAGGCATCTTCAAAACGCCATGACTTCGCTATCGCTTGGAGTTTTGCTGCTTATTATGTACTGTTGGAACCTTTTTTTACAAACCTTACGATGTAGTAATATTCTCTCCATGTTGAGGTGGAACGTCCAGTTCAGGGTCACTGGTCGCGGTGGCTTTGAAATGCCATACCTTTGTTTTCATTTGGAGTTTCAGGGCTTATTTTATACCGTTGGAACCGTCTTTCAAAGCCCTACGATGCTATAATATTCTCTCTAGGCTGAGTCAGGACCTACAGATTCAGGTCACTAGCCACGGCGGCTTCAAAACACCATAACTTTGTTGTCGCATGAATTTTCTAGGCTTTGTATAAGCTATTGGAAATGTTATTCTGAGCCTTATAACCTCACAATATTCTCTCTTAGTCGATCTGGGATGTCCGAATCTGGGTCACCAGTCGCGGCGGCTATGAAATGCCATAACTTTGTTGTTGCTTGGAGTTTCTGGTCTTATTATATACTGTTTGAACAATCTTTCTGGGCACTTTGACGCTGTAATAGACTCTTGTGGTCGAGCTGGGACGTCCGGATCAGGGTCACCGGCCGTGGTGTCTTAGAAACTCCATAACTTTGTCGTTGCTTGGTTTTTTTGTCTTATTGTATACCGTTGGAGCCATCTTTCTGAGCCTACGATGACGAAATATTATCTCATGGTCGAGCCAGGACATCTGGAACCAGATCACTGACCAGGCAGCTTAGAAGCTCCATAACATCATCGTCGCTAGGAGTTCTTGGGCTTTTTATATAACGTTGGAAGCCTCTTTCCGAACCTTATGACGCAATAATATTCTTTCCTGGCCGAGCTGGGACGTCCGGATCAGGGTCACCAGCCACGACGGCTTCGATACGCCAAAACTTGGTCATCTCTTGGACTTTCCATGCTTATTATATATAGTTGTAACAATCTTTTTGAGCACTACAACGTCGCAAGAGACTCTCATGGTCGACCCGAGACATTTGGATCGAGGCCACTAGCTGTGGCGGCTTCCAAATGCCATATCATTGCCTTTCTCTTTGATAATCTGGGCTTACATATACCATTGGAACTTTCGTTCTTAGCACTACGACAACGGAATATTCTCTCATAGTGAAGCAAAGACGTCCAGATCAGGGTCACCGGCCACGGTTGCTTGGAGACGCCATAACTTTGTCGTCTCTTACAGTTTTGGGGCTTTTCATATATTGTTGAAACGTCATACCGGACTCTATGACACTACAATATCCTGTCCTAGTCGAGGCAGGGCGTTCGGATCACGATCACCAGCCGCAGCGGCTTTGAAACGGCATAACTTTGTCATCAGTTGGAGTTTCTAGGCTTATTTTTATACCGTTGGAACAGTCTTTCAAAGTCCTGTAATGCTGCAACATTCTCTCTAGGTTGAGCTAGGCCTCCGAATGAGGGTCACTAGCCGCGGTTGCTTTGAAACACCATAACTTTGTTGTCGCATGGAGTTTCTAGGCTATTTATATGCCATTAGAAACGTTATTCTGAGCCATATAACCTTCCAATATTCTCTTTTTGTCGAGGTAGGACGTCCAGATCAGGGTAACGGGCTTTGGCGGCTATGAAACGCTAGAACATCGTCATGGATTTGAGTTTTTGGTCTTATTATATATCCTTGGAACCTTCTTTCCGAGCACTACGACATCATAATCGACTCTCGTGGTTGAGCCAGGACGTCCAGATCAAGGGGTCACCGGTCGTGGTGATTGCTGTTTTAGTCTATCCTGGTCGAGCCAGGATGTCCGGATCAGAGTCATCCACCGCAGACGCTACAGAACGCCATAACTTTGCCTTTTGCTTGCAGTTTCTAGGCATGTTATATACCTTTGGAAACATCTCTTCGAGCACTACGATGCCATAATAGATGCTCGTGGTTGAGGCAGGACGTCTGGATCAGGGTCATTGGCCGTTGCTTCTTCAAAACGCCATAAAATTTCCTTTCGCTTAAAGTTTTTAGTCTAATTATATACTGTTAGAACTGTCTTTCCAAGCCCTACAATGTTGTAATATTCTCTCCTAGTCGAGCCGAGACGTACGCATTAGGCTCACCAACCGGAGGGGCATCGAATGTAGGATCTGCAAGGCACCACTAGAAGGGGGGGGGGTTGAATAGGTGGTGCGGAAAATATGGTTTTTAAAATTTCTTTAAACCTAACCAATTCAAGTTCTGAAAACAAATTCTGTTTTCAGGA
>AP025068.1:20398694-20459064 GCA_036186865.1 Eustoma russellianum
AAACGTTTTAAAAACTAGGTTAGAGGTCTCCAAAAATTATGAAATTTTGAGAGAACTTAGCCTCAGATGTTGTGAGGGTCCCCTAAAAATTTCAAATCAAAATTCAACCTTTAACCCCTTCAAAAACCGTTGGCACTCAGATTGTGCAAATCTGCCAGAAACGGTAGATGGTTTTGAAAAATTAATTCCTATTTGTGTGAATGTCCAAATGATCTGAAAATTTGACCAATAACTCCTCACACACTATTGAAATGGGTTGAAACAGTTTTTGAAAATTCTTTTGGGAAGTAGGGTCAAATACACCCAAAGTCTCAACCTTTGCAAGTCTGAAAATCAGACTGCACTAGTCTCAGAACTTTTGATGTTTGGATGACTTATACTTGTCCAAAAGGGTTGAAACTTGTGCCAAATTAACCCTAGAACGTTTATGTATGTTTCTGGAAATTTTTATAATTTTTAGAAAACGTTTACTATTTTTGCGAACGTGAACAATATGAGTAAACAGCGCAGAAACTGAAACGTAAATGCAGAAAGTAAATTGCACCAAGAATTTTATACTGGTTCGGTTATAAACAACCTACTCCAGTCTTCAAGGAACACCTTCCTTGGTTCACACTAATTTCACACACGCAGTACACCTTACCGCAGGGTTGATAGAGTTACACCTTAACTCCAACCCTTTACAAACCTTGTATTGTGAGTACAATTTGCACGAACACCACCACCTCGCTAGAATGAAGATTGATCACACCTTGATCAATCTTGTACAAAGATGTATGAATGGTGGTTTCTATGAAGCCTATTCAAGGATGAAAGAAATCAAATACAATAGGCTTATTACAAGAGAAGAAAGAAAGAAAGTGTAGGAGAAGAAGGCTTTTGCACTTTGATCACTTTTGAATATGATTCTTGGTGTTGTTTTTGTTTGTTCTTCTCTTCCCCTTATAGAAGGTCCAGCCGTCCCCCTTGTGTCTCTTCTCCCTCTTGAAAATTTCCTTTTAATTGCTTGAAGAGTGTGAGACATCATAGTGACAACACTTTGCTTACTTGACATCACTTCATTTGACCATCATTTAGTCATTGCTTACTTGGCACCTCTTGATTGGCTCATTGTTGTCATCATTTGATGACATGGATATTCTGAAAAAAACACTAAATATATGCCAAATAGTTAATTATCAAATCATGCCAAAATAGTCACAATATGTCATAAAGTTTGAGACACAAAAAATCTCTCTCTTTCCATCTCCAAAATTCGGCCATATCAACTTGTAAATGCTGAAATTTTCAGCATTTACCATGTGAGATTAAATCAATATTTCTTCCATTTTTCTTTGAATTTCTTCCATAAAAATACAACCAATATTTAAGGCAAGTCTTGCTACAAGTTTGAGAATGAATTTGGACACCAAAAAGAGATACCATTCGGCCACAACATGTCTTGCACATGCTGAAATTTCAGCATGTGTAACATCCACTCTTTCTTCAAAATGTTGCCTATTTGCATTGTTTTAATTTAAGAATTCAATCAACATTAAGTATACAATATTCTCATCATGTATAGAATAAAAACTTGACAACCATGAGGCCTATATTTTCGGCCATACCACTACACACATGCTGAATTTTTCAGCATGTGTGATATTCAAAAATATCACTTCCTTTATTCTATAAAACTATTCAAAACATTTCCATATCTCATATAATTTATTCCTTAATAAAAGATTGACATTTTATCTTCCTTCATGATGAAGAAAACGGCCATAGCTAGTGTGACATGCTGAAATTTTCAGCATGTGACATAAGAGAGGTGTATGTTGAAAACTTACCTTTTGTAGCTTCTCTCTTTGATTAATCAACATTGTATGATTGATTCTTGACCAATCAACATGCCAACAAGGCTCCACATGTGCTCCACATCAGCTGTAGTGACGTTTGAATATGTTTGTGCATGTGCTGAAATTTATTTTTGCTAACTTTGAAAAATAGTGCACATTTAATATTACACACATGTAATATTCCAATCAGCCCTTAATTTAATTTTCTAGAACACTTTAAGATGTATATTATATGTAAAAAGTGTCTAGATACGTGCCACATCATGTTCAAGAAAAACGTTCCATGTCAAGTGCGTAGAAAACCGAATTTTCGATATTTATCGATTACCCGATTTTTCTCTAATTTAAATTCCAACTTTTGCACATGCTATATATATTATGTTATACATAATATATATAATATATACTTTAATTTTCAGCACTTGGCTGATTTAAAGTGGTACCATAAACATGTGACAAAAATAAAATTAGAATCTTCACATTTTGGCCTAAATGTGGGGTGATTTGTGTGTGCCAACATGGAAAGTATTTTTGTCTCAATATACAGTGTATGGCACGAAATTGTTAATGAATTTTGATGTATATGGGCTGGCCATTTATTTATGGCACGTACGTGAACACGTTGGCGAAGTTTCGGTATCGCCCGATACGACAAATTTCGGTTTAGAACCTTTTATCGTGTCGTATTTAATTTGTCATCACCATATCTTATATCATATGCTATAAGATCTGAATATACTCATAAATATGAGTTAAGTATAGTGGTGTGACGTAAACGTACGTTCGTAAGATATATAACGTGTCGATAGTACGTTGGAATAAATGTGTATGTGCCTTTAAAAAAAAATCTGAAAATATATATATATTATGTATATATGGCGTGTGAAATGATGTGGGGAGGAGGAAAGAACTTTCCTTCCATAGCTATGTTGCCTTCATGTCTTTTCCAAATGCATCTTCCTTTAATGAACTACTTAGTTTATTAAACTAAGTACTTCACTTAATGAACTACTTTAGTTCATTAATTGTGGCACCTGAAAATAGTATAAACTCAACAAATGTTCGCCATATGATGTAAGCTTTATAGCTTCATGGCTCGTTAGTACGGCAACATAATATATAAGCTAAATAAGGCAAGTTATCATGCATACATGTACACTTGTGTATATATATATATCCACGTTAATATATATATATATATATATATTCAAATTTCTTTATTTTGAAATCACTCAAACCCTCATATTTCTACAATCTCCCCCTTTTGATGATTTTCAAAATAACTAGTGTATATGATTTAAGTGTCAACTCTCCCCCTTGAATTATGCACAGATTTGAAATTTTGAATTTCGAATTTCAAATCCGCCTCCCCCCTTGATTCATGCAATTAGGATCAATCAGTGATCTCTCTCCCCCTTAAATCTCTCTCTCTCCCCCTTAAATCATGCTTCTCTCTCCCCCTTTATTTTGGAAAGATAATCAAAAGATTCCTGTCAAAAAGGAAAGTAAATCAAATGATATCGCATTAAATCACATCAACAGGAAGCATGCCTAATTTAGAACGGAGAGATTCAAATGTGGCTTGATTTAAGGCCTTAGTAAATATATCCGCTACTTGTGATTCTGTGCGTACGTGATCTATGACAATATTACCATTGTTAACGTGATCACGAAGAAAATGATAGCGAACTTCTATATGCTTAGCCTTAGAGTGTAATACGGGGTTCTTAGACAAATTTATGGCACTCATACTATCACAATATATAGGAATTTTATCTACGGTAATTCCAAAGTCCGAAAGTTGTTGTTTATCCACAACAACTGTGTGCAACAAAGGCTAAGAGCCATATACTCAGCCTCAGTAGTGGACAAAGCAACACTTGCTTGCTTTTTGGAAAACCATGAATAAGGGAATTTCCTATAAATTGGCAAGTTCCGCTCGTGCTTTTCTATCTATTTTGCAGCCACCATAATCTGCATCAGTGTAAGCATGTAAGTCGAATGTAGAATCCTTATCGTACCAAATACCTAAGGTGGGCGTGTGCTTAATATAGCGAAATATTCTTTTTACCGCATTTAAGTGTGACACCTTAGGTTGACTTTGAAAACGAGCACACATGCATACGCTAAACATGATGTCAGGCCTACTAGCAGTTAAATATAGTAAAGAACCTATCATAGATCGATATAATCCATTATCAACGTCTTTACCATGTTCATCTTTGTCTAATTTAGTAGTAACACTCATAGGCGTGGGGGATGGTTTCAAATTTTCAAAATTGAACTTCTTGATCATGTCATTTATGTACTTAGCTTGGCTTATATGAATTCCTTTACTCGTTTGCTTAATCTGCAAGCCAAGAAAATAATTAAGTTCACCAACCATAGACATTTCAAATTCAGCTTTCATACAATTTTCAAAATCCTTAACGAGTCTATGTGAGGTAGAACCAAAAATAATGTCATCTACGTAAATTTGAATAATAAGTAAATCTGATTTTTCTTGTTTCAAAAATAGTGTACTATCTATAGTACCACGTTTAAATTATTTCTAAAAGAAAGGTAGCAAAACGATCATACCATGCTCTAGGCGCTTGCTTTAGTCCATATAGTGCCTTCTTTAATTTGTACACGTGATCAGGATGTTTCAAATCTTCAAAAACCGGGTGGTTGCTTCACGTATACTTCTTCTTGTATAAATCCGTTTAGAAAAGCACTTTTGACGTCCATTTGATACAATTTAAAATCTTTCATGCAAGCAATAGCAAGTAAAAGTCGTATAGCTTCTAAACGTGCTACGGGTGCAAATGTTTCATCGTAGTCTATTCCTTCTTCTTGATTATATCCTTGAGCTACGAGTCTTGCTTTATTTCTAACGACTTTTCCTTCTTCATTCATTTTGTTCCTAAACACCCACTTTGTGCTTATTATTGTCTTATCTTGTGGTCGTGGCACTAAATCCCATACATCATTTCTAACGAATTGATTAAGTTCGTCATGCATAGCATCAATCCAAGATGAATCACTCAAAGCATCATGCACATTCTTAGGCTCAATTTCAGAAATCATAGCATGAAATTCATTTATTTCATCCGAAGTGATTCTTCTACGTGGCCGCACACCGTGAGTGATGTCGCCTATGATGAGATCATGTGGGTGATCTCTATGCCATCTTGGTTGATTATTTTCTAAGTTATCATGCATTTCTATATGATCATGCATTTCTAGTGTTTCATTCATCTCATGCATATCAAAAGACTCATTTTCTTCATCCAAAACGGGTTTCAAATCAAAGTCATCATCATATTCATTTTCTTTATCAACCTCTCCAAATTCATTGAATTTAACATGAATAGATTCTATGATTTGTCTAGTGAGAGGATCATAACACCTATATGCTTTTGAATTTATGGAATACCCAATAAAAATGCACTCAATCGATTTGGATTCAAATTTATCTAAGTTATCTTTTGTATTCAAGACAAAACATTTGCATCCAAACACACGAAAATAATCTATCTTAGGCATGCGATCATTCAAAATTTCGTAAGGCGTCTTGTTTATTTTCTTTCTTATAGATAGGTGATTTATAATATAGCATGCACAATTTACGGCTTCCGCCCACAGAAATCTAGGTAATTTATTTTCGCAAAGCATAGTTCTAGCAATTTCTTGTAGTGTGCGATTCTTTCTTTCTACTACTCCATTTAATTGTGGAGTTCTAGGTGGCGAAAACTCATGTTTAATTCCTTTTTCTTCACAGAATGAAATCATCTCTTTATTTTAAACTCACCGCCTCTATCGCTTCTTATTCTTTTCACATTTACGCCGTATTGATTTTCAAGTTGTTTAATTAATTTAGCGATTTCTACGGCGCTATCATCCTTATGTGCAAGAAACAAAGTCCAAGTATAACGAGAAAAGTCATCAACAAGTACACATGCATAGTGACGCCCACCAAGGCTTGTAGTACGACTAGGACCAAACAAATCGATATGCAATAGTTCTAGTATTCTAGTCGTGCTTATCTCATTTTTAGGCTTAAGTGACTCACGTGTTTGTTTGCCTTTTATGCAAGATTCACACAACTGAAAGTTGTCTAAATCAAGCTTAGGCAATCCCCGTACTAGGTTCTTTGTTGCAATTTTTCTAGTGTAGAAATACCTATGTGTCCTAAACGTCTATGCCACAAATTCACATTGGGTTCATTTGACATAAAACATTTAACTTTGGCATCTACTACATCATCCATAGATAGTGTGAATATATTTCCTTCACGTTTTCCTTTTAAAACAGTTTCTCCATTTTTATTTATTATATTACAGTAAGGGTGAGTAAAACACACATTGAAACCATTGTCAACAAATTGTGAAATACTAAGAAGATTGTAAGATAGGTTGCTTACCAAAAACACGTTGGAGATTTGAAGTGTATCCGGGTTTCCAATCGTACCTTTACCAATGATCTTGCCTTCATTGTTGTCTCCAAAGGTCACGGATCCGCCTTTTGTGACCTTCTTTAATTTGGAGAAGAGGCTCGGGTCACCTGTCATGTGCCTCGAGCAACCACTGTCAAGGAACCACTTTATTGATATGTCTTTTGATGAGTGGTCTCCCTGCAATGTAAAAAGGTGATTAGGTACCCTTTTAATTTTGGGTCCTTTCGAGTTAGTTAATCACCTTTTAGTAAAGGTACCTTTCGGTACCCATACTTGGGTGATCCTTCTCGGTCTATCAAATGGCAAGAAAGTAGATGAAGGTGCGACATAGTATACATGTGGTGCATGTACTTTGGGTCTTTGCCCAAGGACTCCCCTATACTCAATGTATGGAGGACGTTTGTGATATGTCCTTGTGTGTGTGTGCGTGGTGCGTGGATGATATGTATTCCGTGTATGCATTGATCTCTTCTTCTCATATCTATATGGTACAACATTATATTTCACATGATATGAGGGAGTGGGGGCGTGTGGAAGGGGGTGCTTTCTGCGTCATCTTAGACGCCACTTGATGCTTAGGGGTGTCTACCTTTTTAGACACAACAAACTTGGTTGGTTTGGTTGATACTTCGTTAGTATCAACGTACCCCAATCCAGTTTTGTCACTGTCATGCTTTTGCGATAATATGATGCGATGCAGCATGTTTGACCCTGTATCGAATTGTTTCATCATGTTCTCTAAATCTGTATTCCTTGATTTCAAATTTGAAATCTCGGATTTCATTTCATTATTTTGAGAAGTTAATGATGAGATCTCGGTTTTTAATGCAGTGATGGCACATGAAGACTCTTTCTTTGAATCGCTTAATTGAGCGACAAGATTCTCGTTGGAAGATTCTAACAGTTTCTTGTCTTCAATTAAACGTTTCTTTTCTTTTGCGAGAGTCTTAGTAAATTTATGTAACTCAAGATATTGACTAAATAAATCATCGTAAGAAGGTTCAGAGTCAGAGTCAGAGTCAGATGATACCTCATTAGACGCCTTTGAAGCGAAGCAAACTTGAGCGGTCTCCTCTTCGGTCTCAGTTTCAGAGTCTGATGAGTCACTCCATGTGGAGGCCTTTAGTGCACGTTTCCTTTGTTTAGGATCTGAGATGGGTCTATTTTTGTTCTGCTCCTTGTCAGGGTACTTATTAGTTTGCTTTTCTTTGTTTGGGCAGTCATATGATAAGTGTCCGAGTTTGCCGCATTCATAACATTTAATGTCCTTATCATTTGACTTGTTTTTATTTCTCTTAGATGTAGTGCCCTTGTTTTTATTTCTAAATGATTTTCTCATGAATCTTCTTAGTCCTTTTGCCAATAGAATTAAGTCATCATTATCCGATTCGGAATCACTATCATCTATGTGATCGGAGGGAGGGGAGACGTATTCATTTGATTTAAAAGCAATTGTCTTACCTTGTTTGGTTGATTCCGATTTCCGAATAATGAGTTTGTTTTCATACACTTTTAGTGAACCAATGAGTTCTTCCATTTTTATCGACTTAGTCTCCTTGCTTTCTTCTATGGCAGTCACTTTAGGATCCCATTCTGAAGGGAGGCTCCGTAGGACTTTCTGTACTTTTTCCTGCGTTGTAAAGGCCTTACCAAGAGACTCAAGAGAGTTATAGATGTTAGTCAAACGAAGATCCATATCAACAATTGACTCATTAGGCAACAACTTGAAAGACTCAAGAGTAGACATAAGCATATTAATTTTAGACTCTTTGACTTGACTCGTGCCCTCGTGTTTCATTTCTAAGATTCTCCACATTTCTTGTGCACTCGAACAATTGGACACATAACTAGACTCACTCTTACTTAAGCCATTTAAGAGTAATTGCATGGCCTTAGCATTCATACTCAGTTTCTTTTTGTCTTCACTAGTATAGTCTTGTCTTGTTTTAATTACTTCTAGTGTGACTCCATCTACAATGGACAATTTAGACGGGACATATGGACCATCTTCAATTATTGACCAAAGGTCTATGTCTATAGCCATAAGAAATAATTTCATCCTAAGTTTCCATTGAATAAAAGACTCACCGTCAAAGAGTGGAGGCCTTTGGCTTGACATACCTTCTTGTTCGGTTTTGAGATTTGTGGATGCCATCTCACTGAATCGTTGGATTCCTTGTCGTGAGTATTCCTGCTCTCTGATACCACTTGTAGGATCTGCAAGGCACCACTAGAAGGGGGGGGTTGAATAGGTGGTGCGGAAAATATGGTTTTTAAAATTTCTTTAAACCTAACCAATTCAAGTTCTGAAAACAAATTCTGTTTTCAGGACCAGTTTTAAAACGTTTTAAAAACTAGGTTAGAGGTCTCCAAAAATTATGAAATTTTGAGAGAACTTAGCCTCAGATGTTGTGAGGGTCCCCTAAAAATTTCAAATCAAAATTCAACCTTTAACCCCTTCAAAAACCGTTGGCACTCAGATTGTGCAAATCTGCCAGAAACGGTAGATGGTTTTGAAAAATTAATTCCTATTTGTGTGAATGTCCAAATGATCTGAAAATTTGACCAATAACTCCTCACACACTATATTGAAATGGGTTGAAACAGTTTTTGAAAATTCTTTTGGGAAGTAGGTCAAATACACTCAAAGTCTCAACCTTTGCAAGTCTGAAAATCAGACTGCACTAGTCTCAGAACTTTTGATGTTTGGATGACTTATACTTGTCCAAAAGGGTTGAAACTTGTGCCAAATTAACCCTAGAACGTTTATGTATGTTTCTGGAAATTTTTATAATTTTTAGAAAACGTTTACTATTTTTGCGAACGTGAACAATATGAGTAAACAGCGCAGAAACTGAAACGTAAATGCAGAAAGTAAATTGCACCAAGAATTTTATACTGGTTCGGTTATAAACAACCTACTCCAGTCTTCAAGGAACACCTTCCTTGGTTCACACTAATTTCACACACGCAGTACACCTTACCGCAGGGTTGATAGAGTTACACCTTAACTCCAACCCTTTACAAACCTTGTATTGTGAGTACAATTTGCACGAACACCACCACCTCGCTAGAATGAAGATTGATCACACCTTGATCAATCTTGTACAAAGATGTATGAATGGTGGTTTCTATGAAGCCTATTCAAGGATGAAAGAAATCAAATACAATAGGCTTATTACAAGAGAAGAAAGAAAGAAAGTGTAGGAGAAGAAGGCTTTTGCACTTTGATCACTTTTGAATATGATTCTTGGTGTTGTTTTTGTTTGTTCTTCTCTTCCCCTTATAGAAGGTCCAGCCGTCCCCCTTGTGTCTCTTCTCCCTCTTGAAAATTTCCTTTTAATTGCTTGAAGAGTGTGAGACATCATAGTGACAACACTTTGCTTACTTGGCATCACTTCATTTGACCATCATTTAGTCATTGCTTACTTGGCACCTCTTGATTGGCTCATTGTTGTCATCATTTGATGACATGGATATTCTGAAAAAAACACTAAATATATGCCAAATAGTTAATTATCAAATCATGCCAAAATAGTCACAATATGTCATAAAGTTTGAGACACAAAAAATCTCTCTCTTTCCATCTCCAAAATTCGGCCATATCAACTTGTAAATGCTGAAATTTTCAGCATTTACCATGTGAGATTAAATCAATATTTCTTCCATTTTTCTTTGAATTTCTTCCATAAAAATACAACCAATATTTAAGGCAAGTCTTGCTACAAGTTTGAGAATGAATTTGGACACCAAAAAGAGATACCATTCGGCCACAACATGTCTTGCACATGCTGAAATTTCAGCATGTGTAACATCCACTCTTTCTTCAAAATGTTGCCTATTTTGCATTGTTTTAATTTAAGAATTCAATCAACATTAAGTATACAATATTCTCATCATGTATAGAATAAAACTTGACAACCATGAGGCCTATATTTCGGCCATAACCACTACACACATGCTGAATTTTTCAGCATGTGTGATATTCAAAAATATCACTTCCTTTATTCTATAAACTATTCAAAACATTTCCATATCTCATATAATTTATTCCTTAATAAAAGATTGACATTTTATCTTCCTTCATGATGAAGAAAACGGCCATAGCTAGTGTGACATGCTGAAATTTTCAGCATGTGACATAAGAGAGGTGTATGTTGAAAACTTACCTTTTGTAGCTTCTCTCTTTGATTAATCAACATTGTATGATTGATTCTTGACCAATCAACATGCCAACAAGGCTCCACATGTGCTCCACATCAGCTGTAGTGACGTTTGAATATGTTTGTGCATGTGCTGAAATTTATTTTTGCTAACTTTGAAAAATAGTGCACATTTAATATTACACACATGTAATATTCCAATCAGCCCTTAATTTAATTTTCTAGAACACTTTAAGATGTATATTATATGTAAAAAGTGTCTAGATACGTGCCACATCATGTTCAAGAAAAACGTTCCATGTCAAGTGCGTAGAAAACCGAATTTTCGATATTTATCGATTACCCGATTTTTCTCTAATTTAAATTCCAACTTTTGCACATGCTATATATATTATGTTATACATAATATATATAATATATACTTTAATTTTCAGCACTTGGCTGATTTAAAGTGGTACCATAAACATGTGACAAAAATAAAATTAGAATCTTCACATTTTGGCCTAAATGTGGGGTGATTTGTGTGTGCCAACATGGAAAGTATTTTTGTCTCAATATACAGTGTATGGCACGAAATTGTTAATGAATTTTGATGTATATGGGCTGGCCATTTATTTATGGCACGTACGTGACACGTTGGCGAAGTTTCGGTATCGCCCGATACGACAAATTTCGGTTTAGAACCTTTTATCGTGTCGTATTTAATTTGTCATCACCATATCTTATATCATATGCTATAAGATCTGAATATACTCATAAATATGAGTTAAGTATAGTGGTGTGACGTAAACGTACGTTCGTAAGATATATAACGTGTCGATAGTACGTTGGAATAAATGTGTATGTGCCTTTAAAAAAAAATCTGAAAATATATATATATTATGTATATATGGCGTGTGAAATGATGTGGGGAGGAGGAAAGAACTTTCCTTCCATAGCTATGTTGCCTTCATGTCTTTTCCAAATGCATCTTCCTTTAATGAACTACTTAGTTTATTAAACTAAGTACTTCACTTAATGAACTACTTTAGTTCATTAATTGTGGCACCTGAAAATAGTATAAACTCAACAAATGTTCGCCATATGATGTAAGCTTTATAGCTTCATGGCTCGTTAGTACGGCAACATAATATATAAGCTAAATAAGGCAAGTTATCATGCATACATGTACACTTGTGTATATATATATATATCCACGTTAATATATATATATATATATATTCAAATTTCTTTATTTTGAAATCACTCAAACCCTCATATTTCTACATCGAACCCCATAACTTTGCCTGTCGCTTGAAGTATTTGGGCTTATTATAAACTGCTCAGAAAGATGGTTCCAACAACATATATTAAGCCCAGAAACTCCAACCGACGATGAAATTATGGCGATTTAAAGCAGTCAAGGTCATTGAACAAGATCCTTATGTCTAGGCTTGACCAGGAGAGAATATTGCCGGGAAATAGGGCTTTGAATAAGGTTTGCAATGGTATCTGAAAAATTTAGAAACTCCAAGCGACAACTAAGCTATGACATTTCAAAGCCACAACGGCCGGTGACCCTAATCTGGACATCCTAGTTCGACCAAGAGAGAACATTACATTATGGTAGGGCTCGGAAAGACAGTTCTAATTGCATATAATAAGCCTAAAAACTCCTAGCAAAAGACAAAGTTATGGCGTTACGAGTCTGTCACGGCCGGTAACCCTAATTCAGAAGTTCTGGCTCAACCATGGGATCCTATTGCAGTGTGGTAGTGCTCGAAAAGATGATTCCAACGGTATGTAATAAGCCTAAAAAATCCAAGCGAAAGGCAAAGTTATGGCATTTCAAAACCACCACGGCCGGTAAACCTGATCCAGGTGTCCTGGCTCGACCACAAACGTCTATTGCGGTGTCGTAGTGCTCGGGAATACGGTTCCAAAGGTTTATAATAAGTCCATAAACTCCAAGCAACAAATCGCATTTCGAAGTCGTCGCGGCCAGGTCATCCGGATGTCCCCGCTCGACCAGGAGAGAATATTTCATCATCGTAGAGCTCGAAATCAACGGTACATAATAAACCTAAAACCTCCAAGCTAAAGACAAAGATATCGCGTTCTGAAACTACCACGTCCGGGAACCTAATCTGGACGTCCCGGCTCGACCACAAGAGTCTATTATGTTGAGAAACCGGGGTTTGGTTGATTTAAAAATACATGATTCAATATTACATGCTTTTGAAATGCATGATTTAAGTGTTTCATGAAATACATACGTGATAGATATGCTTTATATGTTTATATATAATATTGTCGTACTAACGTGCTATGAAGCATTAAGGCTTACATCATATGGCAAACATGTGTTGTGTTTATACTATTTTCAGGTTCCATGTTAAATAAACTAAACTAGTTCATTTAATGAAGTGCTTAAGGAGATGAACTAAACTAGTTCATTCAATGAAGTACTTAAGGAGATATATTTGAAGATACCTACTTGGCAACAAATTTGGAAAGAAAAGTCTCTCTTCACACTATACACACATAGCCATATATATATATATACACACACACACACACACATACATACATACATACATATTATATATATATATATATATATATATGGGTTACATATGTATATATGACGATAGGCGATCATAGGCGATTGGCGGCGTGAGCCGCCGCCGCTGCCAGGAAGCTTCTCGCGCTGCAATTTAGACATCAAGCAATTCATCATTTTCCATTCAAAACATTTTTTGCTGTTGATTTTTACAAAAAGCTCCAGTCTTTTATCTCTTCGGCGATCACATGGCAACTGCGCCCTCCTTTGCCGCAGTTGTTTCCGGAGCACAATCCTCGTGCAACATCGACATTTCTCCGAAGACAGTATCACGTTACAAAGGCATCCCCTTGATATCATTTCAGGACTCTAAGATTGATGCCCTTGCTGCTCCATTCAAATACTCTTTGGTAGGTACTTTCTGGTATGGCCGCCCTCCTTTGAAAGTTATCCGTGAAGTATTTGAGAAGATAGGATTTCATCATGATTTGAGAATTACCCTAGTCGATCACGCACACATCTTGTTAAACATTCACAATGAAGCGGATTATCTACGGTGTTTCCACAGACGTTCATGGAATACTTCAGGTTGCCATATGCGTATTACCAAATGGACGATTGATTTCGATCCTACAGCTGACGTCCCTATTGTTCCTATTTGGGTTGCATTTCTTGGTATTCAGATTCATTTGCATCGTCGTGAAGCCTTATTCGACATTGTTCGGCCTATTGGTTCGCCCATCAAGTTGGACGTGGCTACATCCGAAGGGCTGAGGCCATCTGTCGCTCGAATTTGTGTTGAGGTAGATGTTTCTCAGGAACTCCCACAGAAGATTTATTTACAGGCAAAGAATAGATATATACTACAGCCGGTAATATATGAGGATCTCCCAATGTTTTGCACTATATGCCGCCGATTGGGACATGCCCTGGGGCATGTGCTACCGCATCTGCCTCGTCTGTCCCACCGCCACCGCCGCCTCCTCCACCTCGTCCGAAATCTCAACGTTGGACACCCGTCAAGAAGAAGCCAGCTGCTGAGCCATAAATAACTGGTCCATCCTCTACGACACCAGTACAGGAACATCCGAATGCCCCATCTGCTGAGCCCGTACTTATACAGGAGAATGATGATGACATTCAAGCGGAGATATTCTGTGATGCTGTCGATATACCACTCCAGGCTAATCCGGTACAATCTGAATTTTGCCATTCATTGGACACAGAATTACCCACTGAGGATACAACTTCGGATTTAACGACTGTGCCAGATGAAGTAGCTTGTCGTATACAGTTAATTCCCCTATCTCCAAATGACGATATCTTGATTTCGCGCCTACAGGAGCCACCGGAAGAGGCTGAGTTTATACCAGTGGTCCCTCGTCGGAAACGCCGTGCACGGAAGGATTTACCACCACTGCCGCCATCCACCATACTCACGCGAAGTGCGTCACATATTATGCAAGGAAGTGCCTCCACTCTTTCTTAATGAATACATTAATATAGAATATCAGAGGCATGCGTGCCTCTTTACCTAGGTTGCGACATTTGATTTCATTCTTTCCTAACTTCATATGAAACTGCATCAGGACAAAAAATAAATTATCATAAGAGTAGTTTTATACCTTCTGCCAGCATTTCGGCTCCCCAATGTCGCTCTTTTGAGACAATCTTAGGCATGCGGAGTACTGTTTTGCCATTCCGGTATCTTGGTTCCAATTTACATAAGGGTATTAATCGCGCCAGATATTGCACATCCCTCCTGAAGCATATTGATGATCGAATTCAAGGATGGCATTCTCGTCTTTTATCCGCAGCAGGGCGATTGGTGCTTCTACGCTCAGTGATTTCAGCCCTTCCACTTCATATTTTGGCAGCTGGAGGTTTGTCCAAGTCTCTTATTAAAGTCATTGAAAGGAAGATGGCGTCCTTTTATTGGGGTAATCGACATCATTGGGTTGCTTGGTCCAAGATAACTTTACCAATTGAGGAAGGCGGCTTGGGCCTCCGGGATCTCAATAGCTTACAAATGGCATATCACTGTCGCATATGGTGGTCTTACCATCAGCAGGATACACTATGGAGTAAATACATGCATGTAAAATATGGCAGCAGAGGAGATTACCGCCCACGCCTCCCAGATTCTCCAATTTGGAAGCTCATTTGTAGAATTCATGTTCACTGCATTGCTCAGACGGAAGGCTTTGGACCTCATCTTACGTGGAAACCCACGGCGTCTGGTGAGTTTACTTTGAAATCTGCATATGACATTTGCCATGTTGCAAGGCCCACACTGCTCACCGCTAAATTCATTTGGTATAAGCATCATTCTCCTACCATGAAATTATTCTTATGGCGCATTTTCCACATGGCATTGCCTTTGAGGATTATATCTGCATGTATTCTACGGCTCGACCCACACAGTGTCCATTTTGTAAACAACATTCGGCCACGGTGGACCACGTTTTCATCTACTGCATCACCATTTGCATAATTTGGGATTTCTTCGCAAAGGAGTTACATGGGCCATCACCTATCTCATTACACCTTCGTCAATACTTGCTATCTTGGTGGTATCGTTCCTCGTTCTCATCACTATTTGGGATTTTTAAGATCATCGTTCCGGCTATTGTTGCCTTTAACATATGGCGAACTTATGCGGCATTAGTGTATGGGGATTCGACTTCATTTGCTCCTGTTACGCTTCATTCTTCGATACATTATGATATTGAGATGTGGGTCAAAACTATACAAGGATCAAAGATTGCAGCGGGACCCAATTTACGTCTTTCATGGATTCCAAGAATTCAGTCACCACGTCTTCAGATAGTTCGCTGGCAAACACAACCCTCTGGTAGGCTAAAGTTGAATATTGATGCGTCAGTTGGCAGACACAACGCCTCCGGTGGGGCAATTTTGCGTGATCATGTCGGTGTTTGTGTGGCCGCAGTTTCATTTCGGCTTCCCCATTGTCCACCGCTTGCAGCAGAGATTCAGACAGCAGTGTTTGGTATGTTATATTTTCTTCCACTTTATCGCTCTGTTGTTCTTGAATCTGACTGTGCGCAACTAATTACACGATTGAGACAGCCACAACCTATCTTTGGGAATTATCATCTTCGGCTATTATGGTAATTATTGCATCAGCATGGCCTGGATTATGTTCATGTATATAGAGAGGCCAACATGGCGGCACACTACCTTGCTCAGCATGCGATGATGTTTCCTCAAACAAGGTCATATTCGCGTCACAGTCTACCATCACTCGTCCGTGGTGCCATCGCTTTGGACCTCTCCTCTGCCAATTTGCGGGTTCCTTAAGTTTAAGGTCTTCCAAATGGATTGACAACTTCTCTCACTCTCTGCTTGTACCTTAATTGGGGCAGGCAGACCTGGTATGATCTTCATTCGATTCGCTATAGCCCTTTATCAATGTTTCTTATATTTGTTTCACTTAGCGTTTAATATCTACTCTGCATGGACAGGCTCGCGCCTCATGTTTGTTTGCCTCGATGACGATGGAATTCTTACCACTGGGACGAGGGCCATTTTGACACAAATAAGCGGATCCCTTAAATTGCAGGTCTTCCACATGGATTGGCAATTCTTTGCTATATCTGCCTGCACCTTAGTTGGTGCAGGCAGGAATGGTATGATCTTGTTTCGATTTGCCTCACACATTTCGCTCTGTCTTGTATATCTGCTTCACTCAGCGTTTCATTTATCTTGTGCATGGACGGGAACATGGCTCACATTTGTTTGCCTCACCACCGACGCGGCTCTTTCCGATGGGATGAGGGACAACCATCAAGCGTGCACATCTTCATGGCTTCCTTTTGTTTTGATACCTTTGTATTATTTTTGGATTGTACATTATTACATTTTACACGGTAGCGCATATCAACACTCTATTTATATAAATATGTACGCTTTTTCCTTCGCCAAGGTTTTATCCACAAGGGTGGTTTTACTTGACAAGGTTTTAATGCGGCATATCATATATTTTTGGATGTTGGTAATCATATACTGCTACTATCGTCATACTTTCATTCACTGTAATAAGGTTTTCCTCCGCCATAAGTGAGGGCTTATGCTAATAAAATTTTCTTTCATTAAAAAAATATATTTTTTATAATTAGTAACTATACATTTCTATCCCGACGTTTTACCGACACATCATAAACCTATGTCAACATCAAGATACCACATACACATCATATTTTTGAGTATATACAGGTTCCATATCATACATTACATGTCATCAAGTTACCAAAATTATACCGACATTTCACAATTCCATAAACCGAAAATGGTCACATCGGGTGACTACCAAACCGTCACCGACATGTCACATACTTACCATACAAAGATGGCCAGCCTATATACACTCCAAAGGCTCAAAAACTTTCTTGCACCACATGTTCATTTCATCTCCAAAGTCATACCATATTTACACACATCAATTACCTACAATTTGACTTGATTTGTTGAAAATTCAAATTCAAATTTTATCAACACATGACCGATTTATTTTTCAGCTGTTGGAGCTGAAATTACACTTTATATTATGTATATTATATTATACATAACACATTTTACATGTCTAAGAGGTTTGAAACTAATTGGAGAAAAATCGCGTAATCGACGGAAGTCGAAACTTCAGTTTTCTACACTTCTCTTGAATGGGACGTTTTTCTTATCTTGGTGTGACATGTATCTAGACACATTTTACACATCTAAGACACATTGGAGTATTCTAGAAAATAATTAAAGTGATGATTGAAATTTACCATATGTGCAAAGATATTGCACCATCATTTCAAAAATAGTGTCAGCACATGGAGCTGAGCCTTGCACGCCATTTTCAGCCTATGTGGAACTTAGGTGAAGCTTGTTTGGCACTTTGATTGGTGGAAGATGATCTACAAATGACTGGTGACATTGAAGAAAACCAAGGCACACAAGGAAAGGATTCAAATTCAAACAAGTGCTGAAGTTTTCAGCACATGTTTATGGTGTGGCCATTTTTACATGATTTGTCTTCAAAATCATTCCAAAAATGAGGGGCAATCACATTATGATTGATTGGAAATTAACAAATTTGAATTTTGACATGTTTTTAGATTTTTATGATTAAATTCCAGGTCATATTATGTGTGCCAAGGTAGAAAATGAAGGCCATATCATGAAGTGACAACAAGGCGAAGACACATTGTTTGTCCAATCATATGTCGCCAAGTAAGCAAAGGTGTGTCTCAAAGCTATACAAGCATTTTTCAAGGGCTTTCAAGACAATTTTCAAGTAATAAATCAGCACATGGGCCGTGCCTCACATCTATAAAAGGGAGCAAAACGTTCAAGACAAAGAAAAACACAATTTCATATTCAAGCAAGTGCAAAGCAAGACTTCTCTTCTTCTCCTATCGTTTTCTCTTGCTCATAGCCTCAAGCCTATTATACTTACATTACATATTCTTTATAAGCTTTGTTTTCACCACCCATATACATCCCATTCTTGTACAAGGTTGATCAAGGTGTGATCAAACCTTCATTAGTGCATTGGTGGTATTTTTGTTGGTTGTTTGTGTTGTTCACTGTAAGAAGGGTGGATATTCAAGGAATTGGTGTATAAATCCAGCCACAATTGTCATAAGGCATTTTGATGTTGAGTGAATACCGAGGAAGGTGCCCTCGAAGACTGGAGTAGGTCGATTTGGCCGAACCAGTATAAAAATCTTGGTGTTTTTACTTCTCAGCACTTTTACTTCCAGTTCTTGTTTTTGCATCGTGTTCATAGCCACGGTAAAAATAGCAAACATTTTTAAAAAATCATCACACTTTGCAGAAACATAGGCAAAGGTCTTAGGTTTCATTTGAGACAAGTTTCATTGAATTTGGATAAGTATAAGTCATCCAAACGTTGAGAATATCAACATGTTTGATATAATTTCCAAAGGAATTTTGAAAAACTGTTTCAACCCTTTAAACTATACATCTTAAGGGTCATCCCATAAAATTTTCAGAGCATTTAGAGTTGTCATTAAATAGGAATTAATTTTTTATTTTAAGGGACAGTTTCTGACAGATTGACATAGTCCAGGAAAAAATGTTTTTTCAAGGTCTTACACTTTGAATCTTAATCTGAAATTTTTGTGACACAAAGATAACATCTGAGAGTACATTATCACCAAATTGCACAATTTTTAGAAGTTTATAACCTGATCATTCAGCTAGTCAAAAACAGGATCTTAAAATAGAATCTGTTTTCAAATGTGAGTAATTGGTAACAAAAAGTTTAAAAACCAATTTTTCCACACTCACTATTCAACCCCCCTTTCTAGTGGTGCTATACAAGTCCGACATGTTGCGGCGTCGTAGGCTTGGAAAGGCGATTCCAACAACATATAATAAGTGGGGCAACTCCAAAAGACGGCAAAATTATAGCATTTTTAATCTGCACAGCCGATGACGCTGATTTGTCCGTCCCGACTCGACCAGGTGGAACTATTGAGGCAACAAGTCGTGACTACTGTGGCCGTAGCGGCTTCAAAACCCCATGAATTAGCTATCACTTGGAGTTTCTTTGCTTATTATATACCGTTGGAAACTTCTTTTTGAACCCTACGATTCAATAATAGTCTCTCCATGTCGAGCCGTGTAGAGAAAAAGGGGTTTGAGTGATTTTCAAATGCATGATTTAAATGTGCACAAAAACGAGCATAAGATATAAACGTGCATAAGTGTACATGTGTGCATGATAACTTGCCATTACTTGCCTTATTTAGCTTATATATTATGTTTCCGTACTAACGAGCCATGAAGCATTAAAGCTTACATCATATGGCGAACATTTGTTGAGTTTATACTATTTTCAGGTGCCACCATTAATGAACTAAAGTAGTTCATTAAGTGAAGTACTTAGTTTAATAAACTAAGTAGTTCATTAAAGGAAGATTCATTTGGAAAAGGCACAAAGGCAACAAGGCCAAGGAAGGAAAGTTCTCTCCTCCTCCCCATCTTCATTAAACACGCCACATATACATATATTATACATATTTTCAGACAAGAAATTGTTAGAATCCTCTAACGAAAATCTTGTCGCTCAATTAAACAATTCTAAAGAAGAGTCATCATGCATCATCAATGCATTAAAATCTGAAATTTCATCATTGACATCCGAGAACGTTGAATTGAAATCCGAGATTTCAAAATTAAAATCAAGGAATGCCGATGTAGAGAAAAAGGTGAAACAGTTTGATACAGGATCCAACATGCTGCATCGCATTATATCATCACAAAAGCATGACAGTGATAAAACGGGGTTGGGATACGTTGATACAAATGAAGTATCAACCAAACCAACAAAGTTTGTTATGTCTAAGAAAATAGACACTCCAAAGCCTCAAGTGGCGTCTAAGATGACACGAAAATTGCATATTCCCTCGTCACGCCCCACTTCTTCATCATATCATGCGAAATACAATGTTGTACCATATAGATATGAAAAGAAAAGAGTGATGCATACACGGCATTCAATCCATCCAAGCACTACGCATACAAACACAAGGACATATCCAAAACGTCCTACATATAATGCGTATAAAGGAGTTCTTGGCCAAAGGCCAGATACAGTCGCACCAAACGTTTATTATGTTGCGTTCTCATCACCTTTCTCACCTTTTGGAAGACCTAGAAAGGTCACCCAAATTTAGGTACCAAAAGGGACATTTTCAAAGGGCTGAATAAATAACCCTTAAGAACGCACGTAATATGAAATGCATAATTTTTTCAGGCATCTTTTGATTTACTTTTCAAAATAAAGGGGGAGAAAAAGCATGATTTAAGGGGGAGAGAGAAAGACTAATTGCATAAATTAAGGGGGAGAGAGAAAGACTTTTATGCATAATACCGAAACTTCGTCAACGTGTCACGTACTTGCCATAAATAAATGGCCAGCCCATATACATCAAAAATTGATGTAAATTTCGTGCCATACATGATATGTTCAGCCAAAAATACTTTCCATGTTGGCACACACAAATTACTCCACATTAAGGCTAAAATGTGAAGATTCCAAGTTTAATTTTGTCACATGCTAATGGTACCACTTTAAACCAGCCAAGTGCTGAGATTTAAAGTATATATTATATATATTATGTATAACATAATATATATAACATGTGCAAAAGTTAGAATTTAAATTAGAGAAAAATCGGGTAATCGATAAATATCGAAAATTCGGTTTTCTACGCACATAACATGGAACGTTTTTCTTGTACATCATGTGACACGTATCTAGACACTTTTTACATATGATATACATCTTAAAGTGTTCTAGAAAATTAAATTAAGGGCTGATTAGAATATTACATGTGTGTATTATTAAATGTGCACTATTTTACAAAGTTAACCAAAATGAAATTCAGCACATGCATATACATGTATACACGCCCCTACAGCTGAGATGGAGCATATGTGGAGCCTTGTTGGCATATTGATTGGTCAAGAATCAATCATACATTATTGGTGACATAAAGGAAGGAGCTACACAAGGTAACATTTCAAACAATGTCACATTTGTAACACATGCTGAAAATTTCAGCATGTGTGCATTAACATGGGCGATTTTATCACCTTATTAGTGACTAATTTTTATTCCATAAAAGTTGACAATATTGCATACTAAATGGTGATTGAATTATCATTTGATTTCTTGGATTAAATCAATGCAAAATAGGCAATATTTTGAACAAAAAGTGAATGTTACACATGCTGAAATTTCAGCATGTGCAAAGGAGCAAATGTCCGATTTTATGGTGTTAAATGTGACATATTTTGTCATCTTTTATTAGGTGATTGATTGGAAGAGGATATGGTAAGGTTTTGAATAATATTTAAAATAAATAAATGGTGATATTTAACATATCACACATGCTGAAAATTTTTCAGCATGTGTACATGTTGTGGCCGAATTCTTAAGGCTTTTTTTGTCCAAGTTCATTTCTTAATTGGTAGAAATATTTACCATATATTGTTGATTCATTTTTATGATGAAAATTTAAAGAAAAATGGTAATGATTTAAAGTTTATCCCCATGATGCACATGCTGAAAATTCAGCATGGCAAGACATCTTAATGGCCGATTTTCTCAATGGATATGGAAGAATTTTTGGTCTTGCAATTTATGGTGTATCTCTTGACTTATGGTATGATTTCATGTTTGATTTTTGGCACATTTTAATAGTGTATATCTCAGATTTTTTCCATGTCATCTTGATGACAACATTGAGCCAATAAGGAGGTGCCAAGTAAGCGAAGACTAAATGATGATCCAATAAGAAGATGCCAAGTAAGCAAGGCCTTGTCACAATGATGTCTTATACTCTCTCAAGGACTTAAAAGATAATTTTCAAGAGGGAGAATACCCTAGGGGGGACGGCTGCACATTAAAATGGAGAGAAGAAGAGCAAAACAAGAACAAGAACAAGTGTTGAAAATTGAAAGATCAAAAGTGTTCTAGCCTTCTTCTCCTACATCTTCTTTCTTTCTCTTTTCTTGTAAAAGCCTATTGTATTCATATTCTTTCAATCTTGAATAGGCTTCATATAAACCACCATTCATTCATCTTTGTAAAAGATTGATCAAGGTGTGATCAATCTTCATTCTAGCAAGGTGGTGGTGTTCGTGCAAATTGTAGTAGCAATACAAGGTTTGTAAAGGGTTGGAGTTAAGGTGTAACTCTATCAACCCTGTGGTAAGGTGTGTTGTGTGTGTGAATAGTGTGAACCAAGGAAGGTGTTCCTTGAAGACTGGAGTAGGTTGTTTATAACCGAACCAGTATAAAAATCTCGTGCAATTTACTTTCAGCATTTACTTTTCAGTTTCTGCACTGTTTATACATTTTGTTCACGTTCGTAAAAATAGTAAACGAATTTCAAAAATTACGAAAATTTCCAGAAACATACTTACACGTTCTAGGTTAATTTGGCACAAGTTTCAACCCTTTTGGACAAGTATAAGTCAACTAAACATCAAAAGTTCTGAGACTAGTGCAGTCTGATTTTCAGACTTGCAAAGGTTGAGACTTTGATTGTATTTGACCTACTTCCCAAAAGAATTTTCCAAAACTGTTTCAACCCATTTAAATATAATATATAAGGAGTTATTGGTCAAATTTTCAGAGCATTTGGACGTTCACACAAATAGGAATTAATTTTTCAAAACCATCTACCGTTTCTGGCAGATTTGCACAATCTGAGTACCAACGGTTTTTGAAGGGGTTAAAGGTTGAATTTTGATTTGAAATTTTTAGGGGACCCTCATAACATCTGAGGCTAAGTTCTCTCAAAATTTCATAATTTTTGGAGACCTCTAACCTAGTTTTAAAAACGTTTTAAAACAGGGCCTGAAAACAGAATCTGTTTTCAGAACTTGAATTGTTCAAGTTTAAAGAAATTTTAAAAAGCACACTTTCCGCACCATCTATTCAACCCCCCCCCTTCTAGTGGTGCCTTGCAGATCCTACAAGCCGGGATGTCTAGATTAGGGACACTGGCCGCGGCGGCTTTGAAACGACATAACGTCATTCTCGTTTGGAGTTTCTTGGTGTATTTTATACCGTTGGAACCATTTTTCAAAACCCTACGATGCTGTAATATTCTCCCTAGGTCGAGCCAGGACCTCCGGATCAGGGTCACTAGCTGTGGCTTCAAAACGCCATAACTTCACCGTCGCATGGATTTATGGGATTTTTGTATGCCATTGTAAACGTTATTCTAAGCCCAAAAACCTTAGAATATTTTCTCTTAGTCGACCTGGGACTTCCGGATTAGGATCACCGGTTGCGGAGGCTATGAAATGCCAAAACTTTGTCGTTGTTTGGAGTTTCTGGTCTTATTATGTACAGTTAGAACCATATTATGTACTGTTAGAACCATCTTTTAGAGCACTATGACGCCATAATAGATTCTAGTGGTCGAGTTGGGACATCCGGATCAGGGTCACCGACTACAGTGGCATTGAAACGCCATAAATTCGTCATTCCTTGGAGTTTCTTATCTTATTATATACCATTTGAACCATCTTTCCGAGCACTATGACACCGAAATAGACTCTCGTGGTCAAGCTGGGATGTCTAGATTAAGGTCACCAGTCGTGGCGGCTTTGAAATGACATAAATTCACCTTTTTATTGGAGTTCCTGGGCTTATTATATACCGTTGAAAACATCTTTCCATGTACTACGACGCCAGAGTAGGCTTTTGTGGTCGAGCCAAGACGTCCGGATCAAGGTCACCGGCTGTGGCGACTTCGAAATGCTATAACTTCGACTTTTGATTAGAGTTCTTAGGCTTATTATATACCATTTGAACCGTCTTTTTGAGTTCCACGATGCTGTGATATTCTCTCTTGATCGAGTCGGGAGGTCCGGATTAAGGTCACCGACCGTGGAGACGTCTGAACGCCATAACATCGCCTTTTGCTTGGAGTTTCTAGGCTTATTATATACCTTTGGAACCATCTTTCCGAGCACTATGATCCTGCAATAGACTCTCATGGTCGAGTAGGGATATCCGGATCAAGATCACTTGCCGAAATGTCATAACTTTTCCTTTTGCTTCGAGTTTTTAGGATAATTATATACCGTTACAACCATCTTTCCAAGCCCTACATTGCTGTAATACTCTCTCCTGGTCGAGCCAGGACATCTGGATCAAGGTCACCAACTGCGGGGGCATTGAAACCCCATAACTTTTATTGTTTCTTGGATTTTCTAGGCTTATTATATACCACTCGAAAAGACAGCTCCAAGTACGGTGTATAATAAGCCTGGAAATCCAACCGATGATAAAATTATGGTGTTTCGAAGCCGCCGAGGCCGATGAACCTTGTCTGAATGTCCTGGCTCGACAAGAAGAAAATATTGCAACATCATAGGACTCGGAATCAGGTTTTCAACGTATATAAAAAACCCAGAAACTCCAAATGACGATGAATTTATGGCATTTCGAAGCCACCGTGGCTGGTGACCCTGATACAGATGTCCTAGTTTGACCAAGAGAGGATATTGCATCATCATAGGGCTCAGAAAGACGGTTACAATGGTATATAATAAACCAAAAAAAATCCAAAGGAAAGGCAAGGTCATGGCGTTTTGAAACCGCCAAGGGCGGTAACACTGATCCGGATGTTCCAACTCGACCACGAGAAAATATTACATCATGATAGGGCTTGGAAAAGCGGTTCTAGCGGTATATAATAAGCCTGAAAACTCTAAGCGAAAGGCCAAGTTATGACGTTTCAAAACTGCCACGGCTAGTAACCGTGATCTGGATGTCTTGTCTCGACCACAAGAGTCTATTGTAGTGTCATAGTGCTCATAAAGATGGTTCCGACGATATATAATAAGCTTGTAAACTACAAGCGACGGCGAAGTCATTACATTTTGAAGTCGTCGTGGCCGGTGACCCTGATCCGAATGTCTCGGCTCGACCAAGAGAGAATATTACATCATCGTAGGGCATGGAAAGACGGTTCCAACAGTATAAAATAAGACTTAAAGATCCAAGCAAGAGGTGAAGATATGGCATTTTAAAATCGCCACAGCTTGTAACCCTGATCCGGACGACTAGGTTCAACCAGGAGAGAATATTACATCATTGTAGGGCTCGTTAAGGCGGTTCCACTGGTATTTAATAAGCTTAAAAACTCCATGCAAAAGGCAAAGTTATGGCATTCGAAACCGCCAAGGCCAGTAACCTTGATTCGGACGTCTTGGCTCGACCACAAGAGTCCATTACGACGTCATAGTGCTCAGAAAGATGATTCCAAAGGTGTATAATAAGAGCAGCAACTCCAAGAAAAAAGGCAAACTTATGACATTTCAAAGCCGCCACGGCCGATGACCTTGATCCAGACATCTCAGCTCGGCCACGATAGTCTATTGTGGCATTGTAGTGCTTGGAAAGATGGTTCCAAAGGTATATAATAAGCCCAGAAACTCTAAGCGAAAGGCAAAGTTATGACGTTCCGAAGCCTCCGCGGTGAGTGACCCTAATTTGGACGTTTCGGCACAACCATGAGAGAACATTACAACGTCATGGGGCTCGGAATTTCCAATGGTATATAAAAATCTCAAATACTGCAAATGAGGACAATGTTATGGTGTTTCGAAGCCGCCACGGCTGGTGACCCTGATGTGGACATACGGCTCGACCATGAGAGAATTTTATAGCATCAAAGGGCTCGGAAAGACGGTTTTAATAGCATATAACAAGCCCAAAAACTCCAAGCGAAAGGCAAAGTTATGGCGTTTCAAAGCTACCAAGGCCATTGAACCTGATCCGGATGTCCAGGCTCGACCATGAGAGAATATTGCAGCGAAATAGGGCTCTGAATGAGGTTTGCAACGGTATATAAAAAGCTTAGAAACTCCAAGCGACGGCAAAGTTACAGCATTTCGAAGCCACCGCGGCCGGTGACCCTTATCCAGACGTCTAGGTCGAGCAAGGCAGAATATTACATCATCGTAGGGCTCGGAAAGACGGTTCCAATGGTATACAATAAGCCTAAAAACTCCAAGCAGACGGAAATGTTATGCCGTTTCAAAATTGTCAGGACCCGAAACCCTGATCCGGACGTCCCAACTCGACCACAAGAGTCTATTGTAGCATCGTAGTGCTTGGAAAGACGATTCTAATGGTATATAATTGGCCTACAAACATGAAGAAAAAGGCAAAGTTATATTGTTTCGGAACCGCCACGGCCGGTAACCTTGATCCGGGTGTTCCAGCTCGACCACAAACGTCTATTGCGGCATCGTAGTGCTTGGAAAGATGGTTCCAAAGGTATATAATAAGCCCATAAAATCCAAACACCGGTGAAGTTATCGCGTTTCGAAGTCTTCGTGGTCGATGACCCTGATCAGGATATTCTCGGCTCAAACGGGAGAGAATATTACATCATCGTAGGGCTCGGAAAGACGGTTCCAATGGTATATAATAAGCCTAAAAACTCCAACCGAAAAGCAAAGATATGGCATTTCAAAGCCTCCACGGGTGGTAACCCAAATCCGGATGTCCCGACTTGACCACGAGAGTCTATTACAGCGTCGTATTGTTCCGAAAGATGATTCCAACTGCATATAATAAGCAGAGAAACTCTGAGAGACGACAAAGTTATGGTATTTTGAAGCGACACGGCCGGTGACGCCGATATGTCTGTTTTGGCTCGACCAGGTGAGACTGTTTCAGCGACCAATCAAGAGTAGTGTGACCGTAGTAGCTTCAAAACGCCTTGACTTTGCTATCTCTTGGAGTTTTGTTTCTTATTATATACCGTTGGAACCTTCTTTCCAAGCCCTACAAATGCTGCAATATTCTCTCCATGTCGAGTTGGCACGTCTGATCAGGGTCACTGGCTGCGGCGGCTTGGAAATGCCTTAATGTCGTTGTCGTTTGGAGTTTCTCGGCTTCTTTTATACCTTTGGAATCTTCTTTCAAAGCCCTACGATGCTGTAATATTTTCTCTAGGTCGGGCTATGACCTGTGCTTCAAGGTCACTGGCCGCGACGGCTTCGAAATTTCATAACTTTGCCGTCGCATGGTTTTCAGCGCTTTTTATATGGCATTGGAATGATCCCCATAACCTCGCAATATTCTCTTTGTCAAGCGGGGATGTCCAGATCAGGGTCACTGGCCGTAGCGGCTATAAAACTTCATAACTTTGTCGTTGTTTAGAGTTTCTGATCTTATTATATACCGTTAGAACCATCTTGCCGAGCACTACGACGCCACAATAGAGTCTTGTGGTTGACCTGGGATGTTTGGATCAGGGTAACCGGCCGCGGTTGCTTGGAAATGCCATAACTTCGTCGTTGCTTAGAGTTTCTGGACTTATTATATTCTTTTGGAACCATCATTCCGAGCACAACGATACCGCAATAGACTCTCATGGTTGAGCCATGACGTCCAAATCGGGGTCAATGATCGTGGCAGCTTTGAAATGAAATATGCCATTTGAACAGTCTACGACGACACAGTAGACTTTCGTGGTCGAGCTAGTACGTTCGGATTAGCGTCACCGGCCGTGGCAGCTTCAAAATTCCATAACTTTATCTTACGCTGGGAGTTTTTAGCTTATAATATGCCGCTTGAACAGTCTTTTCGAGCTTTATGATGCTGCAATATTCTCTCCTGGTGGAGACAGGACGTCCGGATCAGAGTCACCGACAGCGGAGGCTTTGGAACGCCATAACATCGCCTTTTGCTTAGAGTTTCTAGGCTTATTATATACCTTTAGAACCATCTTTTCGAGCACTACGATGCCGCAATAGACTCTCATGGTTGAGACAGGACCTCTGGATCAGAGTCATTGGTCGTGGTGTCTTATAACGCCATAAATTTTCCTTTCGGTTGGAGTTTTTAGGCTAATTATATACTGTTAGAACCGTCTTTCCAAACACTACAATTCTGTAATATTCTCTTCTGGTGGAGCCAAGAAGTCCGGATCAGGGTCACCAACCGTGGGGGCATCAAAACCCCATACCTTTGCTTGTCGTTTGGAGTATTTGGATTTATTATATACTGCTCGGAAAGACGGTTCCAATGGTATATTAAGCTCAGAAACTCCGACCGACGTTGAAATTATGGCATTTAAAGCAGCTGAGACCGTTAAACAAGATCCGGATGTCCAGGCTCGACCAGGAGAGAATATTGCAGGGCAATAGGGCTTTGAATGAGGTTTACAATGGTATATGAAAAGCTCAGAAACTACAAGCGAAAACGAAGTTATGGCATTTCGAAGCTGCTGTGGCCGGTGACCATGATCTGGATGTCCCAGTTTGACCAAGAGAGAATATTACATCATCGTAGGGCTCGGAAAGACTGTTTTAATGGTATACAATAAGCATAAAAACTCCAAGTGAAAGGAAAAGTTATGGCGTTACGAATCTGCCATGTTCGTTAACCCTGATTCACAAGTCCTGGCTCGACCGCAGGAGTCTATTGCAGTGTCGTAGTGCTTGGAAAGACGATTCAAACGGTATATAATAAGCCTAAAAAATCCAAGTGAAAGGCAAAGTTATGGCGTTTCAAAACCACCATGTCTGGTAACTCTAATCTAGGTGTCCCGGCTCGATAATAAACGTCTATTGAGGCGTCGTAGTGCCCGGACATGCGGTTCCAAAGGTATATAATAAGTGCATAACTCCAAACAACGACAAAGTTATGGCGTTTCGAAACCACCACGGCTGGTAACCCTAATCCAGGTGTTCCGGCTCGACAATAAACGTCTAATGAGGCGTCGTAGTGCTCGGACATGCGGTTCCAAAGGTATATAATAAGTCCATAAACTCCAAGAAACGACGAAGTTATGGCGTTTCAAAGCCACCATGGCTGGAGACTCTGTTGTGGACATTCCAGCTCGACCACGAGATAATTTTACAACATTGAAGGGCTCGGAAAGACGGTTTTAACAGCATATAATAAGCCCAAACACTCCAAGAAAAAGGAAAAGTTATGTAGTTTCGTAGCCGTCACGGCGTGACCGTGATCTGAACGTCCTGGTTTGACTAGAAGAGAGTATTGCGACGACCTATGGATCAAAAAGATGATTCCAATGATATATAATAAGCGGGAAACTCCAAGAGATGGCAAAGTTATTGCATTTTGAAGCCGCATGACCGGTGACGCCGATCTGTCCATCCAGGCGAGAGTATTGCAGACCAGACGAGACTACTATGGCCATGGTGGCTTCAAAATGCCATAACTTTGCTATCGCTTAGAGTTTCATTGCTTATTATATATGATTAGAACCGTCTTCCAAGCTCTACGATTCTGTAATCTTCTCTCCATGTCGAGCCAGGACGTCTCGATCAGGGTCATTGGTCGCAGCGTCTTCAAAACGCCATAACATCGACTTTCTCTTGGAGTTTCAGGGCTTATCATATACCTTCGGAACCATCTTTCCGAGCACTACGATGCTCCGATAGACTCTCGTGGTCGAGCTGGGACGTCTCGATCAAGGTCACCGGCCATTGCGGCTTCAAATTACAGAACTTCACTGTTTTCGGGAGTTTCTAGGCTTATTATATACCGTTGGAAACATCTTTCCAAGCACTATGACGCCACAACAGACTTTTGTGGTTGAGCCAGAATGTCCAGATTAGTGTCATCGGCCGTGGTGTCTTCGAAATGACGTAACTTTGCCTTTCGCCTGGAGTTTTTAGGCTTAGTATATACCATTTTGAACTGTCTTTTCGAGCCCTGCGATGCTGTTACAATCTATCTTGGTCAAGCGAGGACGTTTAGATCGGGGTCACCGACCGCGGATGCTTCAGAATGCCATAACTTTGCCTTTTGCTTGGAGTTTCTGGGCTTATTATATATCTTTGGAACCATCATTTTTGAGAACTATGATGCCGCAATAAACTCCAACTGGCGATGAAATTATGGCGATTCGAAGCTTCCAAGGCCATTGAACCTGATACGGATGTCCAGGCTCGACCAAGAGAGAATATTGCAGTACAATAGGGCTCGGAATGAGGTTTGCAATGGTATATAGAAATCTTAGAAACTCCAAGCGATGGCAAAGTTACAGCATTTCGAACCCATCGCGGCCGGTGACCCTTATCCAGACAGCTACGTGGACCAAGAGAGAATATTACATCATCGTAGGGCTCGTAAAGACGGTTTCAATGGCATACAGTAAGTCTAAAAACTCCAAGCAGAAGGAAAAGTTATGGCGTTTCCAAGACTGTCACGGCCTGTAACCTTGATCTGGACATCTCGACTCGACCACGAGAGTCTATTGCGGCATCGTAGTGCTTGGAAAGACAATTCTATGGTATATAATAAGCCTAAAAACACCAAGCCAAAGGCAAAGTTATATCTTTTCGAAACCGCCACGGTAGTTAACCTTGATCTGGGTGTCCCGGCTCGACCACTAACGTCTATTGCGGTATTGTAGTTCTCGGAAAGATGGTTCTAAAGGTATATAATAAGCCCATAAACTCCAAACAACGGTGAAGTTACCGCATTTTGAAGTCTTCGTGGTCGGTAACCCCGATCTAGATATTCCTGGCTCGAACAGGAGAGAATATTACATCATCATATGGCCCGGAAAGAAGGTTCCAATGGTATATCATAAGCCTAAAAACTCCAACCGAAAAGAAAAGATATGGCGTTTCAAAACCTCCACGGGCGGTAACCCTAATCTGGACGTCCCGTCTTGACCATGAGTGTCTATTATGGCGTCGTAGTGCTCCGAAAGATGATTCCAACTGCATATAATAAGCGGGGAAAATCCAAGAGACGGCAAAGTTATCGTATTTTGAAGTCGCACGACCAGTGACGCCGATCTGTCTGTTCTGGCTCGGCCAGGTGAGACTATTTTAGCGACCAATCCAGACTACTGTGACCGTGGCGCCTTCAAAACGACATGACTTCTCCATCGCTTGGAGTTTCGTAACTTATTAAATACCATTGGAACCTTCTTTCCAAACCCTAAGAATGCTACAATATTCTCCCCATGTCGAGTTGGGACGTTTGATCTGGGTCACGGCTGCAGCGGCTTTGACATGCCTTAACGTCGCTGTTTTTTGGAGTTTCTGGGCTTCTTTTATACCTTTGGAACCGTCTTTCAAAGCGCAATGATGCTGTAATATTCTCTTTAGGTCGAACCAGGACCTTTGCATCATGGTCACTGGCCGCAACGGCATCGAAATGCCATAACCTTGCCGTCGTATGGTTTTTCTAGGCTTTTTATATGGCATTGGAATGATCCCCATAACCTCCCAATATTCTCTCTTTGTCGAGCGGGGACGTCCGGATCAGGGTCACCGGCTGCAGCGACTATAAAACGTCATAACTTCGTCGTTGTTTAGAGTTTCTGGTCTTATTATATACTGTTAGAACCATCTTTTCGAGCACTATGACGCAGCAATAGTCTCTCGTGGTTGAGCCGGGACGTCTGACTCATGGTTACCGGCCGCGGTGGTTTGGAAACGCCATAACTTTGTCGTTGCTTAGAGTTTCTGGTCCTATTATATACTGTTGGAACCATCTTTCAGGACACAACGATAACACAATAGACTCTCATGGTCAAACCAAGACGTCCGAATAAGGGTCACCGATCGCGGTGGCTTCGAAATGACATAAATTCATCTTTTTCTTGGAGTTTTTGGCTTATTATATACCGGTGGAAACATCTTTCCAAGCACTAAGACCCGACAGTGGACTTTCATGGTCGAGCCGGTACATTTGGATTAGTGTCACCGGCCGTGGCGGCTTCAAAATGACATAACTTTGTCTTACGCTAGGAGTTTTTAGGCTTATAATATGCCGTTTGAACAGTCTTTCCGAGCCCTACGATGTTACAATATTCTCTCCTGATCGAGCCAGGACGTCCGGATCAGAGTCATCGACCGAGGAGGCTTCGGAACGCCATAACTTTGCCTTTTTCTTGGAGTTTCCAGGCTTATTATATACCTCTGGAACCATCTTTTCGAGCACTACAATGATGCAATAGACTCTTGTGGTTGAGGCAGGACGTCTGGATCAGGATCATTGGCAATGGCGGCTTCAGAACGACATAAATTTTCCTTTCACTTGGAGTTTTTAGTCTAATTATATACTATTAGAACCGTCTTTCCAAACCCTACAATGTTGTAATATTCTCTCCTGGTTGAGCCGATACGTCCAGATCAGGGTCACCAACCGCGGGAGCATCGAAACCCTATAGCTTCGCCTTTCGCTTGGAGTATTGGGGTTTATTGTACACTGCTCAGAAGACAGTTCCAATGGTATATATTAAGCTCGGAAACTCCAACCGACGATGAAATTATGGCATTTCGAAGCAGCGGAGGCCATTGAACAAGATCCGAATGTCCAAGCTTGACCAGGAGAGAATATTGTAGAGTAATATGGCTTTGAATGAGGTTTGCAATGGTTTATGAAAAGCTTAGAAACTCCAAGCGACAACGATGTTATGGCATTTTGAAGCCGCTGCGGCCAGTGACCTTGATCTAGATGTCCTATTTCAATCAAGAGATAATATTACATCATCGTAGGGCTCGGAAAGACTTTTCTAATGGTAAATAATAAGCCTAAAAACTCCAGGGGAAAGGAAAATTTATGGCATTACGAATCCGCCCCGGCCTGTAACCCTGATTCGGAGGTCCTGGTTCGACCACGAGACTCTATTGTAGTGTCGTAGTGCTTGGAAAGACGATTCTAACGGTATATAATAAGACTAAAAAATCCAAGCAAAACGCAAAGTTATGGCGTTTAAAAACCACCATGGCTGGTAACCCTGATCCAGGTGTCCTGGCTCGACAATAAACGTCTATTACGGCGTCGTAGTGGTCGGGCATGCGGTTCCAAAGGGATATAGTAAGTCCATAAACTCCAAGCAACGACAAGTTATGGCGTTTCAAAGCCACCACAACTGGTGACCCTGATGTGGACATTCTGGCTCGACCACGAGAGGATTTTACATCATTGAAGCGCTCGGAAGGACGGTTTTAATAGCATATAATAAGCCCAAAGCCTCCAAGCAAAAGGTGAAGTTATGGCATTTCGTAGCCGTAACGGCCTGACTGTGATTAGGACGTCCTGACTTGACAAGAAGAGAGTATTCGATAGCCTATGCCTCGGAAAGATGATTCCAATGGTATATAATAAGCAGGAAAACTCCAAGAGACGGCAAAGTTATTGCATTTTAAAGCCGCATGGCCAATGACGCCTATCTGTCCATCCTGGCTCGACCAAGCGAGAGTATTGCAGAACCAGCCGAGACTACTATGGCCATGGTGGCTACAAAACGCCATACCTTTGGTATCATTTAGAATTACATTGCTAATTATATACAATTAGAACTGTCTTCCAAGCCTTACGATGTTGTAATATTCTCTCCATGTCGAGCCAGGACATCTCAATCAGGGTCACTGGTCGCAGCGACTTCGAAACACCATAACTTTTCCTTTTTCTTGGAGTTTCTAGGCTTACTATATACCTTTGGAGCCATCTTTCCGAGCACTACAACGATAGACTCTCGTGGTCGAGTTGGGTCGTCCGGATCAAGGTCACTGGCCATGGCGGCTCCGAAATGACATAATTTCACCTTTTTCATAGAGTTTCTGGGCTTATTATATGCCGTTGGAAACATCTTTCCAAGCACTATGATGCCACAATATACTTTCGTGGTCGAGCTAGAATGTCCGGATTGGTGTCACCAGTCGTGGCGGCTTCGAAATGCCGTAACTTTGTCTTTCGCTTGGAGTTTTTAGGCTTAGTATATAATATTTGAACTGTCTTTTCGAGCCCTGCAATGCTGTTATATTCTATCTGGTGGAGCCAGGACATGTAGATCGGGGTCACCGACTATTCCTTTTGCTTGGAGTTTCTAGGCTTATTATATACCTTTGGAACCATCTTTTTGAGCACTACGATGCTGCAATAGACTCCAGTGGCTGAGCTGGGACGTCCAAATCAGGGTCACCGGCCATGGCGGATTTGAAATGCCATAAGTTTGCCTTTTGTTTGGAGTTGTTAGGCTAATTATATACTGTTAGAACTGTATTTCCAAGCACTTCAATGCTGTAATATTCTCTCCTAGTCGAGCCGAGACGTCCAGATCAAGGTCACCAACCACGGGGGCTTCAAAACCCCATAACGTCACTTGTCACTTGGAGTTTCTGGGATTATTATATATTGATTTGAAAGACGGTTCCAACAGTATATATTAAGCCTGGAATTTCAACCGGCAATAAAATTATGGCATTTCAAAGCTTCCAAGGCCATTGAACCTGATCTCGATGTCCAAGATCGACCATGAGAGAATATTGCAGGGAAATAGGGCTCGGAATGAGGTTTGCAACGGTATATAAAAAGCTTAGAAACTCTAAACGACGGCAAAGTTAAAGCATTTCGAAGCCACCGCAGTCAGTGACCCTTATCCAGACGTCTAGGTTGTTGAGAAAAAGAGTTTGATTGATTCACAAAAATGCATGATTTAAATAAAGCGTGCTAAAGAAATGCATGACACATTTTGTGACTTGACACGTTTTTGCGACAAACTTTCCTTATATACTTTATATATAATGTTGCCATACTAACAAGCCATGAAGCTTTAAATCTTACATCAAATGGCAAACATTTGTTGTGTTTGAACTATTTTCAGGTGTCAGCATTAATGAACTAAACTAGTTCATTAAGTGAAGTCATTAGTTAAATGAACTAAGTAGTTCATTAAATGGAGAAATATTTGGAAAAGGCATAAAGGCAACAAACATGGAAATGGAAAGTCTCCTTCTACCCTCTACTCACACGTTTTTCATATATATATATATATATATATATATATATATATATATATATATATATATATATATATATATATATTCAGTTTTCATTTCCAATGGAGTCAAGGACACTCTTCCTTGACTTTGAAATATGATGGAACAAAGCAAAATGACTCACTAAATTGGTTGCTCTTCTTATATTGTGAAGTAGCAGTTGATCGACATAACTTGACGCATCATTATGGGTCATCGGGAAACAACCTCTGTGTGTTTCTAACACACGGGTATGGTTGCGTACATCTGACCCCCATACCCCGCCATAGGCGGGAGCCTCTAAGGCAATGGGTAATGTTGTTGTTGTTGTTGTATATATATAGATATATTCAGATTTTTTTAAACGGCACTATACACATATATTCCAACGTACTACCGACAAGTTATATATATTACGAACGTATGTCAACGTCACACCACTATACTTACCTCATATTTATGAGTATATTCAGGTCTTATATCATATGATATAAGTCATGGTGATGACAAAATTATAACGACACTTTACAAGGTTATAAACCAAAAATTGTCGCATTGGGTGACTACCGAAACTTCGCTAACGTGTCACGTACTTGCCATATATAGATGGCCAGCCCCTACACTTCAAAAATGGCCACAAATTTCGTGGCTTACATGATACACTCAGCCATAAAATCATTCCATGTTGGCACACACAAACCACTCCGGATTAAGACGAAATTATGGAGATTCCAAATTCATCGTCTTAAGCACATGGAGGCGCCACTTTGATCAGCCATTAGAGCTGAATATTAAATTTATATTATGTATATTATGTGTGACATAATATATATAACATGTGCAAAAAATTAGAATTTAATCGGAGAAAAATCATGTAATCGACAAAAGTCAAAAATTTGGTTTTCTACGAACACAACACATGGAATGTATCTAGACACTTTTTACATATTCAATACATACTAAAGTGTTCTAGAATATTCAAATTAGGTCTGATTGGAATATACCATATGTGTATAATTATTGTGCACTATTTTAAAAGGCTTACAACAATAAAATTCAGCACATGGCAAATCCTACTTCACACTCCTAATGCAGCTTGATGGAGCCTATGTGGAGCTTAGTTGGCATCTTGATTGATGAAGAATGGACTACACAGGTTAGTGACTTAATGGAGAGAGCTACACAGGGTAATATTTCAAACTATGTTACAAATGTAACACATGCTGAACATTCAGCATGCGTGAATTAATATGGCCGAATTTATGTCTCAAAATTATGATCAATTTGCTTCTCCATTTTCAAGGGATTGATTTGTATTAATATGGAAACAATTTAAAAATCTTGAGATTATTGCACATGCTGAAAATTTCAGCATGTGATACAAGTGGGTGGCCGAATTTTTGGTCATAATGGAGACCAATTTACTTTGCAGATTAAGTGAGATTAATTGTATGATATTTGGTAAGGTTTTTACTACTATTTTGGCACATGTTTTGAATGTTATTCTCAGATTTTTACAATAATCAAGTGATGACAAATCTCATCCAATCAAGGAGTGCAAAGTAAGCAAGTTCAAGACAATCATCCAATCAAGTTGTGTCAAGTAAGCAAGTTGATGTCACATCTATACAGGGCATTCTTCCAAGGACTTAAAAGAGAATTCTCAATATGGGATGAAGCTCTAGAGTGGGAGGCCAAAGCAAAATAAAAAGGAGAAGAAGTGGAAACAAAAATGCAAGACAAGTCTCACAAGTTCTAAAGTGCAAAAAGACTCTCTACTCTCTTCTTCTACATTTCTTTCTTCTTCCTTCTCTCTCAAGCCTATTGTATCTATATTCAAACATATTGTATAGGCTTTATTTATACCACCATACACGCCTCATTTTTGTAAAAGGTTGATCAAGGTGTGATCAAACCTTCATCCGCTCGGTGGTGGTGTTCGTGATCATTGTCATTGCTTGTTTCGATTGTAAAGGGTTGGAGTTGGTGTGCAACTCCACCAACCCTTGTGGTAAGGTGTTATTTTGTTTAGTGATAACCGAGGAAGGTGTCCTCGAAGACTGGAGTAAGTGATTTAACCGAACCAGTATAAAATTCCTTGTGTTCTTTACTTTTCTGCACAGTACTTTCAGTTTCCTGCACTTTGCATCGATTTTGTTGCAATCTTAAAAATAGTAAACGAATTTCAAAAATTGTAAAATTTTTCAGAAACATAGCCACATCTCCTAAGTTTTATTTGGCACGAGTTTCATCCCTTTTGGACAAGTATAAGTCATTCAAACGTTAATAGTTCTGAGACTAGTGCAATCTGATTTTCAAACTTGCAAAGGTTGAGAACTTGAACGTATTTGACATACTTACCAAATGAATTTTTCAAAATTGTTTCAACCCATTTAAATACATATAGTAAGGGGTTTGTCATTAAATTTTCAGACCATTTGGAGCAACAGATTAATTGAAATAAATTTTTCAAATCAAACTACTGTTTCTGCAAGATCTACGCAATCTGACCAAAAACAATTTTTCAAAGGGTTAAAGGTTGAATTTTGATCTGAAATTTTTAGGAGATACTCAGAACATCGAGACTACAATCTCTCCAAATTTCAGAATTTTTGAAGGCCGGTAACCTAGTTTTTCAAACGTTTCAAAACAGGACCTGAAAACAGAAACTGTTTTCAGAAGTTGGGTTTTTGGGTCAAAACATTTAAAAAAAAAACTAAATTTTCCACACCCACTATTCAACCCCCCTTCTAGTGGTGTCTTACAGGTCCTACAAGTGGTACCAGAGCACAGGCACACTCACAACAAGAAGATCCAACGATCTAAGTCAGATGGCAACCACTAGCTTCAAAAACGAACAAGAAGGTATGTCTAGTCAAAGGCTTCCTCTTTTTGATGGTGAGTCCTTCATTCAATGGAAATTTAGAATGGAAATTTTTCTTATGGCTATTGATATTGGTCTATGGTCTATTATAGAAGACGTTCCATTTGTTTCCTCTAAATTATCTACTGTAGATGGTGTCATACTAGATGTTGTAAAACCAAAACAAGAGTACACTAGTGATGACAAAAAGAGACTAAGTATGAATGCTAGAGCCATGCAATTACTCTAACAAGGACAAACAAACAAACACCTTGACATTTATCTTATGACTGCCCTAACAAGGACAAACAAACAAACAAACACCTTGACAAGGATCGGACCAAAACTAGACTCGTCTCAGAACCTAAACAAAGGATAAGAGCTCTCAAAGCCTCCACTTGGAGTGACACATGCGACTCTGAGACCGATACCGAAGACGAGATGGCCCAAGTATGCTTTGTATCCAAAACATCAAACGAGGTATCTTCCGATTCTGACTCTGATTCTGAACCTTCATATGATGATCTTTTTAGTCAATATTTAGAATTTCACAAATTCACCAAGACTCTTGCAAAAGAAAAAAAAACGATTAATTGAAGACAAGAAGTTGTTAGAATCTTCTAACGTGAATCTTGTTTCTCAATTAAACGATTCAAAAGAAGAGTCGTCATGCATCATCAATGCATTAAAATCAGAGGTCTCATCATTAACTACACATAATAATGAAATGAAATCCGAGATTTCAAACTTGAAATCATACGGATTTAGAGAAAATGATGAAACAATTTGACACGGGAACTAACATGCTAGATCGCATCATTTTGTCACAAAAGCATGATAGTGATAAAACCGGACTAGGATACATTAAGAAAAATGAAACATCAATTAAACCAACCAAATTCATTTTGTCTAAGAAAATAGAAACACCTAAGACATATATGGCCTAAGAAGACGCCTAGACCCCCTCTCCCCTCATCTCATCATGCTTCTTCTTCTTATCATACAAGATATAATTATGTGCCGTATAGATATGAGAAGAAACCATTAATGCATACACGACATTCATTCCATACATCTAGATCACACAATGTGCGCACAAATACAAGAGCATATCAACGACAACAATATAACATGCATAAAGGAATACTCGGCCAAAGGCCAAATGCATTCTCACCCCATGTCTACTATGTTGCTCCTTCATCTACATTCTTACCATTTGCTAGACCAAGAAAGATCACCCAAGTATGGGTACCGAAAGGTATTTTTACAAAGAGATTAATAACTAACTCGTAAGGACCCAAATTAAAAGGATACCTAAATCATTGTTGTACATTGCAGGGAACCCATACATCAAACGACACATCTATCAAGTGGTTCCTTGATAGTGGTTGCCCGAGACACATGATGGGTGACCCGAGCTTGTTCTCAAAGTTGAAGAAGGTTATAAAAGGTTGATCGGTGACCTTCGGAGACAACAATGAAGGAAGAATCAGTGGAAAAGGTACAATCGGAAGCCCAAGTACTCTTCAAATCTCCAACGTCTTCCTGGTAAGTAATCTATCCTATAATCTACTTAGCATCTCATAGTTTATTGACAACGGTTTTGATGTATGTTTCACTCATCCATATTGCAACATAATAAATAAAAATGGAGAAACAGTATTAAAAGGAAAAAGGGAAGGAAATATTTTTACGCTTTCTATGGATGGCATGTTAGACGCTAAGGTTAAGTGTTTTATATCAAATGAACCTAACGTTAATTTGTGGTATAGACGATTAGGACGCATTGGCATTTCTACACTTGAAAAACATCAACGAAAGAACCTAATACGAGGATTTTCTAAACTTGATTTAGACAACTTTCAGTTGTGTGAATCTTGTATTAAAGACAAACAAACATGCAAGTCACTTAAACCTAAAAATGAAATTAGCACGACTAGAGTTTTAGAATTACTACAGATTGATTTGTTTGGTACTAGTCGTACTAAGAGTCTCGGTGGATGCCATTATGCATGTGTTATTGTTGATGATTTTTCTCGCTATATGTGGACTTTATTTCTTGCACTAAAGATGATAGTGACATTGAAATTGCGAAACTAATAAAGCAACTTGAAAATGAATATGGTTTGAATGTGAAAAAGATTAGAAGCGATAGAGGTGGTAAGGACATGATTGCGTTTTGCGAAGAAAAAGGAATTAAACACGAGTTTTCGCCACCTAGAACTCCACAATTAAATGGAGTAGTAGAAAGAAAGAATAGGACACTGCAAGAAATCGCTAGAACCATGTTGTGTGAAAATAAATTGCCTAGATTTTTGTGGACGGAAGCCGTAAATTGTGCATGCTATATAGTTAATCGTTTGTCAATTAGAAAGAAAATAAATAAAACTCCTTATGAGATAGTAAATGATCGCATGCCTAGAATTGATTACTTTCGTGTGTTTGGTTGCAAATGCTTTGTTTTGAATACAAAAGATAATTTAGATAAATTTGAATCTAAATCAACTGAATGTATTTTTGTTGGACATTCTGTGAATTTTAAAGCATATAGATGTTATGATCTCATCATTAGACAAATTTTAGAATCCATTCATGTGAAGTTTAAAGAATTTGGTGAGATAGAAAAAGATAAAGAATATGACGATGATTTTGAACTAAAGCCCGTGTTAAATGTAGAGGATGATGGCGTGCATAATGAATTGAACACACTAGAAATGCATGATCACTTAGAAATACATGAGAACTTAGAGAATAATCAACAAAGATAGAATAGGGATCATCCACATGATCTCATTATAGACGATATTACTCATGGTGTTCGACCTCGTAGAAGAATAAATCCGATGAAATAAACCAATTTCATGCTATGATATCCGAAATTGAACCTAAAAATGTTTTTGATGCTTTGATTGATTCTTCTTGGATTGATGCTATGCATGATGAGTTAAATCAATTCGTAAGAAATGATGCATGAGATTTAGTGCCACAATCACAAGATAAGACAATAATAGGAACAAAGTGGGTGTTTAGAAATAAAATGAATGAAGAAGGTAAAGTTGTTAGAAACAAGGCGAGACTTGTAGCACAAGGATATAATCAAGAAGAAGGAAAAGACTATGACGAAACATTTGCACCCGTAGCACGTTTAGAAGCCATACGACTTTTACTTGCTATTGCTTGCATGAAAGGTTTTAAACTCTATCAAATGGACATAAAAAGTGCATTTTTAAATGGTTTTATACAAGAAGTATACGTGAAGCAACCACCCGGTTTTGAAGATTTGAAATAGCCCGATCACGTGTACAAATTAAAGAATGCACTATATGGCTTAAAACAAGCACCTAGGGCTTGGTATGATCGTTTTGCTACTTTTCTTTTAGAAAATGGATTTAAAAGAGGCATCATAGATAGTACCTTATTCTTGAAACAAGATAATTCGCATTTACTAATCATTCAAACTTATGTTGATGACATCATTTTTGGATCTACATCTCATAAACTTGTTGAAGAATTTGAAACTTGCATGAAATCTGAGTTTGAAATGTCTACGGTTGGTGAATTGAATTACTTTCTTGGCTTACAAATTAAACAAACGAGTAAAGGTATACACATAAGTCAAGTTAAATATGTGCATTACATGAATAAAAAGTTCAATTTTGAGAACGTGAAACCATCCCCCTGTTAGGAAATTAAACGAGATCACTGCAAAACACGCAGCGGAAAAACAAAACTTGACCTCCGATTTCCTACCAAGGATCCATGTTGTTCGTTTAAATCGATGAAAGAAACTCAAAAATTACCTCCGAAGATTTGAAATCCGCAGATGGAAGAGGTGCGAAATCACGAACACCCTCTGTCGGTATCCACACGAATGCTTCCGCCCGGAGTGCTAGCTCTTGAACGACGCGGCTGAGAGAACTCGCTTTTCTCAAAAAACGGCTCTAGGGTTTCTGTTGTTTTCGTGTGTATTTCGTATGTCTCTATGTACGAGATACATAGATATATATACACATATATGGATATTAAAAACCGAGTCCTAATTGGTTTCGTTGATGCCAATCAAAATCCATATCAGATATGGATTCTGTCAGGATATTCAAAATCCATATCAGGTTTGGATTCTCTCATTATTATCTGACAGCATATATATATGTATGTGTATATATATATATATATATACATATATATATATATATATATACATGTAACCACAAAAACGAAAATAATAATATTAATAATAATTAATATCCAATATTAATATTATTAATATTAAAACGATAATAATAATAATTAATATCTAATATTAATATTATTAATATTATTAATCTCAGCCTTACGCATTCTTGTGTGTGACCTGATAGGCCCATATTAATTGGCAGTTGATTAAATCTCTATTAAACCAAAAAGTCGTAATTGGCCTCTAGCAAGGCATTACAACTACCCAATTAATACGAGTAAAGTCCAACTAGCCTAATAATAGCACATGCATTAATCCCTTTGTCACACGATATCTAGTTTGAACATAAGTCATGGTCAGCGTCATACTTATATCGTTCAAACATATGATTACTCGATCTCTAAGTAGACTGATAAAACAAATGATATTGATCACACTATCAATTCATTTGAGCACGGTCATGCATTTCACAGTCTCACTAATCAAGGGGCCCAAAGATATCTCTCTCAAAAGAGAGGGACAAATTCTATCTTGATTGTTCAATATCCTCTACATAATTTCTATCACATTCAATCATGACCTTTATTATTATCCTGTTACGGATAACGTTTGATCATATCAAAATATAATAGTCCTTATGTTGGAAACTATGACAATCTCAAGTCAAAGGATTAAAACATGACTATCATGAGATTTACTTATGACGCTAATCCATGTAGCAATCTCATGATGGGTCTATCCAATACACTGTTCTCTAACAAGTATCTATGAGATTGATTCGTATCACCATACACATAATCATCTCATGATTATCAAATCAATACTCATACTGATTATAAATTATTTTATCTCCATAACAATAATGAATCAGGGACATATATCAAAATTGTGTAACATACTAACCAACAATAATGATAATAAAACCTCTTTTATTAATAATAAATGCATAACATAAATATCCAAATCATGTCCTAGGGCACATACACTAACACCCCCACCCCTATGAGTGTCACCAATAAACTAGATAAAGATGAACATGGAAAAGACTTTGATAATGCTTTATATAGGTCTATGATTGGTTCTTTGCTTTATCTTACCGCAAGTAGACCTAATATAATGTTTAGTATTTGCATGTGTGCATGTTTTCAAAGCCAACCTAAAGTGTCTCAATATAATGCTGTGAAAAGAATATTTCGATATATTAAGCACACCCCCACTTTAGGAATTTGGTATGATGAAAATTGTGAATTTGACTTGCATGCTTATACTGATGCGGATTATGGTGGATGTAAAATAGATAGAAAAAACACAAGTGACACTTGTCAATTTATAGGGAATTCACTAATTTCATGGTTTTCGAAAAAGCAAGCAAGTGTGGCCTTATCTACTAACAAAGCTGAATACATTGCATTTAGCCTTTGTTGCACACAACTGCTATGGTTAAAACACCAACTCTCTGATTTTGATATCACGGTAAATCATATTCCAATCTATTGTGATAGTATGAGTGCTATAAACTTGTCTATGAATCCCGTACTACACTCAAGGCAAAGCACATAGAAGTACGATATTACTTCCTTCGTGATCACGTGAACAATAGTGATATTGTTATAGATCATGTACGCACTGAGGCACAAGTAGCCGACATATTCACCAAGGCACTAAATCAAGCCACGTACGAAAATCTCCGCTCTAAATTAGGCATGATTTCTGCTGATTTGATTTGATATTTCTTTCCATCTTTACATGCATTTTTGATTTTCTTTCCAAAATAAAGGGGGAGAGAGTGCAGGATTTAAGGGGGAGCGAGAGTGATTGATTGCAAAAATCAAGGGGGAGAAAATTCAAAATTCAAAGTTTAAATTTGTGCACAATTAGAGGGAAAGCAATTAAATTTAAATCATGTAATAAGATTATTTTATAAATCATCAAAAGAGGGAGATTGTTGAGAAAAAGAGTTTGAGTGATTCACAAAAATGCAGTATTTAAATAAAGTGTGCTAAAGAAATGCATGACACATTTTATGACTTGACATGTTTTTGCGACAAACTTGCCCTATATACTTTATACATAATTTTGCCGTACTAACAAGCCATGAAGCTTTAAAGCTTACATCAAATGGCAAACATTTGTTGTGTTTTAACTATTTTCAGGTGCCACCATTAATGAACTAAACTAGATTATTAAGTGAAGTATTTAGTTAAATGAACTAAGCACTTCATTAAATGGAGAAATATTTGGAGAAGGCATAAAGACAACAAACACGGAAATGGAAAGTCTCCTTCTACCCTCGAATCACACATTTTTCATATATATACTCAGATTTTTTTTAAAAGGCACTATACACATATATTCCAACGTACTACCGACACGTTATATATATTACGAACGTACGTCAACGTCACACCACTATACTTACCTCATATTTATGAGTATATTCAGGTCTTATATCATATGATATAAGTCATGATGATGACAAAATTATAACGACACGTTACAAGGTTCTAAACCAAAAATTGTCGTATCGGGTGACTATCGAAACTTCGCTAACGTGTCACGTACTTGCCATCTATAGATGGCCAGTCCCTACACTTCAAAAATGGCCACAATTACATGATACACTCAGCCATAAAATCATTTCATTTTTGCACACACAAATCACCCCTAATTAAGGCCAAATTGTGGTGATTCCAAATTCATCTTTTTAACCACATGGAGGTGCCACTTTGATCAGCCATTAGAGCTGAATATTAAAGTTATATTATATATATTATGTGTGACATAATATATATAACATGTGCAAGAAGTTGAAATTTAATCGGAGAAAAATCGTGTAATCGGCAAAAGTCGAAAATTCGGTTTTCTACGAACACAACACATGGAACGTTTTTGGCATGACATGTAACACTTATCTAGACACTTTTTACATATTCAATACATACTAAAGTGTTCTAGAATATTCAAATTAGGCCTGAGTGGAATATACCATATGTGTATAATTATTGTGCACTATTTTAAAAGGCTTACAACAATAAAATTCAGCACATGGCAAATCCTACTTCACACTCCTAATGCAGCTTGATGGAGCCTATGTGGAGCTTAGTTGGCATCTTGATTGATGAAGAATGGACTACACAGGTTAGTGACTTAATGGAGAGAGCTACACAGGGTAATATTTCAAACTATGTTACAAATGTAACACATGCTGAACATTCAGCATGCGTGAATTAATATGGCCGAATTTATGTCTCAAAATTATGATCAATTTGCTTCTCCATTTTCAAGGGATTGATGTGCAATAATATGGCAACAATTTGAAAGTCTTGAGATTATTGCACATGCTGAAAAATTCAGCATGTGATACAAGTGGGTGGCCGAATTCTTGGTCATAATGGAGAGCAATTTACTTTGCAAATTAAGTGGGATTAATTGCATGATATTTGGTAAGGTTTTTACAGCTATTTTGGCACATGTTTTGAATTTTATTCTCAGATTTTTACAGTCATCAAGTGATGACAAATCTCATCCAATCAAGGAGTGTCAAGTAAGCAATGCCAAGACAATCATCCAATCAAGTTGTGCCAAGTAAGCAAGTTGATGTCACATCTATACAAGGCATTCTTTTAAGGACTTAAAAGAAAATTCTCAAGATGGGATGAAGCCCTAGAGTGGGCGGCCAAAGCAAAATAAGAAGGAGAAGAAGTGGAAACAAAAATGCAAGACAAGTCTTACAAGTTCTAAAGTACAAAAAGACTCTCTACTCTCTTCTTCTACATTTCTTTCTTCTTCCTTCTCCCTCAAGCCTATTGTATCTATATTCAAACATATTGTATAGGCTTTATTCATACCACCATACACGCCTCATTGTTGTAAAAGGTTGATCAAGGTTTGACCAAACCTTCATCCGCTCAGTGGTGGTGTTCGTGATTATTGTGATTGCTTGTTTCGATTGTAAAGGGTTGGAGTTGGTGTGTAACTTCAGCAAGCCTTGTGGTAAGGTGTTATTTTGTTTAGTGATAACTGAGGAAGGTATCCTCTAAGACTAGAGTAGGTTGATTTAACCGAACCAGTATAAAATCCTTGTGTTCTTTACTTTTCTGCACAGTACTTTCAGTTTCCTGCACTTTGCATCCATTTCATCACAATCATAAAAATAGTAAATGAATTTCAAAAATTGTAAAATTTTGCAGAAACATAGCCACATCTCCTAAGTTTTATTTGGCACAATTTTCAACTCTTTTGGACAAGTATAAATAATTCAAACGTTAATAGTTCTAAGACTAGTACAATCTAATTTTCAGACTTGCAAAGGTTTAGAACTTGAACGTATTTCACAAACTTTCCAAAGGAAGTTTTCAAAACAATTTCAACCAATTTAAATACATATAGTAAGGGGTTTGTCATTAAATTTTCAGACCATTTGGAGCCACGGATTAATCAGAATAAAATTTTCAAATTAGAGTATTATTTCTGGCAGATTTGCGCAATCTGACCACGATCGATTTTTCAAAGGATTAAAGGTTGAATTTTGATCTGAAATTTTTAGGAGATACTTAGAACATCTGAGACTACAATCTCTCCGAATGTCAGAATTTTTGAAGGCCTGTAACATAGTTTTTCAAACGTTGCAAAACAGGACCTAAAAACAGAAGTTTTTTTTTAGAAGTGGGGTTTTTTGGGTCAAAACATTTTAAAAAAACAAAATTTTCCGCACCCACTATTCAACTCCCCCCTTCTAGTGGTGCCTTACAGGTCCTACATAAGTCGACCAAGGGAGAATATTACATCATCGTAGGGCTCGGAAAGACGGATCCAATGGCATAGAATAAGCCTAAAAACTCCAACCAGAAGGCAATGTTATGGCATTTTGAAACAGTCACGACCGGAAACCCAGATCTGGACATCCCGGCTCGACAACGAGAGTCTATTGCGGCATCGTAGTGCTTGGAAAGACGATTCTAATGGTATACAATAGGCCTAAAAACACGAAGCAAAAGGTAAAGTTATATCATTTCGGAACTGCCACAGCCGGTAACCCTGATCCGGGTGTTCCAGCTCGACCACTAACGTCTATTGCAGCATCAAAGTGCTTGGAAAGATGGTTCCAAAGTTATATAATAATCCCATAAAATCCAAACACCGGTGAAGTTATCGTGTTTTGAAGTCTTCGTGGTTGGTGACACTGATCTAGATATTCTTGTCTTGAACGGGAGAGAATATTACATCATCGTAGGGCTCAGAAAGACTGTTCCAATGGTATGTAATAAGCCTAAAAACTCCAACTGAAAAGCAAAGATATATGGCGTTTCAAAGCCTCCACGGGCGGTAACCCTAATCCGAACGCCCCGGCTTGACCACGAGAGTCTATTACGCCGTTGTATTTCTCGAAAAGAGGATTCCAACTGCATATAATAAGCAGAGAAACTCTGAGAGACTGCGAAGTTATGGTATTTTGAAGCCACACGGCCGGTGACGCCGATATGTCTGTTCTTGCTCGACCAGGTGAGACTATTTCAGCGACCAGTCCAGAGTACTGCGACCGTGGCGCCTTCATAATGCCATGAATTTGGTATCGCTTGGAGTTTCGTTTCTTATTATATACCATTGGAACCTTCTTTTCAAGCCCTACAAATGCTGCAATATTCTCTCCATGTCGAGTTGGGATGTCTGATCAAGGTCACTGGCTGCGGCGGCTTCGAAATGCCTTAATGTCATTGTCGTTTGGAGTTGCTGGGCTTCGTTTATACCTTTGGAACCGTCTTTCAACGCCCTACGATGTTGTAATATTCTCTCTAGGTCGGGCTATTACCTTTGCTTCAAGGTCACTGGCCGCGACGGCTTCGAAATGCCATAACATTGCCGTCACATGGTTTTCAGTGCTTTTTATATGGCATTGGAATGATCCCCATAACCTCGCAATATTCTCTCTTTGTCGAGTGGGGACGTCCAGATATAGGTCACCGGCCGCAGCGGCTATAAAACGTCATAACTTCGTCGTTGTTTAGAGTTTTTGTTCTTATTATATATCGTTAGAACCATCTTTTCGAGCACTACAACGCCGCAATAGACTCTTGTGGTTGTCCCGGGACGTCAGGATCAGGGTAACCAGCCATGGTTGCTTGGAAATGCCATAACTTCGTCGTTGCTTAGAATTTATGGTCTTATTATATACTTTTGGAACCGTCATTCCGAGCATAACGATACCGCAATAGACTCTCGTGGTCGAGGTAGGACATCCGAATCAGGGTCAATGATCGTGGCGGTTTTGAAATGAAATAAATTCACCTTTTTCTTGGAGTTTTTTGCTTATCATATACCGTTGGAAACTTTTTTCCAGCACTAGGACGACACAGTAGACTTTCATGGTCGAGCTGGTACGTTCGGATTAGCGTCACCGCCCATGGCAGCTTCAAAATGCCATAACTTTATCTTTACTAGGATTTTTTAGGCTTATAATATGCCGTTTGAACAGTCTTTTCGAGCACTACAATGGTGTAATATTCTCTCCTGGTCAAGACAGGACGTCCGGATCAGAGACACTGACGGTGGAAGCTTCAGAACGCCATAACTTTGCCTTTTGCTTAGAGTTTCTGGGCTTATTATATACCTTTGGAACCCTCTTTTCGAGCACTAAGATGCCGTAATAGACTCTTGTGGTTGAGGCAGGATGTCTGGATCAGGGTCATTAGCCGTGGCGGCTTCAAAACGCCATAAAGTTTCCTTTCGGTTGGAGTTTTTAGGATAATTATATACTATTAGAACCATCTTTCCAAGCCTTACAATTCTGTAATATTCTCTCCTGGTGGAGCCAAGAGGTCCGAATCAGGGTCACCAACCTTGGGGGCATCAAAACCCCTTACCTTCGCTTGTCGTTTGGAGTATTTGGGTTTATTATATACTACTCGGAAAGACGGTTCCAACGGTATATTAATCTTAAAAACTCTGACCGACGTTGAAATTATGGCATTTCAAAGCAGCCGAGGCCATTAAACAAGATCAGGATGTTCAGGCTCGACCATGAGAGAATATTGCAGGGCAATAGGTCTTTGAATGAGGTTTGCAATGGTATATGAAAAGCTTAGAAACTACAAGAGACAACAAAGTTATTGCCAGTGACCCTGATCTGGATGTCCCAGTTTGACCAAGAGAGATTATTACATCATCGTAGGGCTCGAAAAGACTGTTCTAATGGTATATAATAGGCACAAAAACTCCAAGCGAAAGGAAAAGTTATGGCGTTACGAATCTGCCACGGTCGTTAACCCTGATTCAGAAGTCAAGGCTCGACCGCAAGAGTCTATTGCAGTGTCATAGTGCTTGGAAAGACAATTCAAATGGTATATAATAAGCCTAAAAAATCCAAGCAAAACCACCATGGCTGGTAACCCTAATCTAGGTGTTCTGGCTCGATAATAAACATCTATTGCGGCGTCGTAGTTCCCGGACATGCAGTTCCAAAGGTACATAATAAGTGAATAAACTCCAAGCAACGACAAAGTTATGGCGTTTCAAAACCACCACGGCTGGTAACCCTAATCTAGGTGTCCCGGCATGACAATAAACGTCTATTGAGGTGTCGTAGTTCTCGGACATGCGGTTCCAAAGGCATATAATAAGTCCATAAACTCCAAGCAACGACGAAGTCATGGCGTTTCGAAGCCGCTGTAGCTGGAGACACTGATGTGGACATTCCGGCTCGACTACGAGAGAATTTTACAGCATCGAAGGGCTCGGAAAGACAGTTTTAACAGCATATAACAAGCACAAAAAGTCCAAGAAAAAGGCAAAGTTATGGCATTTCGTAGCTGCCACAGCGTGATCGTGATTCGGACGTCCTGGCTTGACTAGAAGAGAGTATTGCGACGACCTATGGCTTTGAAAGATGAATCCAATGGTATATAATAAGCGGGAAACTCCAAGAGATGGCAAAGTTATTGCATTTCGAAGCCGCATGGCCGGTGACGCCGATCTGTCAATCCCGGCCCGACCAGGCGAGAGTATTGCATCGACCAGATGAGACTACTATGGCCATGGTGGCATCAAAACACCATGGCTTTGCTATGGCTAAGAGTTTCATTGCTTATTATATACATTTAGAATCGTCTTCCAAGCCCTACGATGTTGTAATCTTCTCTCCATGTTGAGCCAGGACATCTCGATCAGGGTCATTGGTCGCAGCGGCTTCAAAATGCCATAACATCATCTTTCTCTTGGAGTTTCAGGCCTTATTATATACCTTTGGAACCATCTTTCCAAGCACTACGATGCTCCGATAGACTCTCATAGTCGAGCTGGGACGTCCGGATCAAGGTCACTGGACATTGCGGCTTCAAATTACATAACTTCACCTTTTTCGTGGAGTTTCTAGGCTTATTATATGCCGTTGGAAACATCTTTCCAAGCACTACGACGCCACAACAGTCTTTCGTGGTAGAGCAAGAATGTCCAGATTAGTGTCATCGGCCATGACGGCTTCGAAATGCCGTAACTTTGCCTTCTGCTTGGAATTTTTAGGCTTAGTATATACCATTTGAACTGTCTTTTCGAGCCCTGCGATGCTGTTACAATCTATCTTGGTCAAGCGAGGACGTCTAGATCGGGGTCACCAACCGCAGATGCTTCAGAATGCCATAACTTTGCCTTTTGCTTGGAGTTTCTGGGCTTATTATATATCTTTGGAACCATCTTTTTTGAGAACTATGATGCCGCAATAAACTTCAACTGGTGATGAAATTATGGCGATTCGAAGCTTCCAAGGCCATTGAACCAGATACGGATGTCCAGGCTCGACCAAGAGAGAATATTGCAGCACAATAGGGCCCGGAATGAGGTTTGCAACGGTATATAGAAAGCTTAGAAACTCCAAGCGATGGAAAAGTTACAGCATTTCGAACCCACCGCGGCCGGTGACCCTTATCCAGACGGCTACGTGGACTAAGAGAGAATATTACATCATCGTAGGGCTCGGAAAGACGGTTTCAATGGCATACAATAAGTCTAAAAACTCCAAGCAGAAGGCAAAGTTATTGCGTTTCTAAGACTGTCACGGCTGGTAACCTTGATTCGGACATCTCGGCTCGACCACGAGAGTCTATTGCGGCATCGTAGTGCTTGGAAAGACAATTCTATGGTATATAATAAGCCTAAAAACACCAAGCCAAAGGCAAAGTTATATCTTTTCAAAACTGCCACGGTAGTTAACCCTGATCTGGTTGTCCCAGCTCGACCACTAACGTCTATTGCGGTATTGTAGTGCTCAGAAAGATGGTTCTAAAGGTATATAATAAGCCCATAAACTCCAAACAACGGTGAAGTTATCGCGTTTCGAAGTCTTCATGGTCGATGACCCAATCTAGATATTCCCGGCTTGAACAGGAGAGAATATTACACCATCGTAGGGCTCGGAAAGTCGGTTCCAACGGTATATAATAAGCCCAAAAACTCCAACCGAACAGCAAAGATATGGCGTTTCAAAACCTCCACAGGTGGTAACCCTAATCCGGAATTCCCGTCTTGACCACGAATTTCTATTACGGCGTCGTAGTGCTCCGAAAGATGACTTCAACTGCATATAATAAGTGAGGAAACTCCGAGAGACGGCAAAATAATCGTATTTTGAAGCCGCACGGTCGGTGACGCCGATCTGTCTGTTCCGGCTCGACCAGGTGAGACTATTTCTGCGATTAGTCCAGACTACTGCGACCGTGGCGCCTTCAAAATGCCATGACTTCTCCATCACTTGGAGTTTCGTAACTTATTAAATATCATTGGAACATTCTTTTCAAGCCCTAAGAATGCTGTAATATTCTCCCCATGTCGAGTTGGGACGTTTGATCAGGGTCACTGGCTGCAACGGCTTCAAAATGCCTTAACGTCATTGTCTTTTAGAGTTTCTGGGCTTCTTTTATACCTTTGGAACCATCTTTCAAAGCGCTACGATGCTGTAATGTTCTCTCGAGGTCGAGCCAACACCTTTGCATCAAGGTCACTGGTCGTGACATCTTCAAAATGCCATAACTTTGCCGTTGTATGGTTTTTCTAGGCTTTTTATATGGCAGTGGAATGATCCCCATAACCTCGCAATATTCTCTCTTTGTCGAGCGGGGACGTCCGGATCAAGGTCACCGACCGTCATAACTTTGTCGTTGTTTAGAGTTTTTGGTCTTATTATATACCGATAGAACCATCTTTCCAAGCACTACGACACGTCTGACTAATGGTCACCGGCCGCGGTGGTTTTGAAACGCCATAACTTCGTTGTTGCTTAGAGTTTCTTGTCTTATTATATACTGTTGGAACCATCTTTCCGAGCACAACGATACCGCAATAGGCTCTCGTGGTCGAGACAAGACGTCTGAATCAGGGTCACCGATCGTGGCAGCTTAGAAATGAAATAAATTCATCCTTTTCGTGGAGTTATTGGCTGATTATATACCGCTGGAAACATCTTTCCAAGCACTAAGACGCGATAATAGACTTTCGTGGTCGAGCCGGTACGTCTAAATTAGTGTCACTGGCCGTGGCGGCTTCAAAATGACATAACTTTGTCTTACGCTGGCAGTTTTTGGGCTTATAATATGCCATTTGAACAGTCTTTTCGAGCCCTACGGTGCTACAATAATCTCTCCTGATCGAGCCAGGACGTCCGAATCAGAGTCATCGACCAGGGAGGCTTCGGAACGCCATAACTTTGCCTTTTGCTTGGAGTTTCTAGGCTTATTATATACCTATGGAACCATCTTTTCAAGCACTACGATGCCGCGATAGACTCTAGTGGTCGAGGCAGGACGTCTGGATCAGGGTCATTGGCCATGGCGACTTCAGAACGACATAAATTTTCCTTTCGCTTGGAGTTTTTAGGCTCATTATATACTATTAAAACCGTCTTTCCAAGCCCTACGATGTTGTAATATTCTCTTCTGGTTGAGCCGATAAATCCGCATCAGGGTCACCAACCGCGGGAGCATTGAAACCCCATAAATTTTCCTTTCGCTTGGAGTATTGGGGTTTATTATATACCGCTTAGAAGACGGTTCCAACGGTATATATTAAGCTCTGAAACTCCAACCGACAATGAAATCATTGCGTTTCGAAGCAGCCGAGGCCATTGAACAAGATCCGGATGTCTAGGCTCGACCAGGAGAGAATATTGCAGAGCAATAGGGCTTTGAATGAGGTCTGCAATGGTATATAAAAAGCTTAGAAACTCCAAGAGACAACGAAGTTATGTCATTTTGAAGCCGCTGCAGCCAGTGACCCTGATCCGGATATCCTAGTTTGACCAAGAGACAATATTACATCATCGTAGGGCTCGTAAAGACTATTCTAATGGTATACAATAAGCCTAAAAACTCAAAGCGAAAGGCAAAGTTATGGCGCTACAAGCCACGGCCTGTAACCTTGATTCGGAAGTTCTGGCTCGACCACGGGAGTCTATTGTAGTGTCGTAGTGCTTGGAAAGACGATTCTAATGGTATATAATAAGACTGAAAAATTCAAGCAAAAGGCAAAGTTACAGCATTTCAAAACCACCACGGCTGGTAAACCTGATCCAAGTGTCCCGGCTCGACCATAAACGTCTATTGCGGCGTCGTAGTGGTCGGGCATGCAATTCAAAAGGGATATAGTAAGTCCATAAACTCCAAGCAATGACGAAGTTATGGCGTTTCAAAGCTGCCGTGACTGGTAACCCTGATGTGGACATTTCGACTTGACCACAAGAGAATTTTACAGCATCGAATGACTCAGAAAGACGGTTTTAATAGCATATAATAAGCCCAAAAACTCCAAGCAAAATTGAAGTTGTGGCGTTTCGTAGCCGTGACCCGGGCATCCTGGCTTGACTAGAAGAGAGTATTGCGACGACCTATGGCTTGGAAAGATGATTCTAATGGTATATGATAAGCAGGGAAACTCCAAGAGACGGCAAAGTTATTGCATTTTGAAGCTGCATGGCCGGTGAGGCCGATCTGTCCATCCCGGCTCGACCAAGCGAGAGTATTGCAGCGACCAACCAAGACTACTATGGCCATGGTGGCTTCAAAACGCTATACCTTCGCTATCTCTTAGAGTTTCATTGCTTATTATATAAATTTAGAACCGTCTTTCAAGCCCTACGATGTTGTAACATTGTCTCCATGTCGAGCCAGGATGTCTCAATTAGGGTCACCGGTCGCAACGACTTCAAAACGCCATAACATCGCCTTTCGCTAGGAGTTTCAGGGCTTATTATATACCTTTGGACACATCTTTCCGAGCACTACGATGCTCCAATAGACTCTCGTGATCGAGATGGGATGTCCAGATCTAGGTCACCAGCCATGGCGGCTTCAAAATGACATAATTTCACCTTTTTTGTGGAGTTTCTGGGCTTAATATATACCGTTGGAAACATCATTTCAAGCCCTACGACGCCATAATAGAATTTTGTGGTCGACCCAAAATGCCCAGATTATTATCATTGGTCGTGGCGGCTTTGAAATGCCGTAACTTTGCCTTTCGTTTGGAGTTTTTAGGTCAAGTATATACCATTTGAATTGTCTTTTCGAGCCCTGAGATGTTGTTACATTCTATCCTGGTCGAGCGAGGACGTCTAGATCGGGGTCATCGACCACGGAGGCTTCAGAACGCCATAACTTTGCCTTTTGCTTGGAGTTTCTGAGCTTATTATATACCTCTGGAAACATCATTCCAAGCACTACGACGCCACAATATACTTTTGTTATCGAGCTGGAATGTCCAGATTAGTATCATTGGCCATGGCGGCTTCGAAATGCCATAACTTTGCCTTTCGCTTGGAGTTTTTAGGCCAACTATATAACATTTGAATTGTCTTTTCGAGCCCTGCAATGCTGTTACATTCTATTCTGGTCGAGCCAGGACGTCTAGATCGGGGTCACCGACCGCGGAGGCTTCAGAACGCCATAACTTTGCCTTTCGCTTGGAGTTTCTGGGCTTATTATATACCTTTGGACCATCTTTCCGAGCACTATGATGCTGAAATAGACTCCCGTGGCCGAGTTGGGACGTCCAGATCAGGGTCACCAGCTATGGCGGCTTCAAAATGCCATAAGTTTGTCTTTCGCTTGGAGTAGTTGGGCTAATTATATACTGTTAGAATCGTCTTTCCAAGCCCTACAATGCTGTAATATTCTCTCCTAGTCGAGCCGAGACGTCCAGATCAAGGTCACCGACCACGGGGGCTTCGAAACCCCATAACTTCACTTGTCACTTAGAGTCTCTTGGATTATTATATATTTTTCGAAAGACGGACCCAACAGTATATATTAAGCTTGGAAACTTCAACCGGCAATGAAATTATGACGTTTCGAAGCTTCCAAGGCCACTGAACCTGATTCGGATGTTTAAGCTGTTAGGAAATCAACCGAGATCACTACCAAACGCGCAGCGGAAAACAAAACTTGATCTCCGATTTCCTACCAAGGATCCATGTTGTTCGTTTAATTCGATGAAAGAAACACGAAAATTACCTTTGTAGATCCAAATTACGCAGATGAAGCAGGTGCGAGAATACGATCACCCTCTGTCGGTATCCACACGAACGCTTCCGCCCGGAGTGCTAGCTCTTCAAACGGCGCGGCTGAAGAATTCGTTTTTCTCAAAAACGATTCCAGGGTTTCGTTTTCTGTTCTTTCGTTTTTTCTAATTGCTTGGTGTACATGATACGCCAAGCTCCATACATATATATAGATATCAAAATCCAATTCCAGATCGGATTTGTCAACGTCTATCATAATCCGTACCAGATACGGATTCTGTTAGGATTAGATAAAACCAATCAAAATTCATATCAGATATGGATTCTCTGTTATTATCCGATGATATAAATATATACATAAAAACGAAATTAATAATAATAATAATTAATATCCAATATTAATATTATTAATATTAAAACGATAATAATAATAATAATAATAATTAATATCCAATATTAATATTATTAATATTATTAACCTCAGCCATATGCATTCTTGTGTGTGACCAGATAGGCCCATATTAATTGGCAGTTGATTAAATCGCTATTAAACCAACAAGTCGTAATTGGCCTCTAGCAAGGCATTACGACTACCCAATTAATACGAGTAAAGTCCAACTAGCCTAATAATAGTACATGCATTAATCCCTTTGTCACACGATATCTAGTTTGAACATAAGTCATGGTCAGCGTCATACTTATATTGTTCAAACATATGATTACTCGATCTCTAAGTAGACTGATAAAACAAATGATATTGATCACACTATCAAATCATTTGAGCACGGCCATGCATTTCACAGTCTCACTAATCGAGGGGCCCAAAGATATCACTCTCAAAAGAGAGGGACAAATTCTATCTTGATTGTTCAATATCATCTACATAATTTCTATCACATTCAATCATGACCTTTATTATTATCTAATTACGGATAACGTTTGATCATGTCAAAATATAATAGTCCTTATGTTGGAAACTATGACAATCTCAAGTCAAAGGATTAAAACATGACTATCATGAGATTTACTTATGACGCTAATCCATGTAGCAATCTCATGATGGGTCTATCCAATTCACTGTTCTCTAACAAGTATCTATGAGATTGATTCGTATCACCATACACATAATCATCTCATGATTATCAAATCAATACTCATACTGATTATAAATTATTTTATCTTCATAACAATAATGAATCAGGGACATATATCAAAATTGTGTAACATACTAACCAACAATAATGATAATAAAACCTCTTTTATTAATAATAAATGCATAACATAAATATCCAAATCATGGCCTAGGGCACATACACTAACAATCTCCCACTTGAACTAGGCCTACAAATATCTGAGACCCATAGATCTAGTGTGCTGATCATGCTTGACCTGTGAGAGAGGCTTAGTCAATGGATCCGCTATGTTATCGTTTGTGTCAACTTTGCATATCTTGACATCTCCTCTATCGATGATGTCTCGAATGAGATGGTAGCGTCTGAGTATATGTTTAGATCTCTGATGAGACCTAGGCTCTTTTGCTTGTGCTATGGCACCATTGTTGTCACAATAAATATCCACAGGATTTGCAATGCTAGGTACCACTCCTAGCTCAGTAATGAACTTCTTCAACCAAACTGCTTCTTTAGCTGCATCTGATGCTGCTATATACTCAGCCTCTGTTGTAGAATTAGCCACAGTGCTTTGTTTTGAACTCTTCCAACTAACATCTCCACCATTCAATGTGAATACAAAACTGGACTGCGATCTGAAATCAACTATGTCGGTTTTGAAGCTAGCATCTCTGTAACCATTTACAACTAACTCGTCATCCAAACCTCCATAAACCAAGAATACATCTTTAGTCCTTCTGAGGTACTTAAGAATATTCTTGACAGCTGTCCAGTGACCTTCACCAGGGTCAGCTTGATATCTACTTGTTGTGCTCAATGGATATGAGACATCTGGTCTAGTACATAACATGGCATACATGATCGATCCTATAGCAGAAGCATAAGGAATTTTATTCATTCGATCTCGTTCATCAGATGTCTGAGGACATTGATTCTTGATAAGATGAATGCCATGAGACATAGGCAGGAATCCTTTCTCGGACTCTTGCATGTTGAACCTCTTCAACATTTTATCTATGTATGTACTCTGACTCAAGCCTATTATCCTTTTAGATCTATCTCTATAGATCTTGATACCAAGGATATAGGTAGCCTCGCCCAAGTCCTTCATTGAAAATGAATTCCCTAACCAAGTCTTAACCTTTTGCAAGGTAGGGATATCATTCCCAATAAGCAATATGTCATCCACATATAAGACCAGAAACACTACTGCACTCCCACTAACCATCTTGTAAACACAAGGTTCATCTTCATTCTTGATGAAACCAAAGTTCTTAACTGTTTCATCAAAACGAAGATTCCAGCTTCGAGATGCTTGCTTCAATCCATAGATGGACCTTTGAAGCTTGCAAACCTTCTTTGAATTCTCAGGATTTACAAAACCCTCAGGTTGTGTCATGTACACATCCTCGAGTAAATTTCCATTAAGGAAAGCAGTTTTGACATCCATTTGCCATATCTCATAATCATAGTATGCTGCAATGGCAAGGAGAATTCGAATAGACTTAAGCATAGCTACTGGTGAAAAGGTTTGATCATAGTCTATACCATGAGTTTGCTTGAAACCTTTAGCCACAAGCCTTGCTTTGTAGGTTTGCACATTTCCATCCATGTCAGTTTTCTTCTTGAAAACCCATTTGCAACCAATGGTCTTAATACCCTCTGGAGGATCAATTAAAGACCAAACTTGGTTATCAAACATGGATTGCATCTCAGAATTCATGGCTCCAAGCCATTTATCTGAATCTGGACCTGACACAGCTTCCTGATAGGTAGTAGGCTCATCTTGATCTATGAGCATAACTTCACTATCATCAGTCACAAGAAATCCGTATCTCTCTGGCTGACGATGTATCCTATCAGATCTGCGTTGGACTTGTGTTACATTTTCAGGCTCCACAACTGTTTGTGGTTCTGAAATCGTCTCTAAAGACGGTTCAACGATATCTTGTGGAACTTGAGTTTCCTCAAGTTGTACTATACTCCCACTTGTTCTCTTGGAGAGAAACTCCTTTTCCAAAAAGACTCCATTTCGAGCAACAAACACTTTGTTCTCTGAGGGAATATAGAAATAGTACCCTTTAGTTTCTTTAGGATACCCCACAAAAATACATTTGATAGATTTTGGAGCTAGCTTATCTGACATTAATCTTTTCACATAAGCTTCACAACCCCAAATCTTAAGAAAAGACAAACTGGGTCTCTTACCAGTCCACATCTCATATGGTGTCTTTTCAACCGCTTTAGATGGTACACAGTTCAAAATGAATGCAGCTGTCTCCAAGGCATAACCCCTAAAAGGATAATGGAAGATCTACTTGACCCATCATAGATCGAACCATATCCAATAAAGTCTGATTTCTCCTTTCAGAAACACCATTCCATTGTCGAGTTCCTGGAGGAGTCAACTGTGAAACGATTCCACAATTTCTTAGATGTTGGTCAAATTCTTGGCTCAAATATTCACCACCTCGATCTGATCGAAGCGTTTTAATTGTCTTACCAAGTTGATTTTGTACTTCATTTTGAAAAGTTCTAAACATTTCAAAAGACTCATGCTTATGTTTCAGTTAGGTAGACATAGACATACCTACTGAAATCATCAGTAAAAGTAATGAAATACCGAAATCCTCCCCTGGCACTAATGCTGATTGGGCCGCATACATCTGTATGTACCAAGCCCAATAAGTCATTAGCCCTTTCACTATGTCCAGTAAAAGGAGTCTTTGTCATCTTTCCAAGCAAACAAGACTTGCAATTTTCAAATGATTCAAAATCAAATGAATCTAATAATCCATCTTGATGGAGTTTAGATACGCGCTTCTCATTTATATGGCTAAGGCGACAATGCCATAAATATGCAGGGTTTAATTCATTTGGCTTAGTTCTCTTTGAAGATATGTTATAAATATTACCGTCATTGGAATCATCAAGGTTAAGGACATAAATGCCATTATAACTACTTGCAATACAATAAAGCAAGTCATTTTTATCAAAAATAGAACACTCCTTATTTTTAATTAAAAATGAATAACCTTCATCATCCAAAACAGACACTGAAATAAGATTCCTACTCATAGTAGGAACATAAAAGCAATTGTTTAAAACTAACAAAAGCCCATTGGGCAAGACAAGCTCATAGGTCCCTACAGCTATAGCAGCAACTCTTGCTCTATTGCCAACACGTAGGTCCACCTCGCCCTTCTTCAGCATCCTACTCCTTTTGAGCCCCTACATATTTGTACAAATATGGGATCCACATCTAGTAATTAATACCCAGGAAGAAGAAGTAGATAAATTACTTTCTATAGCATAAATACCTGAAGATGTAGTCGTACTACCCTTCAGCTTCTTCAACTCCTCCAAATAAACATCACAATTTCTTTTTC
>AP025068.1:20459074-20500118 GCA_036186865.1 Eustoma russellianum
TTTTCCTTGGGACCAGGTTTCGGTTTAGCTTGACCCTTTGCCCCTTTTGCACCCTTTGCACTTTTAGCCTTACCCTTGCCTTTAGCTTTCTTTTTCATTAGCTTGGTATTGACACTCAATACATGGGTAGGCTTCTTGATATTTCCCTCAGCAGTTTTGAGCATACCATGTAGCTCAGGAATGGACTTTTCCATATTATTCATATTGTAGTTCATGACGAACTGAGAAAAACTACTAGGCAAAGAGTGTAGGATCAAATCCGTAGCGAGTTTCAAACTCAGGGGATATCCAAGTCTTGCAAGGTGATCTATATAGCCTTTCATCTTCAGAACATGAGCGCTAACAGATTCACCTTCAGACATCTTACAGTCAAAAAGTGCAACAGCGGTGTCGAAACCTATCTTGCCTAGCCTGTTGTTGGAAAGCTTGTTTGAGATGCACACTCATCTCATAAGCTTCTAAGTATTCCAGGTCTTTCTGAAGTCCTGGACACATAGTTGCCAACATTAGACATCCTATGTCATTGGAATCTTCAACATGCTTCTTATACTTGTTCTTAACAGCAACAGAAGCATCAGCAGGAGGGGGTTCAGGGACAGGGTCATCGAGCACGTAGGACTTCTTTTCTTGCTTGAGAACAATTCTCAAGTTTCGAAACCAATCAACAAAATTAATCCCACATTCTTTTAATTTTTCCTTCTCAAGGATTGATCGCAGCGATAAGGTGGAATTGTTATTAGCAGCCATTTATAATCTACAAAACATGCAAAGTAATACTTTATTAATAATGAGGTTAAAATTTATAAAACTCTCACTAAAACATAACCCTCAAAAGAAATATTTTAGTGAGCTAAGATCCATATTTGACTTAATTCTAAACTCAGCTTTGGCATGACGCTTAAAATTAAGTTATTTAGGTAGGTAATTTCTTTACCAATTACATCTCATGTAACTCTTAGAATTTATAGAATAATGACATCATATATCATTGTATGTTAGATTCCATCTAATGCCTTGGGCCCAAAACCGTTTTGATAGCCCAATTAAGTCTAACCAATTTTAAACATATGAGTAGCACTATTACTCATCCTATGTAGCTAGGAATGTTTAAAGCACATTGCTTTGGCAATACCTACTTTAATACAATCCCAGTTTTAATAGGTGTTTAAGACATGGATGGCATCAAGACTTAAATTATTAATGAGGGTTTAACTTAGTTTATGTCTTGCATTGCATATCATTATATCGTAGCATCCTATATGCATATATAATATATCATCCACGCATCTCATACAAAATGATAAATATGTAAACGTGACATAGCATGGCCAAACTAAATATGATCTTCATGAGACCAGATGAAGATCATAAAGGAAACCCTATGTGAAAGACTTCATATTACTACATTTGCAATGATAAATATCTTCTTGTCTTGAGCTCGTGCCTCCATCTCCATGGAATCCACTCGTCCTTGGTGTGTGTCGCCATCACCATTTTGTAGCTTGATTCTTCATTTATTACAATAACAAAGAAAAACCTAACTACTTGTATAATAAAATACAACAAAAACTACAGCGGCACGCAGGCCATAATAACCCAAAACAAAAATATGACTAAGTCAATCACATAGGTCCTGAGGCCATGCTATGCACCATGCAAAGACATCAACAATTATAATATATCTTACATAAACATATTATAATAAATATATATTGACATTCTTATGTCACGGTAACGAACTATAGGGCGTACGCATACGGCGGTCAAACAGAAAGTATCAATCGCATTGATAATTTTCTTTTCGAAACCCTAACACAGACGCATCAATCATATTAACAATCTTACTGTTTTGATTACGTGTAAAGCCTTATAGAAGCATCGATCGAATCGATGGCTATTATTCGCATACCTTTAAACAGAATATCAATCAAATCGATAATCTTCATCCGAAACCAGAAATCAGAATCATCATCTAATTGATAATCTGTCTTTCGAAACACGAAAACAGATCCATCAATCGGTTGTTCATATCGATATAAACATAATCGTTTTTGATCATCTAATGAAAAACGAAAACTTTATATCACATATAACAATCCCGAATTTTAACATCTGATGAAACCGAATAGAAAAAACGATCCGCTCTCACCAGATGAGATTCGAATAAGGTTTTACACATATCGTGTGATTATATCTAATATAAACAAAATCGGTTTTGATCATCACATGACAAACGATTACCGCCGTATACTGATCATCTCATGAAAACGAATTGAAAAACACCATTCTTTTCTCATCATATGAAATCCGAATTACTATTTTATACATATCATGCCATACGAAAAACAGTAAACACATAAGCATGATGTAATCGATTTAAACGAGACAACAAGTGTCTCTGATACCACTGTTAGGAAATCAACCGAGATCACTGCCAAACGCGCAGCGGAAAACAAAACTTGATCTCCGATTTCCTACCAAGGATCCATGTTGTTCGTTTAATTCGATGAAAGAAACTCGAAAATTATCTTTGTAGATCCAAATTACGCAGATGAAGCAGGTGCGAGAATACGATCACCCACTGTCGGTATCCACAAGAACGCTTCCGCCCGGAGTGCTAGCTCTTCAAACGGCGCGGCTGAAGAATTCGTTTTTCTCAAAAACGATTCTAGGGTTTCGTTTTCTGTTCTTTCGTTTTTTCTAATTGCTTGGTGTACATGATACGCCAAGCTCCATACATATATATAGATATCAAAATCCAATTCCAGATCGGATTTGTCAACGTCTATCATAATCCGTACCAGATACGGATTCTGTTAGGATTAGATAAAACCAATCAAAATCCATATCAGATATGGATTCTCTGTTATTATCCGATGATATAAATATATACATAAAAACAAAATTAATAATAACAATAATAATAATAATTAATATCCAATATTAATATTATTAATATTAAAACGATAATAATAATAATAATAATTAATATCCAATATTAATATTATTAATATTATTAACCTCAGCCATACGCATTCTTGTGTGTGACCCGATAGGCCCATATTAATTGGCAGTTGATTAAATCGCTATTAAACCAACAAGTCGTAATTGGCCTCTAGCAAGGCATTACGACTACCCAATTAATACGAGTAAAGTCCAACTAGCCTAATAATAGTACATGCATTAATCCCTTTGTCACACGATATCTAGTTTGAACATAAGTCATGGTCAGCGTCATACTTATATTGTTCAAACATATGATTACTCGATCTCTAAGTAGACTGATAAAACAAATGATATTGATCACACTATCAAATCATTTGAGCACGGCCATGCATTTCACAGTCTCACTAATCGAGGGGCCTAAAGATATCACTCTCAAAAGAGAGGGACAAATTCTATCTTGATTGTTCAATATCCTCTACATAATTTCTATCACATTCAATCATGACCTTTATTATTATCCAATTACGGATAACGTTTGATAATGTCAAAATATAATAGTCCGTATGTTGGAAACTATGACAATCTCAAGTCAAAGGATTAAAACATGACTATCATGAGATTTACTTATGATGCTAATCCATGTAGCAATCTCATGATGGGTCTATCCAATACACTGTTCTCTAACAAGTATCTATGAGATTGATTCGTATCACCATACACATAATCATCTCATGATTATCAAATCAATACTCATACTGATTATAAATTATTTTATCTCCATAACAATAATGAATCAGGGACATATATCAAAATTGTGTAACATACTAACCAACAATAATGATAATTAAACCTCTTTTATTAATAATAAATGCATAACATAAATATCCAAATCATGGCCTAGGGCACATACACTAACATAAGCTTGACCAAGAGAGAATATTGCAGCGCAATAGGGCTCAGAAAGAGGTTTGCAATGGTATATAGAAAGTTTAGAAACTCCAAGCGACAACAAAGTTACAGTATTTCGAAGCCACAGCGGCCGATGACCCTTATCCGGACGACTAGGTGGACCAAGAGAGAATATTACATCATCGTAGGGTTCGGAAAGACAGTTTCAATGGCATACAATAAGCCTAAAAACTCCAAGCAGAAGGCAAAGTTATGGCGTTTCAAACCTGTCACGGCCGGTAACCCTGATCCGCACATCTCGGCTCGACCACGAGAGTCTATTGCGGCATCGTAGTGCTTGGAAAGACAATTCTATGGTATATAATAAGCCTATAAACACCAGGCCAAAGGCAAAGTTATAACTTTTCAAAACCGCCACGGCCGGTAACCCTGATCTGGGTGTCCCAGCTCGACCACTAACATCTATTGCGGCGTCGTAGTGCTCGGAAAGATGGTTCCAAAGGTATATAATAAGCCCATAAACTCCAAACAACGGTGAAGTTATCGCGTTTCAAAGTCTTCGTGGTCGGTGACCCCGATATGGAGATTCCCGGCTTGAATAGAAGAGAATATTACATCATCGTAAAGGCTTGGAAAGACAGTTCCAACGGTATATAATAAGCCTAAAAACTCCAACCGAAAAGAAAAGATACGGCGTTTCAAAACCTCCACGGGTGGTAACCCTAATTCGGACGTCCCATCTTGACCACGAGTGTCTATTACGGTGTCATAGTGCTCCGAAAGATGATTCCAACTGCATATAATAATCGGGGAAACTATGAGAGATGGCGAAGTTATCATATTTTGAAGCCACACGGCAGGTGACACCGATCTGTCTGTTCCGGCTCGACCAGGTGAGACTATTTCAGCGACCAGTCCAGACTACTGCAACCATGGCGCTTTCAAAACACCATGACTTTGCCATCGCTTGGAGTTTCGTAACTTAATATATACTGTTGGAACTTTCTTTCCAAGCCCTACGAATGCTGCAATATTCTCCACATCTCGAGTCGAGACGTTTGATCAGGGTCACTGGCTGCGGCGGCTTCGAAATGCCTTAAAGTTGTTGTCTTTTGGAGTTTCTAGGCTTCTTTTATACATTTGGAACCGTCTTTCAAAGCCCTACGATGTTGTAATATTCTCTCTAGGTCGAGCCAGGACCTTTGCATCAGGGTCACTAGCCACGACAGCTTCGAAATGCCATAACTTTGTCGTCGTATGCTTTTTCTAGGCTTTTTATATGGCATTGGAATGATCCCCATAACCTCGCATTATTCTCTCTTTGTCGAGCGGGGACGTCCGGATCAGAGTCACCGGCAGTATCGGCTATTAAACGGCATACCTTCGTCGTTGTTTATAGTTTCTGGCCTTACTATATACCGTTAGAACCATCTTTCTGAGCACTACGACGCCGCAATAGACTCTCGTGGTTGAGCCGGGACGTCTGACTCATGGTCACCGGCCGCGGTGGTTTGGAAACACCATAACCTCGTCGTTGCTTAGAGTTTTTGGTCTTATTGTATACTGTTGTAACCATCTTTCCGAGCACAACGATACCGCAATAGACTCTCATGGTCGAGCCAAGACGTCCGAATCAGGGTCACTGATCGTACCGGCTTCAAAATGACATAAATTAATCTTGTTCTTGGAGTTTTTGGCTTACTATATAATGCTGGAAACATCTTTCCAAGCACTACGGTGCTACAGTAGACTTTCATGGTCGAGCCGCTATGTCTGGATTATTGTCACCGGCTGTGGCGGCTTTAAAATACCATAACTTTGTCTTACGCTGGGAGTTATTAGGCTTATAATATGTCATTTGAACAGTCTTTTTGAACCCTACGATGATGCAATATTCTCTCCTGATCGAGCCAAGACGTCCGAATCAGAGTCACCGTCCGGGGAGGCTTCGGCACGCCATAACTTCGCCTTTTGCTTTGAGTTTCTAGGCTTTTATATAACTTTGGAACCATCTTTTTGAGCACTACGATGCCGCAACAGACTCTCGTGGTTGAGGCAGGACGTCTGGATCAGGGTCATTGGCCGTGGCGGCTTCAAAACGCCATAAAGTTTCCTTTTGCTTTGTGTTTTTAGGCTAATTATATACTGTTAGAACTGTCTTTTCAAGCCCTACAATGCTGGAATATTCTCTCCAGGTGGAGCCGTAGCATCTGGATTAGGGTCACCAACCGCTGGGGCATCGAAACCCCGTAACTTCGCTTGACGCTTGGAGTATTTGAGTTTATTATATACTGCTCGGAAGATGGTTCCAATGGTATATATTAAGCTCGGAAACTCCAATCGACGATGAAATTATGGCGTTTCGAAGTAGTCGAGTCCATTGAACAAGATCCGGATGTCCAGGATCGACCAGGAGAGAATATTGCAGAGCAATAGGCTTTGAATGAGGTTTGCAATGGTATATGAAAAGCTCATAAACTCCAAGCAACAATGAAGTTATGCATTTCGAAGTCGCTGCGTCCAGTGACCCTGATCCGGATGTCCCAGTTCGACCAAGAGAGAATATTACATCATCGTAGGGCTCAGAAAGACTATTCTAATCGTATATAATAAGCCTAAAAACTCAAAGAGAAAGGCAAAGTTATGGCGTTATGAATCTGCCACAGCCGGTAACCCTGATTCGAAAGCCCTGGCTTGACCATGGGAGTCTATTGTAGTGTCGTAGTGCTTGGAAAGACGATTCTACCGGTACATAATAAGCCCAAAAAATCCAAGCGAAAGGCAAAGTTATATCTTTTCGAAACCGCCACGACTGGTAACCCTGATCTGGGAGTACCAGCTTGACCACTAACGTCTATTGCGGCGTCGTAGTGCTCGGAAAGATGGTTCCAAAGGTATATAATAAGCCCATAAACTACAAACAACGGTGAAGTTATCGCGTTTCGAAGTCTTCGTGGTCGGTGAGCACGATCTGGATATTTCTGGCTTGAACATGGGAGAATATTACATCATCGTAGGGCTCGGAATGACGGTTCCAACGGTATATAATAAGCCTAAAAATTCCAGCTGAAAAGCAAAGATATGGCATTTCAAAACCTCCACGGGCGGTATCCCTAATCCGGACATCCCGTCTTGACCACAAGTGTCTATTATGGCGTCGTAGTGCTCCAAAAGATGATTCCAACTGCATATAATAAGCATGGAAATTCCGAGAGACGGCAAAGTTATCGTATTTTGAAGCCGCACGGCCGGTGGCGCCGATCTGTCTGTTCTGGCTTGACCAGGTTAGACTATTTCAGCGGCCAGTCCAGGCTACTACGATCGTGGCGCCTTCAAAACACCATTACTTCGCCATCGCTTGGAGTTTCGTAACTTATTATACACCGTTGGAACCTTCTTTCCAAGCCCTATGAATGCTCCAATATTCTCCCCATGTCGAGTTGGGACGTTTGATCAGGGTTACTGGCTGCGACGGCTTCGAAATGCTTTAACGTCGATGTCTTTTGGAGTTTCTGGGCTTCATTTATACCTTTGGAACCCTTTTTCAAAGCGCTATAATGCTTTAATATTCTCTCTAGGTCGAGCCAGGACCTTTGCATCAAGATCACTGGCTGCGACGGCTTCGAAATGCAATAACTTTGCCATTGTATGGTTTTTCTAGGCTTTTTATATGGCATTGGAATGATCCCCATAACCTCGCAATATTCTCTCTTTGTCGAGCAGAGACATCCGGATCAAGGTCACCAGCCGCAGCGGCTATGAAAAGTCGTAACTTCGTCGTTGTTTAGAGTTTCTGGTCTTATTATATACCGTTAGAACCATCTTTCCGAGCACTACGACGCTGCAATACTCTCGTGGTTGAGCCGGGACGTCTGACTCATGGTCACCGGCTGCCGTGGTTTGGAAACGCCGTAACTTCATCATTGCTTAGAGTTTCTGGGAGTAAATTGCAGTTAGCACCCAAATGTTGGTCACATTTTCAAGTTAACATTTAATTGTTATGAAACCTCAGTTAGCATCCAAACGTGGTCAAAATTGACTCAATTAACACCAAAAACTGGTTGCTGACCTGCTGCAACCGGTTTCAGCGAATTTTACCACCAAAATCAATTTCCCCCACCAAAATAACGTCTTCTCCTTCTCTCCCTCCTGCTGCAATTGGCTCCCTCTGATTTCTCTTCATAAATTAGCCTCCCAATTCACCTTGGAAACTCAAGGAAAACATGTAAAGCACAATTTGAATGGGAACTTTACTCTCACAGCAACAATGGATTCTACAGTCCACAAACAATAAGCGGGTGCTTTGTCTTGGGAAACTCTTCTAGCATACACTTCCTCATTAATAGAAAGACTATCAAAAATCCTCCTAAATTCAAACAGACCAACAAAGAATCTGAAATATGCCTGAAATCAGTAAATATATGCAGGGAGCCCGAGAGAGAGAAACAGACATTGAAGCCATAGGAACCGGAAACAGATATGCAGCTCCGGTTTTAAGCACAACCAAACATACACAAAGGCAACGGATACAGAGGGCCACTGAATTCAAAAAATCAGGCAAAACCAAGAAAATAGAAGATAGAGCTATCACCGATACTAAAATAGATCACAGGCCGATGATAACTATTTGGAATTCAAATTGTGCTTTACATGTTTTCTTTGAGTTTCTAAGGTGAATTGGGAGGCTAATTTATGAAGGAAAATCAGAGGGAGTCAATTGCAGTAGGAGGGAGAGAAGGAGAACACGTTATTTTGGTATGAGAAATTGATTTTGGCGGTAAAATTTGATGAAACCGGCTGCAGCAGGACAGCAGCCGGTTTTTGGTGTTAATTGAGTCAATTTCGGCCACGTTTTGATGCCAACTAAGGTTTCATAACGATTAAATGCTAACTGAAAAATGTGACCAACGTTTGGGTCCTAACTGCAATTTACTCGATTTTCTGGTCTTATTATATACTGGTTGAACCATCTTTTCGAGCACAACGATACTGCAATAGACTCTCATGGTCGAGCCAAGACGTTCGAATCAGGGTCACCGATCGTGGTAGCTTCGAAATGACATAAATTCATCTTTTTCTTGTAGTTTTTGGCTTATTATATGCCGCTGGAAACATCTTTCTAAGCACTATGACGCGACAGTAGACTTTTGTCGTCGAGTCGGTACGTCTGGATTAGTGTCACCGGCCGTGGCGGCTTCTAAATGCTATTAGTTTGTCTTACGCTGGGAGTTCTAGGCTTATAATATATCTTTTGAACAGTCTTTTCGAGCCCTACGATGCTGCAATATTCTCTCCTGATCGAGCCAAGACGTCCGGATCAGAGTTACCGTCTGGGGAGGCTTTCGAACGTAATAACTTCGCCTTTTGCTTGGAGTTTCTAGGCATATTATATAACTTTGGAACCATCTTTTCGAGCACTACGATGCCAGAATAGACTCTCGTAGTTGAGGCAGGACGTCTGGATAAGGGTCATTGGCCGTGGGCCTTCAAAACACCATAAATTTTCCTTTCGCTTGGAGTTTTCAGGCTAATTATATACTTTTAGAACCGTCTTTCCAAGCCCTACAATGCTATAATATTCTCTCCTAGTCGAGTCGAGACGTCCGGATCAGGGTCACAAACTGCAGGGGCATCGAAACCCCATAACATCGCCTGTCGCTTTGAGTATTTGGGTTTATTATATACTACTCGGAAGACAGTTCCAACGGTATATATTAACCTCAGAAACTCCAACCGACGTTGAAATTATGGTGTTTCGAAGCAGCGGAGGCCATTGAACATGATATGGATGTCCAGGATCGACCAGGAGAGAATATTGCAGAGCAATAGGCTTTGAATGAGGTTTGCAATGGTATATGAAAAGCTCATAAACTCCAAGCGACAATGAAGTTATGGCATTTCGAAGCCGCTGTGGCCGCTGACCCTGATCCAGATGTCCTAGTTCAACCAAGAAAGAATATTACATCATTGTAGGGCTCGGAAAGACTGTTCTAATGGCATATAATAAGCCTAAAATTTTCAAGCGAAAGACAAAGTTATCTCATTACGAATCTGCCACGGCCGTAATCTTGATTTGGAAGTTCTGGCTCGACCACGGGAGTCTATTGTAGTGTCGTAGTGCTTGGAAAGACAATTCTATGGTATATAATAAGCCTACAAACACCAAGCCAAAGGCAAAGTTATATCTTTTCAAGACCGCCATAGCCGGTAACCCTGATCTGGGTGTCCCGGCTCGACCACTAACGTCTGTTGCGGCGTCATAGTGCTCGGAAAGATATTTCCAAAGGTATATAATAAGCCCATAAACTCCAAACAACGGTGAAGTTATCGCGTTTCGAAGTCTTCGTGGTCGGTGACCTTGATCTAGATATTCCCAGCTCGAACATGAGACAATATTACATTATCGTGTGGCTCGGAAAGACGGTTCTAACAGCATATAATAAGTAAAAACTCCAACCGAAAAGCAAAGATATGGCGTTTCAAAACCTCCATGGGTGGTAACCCTAATCTGGACGTCCCGTCTTGACCACGAGTGTCTATTACGATGTCGTAGTGCTCCAAAAGATGATTCCAACTGCATATAATAAGCATGGAAACTCCTAGAGACGGCAAAGTTATCGTATTTTAAAGCCGCACGGCCGGTGACGCCGATCTGTCTGTTCTGACTCGACCAGGTTAGACTATTTCAACGACCAGTCCAGACTACTACGATCGTGGCGCCTTCAAAACACCATTACTTTGCCATCGCTTGGAATTTCGTAACTTATTATACACCGTTGGAACCTTCTTTCCAAGCCCTACGAATGCTCCAATATTCTCCCCATGTCGAGTTGGGACGTTTGATCAGGGTTACTGGCTGCGGCGGCTTCGAAATGCCTTAATGTTGTTGTCTTTTGGAGTTTCTGGGCTTCATTTATACCTTTGAAACCGTCTTTTAAAGCCCTGTGATGCTGTAATATTCTTTCCAGGTCGAGCCAGAAACTTTGCATCAATGTCACTGGCCGCGACAGCTTCGAAATGACATAACTTTGCCGCTGTGTGGATTTTCTAGGCTTTTTATATGGCATTGAAACAATCCCCATAACCTCGCAATATTCTCTCTTTGTCGAGCGGGGACGTCCAGATCAGGGCCACCGGCAACAGCAGCTATGAAACGTCAAAACTTCGTCATTGTTTAGAGTTTATGGTCTTATCATATACCGTTAGAACCATCGTTCTGAGCACTACGACGCCGTAATAGAATCTCGTGGTCGACCCAAGATGTCCGAATCATTGTCACCGATCATGGCGGCTTCGAAATGTCATAAATTCATCTTTTTCTTGGAGTTTTTGGCTTCTATATATACCGCAGGAGACATCTTTCCAAGCACTACAACACGAAAGTAGACTTTCGTGGTCGAGTCGGTACGTCTGGATTAGTGTCACCGACCGTGGCGGCTTCAAAATGCCATAAGTTTGTCTTACGCTTGGAGTTTTTAGGCTTATAATATGTCTTTTGAACAGTCTTTTCGAGCCCTACGATGCTGCAATATTCTTTCCTGATCAAGCCAAAACGTCCGAAACAGAGTCACCGACCAGGGAGGCTTCGGAACGCCATAAGTTTTCCTTTTGCTTAGAGTTTCTAGGCTTATTATATAGCTTTGGAACCATCTTTTCGAGCACTACGATGCCGCAATAGACTCTTGTGGTTGAGGCAGGACGTCTAGATTAGGGTCATTGGCCCTGGCGGCTTCAAAACACCATAAATTTGCCTTTCGCTTGGAGTTTTTAGGCTAATTATATACTGTTAGAACCGTCTTTTCAAGCCCAACAATGCTGAATATTCTCTCCTGGTGGAGCCGAGACGTCCGGATCAGGGTCACCAACTGTAGTGGCATCAAAACCCCATAACTTCGCCTGTAGCTTGGAGTATTTGGGTTTATAATATACTTCTCAGAAGACGGTTCCAATGGTATGTATTAAGCTCGGAAACTAAAAACGACGAAATTATGGCATTTCGAAGCATCCGAGGCCGTTGAACAAGATCCAGATGTCCAGGATTGACCAAGAGATAATATAGCAGAGAAATAGGCTTTGAATGAGATTTGCAATGGTATATGACAAGCTCATAAACTCCAAGCGACAACGAAGTTATGTCATTTCGAAGCCGCTGTGGCCGGGAACTTGATCCGGATGTCCCAGTTCAACCAAGAGAGAATATTACATCATCGTAGGGCTCGGAAAGACTGTTCTAATGGTATATAATAAGCCTAAAAACTTCAAGCGAAAGGAAAAGTTATGGCGTTACGAATCTGCCACGGCTGGTAACCTTGATTCGGAAGACCTGGCTCGATCACGGAGTCTATTGTGGTGTCGTAGTGCTTGGAAAGATAATTCAATGGTATATAATGAGCGTAAAAACACCAAGCCAAAGGCAAAGTTATATCTTTTTAAACCGCCACGGCCGGTAACCCTAATCTGGGTGACCCAGCTCGACCATTAACGTCTATGGCGGCATCGTAGTGCTTGGAAAGATGGTTCCAAAGGTATATAATAAGCCCATAAACTCCAAACAACAGTGAAGTTATCGCGTTTCGAAGTCTTCGTGGTCGGTGACCCTGATCTAGATATTCCCGGCTCGAACAGGAGAGAATATTACATCATCGTAAGGCTCTGAAAGATGGTTCCAATGGTATATAATAAGCCTAAAAACTCTAACCGAAAAGCAAAGATATAGCATTTCAAAACCTCCACGGACGGTAACCCTAATCCGGACGTCCCGTCTTGACCACAAGTGTCGATTACAGCGTCGTAGTGCTCCAAAAGATGATTCCAACTGCATATAATAAGCGGGGAAACTCTGAGAGACGACGAAGTCATTGTATTTTGAAGCCGCACGGCCGGTGACACCGATCTCTCTGTTCTGGCTCGACTAGGTGAGACTATTTTAGCGACCAGTCCAGACTACTATGACTGTGGCGCCTTCAAAACGCCATGACTTTGCCATCGTTCGGAGTTTCGTAACTTATTATATACCGTTCGAACCTTCTTTCCAATCCCTACAAATAGTTTGGAAACACCATAACTTCGTCGTTGCTTAGAGTTTCTGGACTAATTATATACAGTTGGAACCATCTTTCCGGGCACAACGATACCACAATAGACTCTCATGGTCGAGCCAAGATGTCCGAATAAAAGTTACCGATCGTGGCGACTTCAAAATGACATAAATTCATCTTTTTCTTGTAGTTTTTGGCTTATTATATACCGCTGGAAACATCTTTCCAAGCACTATGACGTGACAGTAGACTTTCGTGGTCGAGCCGGTACATCTGGATTAGTGTCACCAGCCGTGACAGCTTTAAAATGCCATAATTTTTTCTTACACTGGGAGTTTCTAGGCTTATAGTATGTCATTTGAACAGTCTTTTCGAACCCTACGATGCTGTGATATTCTCTTCTGATCGAGCCAGGACGTTCGGATCAGAGTCACCGACCGGGGTGGCATCGGAACGCCATAACTTCGACTTTTGCTTGGAGTTTCTAGGCTTATTATATAATTTTGGAACTACCTTTTCGAGCACTATGATGCCGCAATAGACTCTCGTGGTTGAGGCGGGACGTCTGGATCAGGGTCATTGGCAGTGGCGGCTTCAAAACACCATAAATTTCCTTTTTCTTGGAGTTTTTAGGCTAATTATATACTGTTAGAACCGTCTTTCAAAGCCTTCTGTAATATTCTCTCCTGGTCGAGCCGAGACGTTGGATCAGGGTCACTAACCGTGAGGGCATCAAAACCCCATAGCTTCGCCTGTCGCTTGGAGTATTTGGGTTTATTATATACTGCTCGGAATACGGTTCCAACGGTATATATTTAGCTCGGAAACTCCAACCGACGATGAAATTATGGCGTTTGGAAGCAGCCGAGGCCATTGAACAAGATCCGGATGTCCAGGATCGACCAGGAGAGAATATTGCAGAGCAATAGGCTTTGAACGAGGTTTTCAATGGTATATGAAAAGCTCATAAACTCCAAGCAACAACGAAGTTATGGAATTTCGAAGTCGCTACTGGTGACCGTGATCCGGATGTCCAAGTTCAACCAAGAAAGAATATTACATCATCGTAGGGCTCGGAAAGACGGTTCTAATGGTATATAATAAGCCTAAAACTTCAAGTGAAAGGCAAAGTTATGGCGTTACGAATCAGTCACGGCCGGTAACCCTGATTCGGAAGTTCTAGCTCGACCACGAGAGTCTATTGTAGTGTCGTAGTGCTTGGAAAGACAATTCTATGGTAGATAATAAGCCTAAAAACACCAAGCCAAAGGCAAAGTTATATCTTTTCGAAACCGCAACGGCCGGTAACCCTGATCTAAGTGTCCCGGCTCAACAATAAACATGTATTGCAGCATCGTAGTGGTCGGTCATGCGGTTCCAAAGGGATATAGTAAGTCCATAAACTCCAAGCAACGATGAAGTTATGGCGTTTCGAAGCCGCCGCGGCCGGTGACCCTGATGTGGACATTCCAGCTCGACCACGAGAGAATTTTACAGCATCGAAGGGCTTTGAAAGACAGCTTTAATAGCATATAATAAGCCCAAAAACTCCCAACAAAAGGTGAAGTTATGGCAATATTAAAAACCCAAAAACTCCGAATGACGACGAAGTTATGGCATTTGAAAGCTTCCGCAGTTGGTGGCCCTGGTCCGGACATCCCGGCTCGACCAGGAGAGAATATTACATCATCGTAGGTCTCTAAAAGACAGTTCTAATTGTATATAATAAGCCTAAAAACTCAAAATGAAAGGTGAGTTGTGACGTTCCGAAACCGCCACGGCCAGTAACCCTAACCTGGACGTCCCAGCTCGGCCAGGATACAATATTACATCATTGCAGGGCTCGGAAAGACGGTTTTAAAGGCATATGATAAGCCAAAAAACTCCAAGCAAAAGGAAAAGTTATAGCGTTTCGAAATCGTCATGGCCGGTAACCCTGATCTAGGTGTCCCAGCTCGACCACAAAAGTCTATTGCAGCATCTAAGTGCTAAATAAGAAGGTTCCAGCGGTATATAATAAGCCCGTAAACTCTAATCGACGAGAAGTTATCGCATTTTGAAGCCGTCACGGCTGGTGACCTTGATCCGGATGTACCGGCATGACCAGGAGAGAATATTGTAGTGTCATAGGGCTCGGAAGGACGTTTCCAATGGTATATAAAAATCCTAGAAACTCTAAGCGACGAAGAAGTTATGGCACTTTGAAGCCATCGAGGCTAATGACCCTGATGCAGACATTCCAGCTTGACTATGATAGAATATTACAGTATCGTAGGACTTGGAAAGGAGATTCTAACAGCGCATAGTAAGCAAAAAAAGCTCAAGCGAAAGGCAAAGTTATGGCGTTTTGAAGCCACCAAGGCTAGTGACTGTGATTCGGACGTCTTGGCTTGACTAGAAGTGAGTATTGCGATGACGTATGGCTCGGAAAGACGATTCCAACTGTATATAATAGCGAAGAAACTCCAAGAGACAGCAAATTTATGACATTTTGAAGCTTCGTGGCTGGTGACGTCGATATGTCCATCCTGGCTCAACCAGGTAAGACTATTGCGGTGACCAGTCGAGAATACAACAGCCGCGGCGGCTTTAAAACGTCATAACTTTGCTATCACTTGGAGTTTCGTTGCTTATTATATACCATTGAAACCGTGTTTCCTAGCCCTACAATGCTGTGATATTCACTCCATGTCAAGCTGGGATGTCCGGATCAGGGTCAACGGCCGCAGCGACTTCGAAACACCAGAACATTGTTGTTGTTCGGAGTTTCCGGGCTTACTATGTACTGATAGAAGTGCTTTCTGAGCCCTACAATGCCACAATAGTCTCACTTGGCCGAGCCAGGACGTCCAGAACAGAGTCACTGACTGTGAAACTTCGAAATGCCATAACATTGCCATGTCTTGGAATTTATAGGCTTGTTGTACACTGTTGGAACCGTCATTTTGAACCTTACGATGCTCTAATATTCTATCATGGTCGACCTAGGACGTCCGGATCAGGGTCACCGGCTCGAAACGCCATAACTTCGTCATCTTTTGGAGTTTGAGCTAATTATATACGGTTAGAACCATCTTACCGAGCACTACGACGTAGCAATAGACTCGTGTCGAGCCAGGGTCGGATCAGGGTCACCCATCGTGGTGGCTTCGAAACGCCATAATTTCGCCTTTCGCTTGAAGTTATCAGGCTCATTATATACTGTTGAAACCGGCTTTCTAAGACCTACGATGATGAACTATTATCTTCTGGTCGAGCTAGGACATCAGGACCCGGGTCACCAGCCACGGCGGCTTTGAAACTCCATAACTTCGTCATCGCTCGCAGTTTCTGGGCTTTTTATATACCTTCGGAAACATCATTCCGAGCCCTATGATGCAACTATATTCTCTCCTGGTCGTGCCGGGACGTCCGGATCAGTGTCACCAGCCACGGCGACTTCGAAACGCAAAAGCTTCGTTGTCCCATGGACTTTGTAGGCTTATTATATACCGTTGGAACAATCTTTTTGAGCACTACGATGCAGCAATAGACTCTCATGGTTGACCCAGGACGTCTGCATCAAGTTCACCGGCGTGGTGGCTTCCAAATGCCATAACTTTTCTTTTTGCTTAGAGTTTCAGGCTTATTATATATCGTTGGGCTTTCCGACCACTACGACGCCAGAATATTCTCCCCTAGTCGAGCCGGGACATCTGTATCAGGGTCACCGACCATGGTGGCTTCGAGACGCTATAACTTCGTCGTCTCTTGGAATATCTGGGCTTTTCATATATCGTTGAAAATGTCATACCGAGCCCTATGACGCTGCAATATCCAGTCCTGGTCGAGCCGAGACATTTGGATCATGGTCACTAGTCGCGACGACTTCGAAACGCCATAACTTCATCGTCGCTTAGAGGTTTTGGATAGGCGATTTCGACTGTATATAATAAGCGGTGAAATTCCAAGAGATAGTGAAGTTATGATATTTTGAGGATGCATGCCTGGTGACATCGATCTGTCTTTCATGGGTCAATCAGAAGAGACTATTGCAGCGACCAGTCGAGACTACTGCGGCCGTGGCGGCTTCAAAACGCCATGACTTTGCTATTTCTTGGAGTTACGTTTCTTATTATATACTGTCGAAACCGTCTTTCCAAGCCTTATGGTAGTGTAATATTCTCCCTATGTCAAGCCTGGACGTCCGGATCAGGGTCATCGACCGTGGCGGCTTCGAAAAGATGTAATGTCGTTGTCGTTTGGAGTTTCTAGGCTTACTATGTATTGTTGGAAGTGCTTTCGAGCCATATGACGCCACAATAATCTCGCTTGGCCGAGCCAGGACGCCCGGAACAGAGTCACTAACTGTGACAACTTCGAAATGCCATAACATTACCATGTCTTGGAATTTATAGGCTTGTTGTACACCGTTGGAACCGTCATTTCGAACCTTACGATGCTCCAGTATTCTATCTTGGTCGAGCCATGACGTCCATGTCAGGGTAACCGGCTCGAAACGCCATAATTTCATCATGTTTTGGAGTTTGAGCTAATTATATACGGTTAGAACCATCTTACCAAGCACTACGATGTAGCAATAGACTCTTGTGTCGAGTTAGGGCCGGATCAGGGTCACCTGTCGTGGTGGCTTCGAAACGCCATAATTTTGACTTTCGCTTGGAGTTATTAGGCTCATTATATACCATTGAAACCGACTTTCCGAGACCTACGTGATGAAATATTATCTCCTGGTCGAGCCAGGACATCAGGATCCGGCTCACCAGCCACGGCGGCTTTGAAACTCCATAACTTCGTCATCTCTTGGAGTTTCTGGGCTTTTTATATACATTTGGAAACATCATTCCAAGCCCTATGATGCAACTATATTCTCTCCTAGTCGTGCCAGGACGTCCGGATCAGCGTCACTAGCCACGGCGACTACAAAACGCCAAAACTTCGTCATCCCTTGGACTTTGTAGGCTTATTATATACCGTTGAAACCATCTTTTTGAGCACTACGATGCCGCAATAGACTCTCATTGTCTACCCAGGACGTCTGGATCAAGTTCACCGGCATGGCGGCTTTCAAATGCCATAACTTTTCTTTTCGCTTAGAGGTTCTGGCTTATTACATACCATTGGACTTTCCGATCACTACGACGCCAGAATATTCTCTCCTAGTCGATCCGGGACATCTGTATCAGGGTCACCGGCCATGGTGGCTTCGAGGCGCTATAACTTCGTCGTCTCTTGGAATATCTGGGCTTTTCATATACTGTTGGAAACGTTATACCGAGCCCTATGACGTTGTAATATCTAGTCCTGGTCTAGCCGAGACATTTGGATCATGGTTACTAGTCGCGACGACTTTGAAACGCCATAACTTCATCGTCGTTTGGAGGTTTTGGACAGACGATTTCAGTTGTATATAATAAGCGGTGAAATTCCAGAGATAGCGAAGTTATGATATTTTGAAGCCGCATGGTTGGTGACATCGATCTGATTTTCATGGGTCAACTAGGAGAGACTATTGCGGCGACAAGTTGAGACTACTGCGGCCGTGGCGGCTTCAAAATGCCATGACTTTGCTATCTCTTGGAGTTCCGTTTCTTATTATATACAGTTGGAACCGCCTTTCCAAACCCTACCATAGTGTAATATTCTCCTTATGTCAAGCATGGACGTCCGGATCAGGGTCATCGACCGTGGCGTCTTCGAAGAGCCATAACGTCGTTGTCGTTTGGAGCTTCTGGGCTTACTTTGTATTGTTGGAAGAGCTTTCGAGCCATATGACGCAACAATAATCTCGCTTGGCCGAGCCAGGACATCCGGAACAGATTCACCAATCATGGAATTTTTGGGATTGCTGTATACCATTGGAACCATCTTTTCGAACCCTATGATGCTATAGTAGTCTATCTTTATCGAGGCAGTACGTCTGGATCAAGGTCACCGGCTTAAAACGCTATAACTTTGTCGTCGTTATGAGTTTTCGGGGCTTATTAAACACGGTTAGAACCATCTTTTTTTAGCACTACAACACCGCAATAGACTCTTATAGTCAAGCTGGGGCGTCCAGATCAGGCTCACCGGCCGTGGCGAATTCGAAACGCCATATTTTTGCCTTTCACTTGGATTTTTTGGGCTTATTGTATACCGCTGAAACCGTGTTTCCGAGACCTACGATGACAAAATATTTTCTCTTGGTCGACCAGGGACATCAGGATCCGTCTCACCGACGAAGGCGGCTTTGAAACTACATAACTTCGTTGTCGTTTTGAGTTTCTTGGCTTTTTATATACACTGGAAACGTCATTCGGAGCCCTATGACATTGCAATATTCTCTCTTGGCTGCGCTGGGACATCTAGATCAAGGTCACCAGACGCGGCGGCTTCGAAACACCAAAACTTCATCGTCCCTTGGACTTTCCTGGCTTATTATATACAGTTGGAACCATTTTTGTAAGCACTACAATGCCGTAATAGACTTTTGTGGCCGACTGGGACGTCTGGATCGAGGCCACAGGTAGCGGCGGCTTCGAAACGCCATAACTTTGCCTTTCTCTTAGAGTTTCTAGGATTATTATATTCCATTGGAACCATCTTTCTAAGCACTACGACGCTGGAATATTCTATCCTAGTCGTGCTGGGACGTCCAGACCAAGGTCACCAGCATGGCGTCTCCGAGATGACATAACTTTGTCGTCCCTTGTAGTTTCTAGGCTTTTAATATACTATTGGAAACATCATACCGAGACCTATGATGCCGCAATATTCTTTCCAGGAGCTGGGACGTCTGAATCACGGTCACTAGCCATGGCGGCTTCAAAACGCTATAACTTCGTCGTCGTTTGGAGTTTCAAGCTTATTTTATACAGTTGGAACCATCTTTCGATGCCCTACGAAGCTATAACATTCTCTCTAGGTCGAGCTGTGACCTCCGGATCAAGGTCACAGGCTGCGGCGGCGGCTTTAAACGCCATAACTTTGCCCTAGCATAGAGTTTCTAGGCTTTTTATATGCAATTGGAAACTTTATACTGAGCCCTATAACCTCACAGTATTCTCTCTTAGTCAAGCTAGGATGCCCGATTCTGGGTCAACGACCGCGGCGGCTATGAAACCCCGTAACTTTGTCGCTATTTGGAGTTTTTGGTCTTATTATATACCATTGGAACCATCTTTCCGAACACTGCGACGCTGTAATAGATTCTTGTGGTAGAGCTGGAATGTCCGGATCCGGGTCACCGCCCGCAGTGGCTTCGAAACGCCATAACTTCGTCGTTGCTTCGAGTTTATGGTATTATTATATACCATTAGAACCATCTTTCAAAACACTACGATACCGCAATAGACTCTCGTGGTCGAGCTAGGATGTCCGGATCAGGGCCACCAGCCGTAGTGGCTTTGGAATGACATAACTTCACTTTTTTCTTAGAGTTTTTGGGCTCATTATATACCGTTGAAAACATCTTTCTAAACACTACGACTCCACAATAGACTTTCGTTGTCATGCTGGGACATCCCGATCAGGCCGTGGCGGCTTTGAAATGCCATGACACTGCCTTTCGCTTGGATTTCTAGGCTTATTATATACTTTTTGAACCGTCTACTCGAGACCTACAATGTTGTAATATTCTATCGTTATTGAGCTGGGACATCCGGATCAGGGTCATCGACTACGGAGGCTTCAAAATGTCATAACTTTGTCATTCGCTTGGAGTTTCTGGGCGTATTATATACCTTTGGAATCATCTTTCCGAGCACTACGATGTCGCAATAGACTCTCGTGGTCAAGCGGGGACGTCCAGATCTGGGTCACTTTCTGTGTCGGCTTCGAAAGGTGATAAGTTTGCCTTTCGCTTGGAGTTTTTAGGCAAATTATTATCCGTTAGGACCATCTTTCCAAGCCCTAGAATGCTATAATATTCTCTCTTAGTCGAGCCGAGACGTCGGGATCAAGGTCACCAAATGCGGGGGTATCGAAACCCCACAACTTCACTTGTCGCTTGGAATTACTGGGCGTATTATATACTTCTCGAAAAGACGGTTCCGACGGTATATAATAAGCCCGAAACTCTAACTGACAACGAAATTACGGCATTTTGAAGTCGACGAGGCCTGTGAACATGATCTGGATATCCATGCTCGACCAGGAAGGAATATTGCAGCGTCATACGGCTCAGAATGAGGTTTCCAGCGGTATATAAAAAGCCAAGAAACTCTAAGCAACGTCAACGCTATGGCATTTTGAAGCCGCCACGGCTGATGACCCTGACCCCGACGACCCCCTCGCCAAGAGAGAATATTACATCATGGTAGGGCTCGGAAAGGTTGTTCCAACGGCATATAATAAGCCTAAAAAATCAAAACTAAAGGCAATGTTATGACATTCGGAAACTGCCCATCCAGAAACATTAATCCAGACTTTCCGGCTTGACCAGGAGAGAATATTACATCATTATAGGGCTCGGAAAGGCGGTTCCAATGCATATAATAAGCCTAAGAACTTCAAGCAAAAGTTGAACTTATGATGTTTTGAAACCGCCAAGGCAGGTAACCCTGATTTGGGTGTCTCGGCTCGACCACGAGAGTCTATTGCAACGTCATAGTGCTCAAAAAGTTGGTTCTAACGGTATATAATAAGCCCATAAACTCCAAGGGACGACAAAGTCTCGCGTTTCAAAGCCATCTCAGTCGGTGTCCCTGATCCGGATGCTGCGGCTCGACCATGAGAGAATATTATATCATCAAAGCGCTGATAGGCTATTTCAAATGTATATATTAAGACAAAAAACTCCAAACGAAAGGAGAAGATATGTCATTTCGAAGCCGCCACGGCCGGTAAATTTGAACCGGACGTCCTGACTCGACCAGGAGATAATATTACATCATCGTATGGTTCAGAACGACGGTTCGAATGGCATATAATACGCATAAATACTCCAAGAGAATGACAAAGTTATGACGTTTTGAAACTACCACGGCCGGTAACTTTGATCCAGGTGTCCAGGCCGACCACGAGAGTCTATTGCGGTGTCCTAGTGCTTAGAAAGCTAGTTCTAATGGTATAAAATAAGCTCATAAACTCCATGCAATGACAAAGTTATTGCATTTTGAAGCCACACGGCTCCAACGGTATAAAATAAGCCCATAAAGTCCAAGCAATGACGAAGTTATGGCATGACTTCACTATCACTTGGAGTTTCGTTGCTTATTTTATACCAATTGCACTTTCTTTTTGAGCCCTGTGATGCTGTTATATTCTCTCCTAGTCGAGCCAGGACATCCGGATCAAGGTCACCGATTACAGAGGCTTTGAAAAGCCATAACTTTGCCTTTTGCTTGGAGTTTCTGGGCATATTATATACCTTTGGAATCATCTTTTCGAGTAGTACGATGTCGCAATAGAGTCTCGTGGTCGAGCATGGACGTCTGAATAAGGGTCACCGACCGTGGCGGCTTCGAAACACGACAAGTTTGCCTTTCGCTTGGAGTTTTTAGGCAAATTATTTACCGTTAGAACCATCTTTCCAAGCCTTACAATGCTGTAATATTCTCTCTTGGTCGAGTCGAGATGTCCAGATCAGGGTAACTGACCACGGTGTTATTGAAGCCTCATAACTTTGCATGTCGCTTAGAGTTTCTGGACGTATTATATACTGCTCGGAAAGAGGGTTCCAACGATATATAGTAAGCCAGAAACTCTAACATACAACCAAATAATGCGTCTCAAGCCGCCGAGGCCGGTGAACCAGATCCAGACATCTGGTCTCGACCAGGAGAGAAGATTACAGCGTCATAGGGCTCGGAATGAGGTTTCTAGTAGTATATAAAAAGCCCAAAAACTCTAACCAACGGCAAAGGTATGACATTTCAAATCCGCTGCGACTGGTGACCCTGATCTGGATGTCCCGGTTCGACCAAGAGAGAATATTACATCATGGTTGGGCTCGGAAAGACGGTTCCAATTGCATATAATAAGCCTAAAAAATCCAAAGGAAAGGAAAAGTTATAGTATTCCGAAACTGCCACCGTCGGTAAAACTATTCTGGACGTCCCGCCTTGACGAGGAGAGAATATTACATCATCGTAGGCTTGGAAAGATGGTTCCAAAAGTATATAATAAGCGTAAAAACTCCAAAAGTCAAAGCTATGGCATTTCGAAACCGCCACAACCAGTAACCCTGATCCAAATGTCTTGGCTTGACCATGAAAGCCTAATGAGGCGTCATAGTGCTCAGAAAGATGGTTCTAATGGTATATAATAAGCCCATAAACACCAAGAGACGACATAGTTATCGCGTTCCGAATCCGTCACAACCAATGACCCTGATCCAGAAGTCTCAGCTCGACCATGAGAGAATATTACATCATCGTACGGCTTGGAAATGCGGTTCCAATGGTATATATTAAGACAAAAAAACTCAAAGAGAAAGGCAAAGATATGGCGTTTCAAAGCCGCCACAGCCGGTGACCCTGATCTGGACAATTCAGCTCAACCACGAGAGTCTATTGTGGTGTCGTAGTGCTCAGAAAGACAGTTCCAATGGCATATAATACACCTAAATATTCCAACCGAAAGGCAAAGTTATGACGTTTCGAGACCGCCATGGTCAGTAACATTGATCTGGGTGTCCCGGCTCGACCACAAGAGTCTATTATGGCATCGCATTGCTTGGAAAGCCGGTTCCAACGGTATAAAATAAGCCCATAAAGTCCAAGCAATGACGAAGTTATGGCATTTTGAAGTCGCACGGCCGGTGACGCTGATCTGTCCATCCCGGCTCGACCAGGTGAGACTATTGCAGCGACCAGTCGAGACCACATTGACTGTGGCGGCTTTTAAATGCCATGACTTCGCTATTGCTTGGAGTTTCATTGCTTATTATATACTGTTGGAACCATCTTTCCAAGCACTACGATGTTGTAATATTTTCTCCATGTTGACCCGGGATGTTCGGATCATGGTTATCGGTTGCGGCGGCTTCGAAATGCCAGAACGTCGTTGTCGTTTGTAGTTTTTGAGATTACTTTGTACTATTGGAAATGCTTTTCGAGCCCTACGATGCCACAATAGCGTCGCTTGGCCGAGCCACGATGTTCGAAACAGAGTCACCAACCGAGACAGCTACGAAGAGCCACAACTTCGCCGTGCCTTGGAGTTTCTTGGCTTGTTGTATACCATTGGAACCCTTTATTTAAACCTTATGATGCTGCAATAGTCTATCTTGATTGATCCAAGACGTCTGGATCAAGGACACTGGCTTGAAACGCCATAACTTTGTCATTGTTTGGAGTTCTCAGGCTTATTATATTCGGTTAGAACCATCTTACCGAGCACTACCACACTGCAATAAACTCTTGGGTCGAGCCGGGGCGTCAGGATTAGGATCACCGACCGCGGCGGGTTCGAAATGCCATAACTTGGCCGTTCTCTTGGAGTTTTTGGGCTTATTGTATGCCGTTAAAACCGTCTTTCCAGGACCTACGATGAGGAAATATTATCTCCAAATCGAGCCGAGAGATCTGGATCCTGATCACCGGCCATAGCGGTTTTGAAACTATATAACTTCGTTGTCGCTTGGAGTTTCTGGCTTTTATATGCCATTGGAAACGTTATTCTGAGCCTTATAGCCTCGCAGCTCTTAGTCAAGCAGGGATGTCCAGATCAGGGTCACTGGCCGCGGCGGCTATGAAATGTCATAACTTCATCGTTGGTTAGAGTTTCTGGCATTATTATACACCGTTGGAACTATTTTCAAGTCACTACGACATTGCAATAGACTCTCGTAGTCGAGCCGAGACGTCCAGATTAAGGTCACAGGCTGCGGTGGCTTTGAAACGCAATAACTTTGTCGTTGCTTGGAGTTTCTTGTCTTATTATATACAATCAGAACCATCTTTCCGAACACTACGACACCGCAATAAACTCTCACAGTTGAGCTAAGACGTTGGAACAGGGTCACTGGCTGTGGCGGCTTCGAAATGACATAACTTCACCTTTTTCTTTGTGTTTTTGGGCTTTATATATATTGTTAGAAACACCTTTCCAAGCGCTACGACTCCACAATAGACTTTTGTGGTCGACCCAGAACGTGCGATTAAGGTCACCGGCTGTGGCGCCTCGAGACGCGATAAACTTCGTCGTCTCTTGGAATTTTTGGGCTTTTCATATATTGTTGGAAACATCATACCGAGCCCTATGACGCCTTAATATTCTCTCCAGGTCGAGCTGCGATGTCCAGATCACCATCACTAGCCGTGGCGGCTTTGAAATGCCATCACTTCACTGGCGTTTGAGTTTCTATGCTTTTTATATGCAATTGGAAATTTTATTCTGAGCCTTATAACCTCGCAATATTCTCTCTTAGTCGAGCCGGGACATCCGGATCAGGGTCACGGGCCGCATCGGCTATGAAACGCCATAACTTTGTTGTTGCTTGGAGTTTCTGGTCATATTATATTCCGTTGAAACCATCTTTCGGAGAACTACAATGTTGCATCGACTCTCACAGTCGAGCCGGGACTTGTGGATCAGGGTCACCATCCGCTGTGGCTTCAAAACGCCATAACTTTGTCGTTTCTTAGAGTTTCTGGTCTTATTATATACTGTTGGAACAGTCTTTCCGAGCACCACGACACCACAATAGACTCTTGTGGTCGAGATGGGATGTCCAGATTGGGCTCACCGGCCGTGGGGGATTCGAAATGACATAACTTCACCTTTTCTTAGAGTTTCTAAGCATTTTATATACAGTTGAAGTCAACTTTCCAAGCACTACGATACCACAATAGACTTTCGTGGTTGAGCTGGGGCGTCCAGGCTCGACTAAGAGAGAATATTGCAGTGCAATAGGGCTCGGAATGAGGTTTGCCACGGTATACCAAAAGCTTAGAAACTCCAACTGACGGCAAAGCTACAGCATTTCGAAGCCACCGCGGCCAGTGACCCTTATCCGGACGGCTAGGTGCACCAAGAGAGAATATTACATCATCGTAGGGCTCGGAAAGACGGTTTCAATGCCATACAATAAGCCTAAAAACTCCAAGCAGAAGGAAAAGTTATGGCATTTCAAAACTGTCATGGCCGGTAACCCTTATCCAGACATTTTGGCTCGACCACGAGAGTCTATTGCGGCATTGTAGTGCTTGGAAAGACAATTCTATGGTATATAACAAGCCTAAAAACACCAAGCCAAAGGCAAAGTTATATCTTTTCGAAACTGCCATGGCCGATAGCCCTGATCTCGGTGCCCATCTCGACCACTAACGTCTATTGCGGTATCGTAGTGCTCGGAAAGATAGTTCCAAAGGTATATAATAAGCCCATAAACTCCAAATAATAGTGAAGTTATCGTGTTTTGAAGTCTTCGTGGTCGGTGACCCCGATCTAGATATTCTCGACTCGAACAGGTGAGAATATTACATCATCGTAGGGCTCAGAAAGACTGTTCCAACGGTATATAATAAGCCTAAAAACTCCAACCAAAAAGCAATGATATGGCGTTTCAAAACCTCCACAGGCGGTAACCCCAATCCGGACGTCCCGTCTTGACCACGAGTGTTTGTTACTGCTTCGTAGTGCTCCAAAAGATGATTCCAACTGCATATAATAAGCGGGGAAACTCCGAGAGACAGCGAAGTTATCGTATTTTGAAGCCGCACGGCTGGTGACGCCGATCTGTCTATTTTGGCTTGACTAGGTGAGACTATTTCAGCGACCAGTCCAGACTACTGCGACCGTGGCGCCTTCAAAACGCCATGACTTCTGCATCGTTTGGAGTTTGGTAACTTATTAAATACCTTTGGAACCTTCTTTTGAAGCTCTAAGAATGCTGCAATATTCTCCCCATGTCGAGTTGGGACGTTTGGTCTGGGTCACTAGCTGCAGCGGCTTCGAAGTGCCTTAACGTTGTTGTCTTTTGGAGTTTTTGGGCTTCTTTTATACCTTTAGAACCGTCTTTCAAAGCGCTACGATGCTGTAATATTCTCTCTAGGTCAAGCTAGGACCTTTGCATCAAGGTCACTGGCCGTGACGGCTTCGTAATGACATAACTTTGTCGTCGTATGGTTTTTCTAGGCTTTTTATATGGCATTGGAATGATCCCCATAACCTCCCAATCTTCTCTCTTTGTCGAGTGGGGACGACCAGATCAGGGTCACCGGACACATCGGCTATGAAACGTCATAACTTTGACGTTGTTTAGAGTTTTTGGTCTTATTATATGCCGTTAGAACCATCTTTCAGAGCACTACGACGCTGCAATAGACTCTCGTGGTTGACCCGAGACGTCTGACTCATGGTCACCGGCCGCGGTGGTTTGGAAACGCCATAACTTTGTCGTTGCTTAGAGTTTCTGGTCCTATTATATACTGTTGGAACCATCTTTCAAAGCACAACGATACCGCAATAGACTCTCATAGTCAAGCCAAGACGTACGAATCAGGTCACCGATTGTGCCGGCTTCAAAATGACATAAATTCATCTTTTCTTGGAGTTTTTGGCTTCATATATTCCGCTAGAAACATCTTTCCAAGCACTAAGACGAGACAGTAGACTTTCGTGGTCGAACCGGTACATCTGGATTAGTGTCACCGGCCGTGGCGTCCTCAAAATGGCATAACTTTGTCTGACGCTGGGAGTTCTTAGGCTTATAATATGCCATTTGAACAGTCTTTTCGAGCCCTATGATGCAACAATATTCTCTCCTGATCGAGCCACGACGTCCAGATCAGAGTCATCGACCGGGGAGGCTTCGGAACGCCATAACTTCGCCTTTTGCTTGGAGTTTCCAGGCTTATTATATACCTTTGGAACCATCTTTTCGAGCACTACGATGCCGCAGTAGACTCTCGTGGTTAAGGCAGGACGTCTGGATCAGGATCATTGGCCATGGCGGCTTCAGAACGACATAAATTTTCCTTTCGCTTGGAGTTTTTAGGCTAATTATATACAATTAGAACCGTCTTTCCAAGCCCTACAATGTTGTAATATTCTCTCCTGGTTGAGCCGATACATCCGGATCAGGGTCACCAACCGCGGGAGCACGAAACCCCGTAGCTTCACCTTTTGCTTGGAGTATTGGGGTTTACTATATACTGCTTAGAAGACGGTTCCAACGGTATATACTAACCTTGGAAACTCCAACCGACGATGAAATTATGGCGTTTCGAAGCAGCCGAGGCCATTGAACAAGATCCGGATGTCCAGGCTCGACCAAGAGAGAATATTGCAGAGCAATAGGGCTTTGAATGAGGTTTGCAATGGTATATGAAAAGCTTAGGAACTCCAAGCCACAACAAAGTTATGGCATTTCGAAGCCGCTCCGGCCAGTGACCCTGATTTGGATGTCCTAGTTCGACCAAGAGACAATATTACATCATTGTAGGGTTCGGAAAGATTGTTCTAATGGTATATAATATGCCAAAAAACTCCAAACGAAAGGCAAAGTTATGGCGTTACGAATCTGCCCCGGCCTGTAACCCTGATTCGGAAGTCCTGGTTCAACCATGGGAGTCTATTGTTGTGTCGTAGTGCTTGGAAAGACGATTCTAATGGTATATAATAAGACTGAAAAATCCAAGCAAAACGCAAAGTTATGGAGTTTCAAAACCACCATGGCTGTTAACCCCGATCCATTGTCCCGGCTCAACAATAAACGTCTATTGCAGCGTCATAGTGGTCGGGCATGCGGTTCCAAAGGGATATAGTAAATCCATAAACTCCAAGCAACGATGAAGTTATGGCTTTCCGAAGCCGTCGTGACTGGTGACCCTCATGTGGACATTCCGGCTCAACCACGAGAGAATTTCACATCATCGAAGGGCTCGGAAGGACGGTTTTAATAGCATATAATAAGCCCAAAACCTCCAAGCAAAAGGTGAAGTTATGGCGTTTCGTAGCCGCCACGGCCTGACCGTGTTCCGGACGTCATGGCTTGACAAGAAGTGAGTATTGCAATGACCTTTGGCTTGGAAAGATGATTCCAATGGTATATAATAAGCAGGGAAACTCCAAGAGACAGCAAAGTTATTGCATTTTGAAGCCGCATGGCCAGTGAAACCGATCTGTCCACCCCGGCTCGACCAAGCGAGAGTATTGCAGTGACCAGCCGAGACTACTATGGCCATGGTGGCTTCAAAACGCCATAATTTTGCTATCGTTTAGAGTTTCATTGCTTATTATATACAATTAGAACCGTCTTCCAAGCCCTACGATGTTGTAATATTATCTCCATGTCTAGCTAGGACGTCTCAATCAGGGTCACCGGTCGCAGCGACTTCGAAACACCATATCTTTGCCTTTTTCTTGGAGTTTCTAGGCTTATTATATACTTTTGGAGCCATCTTTCCGAGCACTACAATGCTCCGATAGACTCTTGTGGTCGAGCTGGGTTGTCTGGATTAAGGTCACCGACAACGGCGGCTTCGAAATGACATAACTTCACCTTTTTCGTGGAGTTTCTGGGCTTATTATATATCGTTAGAAACATCTTTCCAAGCACTACGATGCCACAACAGACTTTCGTGGTCGAGCTGGAATGTCCGGATTGGTGTCACCAGTCGTGGTGGCTTCGAAATGCCGTAATTTTGCCTTTTGCTTGGAGTTTTTAGGCTTTGTATATACCATTTGAACTGTCTTTTCGAGCCCTGTGATGCTGTTATATTCTATCTGGTGGAGCCATGACGTGTAGATCGGGGTCACCGACCGCGGAGGCTACAGAACGCCATAACTTTTCCTTTTGCTTGGAGTTTCTAGGCTTGTTATATACCTTTAGAACCATCTTTCGGAGCACTACGATGACGTAATAGACTCCCGTGGCTGAGCTGGGACGTCCAGATCAGGGTCACCGGCATACTGTTAGAACTGTCTTTCCAAGCCCTTCAATGCTATCACATTCTCTCCTAGTCGAGCCGAGATGTCCAGATCAAGGTCACCAACCACGGGGGCTTCGAAACCCCATAACTTCACTTGTCACTTGGAGTTTCTAGGATTATTATATATTGTTTGGAAAGACTGTTCCAACAGTATATATTAAGCCCGGAACTTCAATCGACGATGAAATTATGGCGTTGCAAAGCTGCCAAGGCCATTGAACCTGATCCGGATTCCAGGTTTGACCATGAGAGAATATTACAGCGAAATAGGTCTCGGAATGAGGTTTGCAAAGGTATATAAAAAGCATAAAAACTCCAAACTACGGCAAAGTTACAGCATTTTGAAGCCACCGCTGTCGGTGACCGTTATCTAGACGTCTGGGTCAACCAAGGGAGAATATTACATCATCATAGGGCTCGGAAAGACGGATCCAATGGTGTACAATAATCCTAAATACTTCAAGTAAAAGGCAATGTTATAGCGTTTTGAAACTGTCAGGACCGGAAACCCTGATCCGGACATCCCGACTCGACCACAAGAGCCTATTGCGGCATCGTAGCGCTTGGAAAGACGATTCTAATGGTATATAATAGGCCTAAAAACTCAAAGCAAAAGGCAAATTTATATCGTTTCGGAACCGCCACTGCCGGTAACCCTGATTCGGGAGTCCCAGCTCGACCACTAACGTCTATTGCAGCGTCGTAGTGCTCGGAAAGATTGTTCCAAAGGTATATAATAAGCCCATAAAATCCAAACACCGGTGAAGTTATCGCGTTTTGAAGTCTTCGTGGTCGGTGACCCTGATCTGGATATTCCTGGCTCGAACGAGAGAGAATATTACATCATCGTAGGGCTCAAAAAGACGGTTCCAACGGTATATAATAAGCCTAAAATCTCTAACCGAAAAGCAAAGATATGGCGTTTCAAAGCCTCCACGGGCGGTAACCCTAATTTGGACGTCCCGGCTTGACCATGAGAGTCTATTACGGTGTCGTATTGCTCGAAAAGATGATTCCAACGGCATATAATAAGTAGAGAAACTCCGAGAGACGACGAAGTTATGGTATTTTGAAGCCACACGGCCGGTGACGCCGATATGTCTGTTCCGCTTGACCAGATGATGTTAGTTTATAAAATGTTTTGATGATACAAAAAGATGTTTTAAAAAGAATAAGATGAAATTTCATATCTTAAGTTCAAAGCAAAATTGAAGTAAACATGTGCGAGATGAAAAATCTCTCATGAATCGGATGAAGGTTACATCAGCTCCTCAAGAGATCCATGTGAAGTTTGGTAAAATTTTAAGCACTCAGAATAACGTCATACTCTCAGCTAAGAGACGTAGATCGATTGACGTGTATCTGAGAGACGTCGATCTCTCAGTTAAGCATACGTCGATCGATCGACGTATAACTGAGAGACGTCGATCTCTCAGCTTCAGGTATGTCGATCGATCGACATACATCTGAGAGACGTCGATCTCTCAGCCTAATGACGTCGATCGATCGACGTCATTCTGAGAGACGTCGATCTCTCAGCCAGGCTGACGTCGATCGATCGACGTCCGACTGAGAGACGTCGATCTCTCAGCTCTGGCACGTAGATCGATCGACGTCTCCAGAGTTCAAAAATTTTCAAACGTTGGAACAAAATCCAAGGGAGATCTATGATATTTTCTCTCTCCAATCTTGCTCAAATTTCTTGTGGACTTTAACCCAACATACTACATGCTTCCTTGACTATTTTAAACATATCTAAGATTCTCTAGGGTGGCTATCCAATATCAAATCACTCCATAGGGTGGCTAAAGACTATTTGGGCACTATCTTGACATTTTTGAAGATGAAGACTTGGTGGAGAGCCTCAAAAACGTGGTCAACTTTATTTATAAATAGAAGAGGCTTGGATGAAGCAATAACACACTTTCAACATCATCTAGCTCCATTTATCATTGTTGTATATTTCTTTCATACTTGTAAATTTGTTTAAAGCTTGTCTAGCTTTTCTTTAATCTTCATATTGTATATTAAGAGAAAAAGAGTCAAGCACAAGAGGAACTATAAATATTTGATCTCTTGCTTGTGCTTAGACTTGTGAGAAAGTGTGATCCTTACCATATTTCTTCAACCCACTGTGAGAAGTTCTTGAGGGAACTTTTGTTGAAGTTGTGAGGAAGCAAGAAGTTGTTCTTGCTAATAGCTGTAGTTGCTGTGGTTGCACAAGTGTGTTGTACAAGAAGTTGCTGTTGTTGTGGCTTACACTAAAGTGTTAGTGTAAGTGTTGCTGTGGTTGTTCTTATTGTTCATAATAAGAAGAGTAGTTGTTGAAAATCCACTTTGGAAACAAAGTGGTAGTGGAGTAGAATCATTTACGATTCGAACCACTTTATATCGGTGTACTCATTCACTACTCCTCATCTCCATTCTTGCTCTGATTTTGAATATCCTTTTTGAGTTGAGACAAACGAGAAAATTCCGCAAAAAGAGTCAAACACTCTATTCACCCCCCCCCCCCTCTAGAGTGTATTTCGGACCTAACAATTGGTATCAGAGCCTAACCTTGATTGCTTGGCCTATCTTTGCAAGTAGCAAGGTTAAAGATCATGACAACCTCAACCTTAACCTCTTCATCTCTCAAGCCTACTGCACTATTTTCCGGATCAAACACTAAAGCTCCTATGTTTGATGCCCAAAACTATTCTTTATGGAAATTTCGAATGATCAATCATTTGAAAGGCTGTGGATTTGATATATGGAGAGCTGTTGTCAAAGGAATTGAAGTTCCTATGATTACCAACGCAAAAGGAGAATCAATGTTCAAAGATGAGGATGACTACACCGACGAAGAGAAGGTAAATTTCGCCATCAATGGCAAAGCATTTGACATTCTCTCAAGTGCTCTTACCACCACTGAGCTCATTAGACTCCAAGGTCTTGAAACAGCCCATGAGGCATGGAAAAGGCTTGAAATGATACATGAAGGAACTGAGCAAGTAAGAATGGCCAAAAGACTCATGCTCATGAAGGAGTATGAGATGTTCGGAATGAAAAGCGGTGAGAAGATTGAGGAGACAATCGATCGATTCACACGAATAGTGAATCAACTCTCCATGGTTGACAAGAAAATCTCAAATGAAGATCTTGTCTCAAAACTCCTCAACTCTTTGCCAAGAGAATGGACACCCAAAGTCACCGCCATCACCGAATCAAAGAATCTCAAGACTCTTACCCTTGATGAGCTATCCGGTAATCTTCTTACTCATGAAATTCTTATTGATGAACAAAATAGGATGAATCCCATCAAATCTACACAAACATCACACAAAGGATTGGTGGTAGAGTCCGATGAATCGGATGAGGAAGTTGCCCTTCTAGTAAGAAAATTTAGAAGAATGGCAAATAGAAACAAAGCTCAAGCAAGAAAGTTTTTCAAGAAACCATCTAAAGAAAAGGAAGCAAGTGAAAATTGCTATAGATGTGGTCGACCCGGTCACTTCATTGCCGATTGCCACGTAAAAGAGCCGCAAAAACAAGAGAAGAAGGTTTTTCCTCAAAAGAAGAAAGCCCTCAATGCGGAGGTAACCACGTGGGATGATCTTCTTTCGGAATCGGAAGGAGAAGAGAGTGAAGATAAAGGTGTTGGACTTGTGGCAATGGTTGACAATCCAAAGTTTCAACATACCTGTCTTATGGCAATTGAAGATGACCTTGAGGTAAATTCTAACCCTTCAAATTTGCATGATGAAATAGGAGATTTGCAAGATGACTTTGAGAAATTAAATTTGAAATATAAGCATTTAAAGAAAGAATTCAAGAAATGCATTTTAGAAAATAAGAGCTTGCATGACAAAAATATTTTGATGTTTCAAGAGCATAATATCATACTTACCATGCATAAAACCGTAGCTCTTGAAAATGAAGAAATTAGAAAGGAATGTGAGAAACTAAAGTTAGACTTACAAAGACTAACAAATGGCAAAAACAACTTAGACATACTACTTGGAAATCAAAGAATTGGAAATGATAAATCCGGTTTAGGATTTAACTCATCATCTTCCTCTATTAAACCTAAGTCCTTAAAGAAAAAGGCAAACAATAGAAAAACACAACAAAATTTATCAACTTCTAAACCAAAGCTTGTACCTACTTGTTTTTATTGCAACAAACTAGGACATGTAAAGAAAGCATGTAGAGCTCGATTTGAGAGCACATATGTTTGGAAGCCTAAGGGTCGAAAAACTAACCCTAAAGGACCCAACCATCAAAGGGTACCAATGCATACATCTTTTGGTTTTGTAGGCTCTCAAGATAAATGGAGTAGCCAAAGAAGAAGGAACCAAATGGCTTATGGACAGCGGATGCTCAACTCACATGACCGGAGACAAGACGTTATTCACCAAGCTCAAGCTCCAAGATGGTGGAACGGTGCATTTTGGCAATGGGAGAGCCAAAATCCTTGGACATGGAGAAATTGGTAATTCTTCCTTTACTATTAATAATGTACTATATGTAGAAGGGCTTAAGTACAATTTGATAAGTGTTAGCCAACTATGTGATGCTAATTTTCAAATTGAGTTTGTGAAAAGAAAATGTGTTGTGAAAAAGAACGATAAGATTGTTTTCGAAGCTATTCGTAAAAATGATGTTTACAAATTTAGCACACATGATTTGATATAAAAAAATGTTTCTTGCCTAGTTTGCTTAAAATGATTTGACTCAACTATGGCATAGACGACTTGGACACATTAGTTTTAAGAATTTCAAAGAGATTTGCAAAAATGAAAAAGTCCAAGGTCTTCCAAAATTAAATTTCGAAAACCATGGCTTATGTGACACTTGTCAGAAGGCAAAGCTTGTTAAAACAAGTTTCAAGCCCAAAAGTGAAATCTCCACCACCAAACCTCTACAATTGCTTCATATGGATTTGTATGGGGATATTGGTACAGCAAGTCTAAGTGGAAAACATTACACCTTTGTGGTGGTAGATGACTATTCTAGGTACACTTGGGTAATGTTCTTAGCTAAAAAGAATGATGCATGCCAAGAATTTATAAAGCTTTGTAAAAGATTAGAAAATCAAAGAGAGGACACAATTAAGGAAATTAGAAGTGATAGAGGTGGTGAGTTTGATGGAGAATTTCAAGAATTTTGTGTATCCAAGGGGTATGGACACAATTTCTCAGCTCCAAGAACTCCTCAACAAAATGGTGTTGCGGAAAGGAAGAATAGAACACTTCAAGAAATGAGTAGAGCCATGCTAAACGAATTTGAGTTACCCAAATATTTTTGGGCAGAAGCGGTAAATACCGCTTGTCATGTGATCAATAGAGTTTATTTGAGACCATTTCTCAAAAAGACTCCTTATGAGCTTTGGAAAGGTAGAGTACCAAATATTGGTTATTTCAAGGTTTTTGCTTGTAAGTGCTTTATACTTAACACCAAAGATAACTTGGATAAACTTGACTTCAAAGCGGATGAAGGAATCTTTATGGGCTATGCTCAAAATAGCAAGGCATTTAGAGTATATAATAAAATAAGCATGAAAGTTGAAGAATCAATTCATGTCAAATTTAGTTAACTCAATGAGGACAAATCAAACATTAATGATGATGATGATGATGATGAAATAATTGAAGCAAGCCATATAGAGAAATTTGAGAATCCAAAAGGTAATATTGTTATTGACCTTAGGATTGATCCACTTGAACCTAAGGTTGAAAATGAAGAAGTAGGAGGAGATACCTCAAATTTACCGGATTCATACAAGTATAGGAAAGATCACCCTAAAGAGTTGATATTAGGTGAAACTAGCCAAGGCATAATGACTAGGAGAAAATTCAATGAAAATGCCTTCATTTCACAAGTTGAGCCTAAAAACATAAAGGAGGCAATAAATGATGAAGATTGGGTATTGGCTATGCAAGAAGAATTAAATCAATTTGAAAGAAGTGATGTTTGGGAATTAGTTGCTAAACCTAGTGATCATCCCGTAATTGGTACTAAATGGATATTTAGAAATAAAATGGATGATAAAGGAAACATCACTAGAAACAAAGCTAGGTTAGTAGCACAAGGTTATAGGCAAGAGGAAGGCATAGACTATGATGAAACGTTTGCCCCTGTAGCTAGGTTAGAAACTATTAGGATGCTATTAGCATATGCATGCTATAAGGATTTCAAACTATATCAAATGGATATGAAATCCGCATTCTTGAATGGAATAATTCAAGAAGAGGTCTATGTAGCTCAACCTCCGGGGTTTGAAAATCATGATTATCCAAATCATGTTTTTAAACTCAAAAAGGCCCTTTATGGACTTAAACAAGCTCCTAGGGCTTGGTATGATAGGTTAAGTAACTTCCTACTTGAGAACGAGTTTTCAAGAGGAAAAGTTGACACTACTCTTTTTATTAAAGAACAAGGAAACCATCAATTGCTTGTTCAAATTTATGTGGATGATATTATATTTGGTGCTACTAACAATTCTCTTTGTGAGCATTTTGCAAAATTGATGGAAGGAGAATTTGAAATGAGCATGATGGGTGAACTCAACTACTTCCTTGGTCTACAAATCAAGCAAACTCAAGATGGAGTGTACATATCTCAAACAAAGTACACAAATGATTTGCTCAAGAAGTACAAATTCGAGGATGGAAGAAGTGTGAGCACTCCGATGAGCACAAGTACAAAGCTTGACAAAGACGAAAAAGGAAAGCCGGTTGAGGTAACCAAATATAGGGGTATGATTGGTAGTTTACTTTATTTAACAGCTAGTAGACCGGATATTTTGCATGCTGTGTGCTTATGTGCTAGATTTCAAAGTATGCCTAAGGAATCACATTTAGTTGCTGTTAAACGTATCTTTAGGTATTTAAAAGGAACTTTGAATTTTGGATTGTTTTATCCCAAAAATGGATGTTTTGATTTAAGAGAGTATAGTGACTCCGACTATGCCGGAAATCTTGTTGATAGGAAAAGCACCTCCGGGACGTGTCAATTCCTTGGAGATTGCTTGGTTTCTTGGTTCTCTAAGAAACAAAATAGTGTGTCACTATCAACGGCGGAATCCGAATATATATCGGCCGCTTCATGTTGTGCACAACTACGTTGGATGACAAACACATTGAATGATTACAATGTTAAGTTTGATAAAGTTTCCGTCCTATGTGACAATACCTCAGCCATAAGTATAGCACAAAACCCGGTTCATCATAGTAGAACAAAACACATTGAAGTGAGACATCACTTCATAAGAGATTGCATTCAAAAAGGATTGGTATGCATTGAGTTTGTTCCAACAAATGACCAACTGGCGGACATCTTTACCAAATCCCTCCCCACTGAGACATTCGAATCAATTAGAACGAGACTAGGAATGATAAACATAAGTTAAAGAGATGAAAACTGAAAATTTCAAAATCAGGGACACGTCGAACGATCGACGTATCAAAACAAGAGATCGACGTACGTCGATCTCTGACATCGATCGATCGACGTACGTCGAACTCAGACGTCGATCGATCGACGTCGTCGAATTCTGCAGCTATAAAACCTGTCAAAAACGCGAATCCTCTTCATTTCTCAACCTGTTCCATCAGCGAAACCCTAAGAAAGCAGGCGCCTCCCCTTTCCAAAATCACTTCTCTCTTCAATTTCATCTCTAAATCAAGATCTAACTCATTTCTGCTCTTAAATCTTGAGTTCCTCTCTTGAAATCTTCCATTTCAACCTAAAATCCTAAATTTCTCTAGCCCTAAAAATCTCAAAAATGTCTTCAAGGAGCAAAAATACAACCAAGAGGCCAAGATCTTCTAGGGGTGGAGGAGAAGGCTCTAGTTCCTCTCAAGGACAATCTTCTCAACCTAGGATGAAGCAATCTATGGACATGAGTCAAGGGCGTGTCCTTGCCGGGATTAGAAGTGGGCTAACTCTCTCCAACTTTCCTTGGATCAAAGCCAAAGATGCTCTAGCGGAACCTTTGCCCCCGGGGCAAATAAGGTATATAATTAGACATTCTCAAATTTTATATGATAAATGGGACGATGATGAAAGAGCAACCATCCCACTCAAGTTGCTTAGAATAAATGATATTCTAAGCAATAATGAACTGAGCCCAATCATTGAGTGGTTAGATGTTCAAGAGTGGAGGAATATATGGAATGAGAATGAGATGTCAAAAATGTCCACTAAGTATACTCGACTATTTTATGCAAATTTGTGGGTTGAATACATAAATAACCTTCCCTTAGCTCTACACTCTGTTATTGATGGACACCATATCAAATGGAAAGTTGAAAAAATTTGTGACCTGATTGGTGTACCCAACGAAGGGTATTTTGAGTTTGATGCGTGGAAATGGGATGCAGCCAAATGGAAAGTATCTGAAGATGAAGTTAAGACTTTCCTAGGCTTCCATCCTAGTAAAAACACAAATGATATGCCTTTAGTCTACCGCACTCTTCTTGCCATTGTTACATTATGTATCAATGGTAAATCCGCAAAACTGCCAAGTAACCTTGACTTCTATATAGCATACCGAATAGCTAACCAGGAGAAGGTTAACTTTGGGGAGCTTTTCATGACAAATGTTGTCGAAGCAGCAACCAAACAAAACAAGGCCCTACCCTATAGTAACCTTATTTATCGGATGCTTGTGAAGTCGGGTATTCAGGTTGATGACACGGATATTGACAGTATTACGCACAAAGACTTCTACGATAAAGTCAATATCCAACAAATACTAAAGTCTAGAAAAGAAGCAATGAGAAGAGAACAGGAGGAGGAGGCAAGGGAAGAAGAGGAAGACTTTCCGCATGAGGCACCTATTCCTGAACCGGACGCTCAACCAGCACCAAGTAGCTTGAGCACCAATGTTCCAGAACTTCAAGCTCAAGTTACTAGTCTTCAGCAGGAAGTCGGTGAGCTAAAGAGCAAAGTAACCGTGCACGAATCAAGATTTGCCAAGCTCAAGGCAAAAATGAAAGCGTGTATTCCTGGAATCACGTTTTCTTCAGATGAAGACTAGAGTGTTGTATTTTAGCTTGCTTCTAGTTCTAGCTTAGTGTTTGTTTTTGGTTGTAAAACTTGAATGTGTCTTTGAATTTAATGAAGTATTGTTGCTTATTTTTTTGATGCTTTCAAAAAGGGGGAGAAAATGGTTGTTGTTGCTTAAGTGGCTTAGTGGCTCATTGGTTGATTAAGTGGCTTATTTGACTTATTTGTTGCTTTATTGGCATGTTGCTTAAATGGTTGGCATGGTTTATTGGCATGGTCTATTGGAATGATTTATTGGCATGTTGCTTTTCTTTGACAAAATGAGGTAAGCTTGAAAATTGGAATCTTTGACAATTGTTGGTGAAATGAAAATGAGCATAAAAAGTTATCTGGTTGAGGGGGAGCAACTTTAAGGATGATTGGATTTGCAGAATCTTGTTCACATTGATTATTGTGGAAGGTATAGATTGCATATACTTAGGGGGAGATTGATATTTTTCAAATGTAAAATTCAAAAATAAAGCAAAAACATCTTTTAGAATCTCGGTTTTGAAATCATCAAAAAGGGGGAGATTGTTAGTTTATAAAATGTTTTGATGATACAAAAAGATGTTTTAAAAAGAATAAGATGAAATTTCATATCTTAAGTTCAAAGCAAAATTGAAGTAAACATGTGCGAGATGAAAAATCTCTCATGAATCGGATGAAGGTTACATCAGCTCCTCAAGAGATCCATGTGAAGTTTGGTAAAATTTTAAGCACTCAGAATAACGTCATACTCTCAGCTAAGAGACGTACATCGATTGACGTGTATCTGAGAGACGTCGATCTCTCAGTTAAGCATACGTCGATCGATCGACGTATAACTGAGAGACGTCGATCTCTCAGCTTCAGGTATGTCGATCGATCGACATACATCTGAGAGACGTCGATCTCTCAGCCTAATGACGTCGATCGATCGATGTCATTCTGAGAGACGTCGATCTCTCAGCCAGGCTGACGTCGATCGATCGACGTTCGACTGAGAGACGTCGATCTCTCAGCTCTGGCACGTAGATCGATCGACGTCTCCAGAGTTCAAAAATTTTCAAACGTTGGAACAAAATCCAAGGGAGATCTATGATATTTTCTCTCTCCAATCTTGCTCAAATTTCTTGTGGACTTTAACCCAACATACTACATGCTTCCTTGACTATTTTAAACATGTCTAAGATTCTCTAGGGTGGCTATCCAAGATCAAATCACTCCATAGGGTGGCTAAAGACTATTTGGGCACTATCTTGATATTTTTGAAGATGAAGACTTGGTGGAGAGCCTAAAAAACGTGGTCAACTTTATTTATAAATAGAAGAGGCTTGGATGAAGCAATAACACAATTTCAACATCATCTAGCTTCATTTACCATTGTTGTATATTTATTTCATACTTGTAAATTTGTTTAAAGCTTGTCTAGCTTTTCTTTAATCTTTATTATTGTATATTGAGAGAAAAAGAGTCAAGCACAAGAGGAACTATAAATATTTGATCTCTTGCTTGTGCTTAGACTTGTGAGAAAGTGTGATCCTTACCATATTTCTTCAACCCACTGTGAGAAGTTCTTGAGGGAACTTTTGTTGAAGTTGTGAGGAAGCAAGAAGTTGTTCTTGCTAATAGCTGTAGTTGCTGTGGTTGCACAAGTGTGTTGTGCAAGAAGTTGCTGTTGTTGTGGCTTACACTAAAGTGTTAGTGTAAGTGTTGCTGTGGTTGTTCTTATTGTTCATAATAAGAAGAATAATTGTTGAAAATCCACTTTGGAAACAAAGTGGTAGTGGAGTAGAATCATTTACGATTCGAACCACTTTATATCGGTGTACTCATTCACTACTCCTCATCTCCATTCTTGCTCTGATTTTGAATATCCTTTTTGAGTTGAGACAAACGAGAAAATTCCGCAAAAAGAGCCAAACACTCTATTCACCCCCTCCCCCCTCTAGAGTGTATTTCGGACCTAACAGATGAGACTATTTCAGTGACCAGTCAAGAGTATTGCGATCGTCGCGCCTTCAAAATGCCATGACTTTACTATCGCTTGGAGTTTCGTTTCTTATTATATACCATTGGAACCTTCTTTCCAAGCTCTACGAATGTTGCAATATTCTCTCCATGTTGAGTTGGGACGTTTGATCAGGTTCACTGGCTGCGGCGGCTTCGAAATGCCTTAATGTTGTTGTCGTCTGGAGTTTCTGGGCTTCGTTTATACATTTGGAACCGTCTTTCAAAGCCCTATGATGTTGTAATATTCTCTCTAGGTCGGTC
>AP025068.1:20500128-20600826 GCA_036186865.1 Eustoma russellianum
CCACTGTGAGAAGTTCTTGAGGGAACTTTTGTTGAAGTTGTGAGGAAGCAAGAAGTTGTTCTTGCTAATAGCTGTAGTTGCTGTGGTTGCACAAGTGTGTTGTGCAAGAAGTTGCTGTTGTTGTGGCTTACACTAAAGTGTTAGTGTAAGTGTTGCTGTGGTTGTTCTTATTGTTCATAATAAGAAGAATAATTGTTGAAAATCCACTTTGGAAACAAAGTGGTAGTGGAGTAGAATCATTTACGATTCGAACCACTTTATATCGGTGTACTCATTCACTACTCCTCATCTCCATTCTTGCTCTGATTTTGAATATCCTTTTTGAGTTGAGACAAACGAGAAAATTCCGCAAAAAGAGCCAAACACTCTATTCACCCCCTCCCCCCTCTAGAGTGTATTTCGGACCTAACAGATGAGACTATTTCAGTGACCAGTCAAGAGTATTGCGATCGTCGCGCCTTCAAAATGCCATGACTTTACTATCGCTTGGAGTTTCGTTTCTTATTATATACCATTGGAACCTTCTTTCCAAGCTCTACGAATGTTGCAATATTCTCTCCATGTTGAGTTGGGACGTTTGATCAGGTTCACTGGCTGCGGCGGCTTCGAAATGCCTTAATGTTGTTGTCGTCTGGAGTTTCTGGGCTTCGTTTATACATTTGGAACCGTCTTTCAAAGCCCTACGATGTTGTAATATTCTCTCTAGGTCGGTCAATGACCTTTGTTTCAAGGTCACTGTCCGTGACAACTTCGAAATGCCATAACCTTGCCATCGCAGGTTTTCAACGCTTTTTATATGGCATTAATGATCCCCATAACCTCATAATATTCTCTCTTTGTCGAGCAGGGACGTCCACATTAGGGTCACCGGCCGCAGAGGCTATAAAACGTCATAACTTCATCGTTGTTTAGAGTTTCTGGTCTTATTATATACCGTTAGAACCATCTTCCGAGCACTACGACGCTGCAAAGACTCTTATGGTTGACCCGAGACATCATGATTAGGGTAACCAACCGCGGTTGCTTGGAAATGCCATAACTTCGTCGTTGCTTAGAGTTTCTGGCCTTATTATATACTTTTGGAACCATCATTCCGAGCATAACGATACCGCAATAGACTCTCGTGGTCGAGCCAAGACGTCCGAATAAGGATCAATGATCGTCGCGGCTTTGAAATGAAATAAATTCACCTTTTTCTTGGAGTTTTTTGCTTATCATATACCGTTGGAAACTTTTTTCCAACACTACGACGACACAGTATACTTTCGTGGTCGAGCTGGTACGTTCAGATTAGCGTCACCGCCCATGGCTGCTTCAAAATGCCATAACTTTATCTTACACTGGGAGTTTTTATGCTTATAATATGCCATTTGAACAGTCTTTTCAAGCCTTCCGATGGTGCAATATTCTCTCCTGATCGAGACAGGACGTCCGGATCAGTCACCGACGGCAGAAGCTTCGGAATGCCATAACTTCGTCTTTTGCTTAGAGTTTCTAGCCTTATTATATACCATTGGAACCATCTTTTCGAGCACTACGTTGCCGCAATAAACTCTCATGGTTGAAGCGGGACGTCTGGATCAGGGTCCTTGGCCGTGGCGGCTTTAAAATGCCATACATTTTCCTTTCGGTTGGAGTTTTTAGGGTAATTATATACTGTTAGAACCGTCTTTGCACGCCCAACAATTCTGTAATATTCTCTCCTGGTGGAGCCGAGACGTCCGGATCAGATTCACCAACTGTGCGAGCATCAAAACCCCATAACTTTGTCTGTCGCTTGGTGTATTTGGGTTTATTATAAACTGCTCGGAAGACGGTTCCAACGGTATATATTAAGCTGGGAAACTCCATTCGACAAAGAAATTATTGCGTTCTGAAGCAGTCGAGGCCATTGAACAAGATCCGAATGTCCAAGATCGACAAGGAGAGAATATTGCAGAGCAATAGGCTTTGAATGAGGTTTGCAATGGTATATGAAAAGCTCATAAACTACAAGCAACAACGAAGTTATTGCATTTCGAAGTCGTTGGGGCCTGTGACCCTGATCTGGATTTCCCAGTTTGACCAAGAGAGAATATTACATCATCGTAGGGCTCGAAAAGACTGTTCTAATGGTATATAATAAGCATAAAAACTCCAAGTGAAAGGAAAAGTTATGGCGTTACGAATCTGCCACGATCGTTAACCCTGATTCAAAAGTCTTGGCTCGACCGCGGGAGTCTATTGTAGTGTCGTAGTGCTTGTAAAGACGATTCAAACGGTATATAATAAGCCTGAAAATTCCAAGCGAAAGGCAAAATTATGGCGTTTCAAAACCACCACGGCTGGTAACCCTAATCTAGGTGTTCTGGCTCGATAATAAACATCTATTGCGGCGTCGTAGTGCCCGGACATGTGGTTCCAAAGGTATATAATAAGTGCATAAACTCCAAGCAACGACAAAGTTATGGCGTTTCAAAACCACCACGGCTGGTAACCCTAATCCAGGTGTCCCGGCTCGACAATAAACGTCTATTGAGGCATCATAGTGCTCGGACATGCGATTCCAAAGGTATATAATAAGTCCATAAACTACAAGCAACGACGAAGTTATGGCGTTTCGATGCCGCTGTGGCTGGAGACCCTGATGTGGACATTTTGGCTCGACTACGAGAGAATTTTACAGCATCGAAGGGCTCGAAAAGACGTTTTAACAGCATATAATAAGCCCAAAAACTCAAAGAAAAAGGCAAAGTTATGGCGTTTCTTAGCCGCGACGGCGTGACCCTGATCCGAACATTCTAGCTTGACTAGAAGAGAGTATTGCGATGACCTATGGCTCAGAAAGATGATTCCAATGGCATATCATAAGCGAGGAAAATCCAATAGATGGCAAGGTTATTGCTTTCTGAAGCCGCATGGCCGGTGACGCCGATCTGTCCATCCCGGCTTGACCAAGGGAGAGTATTGCAGCGACCAGATGAGACTACTATGGCCATGGGGGCTTCAAAACAGCATAACTTTGCTATCGCTTAGAGTTTCATTGCTTATTATAAACAATTAGAATCGTCTTGCAAGCCCTACGATGATGCAATCTTCTCTCCATGTTAAGCCAAGACGTCCCGATCAGGGTCATTGGTCGTAGCGGCTTCAAAACGCCATAACATCGACTTTCTCTTGGAGTTTCAGGGCTTATTATATACCTTTGGAACCATCTTTTCCGAGCACTAAGATGCTTCGATAGACTCTCGTGGTCGAGCTGGGACGTACAGATCAAGGTCACCGGCCATTGCTGCTTCGAATTACATAACTCGTGGAGTTTCTAGGCTTATTATATAACATTGGAAACATCTTTTCAAGCACTACAACGCCACAACAGACTTTCGTGGTCGAGCCAGAATGTCCAGATTAGTGTCATCGGCCATGGCGGCTTCGAAATGCTGTAACTTTGCCTTTTCGCTTGGAGTTTTTAGGCTTAGTATATACCATTTGAACTGTCTTTTCGAGCCCTGCGATGCTGTTACAATCTATCCTGGTCAAGCTAGGACGTCTAGATCGGGGTCACCGACCGCGGATGCTTCAGAATGGTATAACTTTACCTTTCGCTTAGAGTTGCTGGGTTTATTATATATCTTTGGAACCATTTTTTTGAGAACTATGATACCGCAATAAACTCCAACTGACGATGAAATTAGGGCAATTCGAAGCTTCCAAGGCTATTGAACCTGATCCGGATGTCCAGGCTCGACCAAGGGAGAATATTGCAGCCCAATAAGGCTCGAAATGAGGTTTGCAACGATATATAGAAAGCTTAGGAACTCCAATGGCAAAGTTACAGTATTTCAAAGCCACCGCGGCCGGTAACCCTTATGCGGATGACTAGGTGGACCAAGAGAGAATATTACATCATCGAAGGGCTCGAAAAGATGGTTTCAATGACATATAATAAGTCTAAAATCTCCAAGCAGAAGGCAAAGTTATGGCGTTTCCAAAACTATCACGGCTGGAAACCCTGATCCGGACATCTCGGCTCGACCACGAGAGTCTATTGCGGCATCTTAGTGCTTGGAAAGATAATTCTATGGTTTATAATAAGCCTAAAAACACCAAGACAAAAGCAAAGTTATATCTTTTCGAAATCGCCACGGCTGTTAACCCTGATCTCGGTGTCCCAGCTCGACCACTAACGTCTATTGTGGTATCGTAGTGCTCGAAAAGATAGTTCCAAAGGTACATAATAAGCCCATAAACTCCAAACAACAGTGAAGTTATCGCGTTTTGAAGTCTTCGTGGTCGGTGATCCCGATCTAGATATTCCCGGCTTGAACAGAAGAGAATATTACATCATTGTAGGGCTCGAAAAGACTGTTCCAACGATATATAATAAGCCTAAAAACTCCAACCGAAAAGCAAAGATATTGCGTTTCAAAACCTCCACGAGTAGGAACCCTAATCCGGACGTCCCGTCTTGACCACGAGTGTCTATTACGACGTCGTAGTGCTCCGAAAGATGATTTCAACTACATATAATAAGCGGGAAAACTCCGAGAGACGGTAAAGTTATCGTATTTTGAAGCTGCACGGCCAGTGACGCCGATCTGTCTGTTCCGGCTCGACCAGGTGAGACTATTTCTGCGACCAGTCCAGACTAATACGACCGTGGTGCCTTCAAAACGCCATGACTTCTCCATTGCTTGGAGTTTCGTAACTTATTAAATACCGTCGAAACCTTCTTTCCAAGCCCTAAGAATGCTATAATATTCTCCCCATTTCGAGTTGGGACGTTTGAACAGGGTCACTGGCTGCAGCGGCTTCGAAATGCCTAAACATCGTTGTCTTTTTGAGTTTATGGGCTTCTTTCATACCTTTGGAACCGTCTTTCATAGTGCTACGATACTGTAATATTCTCTCTAGGTCGAGCCAGGACCTTTGCATCAAGGTCACTAGCCGCGACGGCTTCGAAATGCCATAATTTTGCCGTCGTATGGTTTTTCTAGGCTTTTTATATGGCATTGGAATGATCCCCATAACCTCGCAATATTCTCTCTTTGTCGAGCGGGGACATCCGCATCAGGGTCACCGGCCGCAGCGGATATGAAACATCATAACTTTGTTGTCGTTTAGAGTTTCTAGTCTTATTATATGCCGATAGAACCATCTTTCCGAGCACTATGATGTGTCTGACTCATGGTCACCGACTGCGGTGGTTTAGAAACACCATAACTTTGTCGTTGCTTAGAGTTTCTGGTCCTATTATATACTGTTGGAACCATCTTTCCGAGCACAACGATACCGCAGTATACTCTCATGGTCGAGCCAAGACGTCCGAATCAGGGCCACAGATTGTGGCGGCTTTTAAATAACATAAATTCATCTTTTTCTTGGAGCTTTTAGCTTATTATATACCGCTGGAAACATCTTTCCAAGCACTATGACGCCACAGTAGACTTTCATTGTCGAGCCGGCACGTCTGGATTAATGTCACCGGCCGTGGCGTCTTCAAAATGCCATAACTTTGTCTTACGCTGGGAGTTTTTAGGCTTATAATATGTCATTTGAATAGTCTTTTCGAGCCCTACGATGCTACAATATTCTAACCTGATCGAGCCAACACGTCTGGATCAGAGTCATCGACCGGAGAGGCTTCGAAACGCCATAACTTCTCCTTTTGCTTGGAGTTTCCAGTCTTATTATATACCTTTGGAACGATCTTTTCGAGCACTACGATGCTGCAATAGAGTCTCGTGGTTGAGGCAAGACGTCTGGATCTGGGTCATTGGCCATGGCGGCTTTAGAACGACATAAATTTTCCTTTCGCTTGGAGTTTTTGGGCTAATTATATACCATTAGAACCGTCTTTCCAAGCCCTATAATGTTGTAATATTCTCTCCTAGTTGAGCCGATACGTCCGGATCAGGGTTACCAACCGCGGGAGCATCAAAACCCCATAACTTCGCCTTTCGCCTTTGGTATTGGGGTTTATTATATACGGTTCAGAAGACGGTTCCAACGGTATTTATTAAGCTCGGAAACTCCAACCGACAATGAAATTATGGCGTTTCGAAGCAGTCGATGCAATTGAACAAGATCCGGATGTCCAGGCTCGACCAGGAGAGAATATTACAAAGCAATAGGGCTTTGAATGACGTTTGCAATGGTATATGAAAGCTTAGAAACTCCAAGCGACAATGAAGTTATGGCATTTCGAAGCCGCTACGGCCAGTGACCCTGATCCGGATGTCCTAGTTCGACCAAGAGACAATATTACATCATCGTAGGGCTCGCAAAGACTGTTCTAATGGTATATAATAAGCCTAAAAACTCAAAGCGAAAAGCAAAGTTATGGTGTTACGAGCCATGGCATGTAACGTTGATTCGGAAGTCCTGGCTCGATCACGGGAGCTATTGTAGTGTTGTAGTGCTTGGAAAGACGATTCTAACGGTATATAAAAAGACTAAAAAATCCAAGCAAAAGGCAAATTTATGGCGTTTCAAAACCACCATGTCTGGTAACCCTGATACAGGTGTCCCGGCTCGATAATAAACGTCTATTGCGGCATCGTAGTGGTCGATCATGCGGTTCTAAAGGGATATAGTAAGTCCATAAACTCCAAGCAAAGACCAAGTTATGGCGTTTCGAAGCCGCCGCGACTGGCGACCTTGATGTGGACATTTCGGCTCGACCACGAGAGAATTTTACAGCATCAAAGGGCTCGGAAATAAGGTTTTAATAGCATATAATAAGCCCAAAACCTCCAAGCAAAGGTGAAAGTATAGCGTTTCGTAGCCGCCACGGCCTGACCGTGATCCAAACGACCTGGCTTGACTAGAAGAGAGTATTGCGACGACCTATGGTTCGGAAAGATGATTCCAATGGTATATAATACGCAAGAAAACTCCAAGAGACAGCAAAGTTATTGCATTTTGAAGCCGCATGGCCGGTGATGCCGATCTGCCCATCCTGGCTCGACCAAGCGCGAGTATTGCAGCGACCAGCCGAGACTACTATGGCATGGTGACTTTAAAACGCCATACCTTTGCTATCGCTTAGAGTTTCATTGCTTATTATATACAATTAGAACCGTCTTCCAAGCCCTACGATGTTGTCATATTCTCTCCAGTCGAGCCAGGACGTCTCAATCAGGGTCACCAGTCGCAGGGACTTCGAAACTCCATAACATCACCTTTCGCTTGGAGTTTCACGGCATATTGTATACCTTTGCAGCCATCTTTCCGAGCACTACGATGCTCCGATAGGCTCTCGTGGTTGAGATGGGACGTCCAGATCAAGATCATCAGCCAGGCGGCTTCGAAATGGCATAACTTCACCTTTTTTGGGAGTTTCAGGGCTTATTATATAACGTTGGAAACATCTTTCCAAGCACTACAACGCCACAATAGACTTTTGTGGTCGAGCTAGAATGTCCAGATTAGTATCATTGGCCGTGGCGGCTTCGAAATGCAGTAACTTTGCCTTTTTCTTGGAGTTTTTAGGCCTAGTATATACTATTTGAATTGTCTTTTTGAGCCCTACGATGCTATTACATTCTATCATGGCCGAGTCAGGACGTCTATATTGGGGTCACCGACCGTGGAGGCTTCAGAACGCCATAACTTTGTCTTTTGCTTGGAGTTTCTAGTCTTATTATATACCTTTGAACCATCTTTCCGAGCACTACGATGCCACAATAGACTCCCGTGGCGGAGATGGGACATCCAGATCAGGGTCCCGGCCATGGCGGCTTCAAAATGCCATATGTTTGCCTTTCGCTTAGAGTTGTTAGGTTAATTATATACTGTTAGAACCGTCTTTGCAAGCCCTACAATGCTATAACATTCTCTCCTAGTCGAGCCGAGACGTCCAGATCAAGGTCACCGACCACGGGGGGCTTCGAAACCCCATAACTTCACTTGCCACTTAGAGTCTCTGGGATTATTATATATTTTTCGGAAAGACGGATCCAACAGTATTTATTAAGCTTGGAAACTTCAATCGACAATGAAATTATGACGTTTCGAAGCTTCCAATACCATTGAACCTGATCCGGATGTCCGAGCTCGACCAAGAGAGAATATTGCAGCACAAATAGGGCTCGGAATGAGGTTTGCAACGGTATATAGAAAGCTTAGAAACTCCAAGCGACGGAAAAGTTACAGCATTTCGCATCCACCACGGCCGGTGACCCTTATCCGGATGACTAGGTGGACCAAGGAGAATATTACATCATCGTAGGGCTCGAAAAGACGGTTTCAATTGCATACAATAAGCCTAAAAACTCCAAGCAGAAGGCAAAGTTATGGCGTTTCAAACCTGTCACGACTGATAACCCTAATCCGGACATCTCGAATCGAGCACGAGAGTAGATTGCGGCATCGTAGTGCTTGGAAAGACAATTCTATGGTATAATAAGCCTAAAAACACCAAACCAAAGGCAAAGTTATATCTTTTCGAAACCGCCACAGCCGGTAACCCTGATCTGGGTGTCCCAACTCGACCATTAACATCTATTGCGGCATCGTAGAGCTCGGAAGATAGTTCCAAAGGTATATAATAAGCCCATAAACTCCAAACAACGGTGAAGTTATCGCGTTTCGAAGTCTTCGTGATCGGTGACCCCGATCTGGATATTCCCAGCACGACAGTAGAGAATACTACGTCATCGTAGTGCTCGGAAAGACGATTCCAACGGTATATAATAAGCCTAAAAACTCCAACCGAAAAGAAAAGATATGGCATTTCAAAACCTCCACGAGTAGTAACCTTAATCCAAACGTCCCATCTAACCACGAGTGTCTATTACGGTGTCATAGTGCTCCGAAAGATGATTCCAACTGCATATAATAATCGGGGAAACTCCGAAAGACAGCGAAGTTATCATATTTTGAGGTCGCACGGTAGGTGAAGCCGATCTGTCTGTTCCGGCTCGACCAGGTGAGATTATTTCAGCGACCAGTCCAGACTACTGCGACCGTGGTGCTTTCAAAACACCATGACTTTGCCATAGCTTGAAGTTTTGCTGTCTTTTGGACTTTATGGGCTTCTTTTATGCCTTTGGAACCGTCTTTCAAAGCCCTACGATGTTGTAATATTCTCTCGAGGTCGAGCCAGGACCTTTGCATCAAGGTCACTGGCCGCGGCGGCTTCGAAATGCCATAACTTTGCCGTTGTATGGTTTTTCTAGGCTTTTTATATGGCATTGGAATGATCCCCATAAACTCTCATTATTATCTCTTTGTCGAGCGGGGACGTTTGGATCACAGCCACCGCCTGCAGCGGCTATTAAACGTCTTAACTTCGTCGTTGTTTAGAGTTTCTGGTCTTATTGTATACCGTTAGAACCATCTTTCCGAGCCTACGACGTCGCAATATACTCTCGTGGTTGAGCCGGGACGTCTGGCTCATGGTCACCAGCGCGGTGGTTTGGAAATGCCATAACCTCGTCGTTGCTTAGAGTTTCTAGTCTTATTATATACTGTTGGAACCATCTTTCCGAGCACAACGATACTGCTATAGACTCTCATGGTCGAGCCAAGACGTCCGAATCAGGGTCACCGATCATGGCGGCTTCGAAATGACATAAATTCATCTTGTTCTTGGAGTTTTTGGCTTATTATATACCGCTGGAAACATCTTTCCAAGCACTAAGACGCCACAGTAGACTTTCATGGTCGAGCTGGTACGTCTGGATTACTGTCACCGGCCGTGGCGGCTTCAAAATGCCTTAGCTTTGTGTTACGCTGGGGTTTTTAGGCTTATAATATGCCATTTGAACAGTCTTTTCGAGCCCTATGATGCTGTAATATTTTCTCCTAATCGAGTCAGGACGTCTGGATCAGAGTCACCGTCCGAGGAGGCTTCGAAACGCCAAAACTTCGCCTTTGCTTTGAGTATCTAGGCTTATTATATAACTTTGGAACCATCTTTTCGAGCACTACGATGCCGCAATAGACTCTCGTGGTTGAGGCAGGACGTCTGGATCAGGGTCATTGGTCGTGGCGGCTTCAAAACACCATAAATTTTCTTTCGCTTGGAGTTTTTAGGCTAATTATATACTTTTAGAACCGTCTTTCCAAGCCCTACAATGCTGTAATATTCTCTCATGGTCGAGCCGAGACGTCTAGACCAGGGTCACCAACCGCAGGGGCATTGAAACCCCATAACTTTGCGTGTCGCTTGGAGTATTTGGGTTTATTATATACTTCTTGGAAGATGGTTCCAACGGTATATATTAAGCTCATAAACTCAACCCGACGTTGAAATTATGGTGTTTCGAAGTAGCCGAGGCCATTGAACAAGATCCAGATGTCCAGGATCGACCAGGAGAGAATATTGCAGAGCAATAGGCTTTGAATGAGGTTTGCAATGGTATATGAAAAGCTCATAAACTCAAGGTGACGATCAAGTTATGGCATTTCGAAGACGCTGCAGCCGGTGACCTTGATTCGGATGTCCCATTTCAACCAAGAGAGAATATTACATTATCGTAGGGCTCGGAATGACTGTTCTAATGGTATATAATAAGCCTAAAAACTTCAAACGAAACGCAAAGTTATGGCGTTACGAATCTGCCACGGCCGGTAACCCTGATTCGGAAGTTCTGGCTCGACCAAGGGAGTCTATTGTAGTGTAGTAGTGCTTGGAAAGACAATTCTATTGTATATAATAAGCCTAAAAACACCTAGCTGAAGGCAAATTTATATCTTTTCGAGACCGCCACGGCCGGTAACCCTGATCTGGGTGTCCCAGCTCGACTACTAACGTTTATTGCGGCGTTGTAGTGCTCGGAAAGATGGTTTGAAAGGTATATAATAAGCCCATAAACTCCAAACAACGGTGAAGTTATTACGTTTCAAAGTCTTTGTGGTCGGTGGCCCCGGTCTGGAGATTCCCAGCTCGAACAGGAGAGAATATTACATCATCGTAGGGCTCGGAAAACAGTTCCAACAATATATAATAAGCCTAAAAACTCCAACCGAAAAGAAAAGATATTGCGTTTCAAACCCTCCACGGGCTGTAGCCCTAATCCAGACGTTCCATCTCGACCAGAGTGTCTATTACGTGTCATGTGCTCCGAAAGATGATTTCAACTGCATATAATAATCAGGGAAACTCCGAGAGACTGCGAAGTTATCGTATTTTGAAGCTGCACGGCAGGTGACGCTGATCTGTCTGTTCCGGCTCAACTAGGTGAGACTATTTCAGCGACCAATCCAGACTACTGCGACCGTGGCGCTTTTAAAACACCATGACTTTGACATCGCTTGGAGTTTGTAACTTGTTATATACCATTGGAACCTTCTTTCCAAGCCCTACGAATGCTGCAATATTCTCCCTATGTCGAGTCGGGACGTTTGATCAGGGTCACTGGCTGCGGCAGCTTCGAAATGTCTTAAAGTCATTGTCTTTTGGAGTTTCTGGGCTTCTTCTATACCTTTGGAACCGTCTTTCAAAGCCCTACGATGTTGTAATATTCTCTCTAGATTGAGCCAGGACCTTTGCATCAAGGTCACTGGCCGCGATGGCTTCGAAATGCCATAACTTTGCTGTCGTATGGTTTTTCTAGGCTTATTATATGGCATTGGAATGATCCCCATAACCTCGCATTATTCTCTCTTTGTCGAGCGGGGACGTCCGGATCAGAGTCACTGACCACATCGGCTATTAAACGTCATAACTTCGTCGTTGTTTAGAGTTTCTGGTCTTATTATATACCATTAGAACCATCTTTCCGAGCACCACGACGCCGCAATATACTCTCGTGGTTGAGCCGGGACATCATGGTCACCGGCGCGGTGGTTTGGAAACGTCATAACCTCGTCGTTGCTTAGAGTTTCTAGTCTTATTATATATTGTTGGAATCATTTTCCGAAAACAACGATACCGCAATAGACTCTCATGGTCGAGCCAAGACGTTCGAATCAGGGTCACCAATCGTGATGACTTCGAAATGACATAAATTCATCTTGTTCTTGGAGTTTTTGGCTTATTATATACCGCTGGAAACATCTTTCCAAGCACTATGACGCCACAGTAGACTTTCAATGTCGAGCCGGCACATCTGGATTACTGTCATCAGCCGTGGCGACTTTAAAATGCCATAACTTTGTCTTACGCTGGGAGTTTTTAGGCTTATAATATGTCATTTGAATAGTCTTTTCTAGCCCTACGATGCTGCAATATTCTCTCCTGATCGAGCAAGGACGTCCAGATTAGAGTCACTGTCCGGGGAGGCTTCGGAATGCCATAACTTTGCCTTTTATTTTGAGTTTCTAGGCTTATTGTATAACTTTGGAACCACCTTTCCGAGCACTGCGATGCCACAATAGACTATCGTGGTTGAGGCAGGATGTCTGGATCAGGGTCATTGGCCGTGGCGGCTTCAAAACGCCATAAATTTTCCTTTCGCTTCGATCTTTTAGGCTAATTATATACTGTTAGAACCGTCTTTCCAAGCTCTACAATGCTGTAATATTCTCCCCTGGTCGAGCCGAGGCGTTCGGATCAAAATCACCAAACGCGGGGGCATCGAAACCCCATAACTTCGCCTGTCGTTTGGAGTATTTGGGTTTATAACATAGTGCTCGAAAGATTGTTCCAACGGTATATATTAAGCCTGGAAACTCTAATCGATGATGAAATTATGGCGTTCCGAAGCAGTCACGGCCATTGAACAAGATCCGGATGTTCAGGATCGACCAGGAGAAAATATTACATAGCAATAGGCTTTGAATGAGGTTTGCAATGGTATATGAAAAGCTCATAAACTCCAAGCGACAACGAAGTTATGGCATTTCGAAGCCGCTGCAGGCGGTGACCCTGATTCGGATGTCCCAGTTCAACCAAGAGTGAATATTACATCATCATAGGACTCAGAAGGACTGTTCTAATGGTATATAATAAGCCTAAAAACTTCAAGCGAAAGGCAAAGTAATAGCGTTACGAATCTGCCACGGCCAGTAACCCTGATTCAGAAGTTCAGGCTCGACAACGGGAGTCTATTGTAGTGTCGTAGTGCTTGGAAAGACAAATTTATGGTATATAATAAGCCTAAAAACACAAAGCAAAAGGCAAAGTTATATCTTTTCGAGACTGCCACGGCCAGTAACCCTGATCTGGGTGTCCCAGCTCGACCACTAACGTTTATTGTGGCGTTGCAGTGCTCAAAAAGATGGTTCAAAAGGTATATAATAAGCCCATAAACTCCAAACAACGGTGAAGTTATTGCGTTTCAAAGTCTTTGTGGTCGGTGACCCCGGTCTAGAGATTCCCGGCTCGAACAGGAGAGAATATTACATCATCGTAGGACTCAGAAAGACGGGTCTAACGGTATATAATAAGCCTAAAAACTCCAACCGAAAAGAAAAGATATGGCGTTTCAAACCCTCCACGGGCGGTAACCCTAATCCGGATGTCCCATCTTGACCACGAGTGTCTATTACGGTGTCATGTGCTCGAAAAGATTATTCCAACTGAATATAATAATAAAGTAAACTCAGAGAGAAGGCGAAGTTATCTTATTTTGAAGCCGCACGGCAGGTGGTGACGATTTGTCCGTTCCGGCTCGACTAGGTGAGGCTATTTCAGCGACCAGTCCAGACTACTGCGACCGTGGCACTTTCAAAACTCCATGATTTTGCCATCGCTTGGAGTTTTGTAACTTATTATATACAGTTGGAACCTTCTTTCCAAGCCCTACGAATGCTGCAATATTCTCCCCATCTCGAGTCGGGACATTTGATCAGGGTCACTAGCTGCGGTGGATTCGAAATGCCTTAAAGTCGTTGTCTTTAAGAGTTTCTGGGCTTCTTTTATGCCTTTGCAACCGTCTTTCAAAGCCCTACGATTTTGTAATATTCTCTCTAGGTCGAGCCAGGACCTTTGCATCAAGGTCACTGGCCGCGACGGCTTCAAAATGACATAACTTTGCCGTCGTATGGTTTTTCTAGGCCTTTTATATGGCATAAGAATGATCCTCATAAACTCGCATTATTCTCTCTTTGTCAAGCGGGGATGTCCGGATAAGTGTCACCGGCCGCAGCGGCTATTAAACGTCACAACTTCGTCGCTGTTTAAAGTTTCTGGTCTTATTATATACCGTTAGAACCATCTTTCGAGCACTACGACGTCGCAATAGACTCTCGTGGTTGAGCCGCGACATCTGACTCATGGTCACCGACCGCGGTGGTTTGGAAACGACATAACTTCGTCGTTGCTTAGAGTTTCTGGTCTTATTATATACTGTTGGACCATCTTTCCGAGCATAACGATACTGCAATAGACTCTCATGGTCGAGCCAAGACATCCGAATCAGGGTCACCGATTGTGGCGGCTTCGAAATGACATAAATTCATCTTGTTCTTGGAGTTTTTGGCTTGTTATATACCGCTGGAAACATCTTCCAAGCACTACTACGCCACGGTAGACTTTCATGGTCGAGCCGGTACGTCTGGATTACGGTCACCGGCCGTGGCGGCTTCAAAATGCCATAACTTTGTCTTACGCTGGAGTTTTTAGGCTTATAATATGTGATTTGAACAGTCTTTTCGAGCCCATGATGCTGCAATATTCTCTCCTGATTGAGCCAGGACGTCCGGATTAGAGTCACCATCCGAGGAGGCTTCGAAACGCCATAAATTTGCCTTTTGCTTTGATTATATAGGCTTATTATATAACTTTGGAACCATCTTTTCGAGCAATACGATGTCGCAATAGACTCTCGTGGTTGAGGCAGGACGTCTGGATCAGGATAATTGGTCGTGGCGGCTTCAAAACACCATAAATTTTCTTTCTCTTGGAGTTTTTAGGCTAATTATATACTTTTAGCACCGTCCTTCCAAGCCATAAAATGCTGTAATATTCTCTCCTGGTCGAGCCGAGATGTCCGGATCAAGGTCACCAACCGCAGGGGCATCGAAACCCCTTAACTTCGTGTGTCGCTTGGAGTAGTTGGGTTTATTATATACTGCTCGGAAGATGGTTCCAACGGTATTTTTTTAGCATGGAAACTCAACCCGACGTTGAAATTATGGCGTTTCGAAGAAGCTGAGGCCATTGAACAAGATCCGGATGTCCAGGATCGACCAGGAGAGAATATTGCAGAGCAATAGGCTTTGAATGAGATTTGCAATGGTATATGAAAAGCTCAAAAACTCAAGGCGACAATGAAGTTATGGCATTTCGAAGCTGCTACAGCCCGTGACCCTGATCCGGATGTCCTAGTTCAACCAAGAGAGAATATTACATTATCGTTGGGCTCGGAATGACTGTTCTAATGGTATATAATAAGCCTAAAAACTTCAAGCGAAAGGCAAAGTTATGGCGTTACGAATCTGCCACGGCCGGTAACCCTGTCGGAAGTTCTGGCTCAACCGCGGGAGTATATTGTAGTGTTGTAGTGCTTGGAAAGACAATTCTATTGTCTATAATAAGCCTAAAAACACCAAGCTAAAGGCAAAGTTATATCTTTTCGAGACTGCCACGGCCGGTAACCCTGATCTGGGTGTCCCAGCTCGACCACTAACGTCTATTGCGGCGTTTTAGTGCTCGGAAAGATGGTTCTAAAGGTATATAATAAGCCCATAAACTCCAAACAACGGTGAAGTTATTGTGTTTTGAAGTCTTTGTGGTCGGTGACCTCGATCAAGATATTCCTAGCTCGAACAGGAGAGAATTACATCATCGTAGGGCTCGGAAATACGGTTCCAACGGTATGTAATAAGTAAAAACTCCAACCGAAACGCAAAGATATGGCTTTTCAAAACCTCCACAGGAGGTACCTTAATCCCGACGTCCTGTCTTGACCACGAGTGTCTATTACGGCGTCATAGTGCTCTGAAAGATGATTCCAACTGCATATAATAAGCAGGGAAACTCCGAGAGACGGGGAAGTTATCGTATTTTGAAGCAGCTCGGCCTGTGACGCCGATCTGACTATTTCGGCTTGACCAGGTGAGACTATTTCAGCGACCACCCCACACCACTTCGACCGTGGCACCTTCAAAACGCCATGACTTTGCCATCGCTTGGAGTTTCGTAACTTTTTTTATACCATTGGAGCCTTCTTTCCAAGCCCTACGAATGCTGCAATATTCTCCCCATGTCGAGTTGGGACATTTGATCAGGGTCACTAGCTGTGGCGGCTTCGAAATGCCTTGACGTCGTTGTCTTTTGGAGTTTCTGAGCTTCTTTTATACCTTTGGAACCGTCTTTCAAAGCCCTACGATGCTGTAATATTCTCTCTAGGTCAAGCCAGGACCAAGGTCACTGGCTGCGACAGCTTCGAAATGTCATAACTTTGCCGTCATATGGTTTTTCTAGGCCTTTCGTATGGCATTGAAATGATCCCCATGACCTCGCAATATTCTCTCTTTGTCGAGCAGGGACGTCCAGATCAGGGTCACCAACCGCAGCGGCTATGAAACGTCAAAACTTTGTCGTTGTTTAGAGTTTCTGGTCTTATACTATACCGTTAGAACCATCGTTCCAAGCACTAGGCCACCGCAGTAGACTCTCTTGGTTGAGCCGGGACGTCTGACTCATGGTCACCGGCCGCAGTGGTCGGGAAACGCCATAACTTCGTCGTTGCTTAGAGTTTCTGGTCTTATTATATACTGTTGAAAGCATCTTTTCGAGCACAACGATACTTCAATAGACTCTCATGGTCGAGCCAAGACGTCCAAATCAGGGTCACCGATCGTGGCGGCTTCGAAATGACATAAATTCATCTTTTTCTTGGAGTTTTTGGCTTATTATATACAACTGGAGACATCTTTTCAAGCACTACGACGCGATAGTAGACTTCGTGGTCGATCCGGTACATCTGGATTAGTGTCACCGGCCGTGGCGGCTTCAAAATGCCATAAGTTTGTCTTACACTGGGAGTTTTTAGGCTTATAATAAGTCTTTTGAACAATCTTTTAGAGCCCTACGATGCTGCAATATTCTCTGCTGATCGATCCAAGACGTCCGGATCAGAGTCACCGACAGGGGAGGCTTCAGAACGCCATAACTTTGCCTTTTGCTTAGAGTTTCTAGGCTTATTATATAAGTTTGGAACCATCTTTTTGAGCACTACAATGCCGCAATAGACTCGTGGTTGAGGCAAGACGTCTAGATCAGGGTCATTGGCCATGGCGGCTTCAAAACCCTATAATTTTCCTTTCGCTTGGAGTTTTTAGGCTAATTATATACTGTTAGAACCGTCTTCTCAAGCCCTGCAATGCTGTAATATTCTCTCCTGGTCGAGCCGAGACGTCTGGATCAGGATCACCAACCATAGGGGCATCGAAACCCCATAACTTCGCCTGTCGCTTGGAGTATTTGGGTTTATTATATACTGCTCCGAAGACATTTCCAACAGTATGTATTAATCTCAGAAACTCCAACCGAGGATGAAATTATGGCGTTTCGAAGCAGCAGAGGCATTGAACAAGATCCAGATGTCCAGGATCGACCAGGAGAGAATATTGAAGAGCAATAGGCTTTGAATGAGGTTTGCGCAATGGCATATGAAAAGCTCATAAACTCCAAGCGACAACAAAGTTATGGCATTTCGAAGCCGCTACGGCCGGTGACCCTGATCCAGAAGTCCAGTTCAACCAAGAGAGAATATTACATCATCGTAGGACTCGGAAAGATTGTTCTAATGGTATATAACAGGCCTAAAAACTTCAAGTGAAAGGCAAAGTGATGGCGTTACGAATTTGCCACGGCCGGTAACCCTGATTCGGAAGTCCTGGCTCGACCACAAGAGTCTATTGTAGTGTCGTAGTGCTTGGAAAGACAATTCTATGGTATATAATAAGCCTAAAAACACCAAGAGAAATGCAAAGTTATATCTTTTCGAAACCGCCACAGCCAGTAACCCTGATATGGGTGTCCCAGCTTGACCACTAACGTCTATTGCATTGTCGTAGTACTCGGAAAGATGGTTCCAAAGGTATATAATGAGCCCATAAACTCGAAACAACAGTGAAGTTATCACATTTCGAAGTATTCGTAGTCGGTGACCCTGATCTAGATATTCCCGCTCGAACAGGAGAGAATATTATATCATCGTAAGGCTCGGAAAGATGGTTTCAACAGTATATAATAAGCCTACAAACTCCAACCGAAAAGTAAAGATATAGCGTTTCGAAACCCCACGGGCGGTAACCTTAATCCGGATGTCCCGTCTTGACCATGAGTGTCTATTATGGCGTCATAGTGCTCCGAAAGATGATTCCAACTGCATATAATAAGCGAGGAAACTCCGAGAGACGATGAAGTCATTGTATTTTGAAGCTACACGGTCGATAATGCCAATTTGTCTGTTCCGGCTCGACTAGGTGAGACTATTTCAGCGACCAGTCCAGACTACTGCGACCGTGGCGCCTTCAAAACGCCATGACTTCGCCATCAATTGGAGTTTCGTAACATTATATACCGTTCGAACCTTCTTTCCAAGCCCTACGAATGCTGCAATATTCTCCCCATGTCGCCTTGGGACTTTTGATCAGGGTCACTGGCTGCGGCGGCTTTGAAATGCCTTAACGTCGTTGTTTAGAGTTTCTGGTCTTATTATATACCATTAGAACCATCTTTCCAAGCACTACGACGCCACAGTAGATTCTCGTGCTTGAGCCGGGACGTCTGACTCATGGTCACCGGCCGTGATGGTTTGAAAACGCCCTAACTTCATCGTTGCTTAGAGTTTCTGGTCTTATTATATACTGTTGGAACCATCTTTCCAAGCACTACGATACCGCAATAGACTCTCATGGTCGAGCCAAGACGTCTGAATAAGGGTTACCGATCGTGGCGGCTTCAAAATGACATAAAGTCATCATTTTCATGGAGTTTTTGGCTTATTATATGTCGCTGGAAACATCTTTCCAAGCACTACGACGCCACAGTAGACTTTTGTGGTCGAGCCGGTACGTCTAGATTAGTGTCATCGGCCGTGGCAGCTTCAAAATGCCATAACTTTGTCTTACGCTGGGGTTTTTAGGCTTATATCTTTTGAACAGTCTTTTCGAGCCCTACAATGTTGCAATATTCTCTTCTAATCGAGCCAGGACGTCTGTATCAGAGTCATCGACCGGGGTGGCATCGGCACGCCATAACTTTGACTTTTACTTGGAGTTTCTAGGCTTATTATATAATTTTGGAACCATCTTTTCGAGCACTATGATGCCGTAATAGACACTCATGGTTAAGGCAGGACGTCTGGATCAGGGTCATTGGTTGTGGCAGCTTCAAAACACCATAAATTTTCTTTCGCTTGGAGTTTTTAGGCTAATTATATACTTTCAGAACCGTATTTCCAAGCCCTACAATGTTGTAATATTCTCTCCTGGTCGAGCCGAGATGTCCGGATCAGGGTCACCAACCGCAGGGGCATCGAAACCCCATAACTTCTTGTGTCACTTGGAGTATTTGGGTTTATTATATACTGCTCGGAAGATGGTTCCAACGGTATATATTAAGCTCGGAAACTCAATCCGACGTTGAAATTATGGTGTTTTGAAGCAGCGGAGGCCATTGAACAGGATCCGAATGTCCAGGATCGATCAGGAAAGAATATTGCAGAGCAATAGGCTTTGAATGAGGTTTTCAATGGTATATGAAAAGCTCATAAACTCCAAGCGACAACGAAGTTATAGAATTTCGAAGCTGCTGCGACCGGTGACCCTGATCCAGATGTCCCAGTTCAACCAAGAGAGATATTACATCATCGTAGGGCTTGGAAAGACTGTTCTAATGGTATAAAATAAGCCTAAAAACTTCAAGTGAAAGGCAAAGTTATGGTGTTATGAATATGCCACGGCCGATAACCCTGACTCGGAAGTTCTGGCTCGACCACGAGAGTCTATTGTAGTGTCATAGTGCTTGGAAAGACAATTCTATGGTAGATAATAAGCCTAAAAACACCAAGCCAAAGGCAAAGTTATATATTTTCGAAACCGCCACGGCCGATAACCCTGATCCAAGTGGCCCGGCTCGACCATAAACGTGTATTGCGCGTCGTAGTGGTCGGGCATGCGGTTCCAAAGGGATATAGTAAGTCCATAAACTCCAAGCAACGACTAAGTTATGGCGTTTCGAAGCCGCATCGACTAGTGACCTTGATGTGGACATTCCGGCTCGACCGCGTGAGAATTTTACAACATCTTAGGGCTTGGAAAGATGGTTTTAATAGCATATAATAAGCCCTAAACCTCCTAACAAAAGGTGAAGTTATGGTGTTTCGTAGCTGGCACGGCCTAACTGTGATCCGAACGTCCTTGCTTGACTAAAAGAGAGTATTGCGACGACCTATGGCTCGGAAATATGATTTCAATGGGATATAAAAAGCAAGAAAACTCCAAGAGACGGCAAAGTTATTGCAGTTGAAGCCGCATGGCCGGTGATGCCGATATGTCCATCCCGGCTCGACCAATCGAGAGTATTGCAGCGACCAGCCGAGACTATTATGGCCATGGTGGCTTCAAAATGCCATAACATCGCCTTTCGCTTGGAGTTTCAGGGCTTATTATATACCTTTGGGACCATCTTGCTCTCCTCAAGTCCATGGAACCATAACAGGAAATCAATATAGGTAGTTAAACTAGTTTCTTCCTAAGTGAAAGCCGCCCAATTGAATGTAACAGGCTCATGTCCCCTCTGGTGTCTCGCATGTAAAACAACACAGTAATGCTATAAATGTGGTCCACAAACCAATAGCTTTCTAGAGATTGGAAGTCATTTCCCACTCGGAGCACGAAAAATTTATATATTGGTCTTGCACTTATATGGACATGCATAGCTACAGTTCTAACTCAATCACTCTAGCTACTCCAATTTAACTAGGCACAAAGAATTGACCTAGTAGGCAAATCATGAATAGAGAAACAAAAAAGGCCACATTAATCAAATAGAAGCCTGGTTTTATGAATGTACTTGGATAAATTCAGAGCAGCAGCAAAAGAAAACAATAATTGGCCAGACAACAACAGCAACAAGGATTATAGTAAATATAGAAAAATGATATAGATTTGAATAATCCATGTGATCAGCATTTCCTCGCTAGGAATTATTACTAGTTGAAAACAAAAAAAAAAAATTATCAATAAGATTACAAGCCTCGGAACATCCTACTTTTCAATGTAGCCATGAAGTTCCTAGCTACATGCAAGTACGTTTATTGCACACAAAAAGGAAGGATTTTTTTTTTGGGGGGGTTGAATAGAAAGGCAAGGGTTAAAGCATACTATATACCTCATGCAGGATTCAAAATCATGGCTATATTTGTTTTGCCAGCACCAGTTGGAGCACAAACCTACCAAAATTTTATCATCTCAGGAGCACCACGAGACCATTAAATAATGACACAAGGAAATACTTCTGTGAGAGAATTGCCCCTCAAGAGCATAAGAGAATCACTTACAAGAATGTTTTCATTACTATTATATGTAGTCTGGAAAATTCTGCTTTCTATACAATTGAAAGACTTGTAGCCATGAGAAGCAGCCTGAGCAAAATCATCTAATTCTTGTATCTCAATCTGAGAAAAAACAGAAACAGAAAAGAAAGATTGTGAACTCAAATAAAGCAAAGAATAGATCACAACTTACAATTGGACTACATGCAAACGTATGCCCAAAAGCAAAAAGGTTGGAAAAATTTAAACACACATGGCATACCAGAAACCACAACCACATATTACAGACTAAAGAAAAAAAAATGGTCACTGCACTTGACAATTTCAAAAACCAGTGTAAGCAAAAGACAAAGATTAAGAAGAACGAATTTAAGTTTAAGTTTCTGCAGATTTAATGACCAACATAAGCTGATTAGCACATATGTAAGACCTGGAATGTAGCTATAGCTTAAAATTTAGACACACATTCACGATAGTCCATCAGTTTTCCAACTTCTGGCATAAGCTAATAAGCTACAATTAAATGAAAGTACCAGCTTTTCCCCCAGCTTTAATGGTGCAGTTGGCTTGGGAGGAATAGTGACTTCGACATATCCCTTGTACTGCTTCCTAGTGTTCCTTGAGGAAGTGCATTTATTGGCATTTTGAGAGAACCCTCACCATGCCCGATGACATCATCAAAGACATTTTTCTTCTCACTAGCTTCAAGTAAAGAGCTAAAGGTAATGGAGGATAATTCATTATCAACCCCATGTTCAGCTCCACGCCTGTTTTTCTTCTCTTCCATGTGACGGAGTTTATCAATTTGCTTCTCGGTCTCTGTTTGTATAGTGACCTAAAAAAGACAAACTCAAATTCATCATACATGAGAAAGACATATTTTATTGATCCAACCAGAAGATATACCAAGAAGCAACCTGAGTCCCATAACTAGGCATGCGCAACTGCGCGTTTGAAGCCGTCTTGTCAGGTTTTACCACAAAAAGCCCATGATGAATGGAATCAACAAGGTCTTTTCTGTGCTGAAAAAGTAAAATTGGTAGCAAAAAATCATGAAACTCCATCCATCAGGATAAGTTTGATAAATATTACAAAAAATGTCAGAATAAGTAAATGAAATAGTTCGACAGATTAGCAGCCACTATTCCACTTAACAAGCAAGTCTTTCGCATACTTACTAGATAATTCCTCCCTTCCAAAAATATTGTCCTACTTTGACTGAGCAAAACTTAAAGAAATCAAACTATTTTGATAATTATTATTTTTCTACTCTTAGTTTGTTAATTGACATAAACTACAGAAATCATGTAAGTGTTAATTGAAATGATAGTATGGAAACTCTGGCTCCTAATTCATTCCTATGTTTAGAAACTGGATACTTTTTAGACAAAACAAAATAGAAAATAGGACAATATTTATGGGACATAGGGAGTGCTTATGTTCAAAGAACCAACCGGTTATATGTTGAAGTACACAAATCTTCAAACAAAACCATTTCGGCACTAAAGCAAGCAGAAGAAAAGAAGAAACCAAACTGTAGGAAATATGGTACATCTGACTTGGATACTGCTAAACGTACCATGACAAGATCTTGAACTATTTCAAATACACTATCACCAAGCAGATCCAGCAAGTCACCAGCTACCTTCACCAGTCAAAAAGTAGAATATTAAACTAACATAATCAAGCAGGCTCAAAATCAACTTCTAATTAAAAAGTAACCAGCAATGACCAACTCTACAACAGTAAATCACAGACCTCATACCAGGCTTCTCAGAATCAAGTACACGGCGAATAGCCATTGCCAATTCATCGCAAGGCAGTTGTGAGATGCTTTCATTCACTATCATGCCACAGATGTCCCTTAACCATCCTAAGTCATAGTTTCCTTTACTAACACCATGATTGTAATTATTAAAATCACTTGGTCATAAAATTCACCATGAATTGATGGTAGAGCATTATTCTCAACAAGAAACCCACCGTCCTGCACAAGAGCATCTGTAAGAATGAAAAACCAAATCTGTACCAAATTTGGGATTTTCAGTGCTTCCTTCCAGAACTCCTAACGTATGTACAGATTCGTCCCCATTTTCCTGCATCGAAGATAGCCTCTTGGCCAGTGAGGCAACTTTCTACAACTTCACATCATCAATATTCTGACCGACAAGTTTTTGCAAGTCTAATCTGCATTCCATGATTCAAGAAATAAGTCTAATCTGCATTCCATGATCCAAGAAATAAGTCTAATCTGCATTCCATGATTCAAGCAATAAGTCTAATCTGCATTCCATGATTCAAGCAATAAGTCTAATCTGCACTTCAGCTTAAAGGCCTTCAAGAAGCCACAAAGAACTATACCAATTCCGTAGAATAAATAGATAATAGCATATGCACACATAAATTTTCTTCCCATCCATAGAAGATATCTGCAGGCCAAATATTGACAACTAAACGTAAAATATGAATTTCACTGTGAACCCATTTCTATTATGGCGGAGGAATCTTACTTCTTCTCTGTTTTATGATTATCTACTCCATCTTCCTCCTGCACCTGCCCACAAAAAATTCTGTATACGTTCACCGCCACCTCTCTGAATTCCTCTGACGACACTACGCTACCAAGAACCTCCACCACCGCTCCAATGAACTGCTTGTACAGTTGCCGGATTTCACTTGACCATGATCACTCACCAAACATAAATAAAAGAAGTAAATGCACATCCAAGAATAGTACAAACGATAATCTTATTGAATTAATCAAATGATAGAATAATATCCACTACCTTCATCCCACCCAGGTATAATTTTTCGAGCAAGCACAAACTCTCGAGGAGAACTAAAGAATCAATCAGAAGATCAAAGAATGATTAAAACAAAATGAACCGATGTAAGCAATCAAGAAATAATTCAATCGTACAACCTGTCAGACAGGAGGCTCCGGAGGATGGTTTTCCGGTGGAGATAGGCTTCATCTATATCGAAAGGATAGCGAAGAGAAATGGTTAAGCGAGGAATTTCGAACAGCATGATTTATAACCGTCAGGAAGTCCCCGATTCTTGATAGAGAGGAGGAGGAAGAGGAACGAAAGGGAGAGGGCAAATTTTTGCCGTTACCAAGTGCGCTGCAAGAATGTGTGGGTTGGGTTTGGGGTTTATATCCAATTCTGAGTCGGCTTCTTTTTGACGCAATAATCATAATTTAAGTCTTATTGTAGTTTATTTCCCCCATTAAACTCAATTTGGTATTATATTTATAAGTATATTTTAAGAAATTTAATATGTTATTTAGTTTTTATCAATTTTGATATATTTCAAAATATATTATGCTTAATTTTACAAATAATGGTAATAAAATAAAAATATGAATTAAACTCTTAATGAGAAATTTATTTCAAAGAAATCATAATTATAGTGATTATTAACCATGAAAACAATCATGATATTATTATTTCGTTACAGTGATTTATGTTTGATACTATACGGATATTAGATAAGTGTATACAATATTACATTACTGGGGCGACAACCAATACTCTTATCTCATTTGTATGTTTAAAAAAACACTAACAACGAGCTCTGAGATGTAAATTCAATTTTTTTTTTATAAAAAAAAGACATGTATAATTGTCTATGTTTGTTAGCTTTAACTAGGAATTGAATTAAACAAACATTTTGACTTTTCTCTTTATTAAAAAACGTCAAAACTATAATTATTTTTAATTTCATGTAATTAAAGGTTGCAATTTTGACTACAAACATCCAATGAAATTATTAAGAGTAATTTTTTATAACATTGGTTCGGAAACAATTAGAAAAATACATGAGCTACATTAATAATAAAAAGAAATATGGTGTATAATACACAGTATTTATGCTTTCAAACTTATATTTTCGATTTATGTTGCTTAGCATTATTCAATTCTTCACTCTGATATACATGTTTCAAGTTTAATAGTTGATGTATGCTAAAAAGTCCAATATTTGACTAATCTATTGACTTGGTCAGACCTATTTTTTCCCCTTTTATTTACTAGCCGCAAGCCACCAGGCATGAAAATTTTTCTTTTTCACTTTTTTTTGGTTGAGGAAGAATGGTGAATTGGTACATGCCAGGTTTATGTATAGTCGACGGGAAGCACTAAAATTTTGGTGAATTACGTCCAACTACACAAAAAATTGTAAAATCTACATAGAGAATATTAAATTTTTTAGATTTTCAACGAGGTATGCTAAATAACTTTTTTTCAAATTTGACTTCAAACAAATAGAAGTGCATTTAACACCATTTTTTTCTAATTACATTATGACGTAATAAAGGTGGGTGAGTGGATTAAACGCCTCTCACACCATGCTATTTGATATTAGCAGACTGATATTCGATGAATGGAAAATAAAAAAAGAAAAAAAAAACCTTTCAATATCCAATAATGTGTAAATATAGTCTTATCTATTGAGATTAATAAAAATTGATGACATAGATAAACATCGCAGTTAATGCTGTGTATATATCAAAACATTTTTATCTTCCGAGAAGGTGCATCTCACATATATATGTAGTGTTGTAGCACGCAGGAATCGGAATACGCTGAGCTAAATAAGAAGATTGTATTAGTTTGTCAACTCTTGACCTGGAACAAGTTTAGAAAGAGTTCAGCAAAATTCGTATCATCCAATATTGAAATAAATACAATGACATATGGAACATAGTATGGAAGATGTGCATTAATAAACACCTTTATTTGCAAAGACAACGAGACGTCTATGACAAATATTCAAAAGTTTGTATTGATATGTTTCTGGCCCTACACAGGTGTCCCTACATCATTACACAAAAGCGTTTCATGTCAGTAAAGAGCTTCACTAGTTAAAAGCTCTCGGCGGGAGGTGTTTTGGAATGATTGTCTTCCTTTTATATGAACACAAACATCTTCTTCACTGAGCATCATTAGGTCTGATCACATATGCAGTCATTATGCAAGCATCATTAGATGAGCATACATCTTAGAGTGCAAAGATTATTCAGTGATTCAATGGAGTCGGTCATCATTTTTTTTGGATGATAGAAGTTGATCACCGTATTTACAATTATTGTATATGAAAGTTGGATATGTAGTAGATGATATAGTGATTGAATTACATTTATTGAAGTTGCATGTGCATATGTAGTTACGTTGTTAAAATATAAAATTTTAATTTATGATTTGCACACCCAGTTACGTTATTGGCTAATATAATTTGACACTCACTTATTTAAATGTAAATTTTTTGTTATATGATTTAGACACAAAATTACAGTATTGTTTAATACAAGTTGACAAGAAATTAATATTATTGAAATTGTCAGTGTATTATACAGTTACGTTGTCTATATATAAATTTTTTCGCTCTATGATTTAGACATAGAATTACACTATTGGTTAATGTGCACGGCACTAAATTATGGTTATTGAAGTCGCCCGTATGTTTAAGTAGTGACATTGTATAAACATAAATTTTTTTGTTGTATGATGTGGACACTGAGTCACAGTAGATAAAATTTATATGTATATTGTGTTATTTTAGAATAATGTGAACATTGTATTACGGTTGTAATTTTATTATGAACAACTTCGTTTAATTCTCTTAATTTGTAAACTGTGTTTTATATGAACAATAACAATAAAATAACAGAACTGTGTTTTATGTATAAAAAATTTGATCGATGGGTATGTGAACTGTGTTTTATAGGTAAAGAATAGCAATAAAATAGCGGAATGTATTTGAATTTTTGGTGAAAGAAATGATAACTCGCTCTCTTGCTATATGTAAAAAAGACAAGCTGATCATTTAACAGACAATTATAAAGAGCATCAATTTGTTGTCTTCTTTTGGGCCTGCTTCCGTTCCTTAAAATTTCACGTAGTCACTAATTTGGTTGGAATTGGGCAGTGTTGAAGTTATATGTTTTTTTTTTTGGTAGAAATGGGATCATTTAATTCATAACAAGCATCAACTGTGCATCTATTACAAAACACTATCCAACTAACTAATTATAATACATCATCTCCATAGAATGCCATGCAAGCCTAATGTTTCTCGCTCTTTCGTAAATCCTTCGCAAGTGAAGCCATCTTCAAATAAGCACTTGTTTCTTAATGTCCAAATCTCATGTACTCCTTCCCGAAAGATATACATCTAGCTGACTTCCACTCCTTCATGTCCAAATGATCCTACTAGGTTAATATCAATCCATCGTACTACACTGCTCTCCGAAAAGAATATGCGCCATGCATTTCTCCTTACCAATCGCTTCCATACCCCGGCTGCCCATGAACAACTGCAAAGAGCGTGTAGAGTATCCTCATCTTTGTCTTGTCATATCCCACATATCGGTGTCTCCCAAAGATTGGTGTAAAGTAATAATGCAGTGGGTAATTTGTCCAGTCGAGTTTGCCAGATCATCAAGCTAACCCTCTAAGGTCCCTTTGCTTTCCAGACTTTTTGCCAATTGGATACCCTCTGTTGATCTTCCTGTGGTAACTGAATAGAATAGGCAGATGCAACCAAGAATTTTCCATTTGGTTCTCCTTACCATATAAGATTCGCTACTTGATGAGAATCAGAAGCTGTGGTAATTTCCACTGTCAGTCCCTTACTAAGTACCGCCATAGCATGAAGAATGCTGCGCCACGTATAGGAACCCTTTTTTCGTATAGTATTGGCTTCCATCCAGCTGCCGAATTTTGCTTGAAGTATACGAATCCATAGACAGTCTTCATTCTGTATATATCGCCATGCTAATTTTGCAAGAAATGCTAGATTCACAAGCCTCAATTGTTTGATGCCTGTACCACCCGCACATTTTGGTTTACAAATCTGCCTCCAAGCAACAGTATTTAGCTTGCGTTCTTCGCCATGAATCCCCCAGAAAAAACATCGATTTATGCGCTCTAGTTGCTGCAGCGTGGACGTAGGTAATAGCGTTGTTTGCATCGCATTTGAGGGAACTGTGGATGTAACAGTTTGGATTAAAAGTTGGCGAGCAGCCTTCGAGAGGAGTCTGCTTTTCCATGAGGATAATTTGCGTTGTACTTTTCCACTAAAGATTCATACGTACTCTTGTCTATACGTTTATGTATCAGCAGCATTCCAAGATACACTCCTAAAGTTGACGCCAACGGTATCTCAAAGCGAGTGCTTAATCTTATGGCAGCAGAATGTTCGACATTTTTAGAAACAAACATACTGGATTTAGAGGTATTAAACTTCTGGCCAGATATATTGCAGAATGCAAATAAACAGTCAGACATAGTTTGAGCTTGCATTTTTGTGGCCTCGCCGAAGAGAAGCAGATCATCTGCAAACAAGAGGTGGCTAACAGCTGGGCTATTTCTAGCTACCTTAACCGGTTTCCAACTTCCAGATTCAACAAGATGATTTATATGACAAATAAATATGGCGCAAGAGGGTCTCCTTGGCGCAACCCCTTCATTGGTTGGAACTCCGGTAGACGTTCTCCATTCCATAAAACTTGCAGTCGTGCCTTAGTGATAACAAAAAGGATGAGTTCAACTAATGGTTTGTCAAATCCAGTCGCATAGAGAATCTTTGACAGGAAAGACCAGCTTACACGATCATATGCTTTCTCTAGGTCAATTTTTATGGCCATCACCCCAGTCTTGCCCTGCTTATTACGCATGGTGTGTAAGATTTCTTGAGCAACAATGATATTATCAGCAGCCTGCCTGCCAGGAATGAAACTGCTCTGTTGTACACTGACGAGTTTGCCAACTACTTGCTTGAGTCGATTTGCAATCACTTTGGATATTACTTTAACTACAACGTTTGGCAACGCGATAGGACGAAATTGCAAGACAAATTCCAGAGCTTCAATTTTCGGTATGAGGGTGATGTAGGTGAGATTCATATGCTCAGGAAACCATCCTTTCTGAAAAGCATCTAATACAAATTTTAGAACAGATTTTCCAACAATATCCCAATTTCTTTGGAAGAAGATGGGTGGAAAGCCGTCAGGACCTGGGGCCTTATATGCGCCCATTTGGAATACTGCTTGTTCGATTTCCACCTCAGTTACCTGGCGGTTTAAGGCATCCTTTTCCAACCTTGTGAGTTGCGCAAATTGGACAGCAGTATCATCCCTAGTAACCTGTATATCTTGCGTATACAGGTTTACATAAAATTCATGAACCAAATTCTGCACGTTCGTATCCTTCTCCACCCAGTTGCCATTGGGATGTTTTAGTTTATGCACCTTGTTTCTCCTCTCGTGCATGATGGTCGTCGTATGAAAGTAACGAGTATTTCTTTCCCCTTCAGTGATCCATTTCAAGTGTGATTTCTGCCACCAATATAATTCTTCTTGTTTTAAGATCTGTTGTAATTCCTCTTGCAGCTCCTTTTCTAACGCAAATAGAAAGCGTGATGGTTTATCATGCATGGTTCTTTGAATCCCTTACAGTCGAGCGAGACACCTTCGTTTCCTTTTTGTAATGTGTCTAAAGATATTAGCATTCCACCACTGTGGCTCCTTCGTACACTTTACCATAAATTCATGTAGATCTTAATCTTTAGTTTGCCAAATTTGTTTCAAGAACTCCTTGAAGTGTTGATGCTCCAGCCAGCATGTCAAAAATTTAAAGTCTCTGCTAGATTTCGCCGATGGCAATGAAGGTGTTAGATTGAGTAGCAATGGATGATGGTCTGAACTAGTGCGAGGAAAATGTTTGAGGGTGGCGCCTGCAAATTTACTGCTCCACTTGGTGTTCATAAGAGTGTGGTCTATCCTCTCCCAAATTGATGCGGCTCCTTGTCTACCCATTTGTCCAGGTATATTTAGGTCCCGAAGGTGGCATGGCAGTAAGTTCACATAGTTCGCATACCTTAGTTAGTATGTGACTATCAATTACATGTCGTCCTCCTTGTTTGTGTGACTGCGATGATACTTCGTTAAAGTCTCCAATCAAACACCAAGGGCCAGTGAATATCGCCTTTAGCTGTATAATCTGATCCCACAGCAACATTCGTGTGTCCGCAGATGGGGAGGTATAAACGAGTGTTAGAATCCAATCTATATTACCATCTGAGATTACTGCTAAATTCATCACTTGTGTTGAGTAGTTTAAAACCACCAAATTAGATTTTGGATGCATTCCAAAAGCACCACAATCCACCCATAAATCCAACAGCTTCAACTGCTACAAAATTAGTGTAGGAAAAGTTCCTGAGTATCCTCCTACCTTTTCCACTGTGAACTCTTGGTTCCTTCAAGAACAGAATATCCGGTCTATAATTATGTATCAATTCCTTAACACATATATAGAACTTTTGGGATGAAGCTCCCCTACGCTTCCACGATAGCACACTTGTCATGGCGATAAATTAGTTGAGAAAGAGCATCTGCTTTGCATTACCTGGCACAGCTGCGTTTGCATTGTCATCCATTACATGATTTCCACATATCTCCGTGTCTACAATTATTGGGATATTTGAGTTTGCATAGTCTTCTATGGCGGTGGTTCTTGTTACGCCATCTGGAGGATGCTGTTTAATGTGTTGATCCAATGGTAGCACACTATTATTAGTATCCATTGGATTAACTGTCACCTTCATATCTTTCTCCCGTGGGATCGTCAATGCATGTTGTTTAACATTCGTGATGTCTGTAAGTTGCGTTCTATCATCATCACTTCGGGTATTATGAATGACACCTATCTGTTCAGTCCTTGAATTCTCACTGTTTCCTTTTCCATTTTTGCTTGAAGGTTTAACTTTGACACTTCCTTTTATTGCAACACCTTTCTTTGATCTATTCTTGCTGGTCTCGCCAACCTCTTTCGACATCGCTGAAAAAGTGGCTCCCATCCCCATATTCAGTATTTGTTCCAATTTGCTACATACATCCTCCAAATTAAATCTGTGTTTATCTTCCTGCTCTTCCACATCCAACGCATCAAATCTAGATTTTGATGTCCAACTATCCGTAATGTTAATCTGTTGCTGCTTTCCTCCAACATGTGGAGTAGAACTAAATTTCTTTGGAATCTGTGTTGCAGCTCCCTGTCCCCCATGTATATCACTCTGTCTGAGATTGTGTCCATTGTGTTCTGATCTTAATGAAGGCCTTCTTCTCCTATTGGAGGCAACCATCCATGGACCATATACATCGGTTGTGGTGGCCAAATGTTCCTTAGTTTCCTGCGGTCTCATCTGTACACTTTCCATCTGTGGTATTTGAAGATTAGGTCCACAGTCTTCCTTGCGATGCCCATATTTCCCACAGTCAAAGCATATCATATGTAGTCCCTTATATTCTACATTATAATCAACCCCATTTACATTAACAATAGAGACTAGTGGTTTCGTTAAGTCTAATTCCACGCATATACACGCGTATCGTCCTCGCTGCACTTTCATGGTGGTCTCATCCACCTTCACCGCTTTACCAATCTTCCCTCCCACTTCCATAAGAACATCCACCTTATAGAACTCAATGGGCAAGTGAGTAAGTCGAATCCATGTCATTGTGGATGTAATTCGAGTACATTTAGGTTGAAAGCATGGACGCCATTTCATAATAGTAAGGTAATGTCCTTGAATGAGCCATGGGCCATTCTCCACAACATGAACGTAATCCTCTTTGTTGTAAAATCGAATGATATAGTACCCTTCATCTAGATCGATTATTTCACAGCCCTGGTCTAGATTCCACAGAGATTTTAACCGTTGTTCAAGGAACCTGTAGGAAACTGTTCTGCCCAGAAGTTTTACAATTAAGGTTCTTCCCCATGGTTTCTCATTTCCTTACATACCTCTTCTGGAATTATGACTTTGACTCTACCAAGTACATCCTACTCTGTTCCTTCGTTCGAATGCATATTTTCATCATGATCGACCACCAGATCTTCATCATCCGTATCACTCATATACACAGTCTTTCCAACTGGATCTCCAATAAGCGCTTCAATGAATTTTTTGCCATACCAGATTTGAGAAGGTATAGGCATATCTCCATTATGGATAACAAGATTGCCATTTGCTTGTCGTTTAAATTTCTTAATACTCTGTTGTAGTTGATCAGCTTCCTCCACACTCTTCCCCATAGGTTGAGGTTCCATATTTTTGTGAGTTTGGGTAGTGATCACCGGCGATAGCGCCACCGGAGACGACGACCGTGACTAAGTTGCAGGCAATAACCGCTTGTAACGGCTTCGAACGTGCGCGGGAAATACGGAGCAAATTGAAATCGTCCTTGATATTTGCTTTTATACACGTTTGATTTTTTTATTTTTATTTTTATTTTTATTTTTTTATGTACCATTCTAATTGTTAAGAATTTCCAAAATATTGAATTCAAGGTCATATAATTTCAGCTGTAGAAAATTTAGGACGTGTTTAGTTGAAGTGAATGGAATAGGGAAATGCTAATTATTTTAAGTGATTCGTGTTTGTTTGAAATATATTGGAATAATTTTTTTTATGTACCATTCTAATTGTTAAGAATTTCCAAAATATTGAATTCAAGGTCGTATAATTTCAGCTGTAGAAAATTTAGGACGTGTTTAGTTGAAGTGAATGGAATAGGGAAATGCTAATTATTTTAAGTGATTCGTGTTTGTTTGAAATACATTGGAATAATTTTAAGCATATGAAAGGTAAATATTTAAAAATCTTCCGTACCCCTCATTTGTCTTTTGATATTATTTTGATTCTAATTATTATTTCTATATTTAAACCAACTCAGGCTTAGTGTTAGGACTGCAAACGAACCGAATCTGAGCGAATCTATCTGGGCTCGAGTTTGGGTCGAATTATTTTCATCAGGATCGAGTTCGAGCTCGTGACGAGCTTTAAATGCAGCTTGAGTTCGAATTCGAAACACTTGGAAAAGGTTTGAGCTTGATTCGTGAGCTCGAATATGGCTCGCGAGCTTGACTCGACTCGTGAACTCGAATCTGACTCACGAGCTGAATGGATGGTTAATAAGAAGGAATATATATGGACATATTCGAGCCAATTATCGAGCCTACTGTCGAGCCTTCATCGAGCTTACGAACTCAATACTAGGGTGCTTGAATTCAGCTCGCTAAATAATCTGAGCCCAAAATGTGATTCGGATTCGAATTTGAGCTCGCAAAAATCGAACTCGAGCCGAGCCTTTGATAAGCCGAACCTTAATAGCTTGTTTTGGGCTCGGTTCGTTTGCATTAGGGGTGGCAATTTCAGACACGACATGAAAACACGACCCGAACCTGACACGAATTTTCGCGAGTATAGGTATGACCTTGGCGGGTTTTGTGTATAAATCAGTTAAGACCTGAAAGATACCCGCCAAAAGCGGGTCGTGTCCGAGTATAGCCGTGGGTACCTATTTATACCCGGAATATTCGAAATTTAAAAATATATTTTAAATAAAATTTATAATTAATGAAATAAAAAATAAAATTTTCCAAAATCCTATTTCCCCTATTCGGTTTCCCCTTTCTTCCATTTCCAAAGCCCATTTCTCCCTTCTCCGACTCCAATATCCTGCCCCACAGCTTGTAGCGACCAGACACCCATCCACTTATTGTTGTTTCATACATTGTAATAGTAGTCGTTTAAGTACATGAAACATGAAAAATATACAAAACCTGAAAATATCTGAAAATACATGGAATGACCCATACACGACTTGAAATATTTGTACTTGTCAAGTTCGTGGGTATACCCGATACACGACACGAAGCCTGACATGTGCGGATTTGGGTATCTATATCCATACACACAAAGCGAATGGGTAAGATATGGGTATGGCACTTTGATACACGAAACACGAAACACGATATACCTGTTTGACACCCTAGTTTCATGCCTACTTAGTAAAAAAAATAAATTACAATAATATGTGCCCTTTTTCACGCAATGATCTTTCCTCCACCCAGGTTTTCTTTCCTTCTTATTCTTTTTTTTTAAATTTCCGTCCAGTTTCTATTTTCTTTTGTAATACCCAAAATGCTTATTTAAAAGAAATCAATCAACGTGAGTATAGGTGTCGTTACAAACATTTACATAAAATACAAATAAGGCCCAAACATATATATGTGTGTGCGTACGAGCATATATTTTAATACATGCACACACACATATAATATATTACATATATATGTGAGTGTGTGTATATATATATATATTTATGTACATATACCATATATATTTATATATTTTGGACGCATGACACTATTGTCATTGTATTCTTTTTTATACATTTGAGTTTAATTTGCCACTTCTAAACAATAAGTAAATATGAACTTCAAAACTAAAGTGTGTTGGAAAAAAAAAAACAAGATGCGGTGGCAATAACCACTCTTATTCTAAAAAACAATGTTGAACAAAGTAAATGGACAACTTTGCACTCTAAAATGAACGGGAAAGAAATTTATACCACCAATCTCATATTGCCCCTTTCTACCATTTTATTTGATTTATTTGAATATATGTTATTTGAATTGAACTTAGAAAATATGGAAAGTGACGGGTGCCTGAGTAATTTGGGAGATATTAATCGGAAAACTAACATCTGCGTGTTTTTAATACATAAGTATGTTTGCGTACATCTGACCCTTCATACTCTGTCGTAGATGGAAGACTCTAAGGCAATGGAGTAATGAAGCATCTAAAACAATAAGGTAATGTTGTAGTTGTAGTAGTATTAAGCAACGAAATAACTGACGAAGAAAATATTTGATTAGTAAGGTGTGGTCGGCCGGATAACACTAAAACACCACATTCTTGGGTTGGTCATATGATTTGGAGAGTCTAAACAAGTAATCATATAACAATGTCACTTTCCTTTGTAAATGGGTAGTCAACCCAAATAAACCTACAACTTGTTCACTTTATTTTATTTTTCTTTTCTATGTTTGACTTTGACAATCTAATATTGTAGAATGTTATCTTGTTAAATCATATGAATTCAAGATGTGTAGTTAGCTACAACATTGAATTTTACTTTGCTTGGTCCATTCCCGAATGACCTTATATCATATAAATTTAAAATTAACCACCGATCAAAAAATGTAAAGATAGTATGAAAATATAATAAAGGCAGTAATATACATATCTTAAAGCAAAATGACTCACTTAATTGGCTGCGTTTCTTATATCGTGAAGTAGCAATTGATCGTCATAGTTTGACACGTCATTATGGGTCATTAGGAAACAATCACTGTGTGTTTCTAGCACATAAGGATAGTTGGGTACATCCAACCTCTCATACCACGTAATAGGTGGAGTCTCTAAGGCAATGGAATAATGTTGTTGTTGTTGTGGTAATATGCATATCTTACTGGACTGATACAAGTCAAAGATAAAATGTGGTTGTTCATATTCCATTTCGAGCAGATGCTACACCCTGTCTCTGAGAGCTTCAACCGTCCCAACTCCAAAGAGCATTGTAGAAGATGTAAATCAGGATTCAACGGCCTTTTAGATTAGAATTGGTCATACGCAAGAAGCCACACAAGTTGTTCATCACAAACAGGGCCTTTGGCCTAGACACCAAATCCGAGTGTTCATCTACCGCTTAAAAATATGGAAGGAGTGGGCAAATCTTTCAGAAGTGATAATCATGATAACAAAGGATCACCTCTGTTAAAATTTAGAGAAAAAAAAGCAAAGGACCAGTCGACACCGGGACACCGGGACACCAGAGACATAGAGTCACCTCCATAACAAATGAACCACTATCTAGTAAGTCTAAAAAGCACATAATCATTTGGATCCTGTGGCCAGAAAATCCATCCATTTGGCCATTTCTATGCTCACATTCATCATTCTCTCACCATCCCACAAACCACACCACAAGGTACCACCACAAGCTAAAAAAAATAAAAATTCCATCATCTCCCTTGCTAATCTTCTTTTTCAAAGTGACTATATTTTGTTATTTACTTTATTAACTTTACATCTGCTACCATGTCTGCTACCATGTCTCTTGTTGTCCCACTATTACTCATCTTCGCCATGGCTATTTGATGAGCCAAAAATAAACATCTGTTAGTCAACAACGGTCAACGGCAGAACTTATGCATAAAGGGTTTAAATCCTGCAGTTCGACACAAACGCAACGCTGCTCGGCCATGTTGCACTACGGCTATACTCTCCACAGTATTCGCCCTCTTAGCAAAGAATATGTTAAGGTTTTCACCTCGGAAGCAGGCTTGACCTTCAGCTTCAGCACGGCATGAATACATTTCTGCTCAGCGGTCTTATGCCTTTAGCTAAAACAAGTTTGCAAGTTTGTTAAAATGGCTAAGTCAAATTCAATTGTAACCTCTAGTCGGCTCGGCCGCATGCCTGAGTCAGGACGGTACTTTTTCACCCACGATCAGGAATGGTTAGAATGAAGTCTTATATGGCATATCAGTATATTGCATCTCGGCTCGGCGATGCCTTCGTCAAAGCAACTTCTTACAGTCAACCTCGGCAAACAAAGAGTACTTATTCACCTCGGCCTCGGCTACATGTTGGCTCTGCTACTCTAAATAGTATCAGATAAGATCAAAAGAAGATATTATCTATCGTCTTCTGGGACCTGCCAAGTAACTCTGCAGAATACTTTCCAGGTGTCAAGTGATGACTGGTGGAGAACAAGGTCATCATTACAAGCCGACCTACACATCAGCTACGATCTCAGGCTTTAGTCCCATCACATTGCGGTTCTGCGGAAGACGGGACAGCCATCTCAGACACATCACAATTCAATCATCCGTATAGGGAGTAAGACCTCCACAATCTCAAGTATAAATACCCCTCTATCCGGACGGGGAAGGGGGGTCGATTTTGAGAACAAGAACTGGAGCTTTTTCATACGAACTCCATCTCGTCCAAAAGATTAAAATTCATAAACTCAGTGAGATCTTTCTCAGGTTTTATCTAAACCTTTATTCCAGCATAAATTTCCTACTCAAAACACCCATAACTAACTTAAGCGTTGGAGGGTTTTTCCAGGGCAGCGCCCTGAGACCTCTAACGTTTTTTCTTCCTTCTTAGGTTCCGTTGAAGGATTTAGACAGAAGATTAACGGCACACAACTCAGGTCATCTTTGATCCACCCGGTGAGCAATTCTTGTCTCATCATTTGGTGCTAGAAGGAGGGCTGGCTAGTCTTCATATTCCTTAAAACAGCTTCTCAAGGCTTAATAGTTATCCTACCCTTTTATTGTGGGAAAGATGGATAAGAAGGATGGGAAAGGGTTCAAGCAATCTATGACATCCAAAAGATGTAACGACCTTTTCAACAACAACCGGAATAGTGTTCTCCGGAGCAATGAGAATCTTCAACTCCTACTGTTGCTTTCACATATGAAGAGCACATACGGGCCATAAATTATGTGGCTTAAAATCCTGGTGTATTCCAAGCTATGGTGAAAGAGAGGAAGGGGAAAGCTTCCGCAGCAGGACCCAGTGGGTTTCACCCCAGTAACTCTCACTCACAAGAAGAACACCTGGAGTACTCTCCAACTCGGCCTGACTATCATCCCATACGTCAGGCTGGATTTATGACTGTGGCTAGACATTCAGGGAGAAGGTCTAGTCGTCAGCAGACAAGCGGAGCTCTGTACAGGATAGACGCTCTGTTAAAATCCGGTTAGGGGTCGAGGAAAAGAAAGGAACTCTCTGCTAGCTTCAAAGGCTCACGTTCTTTCCTACATGAGGAAGAAGGGCCTAGCAATAGAGCCTCAGCCCCTCACAGCACCACTCCACAAGAGGAATCATCAACTGTACTGCCTATATCATCATGATGTTGGGCATGATACGGAAGATTGTAGACAATTCGAACAGGAGATTGGGCGTCTGATTGAGCTCGGCCACTTACAGCGATTCTACAATCCGGGGTCAAGGCTGCATAACAGGCACAGCTTTGGTAGGCTTCCTCTAGATGAAAGTTGCTGACCTGAGCAGCAGCACAGGTCATCAAAAGATGAAGATTCTGTAGGATCTGCAAGGCACCACTAGAAGGAGGGGTTGAATAGATGGTGCGGAAAATATGGTTTTTAAAATTTCTTTAAACCAAACCAATTCAAGTTCTGAAAACAGATTCTGTTTTCAGGACCTGTTTTAAAACGTTTTTAAAACTAGGTTATAGGTCTCCAAAAATTATGAAATTTTGAGAGAACTTAGCCTCAGATGTTATGAGGGTCCCCTAAAAATTTCAAATTAAAATTCAACCTTTAACCCCTTCAAAAACCGTTGGTACTCAGATTGTGCAAATCTGCCAGAAACGGTAGATGGTTTTGAAAAATTAATTCCTATTTGTGTGAACGTCCAAATGATCTGAAAATTTGACCACTAACTCTTTATATACTATATTTTAATGGGTTGAAACAGTTTTGGAAAATTCTTTTGGGAAGTAGGTCAAATACAATCAAAGTCTCAACCTTTGCAAGTCTGAGAATCAGACTGCACTAGTCTCAGAACTTTTGATGTTTGATTGACTTATACTTGTCCAAAAGGGTTGCAACTTGTACCAAATTAACCCTAGAACGTGCAAGTATGTTTCTGGAAATTTTTATAATTTTTGGAAATCGTTTGCTATTTTTCCAAACGTGAACAAAACGGATAAACAGTGCAGAAACTGAAAAGTAAATGCTGAAAGTAAATTGCACCAAGAATTTTATACTGGTTCGGTTATAAACAACCTACTCCAGTCTTCAAGGAACACCTTCCTTGGTTCACACTAATCACACACACGCAGTACACCTTACCACAGGGTTGATAGAGTTACACCTAACTCCAACCCTTTACAAACCTTGTATGACGAGTACAATTCACACGAACACCACCACCTCGCTAGAATGAAGATTGATCACACCTTGATCAATCTTTTACAAAGATGTATGAATGGTGATTTATATGAAGCCTATTCAAGATTGAAAGATGCAAAGTACAATAGGCTTTTTACAAGAAAAGAGAGAAAGAAAGTGTAGGAGAGAAGAAGCTTGGTAATTTTATCACTTTAGAATGCAATTCTTGTTCTTGTATTTGTTTGTTCTCCTCTTCCTCCCTTATAGAATCCAGCCGTCCCCCCTATGCCATCTCCCCCTCTTGAAAATTTCTTTTTAAGTTCTTGAGAGAGTGTAAGACATCATAGTGACAATGCTTTGCTTGCTTGGCATCATTCCATTGGATCATCATTTAGTCTTTGCTTACTTGGCACCTCTTTATTGGCTCAATGTTGTCATCATTTGATGACATGGAAAATCTGAAATAATCACTTAAAATTTGCCAAAAAATCAACCATTAAGTCATACCATAAATCACAAATCCTATCATAAATTGCAAGACAAGAAATATCTCCTTTTCAAGCTCAAAAAATCGGCCATAAGTATCTTGCCATGCTGAATTTTTCAGCATGCGCATCATCCATTTTTATCCAAGATAATACCCATTATTATTTGATTTTTCACCATAAAAATGAATCAATCGTATATGGTAAGTCTTGCTAACAATTGATGAATGAACTTGGACACAAAAAGAGTGAAAAATTCGGCCAGCACACCTTCACACATGCTGAAAAATTTCATCATGTGTGATATGTAGAATATCACACTTAATTACCTTACATAATATTCAAATCATTTCCATAACATCTTCAATTAATCCTTTAATAAAAAATTGACAAAATATGTTACCTTAACCATGAAGAAATCGGCCACATGTGTGTAGTATGCTGAAATTTTCAGCATGTGACATAAGAGAGGTATATGTTGAATACTTACCTTTTGTAGCTTCTCTCTTTGATTCATCAACATTGTATGATTGATCCTTGACCAATCAATATGCCAACAAGGCTCCACATGTGCTCCATCTCAGCTGTAGTAACGTTGGAATGTGTATGTACATGTGCTGAAATTTATTTTTGCTAACTTTGAAAAATAGTACACATTTAATAATACACACATGTAATATTCCAATCAGCCCTTAATTTAATTTTCTAGAACACTTTAAGATGTATATTATATGTAAAAAGTGTCTAGATACGTGTCATATGATGGTCAAGAAAAACGTTCCATGTTAAGTGCGTAGAAAACCGAATTTTCGATATTTATCGATTACCCGATTTTTCTCTAATTTAAATTCCAACTTTTGCACATGATATATATATTATGTTATGCATAATATATATAATATATACTTTAAATCTCAGCACTTGGCTGATTTAAAGTGGTACCATAAACATGTGACAAAATTAAAATTGGAATCTTCACATTTTGGCCTAAATGTGGGGTGGTTTGTGTGTGCCAACATGGAAAGTATTTTTGGCTGATCATACCATGTGTAGCACGAAATTTTCATCAATTTTTGATGTATATGGGCTGGCCATTTATTTATGGCAAGTACGTGACACGTTGGCGAAGTTTCGGTATTCGCCCGATACGACAAATTTCGGTTTAGACCCTTTTATCGTGTCGTATTTAATTTGTCATCACCATATCTTATATCATATGATATAAGACCTGAATATACTCATAAACATGAGAGAATTATAGTGGTGTGACGTTAACGTACGTACGTAAGATATATAACGTGTCGGTAGTACGTTGGAATACATGTGTATGTGCCTTTATAAAAAAAATCTGAAAATATATAGTGTATATATATATAAGTGGCGTGTTTAATAAGATGGGGAGGGGGAGAGAACTTTCCTTCCTTGGCCTTGTTGCCTTTGTGCCTTTTCCAAATGAATCTTCCTTTAATGAACTACTTAGTTTATTAAACTAAGCACTTCACTTAATGAACTACTTTAGTTCATTAATGGTGGCACCTGAAAATAGTATAAACTCAACAAATGTTTGCCATATGATGTAAGCTTTAATGCTTCATGGCTCGTTAGTACGGCAACATAATATATAAGCTAAATAAGGCAAGTAATGGCAAGTTATCATGCATACATGTACACACTTATACACGTTTATATATATATATATATATATATATATATATATATATATATATGCATTCAAATCTCTTATTTTGAAATCACTCAAACCCTCTTATTTCTACAATCTCCCCCTTTTGATGATTTTCAAAATAACATGTGTACATGATTTAAGTACTGTCTCTCCCCCTTGAATTATGCACAGATTTGAAATTTGAATTTCGAATTTCAAATCCGGCTCCCCCTTGATTCATGCAATTAAGATCAATCAGTGATCAATCAGTGTCTCTCTCCCCCTTAAATCATGCTTCTCTCTCTCCCTTTATTTTGGAAAGTTAATCAAAAGATTCCTGTCAAAAAGGAAAGTAAATCAAATAATATCACATTAAATCACATCAACGGGGATCATGCCTAATTTAGAACGAAGAGATTCATATGTGGCTTGATTTAAGGCCTTTGTAAATATATCCGCTACTTGTGATTCTGTGCGTACGTGATCTATGACAATATTGCCATTGTTAACGTGATCACGAAGAAAGTGATAGCGAACTTCTATATGCTTAGCCTTAGAGTGTAACACGGGGTTCTTAGACAAATTGATGGCACTCATACTATCACAATATATAGGAATCTTATTTACGATAATTCCAAAGTCCGAAAGTTGTTGTTTTATCCACAACAACTGTGTGCAACAGAGGCTAAGAGCCATGTACTCAGCCTCCGTAGTGGACAAAGCAACACTTGCTTGCTTTTTGGAAAACCATGAAATAAGGGAATTTCCTATAAATTGGCAGGTTCCGCTCGTGCTTTTTCTATCTATCTTGCAGCCACCATAATCTGCATCAGTGTAAGCATGTAAGTCAAATGTGGAGTCCTTATCATACCAAATACCTAAGGTGGGCGTGTGCTTAATATAACGGAATATTCTTTTTACTGCATTTAAGTGTGACACCTTAGGTTGACTTTGAAAACGAGCACACATGCAAACGCTAAACATGATGTCAGGCCTACTAGCAGTTAAATATAATAAAGAACCTATCATAGATCGATATAATCCATTATCAACGTCTTTACCATGTTCGTCTTTGTCTAATTTAGTGGTGACACTCATAGGCGTGGGGGATGGTTTCAAATTTTCAAAATTGAACTTCTTGATCATGTCATTTACATACTTAGCTTGGTTTATATGAATTCCTTTACTCGTTTGCTTAATCTGCAAGCCAAGAAAATAATTAAGTTCACCAACCATAGACATTTCAAATTCAGCTTTCATACAATTTTCAAAATCTTTAACGAGTCTATGTGAGGTAGATCCGAAAATAATGTCATCTACGTAGATTTGAATAATAAGTAAATCTGATTTTTCTTGTTTCAAAAATAGTGTACTATCTATAGTACCACGTTTAAAATTATTTTCTAAAAGGAAAGTAGCAAAACGATCATACCATGCTCTCGGCGCTTGCTTTAGGCCATATAGTGCCTTCTTTAGTTTGTACACGTGATCTGGATGTTTCAAATCTTCAAAACCGGGTGGTTGCTTCACGTATACTTCTTCTTGTATGAATCCGTTTAGAAAAGCACTTTTGACGTCCATTTGATACAATTTAAAATCTTTCATGCAAGCAATAGCAAGTAAGAGTCGTATAGCTTCTAAACGTGCTACGGGTGCAAATGTTTCATCGTAGTCTATTCCTTCTTCTTGATTATATCCTTGAGCTACGAGTCTTGCTTTATTTCTAACGACCTTTCCTTCTTCATTCATTTTATTCCTAAATACCCACTTTGTGCCTATTATTGTCTTATCTTGTGGTCGTGGCACTAAATCCCATACATCATTTCTAACGAATTGATTAAGTTCGTCATGCATAGCATCAATCCAAGATGAATCACTCAAAGCATCATGCACATTTTTGGGCTCAATTTCAGAAATCATAGCATGAAATTCATTTATTTCATCCGAAGTGATTCTTCTACGTGGTCGCACACCGTGAGTGATGTCGCCTATGATGAGATCATGTGGGTGATCTCAATGCCAACTTAGTTGATTATTTTCTAAGTTATCATGCATTTCTATATGATCATGCATTTCTAGTGTCTCATTCATCTCATGCATATCAAAAGAATCATTATCTTCATTCAAAACGGGTTTCAATTCAAAATCATCATCATATTCCTTATCTTTATCAATCTCACCAAATTCATTGAATTTAACATGAATAGATTCTATGATTTGTCTAGTGAGAGGATCATAACATCTATATGCTTTTGAATTTATGGAATACCCAACAAAAATGCACTCAATTGATTTGGATTCAAATTTATCTAAATTATCTTTTGTATTCAAGACAAAGCATTTGCATCCAAACACACGAAAATAATCAATCTTAGGCATGCGATCATTCAAAATTTCGTAAGGCGTCTTATTTATTTTCTTTCTTATAGATAGGCGATTTATAATATAGCATGCACAATTTACGGCTTCCGCCCACAGAAATCTAGGCAATTTATTTTCGCAAAGCATGGTTCTAGCGATTTCTTGTAGTGTGCGATTCTTTCTTTCTACTACTCCATTTAATTGTGGAGTTCTAGGTGGCGAAAACTCATGTTTAATTCCTTTTTCTTCACAAAACGAAATCATCTCTTTATTTTTAAACTCACCGCCTCTATCGCTTCTTATTCTTTTCACATTTACGCCGTATTGATTTTCAAGTTGTTTAATTAATTTAGCAATTTCTGAGGCGCTATCATCCTTATGTGCAAGAAATAAAGTCCAAGTATAACGAGAGAAGTCATCAACAATCACGCATGCATAGTGACGCCCACCAAGGCTTGTAGTGCGACTAGGACCAAACAAATCGATATGCAATAGTTCTAGTATTCTAGTCGTGCTTATCTCATTTTTAGGCTTAAGTGACTCACGTGTTTGTTTGCCTTTTATGCAAGATTCACACAACTGAAAGTTGTCTAAATCAAGCGTAGGCAATCCCCGTACTAGGTTCTTTCGTTGCAATTTTTCTAGTGTAGAAATACCTATGTGTCCTAAACGTCTATGCCATAAATTCACATTGGATTCATTTGACATAAAACATTTAACTTTAGCGTCTACTACATCATCCATAGATAGTGTAAAGATATTTCCTTCTCGTTTTCCTTTTAAAACGGTTTCTCCATTTTTATTTATTATATTGCAATAAGGGTGAGTAAAACACACATTGAAGCCATTGTCAACAAATTGAGAAATACTCAAAAGATTGTAAGATAAGTTGCTTACCAAGAATACGTTGGAGATTTGAAGCGTATTCGGATTGCCAATCGTACCTTTTCCAATGATCTTGCCTTCATTGTTGTCTCCAAATGTCACGGATCCGCCTTTTGTGACCTTCTTTAATTTAGAGAACAGGCTCGGGTCACCCGTCATGTGCCTCGAGCAACCACTGTCAAGGAACCACTTTATTGATGTGTCTTTCGATGAGTGGTCTCCCTGCAATGTGAAAAGGTGATTTAGATACCCTTTTAATTTTGGGTCCTTTCGAGTTAGTTAATCACCTTTTGGTAAAGGTACCTTTCGGTACCCATACTTGGGTGATCTTTCTCGGTTTATCAAATGGCAAGAATGTAGATGAAGGTGCGATATAATATACATGTGGTGCATGTACTTTGGGTCTTTGCCCAAGGACTCCTCTATACTCATTGAATGAAGGACGCTTTTGATATGTCCTTGTGTGTGTGTGTGCGTAGTGCGTGGATGATATGTATTTCGTGTATGCATTGTTCTTTTCTTCTCATATCTATATGGTACAACATTATATTTGACATGATATGAGGGAGTGGGGCGTGTGGAAGGGGGCGCTTTTTGCGTCATCTTAGACGCCACTTGAGGTTTAGGGGTGTCTACTTTCTTAGACACAACAAACTTGGTTGGTTTGGTTGATACTTCGTTAGTATCAACGTATCCCAATCCAGTTTTGTCACTGTCATGCTTTTGCGATAATATGATGCGATGCAGCATGTTTGACCCTGTATCGAATTGTTTCATCATTTTCTCTAAATCTGTATTCCTTGATTTCAAATTTGAAATCTCGGATTTCATTTCATTATTTTGAGAAGTTAATGATGAGATCTCGGTTTTCAATGCATTGATGACACATGAAGACTCTTTCTTTGAATCGCTTAATTGAGCGACAAGATTCTCGTTAGAAGATTCTAACAGTTTCTTGTCTTCAATTAAACGTTTCTTTTCTTTTGCGAGAGTCTTAGTAAATTTATGTAATTCAAGATACTGACTAAAAAGATCATCATAAGAAGGTTCAGAGTCAGAGTCAGAATCAGATGATACCTCATTAGATGCCTTTGAAGCAAAGCAAACTTGAGCGGTCTCCTCTTCGGTCTCAGTTTCAGAATCTGATGAGTCACTCCAGGTGGAGGCCTTTAGTGCACGTTTCCTTTGTTTAGGATCTGAGACGAGTCTATTTTGTTCCGCTCCTTGTCAGGGTACTTATTAGTTTGCTTTTCTTTGTTTGGGCAGTCATATGATAAGTGTCCGAGTTTGCCGCATTCATAACATTTAATGTCCTTATCATTTGACTTGTTTTTATTTCTCTTTGATGTAGTGCCCTTGTTTTTATTTCTAAATGACTTTCTCATGAATCTTCTTAGTCCTTTAGCCAATAGGATTAAATCATCATTATCCGATTCGGAATCACTATCATCTACGTGATCGGAGGGAGGGGAGACGTATTCATTTGATTTAAAAGCAATTGTCTTACCTTGTTTAGATGATTCCGATTTCCGAATAGTAAGTTTGTTTTCATAAACTTTGAGTGAGCCAATAAGTTCTTCCATTTTTATTGATTTGGTTTCCTTGCTTTCTTCTATAGCAGTCACTTTAGGATCCCATTCCGAAGGAAGGCTTTTGTAGGACTTTCTGAACCTTTTCCTGCGTAGTAAAATCCTTACCAAGAGACTCAAGAGAGTTATAGATGTTAGTTAGACGAAGATCCATATCTACAATTGACTCATTAGGCAACAATTTAAAAGACTCAAGAGTAGACATGAGCATATTAATTTTTGACTCTTTTACTTGACTCGTGCCTTCGTGTTTCATTTCTAGAATTCTCCACATTTCTTGTGCACTCGAACAATTTGACACATAACTAGACTCACTCTTACTCAATCCGTTTAAAAGCAATTGCATAGCCCTAGCATTCATACTAAGTTTCTTTTTATCATCACTCGTATATTCTTGTCTAGTTTTAATAACTTCTAAAGTAACTCCGTCTACAGTGGATACATTAGATGGGACATATGGACCATCTTCAATTATTGACCAAAGATCTATATCTATAGCCATAAGAAAAAGTTTCATCCTAAGTTTCCATTGAATAAAGGACTCACCGTCAAAAAGTGGAGGCCTTTGGCTCGACATACCTTCTTGTTCGGTTTTGAGATTTGTGGATGCCATCTCACTGAATCGTTGGATTCCTTGTAGTGAGTATTCCTGCGCTCTGATACCACTTGTAGGATCTTCAAGGCACCACTAGAAGGGGGGTTTAATAGATGGTGCGGAAAATATGGTTTTTAAAATTTCTTTAAACCAAACCAATTCAAGTTCTGAAAACAGATTCTGTTTTCAGGACCTGTTTTAAAACGTTTTTAAAACTAGGTTAGAGGTCTCCAAAAATTATGAAATTTTGAGAGAACTTAGCCTCAGATGTTATGAGGGTCCCCTAAAAATTTCAAATTAAAATTCAACCTTTAACCCCTTCAAAAACCGTTGGTACTCAGATTGTGCAAATCTACCAGAAACGGTAGATGGTTTTGAAAAATTAATTCCTATTTGTGTGAACGTCCAAATAATTTGAAAATTTGACCATTAACTCTTTATATACTATATTGTAATGGGTTGAAACAGTTTTGGAAAATTCTTTTGGGAAGTAGGTCAAATACAATCAAAGTCTCAACCTTTGCAAGTCTGAGAATCAGACTGCACTAATCTCAGAACTTTTGATGTTTGATTGACTTATACTTGTCCAAAAGGGTTGCAACTTGTGCCAAATTAACCCTAGAATGTGCAAGTATGTTTCTGGAAATTTTTATAATTTTTGGAAATCGTTTGCTATTTTTCCGAACGTGAACAAAACGGATAAACAGTGCAGAAACTGAAAAGTAAATGCTGAAAGTAAATTGCACCAAGAATTTTATACTGGTTCGGTTATAAACAACCTACTCCAGTCTTCAAGGAACACCTTCCTTGGTTCACACTAATCACACACACGCAGTACACCTTACCACAGGGTTGATAGAGTTACACCTAACTCCAACCCTTTACAAACCTTGTATGACGAGTACAATTCACACGAACACCACCACCTCGCTAGAATGAAGATTGATCACAACTTGATCAATCTTTTACAAAGATGTATGAATGGTGATTTATATGAAGCCTATTCAAGATTGAAAGATGCAAAGTAAAATAGGCTTTTTACAAGAAAAGAGAGAAAGAAAGTGTAGGAGAGAAGAAGCTTGGTAATTTTATCACTTTAGAATGCAATTCTTGTTCTTGTATTTGTTTATTCTCCTCTTCCTCCCTTATAGAATCCAGCCGTCCCCCCTATGCCATCTCCCCCTCTTGAAAATTTCCTTTTAAGTGCTTGAGAGAGTGTAAGACATCATAGTGACAATGCTTTGCTTGCTTGGCATCATTCCATTGGATCATCATTTAGTCTTTGCTTACTTGGCACCTCTTTATTGGCTCAATGTTGTCATCATTTGATGACATAGAAAATCTGAAATAATCACTTACAATTTGCCAAAAAATCAACCATTAAGTCATACCATAAATCACAAATCCTATCATAAATTGCAAGACAAGAAATATCTCCTTTTCAAGCTCAAAAAAATCGGCCATAAGTATCTTGCCATGCTGAATTTTTCAGCATGTGCATCATCCATTTTTATCCAAGATAATACCCATTATTATTTGATTTTTCACCATAAAAATGAATCAATCGTATATGGTAAGTCTTGCTAACAATTGATGAATGAACTTGGACACAAAAAGAGTGAAAAATTCGGCCAGCACACCTTCACACATGCTGAAAAATTTCAGCATGTGTGATATGTAGAATATCACACTTAATTACCTTACATAATATTCAAATCATTTCCATAACATCTTCAATTAATCCTTTAATAAAAAATTGACAAAATATGTTACCTTAACCATGAAGAAATCGGCCACATGTGTGTAGTATGCTGAAATTTTCAGCATGTGACATAAGAGAGGTATACGTTGAATACTTACCTTTTGTAGCTTCTCTCTTTGATTCATCAACATTGTATGATTGATCCTTGACCAATCAATATGCCAACAAGGCTCCACATGTGCTCCATCTCAGCTGTAGTAACGTTGGAATGTGTATGTACATGTGCTGAAATTTATTTTTGCTAACTTTGTAAAATAGTGCACATTTAATAATACACACATGTAATATTCCAATCAGCCCTTAATTTAATTTTCTAGAACACTTTAAGATGTATATTATATGTAAAAAGTGTCTAGATACGTGTCACATGATGGTCAAGAAAAACGTTCCATGTTAAATGCGTAGAAAACCGAATTTTCGATATTTATCGATTACCCGATTTTTCTCTAATTTAAATTCCAACTTTTGCACATGATATATATATTATGTTATGCATAATATATATAATATATACTTTAAATCTCAGCACTTGGCTGATTTAAAGTGGTACCATAAACATGTGACAAAATTAAAATTGGAATCTTCACATTTTGGCCTAAATGTGGGGTGATTTGTGTATGCCAACATGGAAAGTATTTTTGGCTGATCATACCATGTGTAGCACGAAATTTTCATCAATTTTTGATGTATATGGGCTGGCCATTTATTTATGGCAAGTACGTGACATGTTGGCGAAGTTTCGGTATTCGCCCGATACGACAAATTTCGGTTTAGAACCTTTTATCGTGTCGTATTTAATTTGTCATCACCATATCTTATATCATATGATATAAGACCTGAATATACTCATAAACATGAGATAATTATAGTGGTGTGACGTTAACGTACGTACGTAAGATATATAACGTGTCGGTAGTACGTTGGAATACATGTGTATGTGCCTTTATAAAAAAAATCTGAAAATATATAGTGTATATATATAAGTGGCGTGTTTAATAAGATGGGGAGGGGGAGAGAACTTTCCTTCCTTGGCCTTGTTGCCTTTGTGCCTTTTCCAAATGAATCTTCCTTTAATGAACTACTTAGTTTATTAAACTAAGCATTTCACTTAATGAACTACTTTAGTTCATTAATGATGGCACCTGAAAATAGTATAAACTCAACAAATGTCCGCCATATGATGTAAGTTTTAATGCTTCATGGCTCGTTAGTACGGAAACATAATATATAAGCTAAATAAGGCAAGTAATGGCAAGTTATCATGCATACATGTACACACTTATACACGTTCATATATATATATATGCATTCAAATCTCTTATTTTGAAATCACTCAAACCCTCTTATTTCTACAGATTCGGATTGTGATGGGAAAAAATTGCGAGTATCTGAAAGTATACGACTGATCTAAAAGCATAGGCCCACAAAATAATCATGTTTCATCTTTCAAATATGTGTTCAAAATTCTCATGTACTCAAACAAGAATGGAATACATTTCTGTTATTACAAATTTGATATTTGCAAGAGAATGGTCAATATATTAAGCAGTGCTTTATATTAAGACTTAAACTCTCATTATATCAATCAAGTTCTTCAACCAGCTCTGCTCGGCCTTTCTGTTCGGCAATGTTTGGTTCAGATCAGTTCGGTCAGACTGTTATTCAGCTTGGTTTGGGGGCATATTTATTTTCTTTTCCCTGGCTGGTTTGTACAGAAAGATCCATCCAGACTGGGCATGAAGTTTTGTGCCTCCCTGACGCCCATTTTACGAGTTGTAACAGAATTGGAGCCGACAGGATTCACGCTTAACCAATTTCTGGCTTATGGCTCATAAAGTGGCCAGAGACACAAGCTTCCCCATCTCGGTGGCTTCTTTCTTATGGCTCAGCAGGTCAAGAAAGCGATATGGTAACTTCCCAACCATGGCATAGTTTAGACTAAATGTCCTTCCATGCGGGGGCTCAACTAGGGGATATCTACTGAAAATGACAAGTTTCATAACTCAGTAGGACAGACCTTGAAGTCCAGATCAGTCTTCACCTCGGCCATTACAAGGAAAAACTTGGGCCATGTAATATGGGACAGATCCTGGAGACTAGATCAGTACTACGAAATTAATACTTGGAAGGATCCAAGAAAGATTAAGCAGAGCAGATCCTGGAGACCAGATCAGCTTTACAAAGGTTCAGTTCAAACTTATTGAACATAACCATCTCGGCCATTACAAGAGAAACTTGGGCCATATAATATGGGACAGACCAGATCAGTCCTATGAAGAGAAATGACTCAACAATCAATACTTGGAAGAATCCAAGAAATAATCCAGCAGAGCAGATCTTGGAGACCAGATCAGCTTTGTGAAGGCTCAGAATAAAAATGACTGAGCAGAAAATATAGGGCAGACCCTGGAGACCAGGTCCGTCCAATGAGGATGACATTCGTGAAACACTTGGAAGAATCCAAGAAAAAATCCAGCAGAGCAGATCTTGGAGACCAGATCAACTCTGTGAAAGTTCATTCCAAGAATTGCAGAGCCAAAAAATCTAATGTGGGACAGGCCCTGGAGACCAGGTCAGTCCTATGAGATCATCAATCAAGACTTGGAAGAATCCAAGAGAAAATCCAGCAGAGCAGATCCTGGAGACCAGATCAGCTTTGTGAAAGCTCAGACTAAAAAATTGCTGAGCAGGAAAATATATTATGGGGCAGATCCTGGAGACCAGATCAGTTCTATAAGGGTAAAAAAACTTATTATCCAATACGGAGAAGAGTCAAAGAAGCATTCAGTGGAGCAGATCCTGGAGACCAGATTAGCTCTACAAAAGTTCAGTACAAAAATTTTCTGAACATAATCATCTCGGCCGCTAGAAGGGAAACCTGGGCCGCATTGTATAAGACAGATCCTGGAGACCAGATCGGTCTTATAAGAGCATGACTTAACAGTTTATACTTGGAAGAATCCAAGTATGAAGCAGAGCAGATCCTGGAGACCAGATCAACTATGTGAAAGCTTAAATTATTATTCACACATCTGGCCTTTACAAGGAAAACTTGGGCCAAAAGATTTCATCTCAGCTCGGCAGAATAACGGGTTCATTCAATATTTTAAATTTGGTAACTTAGTTTATTTTCGGTGAAACTGATTAAGTTTACCAAGGCCGACATGGAAACTCAGCAACGATAAGTTTGAAGAAATAAACTTGACAAAAATGCTAAGGTGAAGAGCAGAACAAAAGGGAAAAAAGACAGTTGCAAAGACTTACAATTTTTTTCCATTGATATAGAATTGGAGTACAAATTGACGTCTGCCAAACTAATGATTACAAAGAGGATCCTAAAGCTAGTCTTCGTCTTCCCTCAAGTTGGCTCCTTCCAAGAACTGCTGGAATTGAGTATCAAATTCTTGGGAGGCACGTGAGTTGTACAGCTCGGCCAGACGAGGATCTTCTTTGTTCAATTCTGGATAGACCTCCGAGCAGACGTCAATGGCCTCCTTCCGGCCGACTTCCATAGCAAAACTCTGCAGCAGAATCATGCTCTCTTCAAATATCTTGGACATCTTGAAATCAGCAATTGCCTTGACCTCAGCCTCGTCCAATTGTTGATGCAGTTGATCTAGCTGCTTTTCATAAGTGTTGCTCCTCTGCAATAGTTCCGCCTTGTCTTTCTTCAGAGCTTCAATCTCAGTCAGAGACTGAGTGGAAGCCAGCTCCAGGTCGGCCACTTTGTGTTCCAACTCATCTACTTTGGAGTTGGAAGTGGCCAACTTCATTTCAGCATCTTTAGCCCTTTGCTGGAGTTGAGAAACATCAGCCCGCAGAGTAGTGACTTGTTGAGTCAGCTCGGCCCTTTTCTGATCGGCCTCTTCAAGGTCTTTGGTTTTAACTTGAAGTTCTTCCAAAAATTCTTCTCTTCGGGCCAAGGCCTCCAACTCTTGAGCTCGGACCTTCTAGGAAGCAGAGTTAGAAAAATAACTGTGATAAAAGCAAAACAATCACTTAGAAATTTTTGCTTACCAAAGCGATGTTAGAATGAAGGACATCCTTCAAGCTCCCCCAAGCAGCCCTGAATTTCTGATGATCCAGGGGCAGAACGGCCACTTTATTCAGTTTTGTGGCTATGGCAGGGTCCACAGCCGAATCACCTTCAGAAAACTCAATCAGAATTGGGTCATGAATCTCGGTTTGCTGAGGCAGGATTTCCTCAGCTGGCCTGGAAGGGGCTGCTTCATAGGTGGGCTGAGAAGGCCCTGCATCTTGGCCGCTGGATGGGCCTTCATCTCCGCAAAGACTTGAGCCCTCACCAGTTTCTGCTGAAAGTTCTGGTTCAGCAAAGGTCTGAGGTTGGGTCTCGGCCTCAGGCTCGTCATCTATAATTTCTATTGGCAAAGCTGTAAGAAGTAACAGATCAAGTCAGAAACATAGCTCAACACTTAGAAAGATTTGAGGTTGGGAAAAGCTTGTTACCTGGTTCGGGCTCTGCTTGCATGGGCTTAGCAGCAGCAGCAACAGGAACTGAGTGCAGAGCTGAAGTAGAAGCTTCCCCAACAAAACCAAGAACAACTATTCTTCTCTCCTTGCGTGCCTTCTTTTTGGCTGCCGCCTCGGCTAGTCTGCTAGAATGAGAAGAGGGTCCAGCCATTGCACCTGCATCAAGGATAAAACAGTTAGAAACTGGAAGTAAGAAAAATGCTAAAAGGAAAGTGCATCAAGACTGACCTCGGACAATGATTAAGTTGTCTGGAGAGAGAGTCAGGTAATTTTGGCCCACAGCCGAATGGCTCAGGTCGGCTGCCATCCAAATTTCATAGTCCACCTTTTGCCAATCAATGACTATGGGGAAACTTCGCAGTCTGGCTACCTCATCGCAGTATTCTAGGCCCGGCTTCATGTTGTTTGCTCTGCCAGACTTCCGGAGATTTTCGCTTGGCAGCTCAGCTTTCTTAACATAGAAAAATCTACCTTTTCATCTCTTGTTAAAGGTAGGAATATTAATGGCAAAGGGAAAGTTTGTGTTAAACGCTCGTTTGCTGAAATAATACCAGCTATGCGAGGCCCGACAAGCAAAAAGGGCTCTAAAAACAGTGACATAGAAAGGGAACTCAGCTATTTTGAGGAAAAGAAGATAGCAAAGAATAAGTTTCAGACCATTTGGTTGGATCTGAGGAAGTCTAAGACCATAAGCCCAAGACCATAAGCCCGCATAATACGGACAAGAGGTTCAAGAATGGGAAGATTGAATCCCGACTTGAAATTGCCCTCGTAGACTGCTTCATAATCCTTAGGAGGATCGTAAGCAGTCTGACCAGGCAAGGGAAGGATTGGGCCGAACCGATTTCAGTCAATTTTATGGAATTTACAGATCCTGTCCAGATTGGCCTCGAACAGGGTGGAAAAAAGACTCTTGGACAAGAAGAGAAGGCAGACCTCTTTCAATGACCCCCGAGAACAGAGATGGACCCCTTAGTGAGGCCGAGCGATTTACAGATACCGGAGCAGGAGCAATCTCTGCTTGCTCCGACGAAGAATTAACCACGGTGACAGCTCTACTGGACTGAACAGTGTCACCGGTGGTCCGGTGCAAACTACTGATCGGACGGTCGTCAACAGAGACCGTCCTGCCGGACAGAGATGGAGAGTTGGAATTCTCTCCACCACTGGCGGCGTAGGAAGCACCTTCAGAAAAATTTTGAGAATCATGAGATGAAGCAGACATGATGATAAATAAGAAGGAAGACTTAGAGGAAAGCTGAGGAAGAGGAAGAAGAAGACCAAAGACAGGCTAAGAACGCTGGAGAAGACAAACGGAAAATGTTTGGAAGACGCCGAAAAAGAGAGCAGAGAGCAGGAATGAAAGAGAGCATAAATAAAGTATCAAATGACCGTGGAAAGCCCTATTTATAGAATTTCATCTTGGCAGCCCAAGGGTCACCTCGATGTTATCGTCCTTGATCTCTGTAACCGCCGAATATGAAAAGGGACGTAACTGACGCCTCGTACTCTATGTAAACAGTAAATGTACAGAGCAGCCCAATCAGAGGCCGACACGTCACAATTGAAAGGTCAACTCATTAAAGGCTCTGAATCGATTAGTCTGCCCTCTCTGGTCAGCTCGGCCAGACTAATCTGGTGGCAAATGATGAGCCAAAAATAAACATCTGTTAGTCAACAACGGTCAACGGAAGAACTTATGCATAAAGGGTTCAAATCCTGCAGTTCAGCACAAAAGCATCGCTGCTCGGCCATGCTGCACTACGGCTATACTCCCCCACAGTATTCGCCCTCTTAACAAAGAATATGCTAAGGTTTTTACCTCGGAAGCAGGCTTGACCTTCAGCATGACATGAATACATTTCTGCTCAGCGGTCTTATGCCTTTAGCTAAAACAAGTTTGCAAGTTTGTTAAAATGGCTAAGGCAAATTTAATTGTAACCTCTAGTTGGCTCGGCCGCATGCCTGAGTCAGGATGGTACTTGTTCACCCATGATCAGAAATGGTTAGAATGAAGTCTTATATGGCAAATCAGTATATTGCATCTCGGCTCGGCAATGCCTTAGTCAGAGCAACTTCTTACAGTCAACCTCGGCAAACAAAGAGTACTTATTCACCTCGGCCTCGGCTACATGTTGGCTCCGCTACTCTAAACAGTATCAGATAAGATCAAAAGATGATATTATCTATTGTCTTCTGGGACCCGCCAAGTAACTCTGCAGAATACTTTCTAGGTGTCAAGTGACGACTGGTGCAAAACAAGGTCATCATTACGAGCCGACCTACACATCAGCTACGATCTCAGGCTTTAGTCCCATCACATTGCGGTTCTACGGAAGACGGGACAGCCATCTCAGACACATCACAATTCAATCATCCGTATAGGGAGTAAGACCTCCACAATCTCAAGTATAAATACCCCACTATCCGGACGGGGAAGGGGGGTCGATTTTGAGAACAAGAACTGGAGCTTTCTCATACGAACTCCATCTCGTCCAAAAGATTAAAATTCATAAACTCAGTGAGATCTTTCTCAGGTTTTATCTAAACCTTTATTCCAGCATAAATTGCCTACTCAAAACACCCATAACTGACTTAAGCGTCGGAGGGTTTTCCTAGGGCAGCGCCCTGGGACCTCTAACGTTTTTTTTCCTTCTCAGGTTTCGTTGAAGGATTTAAACGGAAGATTAACGGCACACAACTTGGGTCATCTCTGATCCACCCGGTGAGCAATTCTAGTCTCATCACTATTCAAATAGCTCCCTCAAGTAAGCTTGTCTTGACTAAAGTCTATTTTATCCTTTGATGCGTTAAACTTGACTCAAAAATTCAAGCATCGAGATCTTCGTTTAACCGTTTTAGTTAAGTCTGTAGTCATTTTATGCAATAATTACAGATGAGACAAGCTCGATATATTAAATCATCGAGCTTGTCTCAATTTTAACAGTTGTGGGAAAAGAGAGGGAAGGTGGTAAGGGTTTATTGTGTTTGCGTGGATGCAGATGCCACGTGGTGCATATGCAAGGAAGGAATAAGTGATAATGTGCTTCAGAAAACACTGGATTATACGTGTGGAGACGGGCGGATTACAATCCGCTTCATCAAAACAGGGTTTGCTTCAACCCGAATACTGTTAGGGCTCACTGCAACTATGCAGTGAACGGTTAATACCAGAGGAAGATGCAAATTCTAGGGTCTTGTGATTTTGCTGGAACTGCTATAGTCGTTACTTCTGATCCTAGTGAGCTTCTTTCTCTTCAGATTTCGTCCCCCCTCCCCCTCCCCCTCCCAGCCCCAGACCCTTCTTGTCACTTTTTTTTGTTTTCCTTCTCATTATTTGGTGGTCCATTCAGATTACACTGCGTATCCACTAATATATCGCAATGATCACTTAACGTGTGGATACGTACGTAATACAAATATTACGTGACGTTACTAACATATAATATATAACATACATAAGTCCACATGCATTTGATATGTAACTTAAGTCACACGTGTTGGTGCACTACACGTATGAGCATATCAAATCACACATTTTAACTCATGAATATGCTCAAACTTATAATATATATCGAAATTATGCATGATTTGATATTATTTTATTTTATTTGTTTGATACAAAAAATAAATTAAACATGATAATTATCGATTATTGTAATGATAAGAAGTTTTTATGCAAAAAAACTAAATAGGTTTAATAATATTATCAGATAAAAATGCACCCTTTTTAACTGACACGTGTAATTTTTAAAATGAAAAACTATATTTATTTTTGCTCGAATGAATTCAAACACTATCTATGTTTGACTTGAGCTCAAAGATATTCGAGCTCAAACTTCGTATCGAATAACATTTAAAGATCATGTTCGAAATCGAATTTAAAAAAAATTTAAAAATTTTCAACCTGTCAATATTCGGATCGACTCGAATCATTTATACAAGGAGGTATCGTCTAAGGGTTTTTCGTGATGCAACAAAACAATCTTGACACGGTGATACGAGGCTTGCAGAGAATACTCATCAGTTCATTTTTGACACAGAGGAAGATCTAGATCGCGTTATGGTGCTTCGAAAATAACTTGATGGTTCTTAAACGATGGAGGGAGGTCTGGAATAGAGATCTGGTCTTTTTTTTGATATGTGTGCTTTCTTGGTTCATAAGATAAGAGAGGAAAGACTGAGATAGCTTGGGCATGTCAAGAAGAGACAAACAACGGCGTCTGTCAGACTAATTGAAAGCCTCAATGTAGAAGGGAAGAGGAGTAAAGACAGGCCGAAACTGAAGTGAGATGAGCAGATTAGGCATGACTTACTAGAGTTGCACCTCTCTGGGGACATGGTCTAGGATAAGAGTTCATGCAGGCAGAGGACATACTTAGAGGATTTGACTTGACTTGCACTATTTTGTTTTGATATTTGTCTTTCAACTATTTGTGCATATCCATTCACTCGTAAATATTCATATTATTGTACTATCTATGCAACATATAGAGCTGGAGGTTTCACTGGAAGCAAACTCTCTATTCCTTAGGATGGAGGTATTATTTGCCTGCTTTTACCCTCCTCAGAACTTAGCGATATTTTTTGCTGTTGTTGGGATATACTGAGTATGGTTGTTGTTGTTGTTGTTATTGTTATTGTTCACCTCCAAACACACCTTTACATTGAGAAAGTCTGTCGGTGCATTGCGAATGAATGGAAGGGATGTGATCAGGTCCAATTGAAAGAGGAGAAAGCATCGGGGGGCTAGGTTTTCTCGCCTCCGCCTCCGCGTTAATGTGAAAGCTCCTATCCGCCACATCTACTGCATCAAGGTTGAGGGAGGGGAAGAAGTACGAGGTACAATATGAACGGCTCCCGAATAACTGTTAACACTACGGGCGCATGGATCATACTCTAAGCCAGTGCAGAGACTGCAAGGGAGAGGCAACCGCAGAAGATTTGCGGAGGACGCCATATGGTTTTTGGTTAAAAGCAACTGGCCCTTCGTTGATTATTGAGAACAACAACAAACAATAAATATCCATATATCCCAACGACAACAAAAAGACAAAAAAAGCTATCGTTAGGGTCTGAAGAAGGTGAGAGACAGATAAACAATACCTTCATCCCAAGGGATAGAGAGTTTGCTTCCAATGAGACTCCGTGCTCTATTTGTCCCTCCATATATGAAACAATAATAGGGCTATGGTGTTCTGGTATATTAGTGAGGGAATTTAGTTAAAATAACGTGTATATACACAAATAATTACAAGAAAAAAATGCAAATGCCACCTAAAGTGTAGAGAGTATCCAAACCTCTACTATAAGGTATCATGTATCATGTTTAAACCTTCTTAACTTTAATCTTCTGATTCTATAAACTCCTATTGTGGACCATGTCCTCGGGGAAGTGCAAATCTAGTAGGTCTCGCCTAATTCGCTCATCCTAAGTCAGTTTAGGTATGATTTTACTCCTCTTTACTCTTCTTCTCCTCTACAGTAAGGCTTAAAACTACTTTGAGAGACACCGTTGTCTGTCTTCTCTTGACAAATTATATCATGTCTTCTCTTGGCAGACGCCGTTGTCTGATTATTGAGAAGTATGAGCAAAATAGTGAGGCGAGGTCAATATCTGATAAAGCGTGTCTGATGTTAGAAGTACCAACAACTAGTGGTACTGGTAACTAGGATGGCAAGGATGATGCTTTGCATGCATCGAATGAGGCGATTATGGAGGAGAACACTTCTGGTAAGGCAACAATTTGGCATCAGATTGTTGTTATAAAAAGTTAGGAACGGATCTTGTGTACGATTATTTATCTCATCTGGAAACTCATTTAGTAATATTATCTTATGTATATTAGTTTCAAAAAATTTAAATATATACATGATAAAATTTTATTAAATAAGCTAAAATGTAGTAAAATAAAGGATCAAATAGAAGACCATATGTCCAAAAAGTTCGCGGTAGAAAATGCATTGTACTTTTTGCACAATGATATTTTTACGAAGATTACATGACATTTTGGCAAATGACGTTCTGTTCGTCATTTTGAAGTCAGCATCAACAGAAGTTACTGCAATTTATGAGCAAATGACGTCTTTCTTTTCCTTTGGTTTTCATTCTGATTTCCAACACGAGGTAGTTGACTTGTTCAAGGCCCATTCATTTGACTGTAATTATTATGTTTCAGTGGCTGACAAAGCAAAAGCAGCAAGAAACATGGCGTAATCCAACATGCCAACCAATATTTACTTGTCTGGAGCAAAGGTAATAGCCATTACCCTGGACCCTGTGAGCCTCCACCGTCTCACCGGCAAAAAGCTTCGTAGAAGATAGAAATTAAAAGCGCAGTGACCTCCTAAATTGATAAGACATTAACAAGAACCAACACAAAGTGCCTACTTATGTGTAACGATAAGGTTACTATTATCCCATCTCAGTTTTATAATCTACCTCAGTTTTATAATCTAATATGTGAAATACAAGAAGACATTTAATTATCTGACCATTAAAATTATCTCTGAGTTTTCCGTTTTACTCCAACATTACTTATGTTACATCATGCTGACCATTTTAAGAGTAAGTATTGATTGATATATTGTATTTATATATTGGCATAGACTACTTTAGACTTGGGTAATGAATCATAAAAGCGACTGATATAATCTACAAAAAAATCAAGTCCATATGTTAACAGACAAATTTCTCCCGAGTTTAATTACTGTATGGTCGAATAAACTACTTCAGGGAACAATGCCAAGACTTGTACTAGATAAGCACGCATATATTGTATCGTGTACCAAGTCAGTGCTACTTTTATAACGAAAAATAAAATAAAGGTGAGAAAACAACCCTGAAGCCCCTCCTTCCCCCCCCCCCCCCCCCCCCCAAAAAAAAAAAAAGTCACCATACGAGAAGTATCTACAGTACTTTCATATTGTAAAGGAATTTGGATCTGGTGACATGATGAGAACGACGGCGTATTGAAGTCTTGCTATTTTGCACATCTTAAAATATATTTTCCTGTATTAAACATCACAAAATTTACATTAATTTTAGGATTCCTTGTTTCCTTGATTAAAATCAAAAATATATTTTCCTGTATTAAACATCACAAAATTTACATTAATTTTAGGATTCCTTGTTTCCTTGATTAAAATTTTTTACAGTGGTGTTTGCCGACTTCTGTGCTTGAAATTAAGCAAAATCTTGAATGCTGTACTTGTTAGTGTATGTGCCCTAGGCCATGATTTGGATATTTATGTTATACATTTATTATTAATAAAAGAGGTTTTATTATCATTATTGTTGGTTAGTATGTTACACAATTTTGATATATGTCCCTGATTCATTATTGTTATAGAGATAAAATAATTTATAATCAGTATGAGTATTGATTTGATAATCATGAGATGATTATGTGTATGGTGATACGAATCAATCTCGTAGATACTTGTTAGAGAACAGTGTATTAGATAGACACATCATGAGATTACTACATGGATTAGCGTCATAAGTAAATCTCATGATAGTCATGTTTTAATCCTTTGACTTCAGATTGTCATAGTTTCCAACATAAAGACTATTATATTTTGACATGATCAAACGTTATCCGTAACTGGATAATAATAAAGTTCATGATTGAATGTGATAGGAATTATGTAGAGGATATTGAACAATCAAGATAGAATTTGTCCCTGTCTTTTGAAAGAGATATCTTTGGGCCCCTCGATTAGTGAGACTGTGAAATGCATGACCGTGCTCAAATGAATTGATAGTGTGATCAATATCATTTTTTTATCAGTGTACTTAGAGATCGAGTAATCATATGTTTGAACAATATAAGTATGACGTTGACCATGACTTATGTTCAAACTAGATATCGTGTGACAAAAAGATTAATGCATGTGCTATTATTAGGCTAGTTGGACTGTACTCGTATTAATTGGGTAGTCGTAATGCCTTGCTAGAGGCCAATTACGACTCGTTGGTTTAATAGAGATTTAATCAACTACCAATTAATATGAGCCTATCGGATCACACACAAGAATGCGTATGACTGAGATTAATAATATTAATAATATTAATATGGGATATTAATTATTATTATTATCGCTTTTAATAATAATAATATTAATATTGCATATTAATTATTATTATTATTATGATTTTCGTTTTTTTGGTGATTATATATATATATATATATATATATATATATATATATATATATATATATATATATATATATATATATATATGCATCATCGGATAATAACAAGAGAATCCGTATCTGATATGGATTTTGAATATCCTGATAGAATCCATATTTGATATGGATTTTGATTGGCATCAACTAATCCGATTGGGACTCGGATTTTGATGTCTATATATGTGTGTATATATATATATGTGTGTATCTCGTATAGAGAAGACAGACGAAAACCAACAGAAAACAAAACCCTAGAATCGTTTATGTGAAAAACTGAGTTCTTCAGCCGCGCCGTTTGAAGAGCTAGCACTCAGGGCGGAAGCGTATGTGTGGATACAGACAGAGGGTGTTCGTGATTTCGCACCTCTTCCATCTGCAGATTTCGAATCTATGAAGGTAAGTTTTGATTTCTTTTGTCGAATTAAACGAACAACATGGATCCTTAGTAGGGAATCGGAGATCAAGTTTTGTTTTTACGCTGCGCGTTTTGCAGTGATCTCGTTTGATTTCCTAACCGTACTCTTCAAATCCCAGAAAGCAATCTGAGATCACAAGCAGCTTCATTCCCTGGAAACATAAAGCAACTGTGATCATGTGGTGAAATCATATATTCAGCGTAACTTTGCCTAAATGATTCTATGTAGTTCAACAAAAAAACAAAAAAAAAAAACAAAAACTCCTACGTCCATATTGTGCCTATGCTGAAAGCGTACACCTTTCAGCAGCCAAAAATTTAATGAAAAGTAAGTAGCAATTTTTTAATATTTCATTACTAGGACTTCATTTTAGCATGAAAAGTCAGATTTCTTGATAGAGAGACTCCTAAAGTGAGCATGAAAGAGGTGACACTACAGTTGGCCATCAAATATCTCCACCTTGAAGCATTAAGAATCTTGAAATTGACAAAGCTTCCACGCGAGATTGAAAAAATGTCATACCTGTAAGTTATGTGTATTTGATGGTATATCCAGGTACTTTATGAAACGTTCAGAGAAAGAAACTCTTTTAATTGCAAGAAGTTCAGAGGCAGACGTAATACCCAGAACCAACCACCATGCTTCATCTTTTACCTGTTAAAATTGACATCATCGCATTAGTTCCACATCATCAATGTTACCCGTGCAAAAGAAAACTTATACCTTTGGGAATTGAGGAGCAAAAGCCCTAGATGTTCTACGGCTGAAGTTTAGTTTTTCAAATCTGACTTGAAGAGCAAGAGCTTCCCCACTGCCAGAATCCTTTGTCTGAACTTTTAATTGCACTCTTACGCGAGGGAAATTCTTCAGATCCTATAGAAGAAAATTAACTCAAAAAGTGAAAAGGCGGAAGTATTACATGCTTCAAACTGCAGGAATCCCAACAACAAAAAATCACGCCAATGCTTTTTAGTTGCTATTTATAGCAGGAATCCCAACATGAAGATTTGCAGTGTAACAATAATTTAACGCTTGGTTTTGGACAGTTGTGAATAAAATTCCAGGCTACATTCACAACAGGGGTAAAGGACATGACCTCCTGATACCTCATAATAATACTTTAACAGATATAATGGTAACCTTTCGACTTCCAAAATGTTAAAAGATCATCATGTGGAAAAACCATACATCAAACCAGCTAAGTTTTGCTTCCCCAGTTTTTGATCAAACAGAGCATTCCAGAAGTGTTAACATCAACGAGGCAGGCACAGGATCGGAAGATGCAGTTAGCCCCATATGTAATTTCGCCTCAGATACCAAAGGTAGACCACATGACGAATTGGTTATTTTGGATCTTTTAGTAATTTTACAATTCATAAATGGCCATCAGAAGACCAGCGCATCGAGATAATCTTAAACCACAAAATCACGATACCCGTTCTAGCTTCGAGGCAGTGGAACTATCTGTAAGAGTTTGAAATATCACTGCAGAAAGGTCCAGTAATTGCTGAATGTTTATGATTCCTCGTCCTTTCAGCAAACTAATGAGATCATCACTCATACATATAGAAATTAATGAGTAATGAAATGAAGAGTGCACTATTGAAGAAAACAAGTTCTTATTCACTTGGAGAAATTATCCCCCTTAACCTTTTCATCTCTGAAGTTGTCTAAATATATACAGATAAAGAAGAAAGAATGCTAAACGGTAACCTGCCTGTCAAGTCAAACAATAATCTCCTATCTAACGGCTAGATACAAATAATATATTAATACTTTAATTTCCACACTCCCCCTCAAGCTTGGCATATATATTAATACATCCAAGCTTGGACAATAACCTACAAAAGATACTAGGTGGAATAGACTTAGTAAACATATCCGCAAGTTGTCCTGAAGATGGAACATGCTGCAAAATAAGAGTTTTGTCTTCCAGTTTCTCACGAACAAAATGCCTATCGATTTCCACATGCTTTGTTTTGTCATGGTGAACAGGATTTTCCACCATTTTAATCGCAGAAATGTTGTCACAGTAAGCCACAATGTTCGATGTAACAGACTCCAAATGTAAATCCTTGAGTACTCTTTTGATCCAAAGTCCTTCACAAATTCCTAGTGCCAAAGCTTTAAGTTCTGCTTCAGCACTACTCCTGGCCACCACTGCTTGTTTCTTGCTCCTCCAAGTAACTAAATTTTTCCACACAAACGTCCCATAACCAGTGGTAGATCTCATATCACTCTTGGATCCTCCCCAATCTGCATCAGTGAAGATTTGAATGGACCTATCCTCGCTCTTTCTGAAATATAAACCTTGACCTGAAGTTCCCTTTAAATATCTTAAAATTCTCATAACAGCTTGTAGGTGAATATTAGTTGGAGCATGCATAAACTGACTAACTTAACTTACTGAGTAACAAATATCAGGACGAGTGTGGGACAAATAAATAAGCTTACTCACAAGTTTTTGATAAGAATGAACATCTTCCAGTAGCGTTCCCTGTTGGCTGGAATTATTGCCCACTTCAAGTGGAGTAGCTGCTGATTTACATCCTGTCATACCAGTTTCTAACAACAAGTCTAACACATATTTTCTTTGTGAAATATTCATACCACTTTTAGTTCTTCATACTTCCATTCCAAGAAAATACCGCAAGGTACCTAGATCTTTAACTTCAAATACAGTTGACAGATATTTCTTAACTGCTTTTATACGGTTTATACAGTTCCCAGTGAGAATAATGTCATCAACGTACACAATTATTATTGTAAGTTTTTCGTTTGCAACAAGAACAAATAATGTGTGATCACTTTGAGTTTGAACAAAGCCAAATTCTAATAACACTTGAGCAAATCTAGAAAACCAAGCCCTTGGAGATTGTTTTAGACCATAAATAGACTTCTTAAGTCTACATACTTTACCTTCAGTTTTCTCAGATTCATACCCAGGTGGGATGCTCATGAATACCTCCTCCTTTAATCCACCATTCAAAAAAGCATTTTAAATGTCTAATTGAGTAAGTGTCCAATCCAGATTAACTGCCAAAGAGAAAATTATTCTAACAGTGTTTACTTTTGCAACAGGAGCAAAAGTTTCCAAATAATCTATGCCATAAGATTGAGTATAACCTTTTGCCACAAGTCTTGCCTTGTACCTATTCAACGATCCATCAGAATTATATTTAAGGGAAAACACCCACTTACAACCTACTGGTTTATGATTAATGGATTTAGGCACTAATTCCCAAGTCTCATTCTTAATCAACGCACGCATCTCTTCATCAACAGCATCCTTCCAAGCTTTAATACTCATTGCCTCAATAATGTTATTAGGAATAATATGGTTACCCAGATTAGCAGTAAATGTCTTAAAGTTGCAACACAACCTATCATAATCAACTACCTTACTCAATGGGTGTTTAGTTGAACATACAGTGGACTTTAAAAGTCTATGAAATGGTGTTTTAGTACACTCACGTACAGCTTTGCGTAGTGCAATAGGTAATCCAGATTGTTCCCCTGTATCTTCAATATACTCAGGATCAGATGGTCCAGAACCATCACAGTCAGAAAGTTGTTGTATATTAGAGATTACCTGAGATGATTTTCTTCTTCTAGTGTATACTTGAATCACTGGTTGTTGAAACCTGGAATCTTGTTGTGCCCTTGTATCTTGTCCATCATCATTATCTTGATTATCAGTAGTAGTCCTCAATTCTCCAGTATGCTCTAGCTCATTCACAGAATGATTAGTATGTCCCTGGAATAGAACTTTCTACAATAGATATATCAATAATACTCCAATAATTTTCTGATTCCATTTTCTGTGAATCAGGTTTCAGATCAGCCTTATAATATGGAGTTTCTTCATCAAAAGAAACATCTAGTGTAGTATAAATCTTTCTAGATACAGGACAAAAACATTTATAACCTTTCTGTATACCTGAATACCCAACAAATATACACTTTAGAGACCTCTTCTCCAATTTCCCTCTATGAACAGGTTGAAGATAAACATAAACTGTACAACCAAATGTCCTGAAAGGTATCGCAAACATAAGTAGGCAGTGAGGATAAAGTTTCAACAATTGCTGTCTAGGACTAATATACCCTAGTACCCTTGATGGCATGCGGTTTATTAAATAAGTTGCTGTAAGAACAGCCTCTCCCCAAAGATACTTAGGTACATGCATAGAAAACATGATTGACCTAGCAACACCAAGTATATGCCGATGTTTCCTTTCGGCAACACCATTTTGCTGCGATGTGTACACATTTGAAGTCTGATGGTGCATATCTTTGTCAACTAGAAATGATTTTACCTCTTTGTCAATGTACTCACTACCATTATCAGACCTAAAGGTCTTAATAATCTCATTAAACTGATTATGAATAAGAGATACAAACATCTTAAACACTCCTACTAACTCTGATTTTTGCTTCATTAAGTATATCCAGGTGACACGTGTATGATCATCAACAAAAATTACAAACCATCTACTACCATTAACATTGAGAACCCTTGACGGTCCCCAAATATCAGAATGAATTAGGTTGAAAGGCTTACTTTCTTTATAAGCTTTAGCATGATAAGGTACTCTAGTTTGCTTAGCATACATACACGTTTCACACTTCAGACAATCAAGCCTTATATTATAGTGTGAATCAATATCATTTGTTTTATCAGTCTACTTAGAGATCGAGTAATCATATGTTTGAACAATATAAGTATGACGTTGACCATGCCTTATGTTCAAACTAGATATCGTGTGACAAAGGGATTAATGCATGTGCTATTATTAGGCTAGTTGGACTGTACTCGTATTAATTGGCTAGTCGTAATGTCTTGCTAGAGGCCAATTACGACTTGTTGGTTTAATAGAGATTTAATCAACTACCAAATAATATGGGCCTATCGGATCACACACAAGAATGCGTATGGCTGAGATTAATAATATTAATAATATTAATATGGGATATTAATTATTATTATTATTATCGCTTTTAATATTAATAATATTAATATTGGATATTAATTATTATTATTATGATTTTCGTTTTTTGGTGATTATATATATATATATATATATGCATTATCGGATAATAACGAGATAATCCGTATCTGATATGGATTTTGAATATCCTGATAGAATCCATATTTGATATGGATTTTGATTGGCATCAACTAATCCGATTGGGACTCGGATTTTGATGTCCATATATGTGTATATATATCTGTGTATCTCGTATAGAGAAGACAGACGAAAACCAACAACAAACGAAACCCTAGAATCGTTTTTGTGAAAAACCGAGTTCTTCAGCCGCGCCGTTTGAAGAGCTAGCACTCCGTGCGGAAGCGTTCGTGTGGATACCGACAGAGGGTGTTCGTGATTTCGCACCTCTTCCATCTGCAGATTTCGAATCTACGGAGGTAATTTTTGATTTCTTTTGTCGAATTAAACGAACATGGATCCTTGGTAGGAAATCGGAGATCAAGTTTTGTTTTTCCGCTGCGTGTTTTGCAGTGATCTCGTTTGATTTCCTAACAAGTATATCATTTGAACAATCTTTTCGTGCCCTGCGATGCTGTTACATTCTATCCTAGTCGAGCTAGGACGTCTAGATCGGGGTCACTAACCGCGGAGGCTTCAAAATGCCATAACTTTGCCTTTCGCTTTGAGTTTTTTTGGCTTATTATATACCTTTGGAACCATCTTTCCAAGTACTACGATGCCGCAATAGACTCCCGTGGCGGAGCTGGGACGTCCAGATAAGGGTCACCGGCCATGGCGGCTTCGAAATGCCATATGTTTGCCTTTTGCTTGGAGTTGTTAACCTTATTATATACTGTTAGAACTGTCTTTCCAAGCCCTACAATGTTGTAACATTATCTCCTAGTCGTGCCGAGATGTCCAGATCAAGGTCACCGACCACGGATGTTATACCCGTATATATATATATATAAAAAAAAGAGAATTTAATAATAAGTAAAACAAATTAAAAGTGTGTGTGTGCCGTGTGAAGATATAAGGGGTAGGAAAAAAAATAATATTTGACTGACTAAATTCTATCCTAAACTAATTAACCAAATTCTATCACTAATTTCCCTCACTTATCATCCCACACTCTATTCCCCAAATCTCTTATTAATATATATCAAACCCTAATTCCCCTCCCACCTTCTCTCAAATACACGCAGCCCCTTCCCCTCTTCCCCCATCAAAACTTACGGCACCAATTTAAAAAAAAGGGGGATCTTTGATCCAAGGTTTCAAGAGGAGTGGGAATCACAACCCTAACATCATCACCATCATCTCTCGTATATAACTTCTTGCCGGGAATGAGGTAGGTGCATACTATTTATTCCCTCAAAATGGTATGAAGGTTGCATGCTCAAAACGGTATTTTTATGTGTTTATTGTGTTCTTTTATTTTTGATTCGATCATGATCTTATTGTCTGCTTAGGTTGATGGATCTGTTTATATGTATGTATATGTCTTAACAGCTGCCCTATTGCTATATCAAATTGTTTACATTTTGTTAATGGATAGTGTAGTTATTAGTGTTTTCTTTCGGCATGCTACAAATATATATATTAAAAAAGAAGCGGTATAGGGCCAAGTCTGGCCGAATTAGTGCGATGTATATACATATATTTATTAAAAAAATTAAAATTAAAGGGTTAGGCCTTTCGGCCGAAACCCAGCGGGAAACAAAAAAATAATAAAATAATAAAAATTTTGAATTAGTGGCCGATTGGTTGCTGGAAAGAAAAAAATATAAAATAAAATAATAATAATTTATAGTGCTACGGGGGGCGATTGGTTTCTTGAATTTGGTGTTAAATTGTTGTGGGTCTTTAATGTGTATTGATTTTGTTTTGGGCTCCTTTGTGTTTTGTTTTCGGCATGCACATTTGGATAAAAAAAATAATAATAAATAAATTAATTAAAAAGGGGGTTTGGCCTTTCGGCTGAACCCAATTTAAAATAATAATAATAATAATAATAAAAAGGGCAAAGGGTTCGGCCAGTTCGGTTGAACCCAATTAGAGAATAAAAAGGGGGGAAATAAAATAAAATAATAAGATAAGTAGACTAAGGAATGGAAGACGGACGTGGTACAGAGGGAAGTAATGGGGGCGGCTGTGTGGTGTTCCTGCATTCATGGCACGTGCATTGCATGAGGTATACTGCGTCTATAGGGCGTGGGTATTGGGATGACTTACCGTCTCTATAGGGCACTGGGGTCATGAGACATATTGCGTCTATAGGGCGTGGGTGTCCAAACGGCAAGTGGTGGCTAGAGACCACGACGCTGGATTTAGGAGCCGGGAGCATGCATTTCGTATAGGTCTAGGGGCATAATGCATGACATGATTCTCGTTGCGTGTGACACGTTGATTGAGCATGCATCACGTACTTGCGCATTTTTATGTGGAGTGCTTTACCTTTCCGTATAAGCCATGCTATCATGTTTTATATGTTATGTGTTGATATCTTTTTGGGTATGTACTCTTTGTATTGTTTTGAGAGGCACCTACTGGGTGATTACCATCACTCACCCCCTACTATTCCAGGTGAGACCGATACTGGGTATGACTATATCTTCCTTGAGGATGGGAGCGATGTCGTAGAATGGGCTGAGTGACCAGTAGATATGATTGCAGCGAGGGCAGAGACGGGCTGTCTATGATATTCTTGGGGTGACATTGATATTTATATTTTTCATTAGTACGTTGAGACATTTCTTTTAGACTTTTTCTTTTAGACATTTGACTTTGACTTGTAGGGCCTAGTCAGCCTAGTAATGAAGTCTTTATTTTATTGAGGTTCATTAAGTACCAATTAGTATTGTGTTTAAATTGTTTCCGCAAAAAGAAAAAAAAATTCCATGTCAACACTGACGTGTAACAGGTTGAGGTGACGCTTTGTATTCTCCTTAGTGAGATACGGCGGGTGCACTGCTACCGAGGCTAGGGCTCGGGAGCGGGGCGCTACAGGTGGTATCAGAGACCAGGCTTCAGATACGCCTCGGGAACGTGAAAACTAGTTAATCACCCCTAGGATAAGTGATGATCTGTTTTCAAATGATTTTCTTAACTTAAATAAAACAAAGTAGACATAAGTTATGACTGGGGTTTTGGGCGGTGAGTGCCGTTAGTAAGTATACGGGATAGGTTACCCCTTATTGCCCTCCACTCTTGCACCTCTTTACAATACTCTTAAGTCAATCTTTGTCTAACGTCCTTTAAATCGGCTACAGACAATGCCTCCACGACGTGAACCATCAAGGAATGGTGGAAATGACAGAGACGAACGTCAGGGGCAAGGGGCGATTCCCCAAAACCTGGCGGATACACTGGCCAATCTGACAGCCTTAATAGCCCATCAGCAGACACAGATGGCGCAACAGTACACTCAGATGGCACAGCAACAGGCACAGATCGTCGAGATACTTCAGGAAACTCAGCAGCAACAACAACAACAACCACCACCACCACCGCAGCAAGGCTTGCGGTTCTACTACAGGGAGATGCAGAACCCGGATACCGATGTTCAGAGGTACCACTCGGCCTGAGGAAGCCGAGATCTGGCTCAAAAATGTGACTGAACAGATAAGGCTTATACAGGTACCTGCGAATCTGAAGGTGGAGATAACGACCCCGTTTCTGGAAGGGGAAGCTGAAAGATGGTGGAATGGAGTGAAGCGCAGATTGACTCCACCGGTGACTTGGGAGCAGTTTGTGGAGGAGTATAAGAAGCACTATGTCCCGAGCAGCGCTATTCAGAGAAGGATGCCAGAGTTCCAGATGCTGACACAGGGGTCCATGACAGTCGATCAGTATTCTGAGAAGTTTCATGAGCTGGGTCAGTATATGTCATGTATCATGGACAATGAGGAGGCCAAGATGCTGAAGTTCCAGACTGGTTTGAGTTTTCGCATCCAGCATGCTATTGTTTGTGCGGAGCCCACGACATTTGAGGGACTACTGGAGGTATGCAGACGTGTTGAGAGGAACTTGGACAAGGCTGCTGCATTGGATAGACTTAAGAGACCCCGTGAGGATTTGCATGCTGGCAGATCGGGGAGATGGCTGAAGGTGCCCCGACGCCCTCAGTCTGGGTAACCTTTCCGACCAGAGCGACCGCAGGGTACAGTGAGTCAGATACCGATGATTGAAGGACCAGTACAGACCGATGCGCAGCCAGTGAGGGCTGTGGCACCTGCCTCACAGTGCACATTGTGCGGACGTTCTCATCCGGGGCAATGTTGGAAGGCTCAGAGGGCTTGCTATATATGTGGGAAGCAAGGACATCTAGCTAGGGAATGCTCTGCACTAGCTCAAGTAAATCCGCAGACTCAGGCACAGCAGGGAGGCCGAGGCCGGACCAATGCTCGGGTCCATGCGATGACAGATGCAGAGGTCGAGGAGTCAGGCGACGTGGTTACAGGTATATTTATTTAAGTATTTAAATTCGAAGTTGAATTAAATTCCATGTGTTGTTATTGCATGTTGTGTGCTAAACCTTGAATGTGTTAGGTGTGATTCTAATTAACAAAGTGCCAGCCAATGTTCTGTTCGATAGTGGGGCGAGTCACTCGTATACGGCAAAGAGGTTTGCCAAGAATCTGGATGTTCTCCCTGAATGGCTTGAGACTCCCTACCGTATACAAGCCGCTGGCGATCAAGTACTCGTGTCCCATCATCATTATAAGGGATGTGAATTGGAGATTAACGATCTCCAGTTCTCTGCAACCTTGATACCGATCCGGATGCACGACTTCGACATTATTCTGGGCATGGACTTTTTGGCAAAGTATCATGCCAATATTGATTGCCGGCGACTCTAGGTCAGCATGAAGACGCTTGAGTTGTGGGAAACTACTTTTCAAGGGAACTCTAAATTGAAGAAGGCACCTCAGAAGATCTATCTGACTGCAGTTCAGGCTTTCCGAGCACTAAAGAAAGGAGGAGAGGGATTTCTGATTTTCTCAATGGGTGTCGAGAAGGAGGTTCCACAGATTGACCAAATTCCCGTAGTAAAGGAATTTACAGACGTTTTCCCTGAGGAGCTACCAGGACTACCTCCAGAAAGAGAGGTAGAGTTCGAGATCAATCTTTTACCCGGTGCTGAACCCATTTCCAGGGCACCCTACCGCATGGTACTAGCAGAGCTGAAGGAGTTGAAGGAGCAGTTACAGGAACTGCTGAACCGTAAATTTATTCGACCCAGTGTATCACCTTGGGGTGCTCTAGTCCTGTTTGTGAAAAAGAAGGATGGAAGCATGAGATTATGCATAGATTACCGGGAGCTCAATAAGATCACCATCAAGAACAAGTAACCATTACCTCGAATCGAGGATCTCTTTGATCAGCTACGGGTAATGGTAAATTTGGAGTTATAATTTAAAATTTTCGGTTGCTCGCTAAATTGCATCACTAACAAAATTTCTTTCAGGGGGCTAAAGTATTTTCCAAAATTGGTTTGCGATCCGGTTACCATCAGTTGAGGATCAAATCAGGAGATACAACAAAGACTGCTTTCCGAACACGTTATGGCCACTACGAATTCCTGGTTATGCCTTTCGGATTGACCAATGCCCCAGCCGCCTTTATGGGCCTAATGAACACAGTATTTCGGAAACAGCTGGATAAGTTCGTAGTTGTGTTCATCGATGATATTCTGATATACTCCCCTGACGAAGAGATTCATGCTGAGCATATGAGGGAGGTTCTGGAGACCCTTCGGAGAAGCAAATTGTATGCCAAGTTCAGTAAATGTGAGTTCTGGTTGAAGAGCGTGTCCTTTTTGGGTCATGTGGTCTCTGAAGAGGGAATTTCGGTGGATCCAAAGAAGGTAGAGGCGATCACCGAGTGGCCTAGACCCACTAATGTGACTGAAGTAAGGAGTTTTCTCAGTCTGGCTGGATACTACAGGAAGTTTGTCGAGGGCTTCTCATCTATTGCAGTGCCTCTGAGCCGATTGACGCAGAAGAAGTCGAAGTTTGAATGGACCGCCGAGTGCGAGCAGAGCTTCGCTGAATTAAAAAGGAGACTGACCGCAGCCCCTATTCTTGCTCAGCCCTCCGCGTCAGAAGGGTTTGTCAATTACAGTGACGCTTCTAAGAATGGGCTAGGATGCGTGTTGATGCAAAACGACAAGGTCATTGCGTATGCTTCACGACAGCTAAAGCCCTATGAGCAGAACTATCCGACTCATGATCTGGAGCTAGCAGCGGTGGTGTTCGCACTGAAAATCTGGCGCCACTATTTATATAGAGTGAAGTGCGAGGTGTTCACTGATCATAAAAGCCTCAAGTATCTGTTCACGCAAAAGGAGTTGAACATGCGCCAAATGAGATGGTTAGAGTTATTGAAAGATTATGATTTGACCATCAGCTATCATCCAGGGAAGGCCAATCGGGTTGCGGATGCCTTAAGTAGAAAATCAAGCCATGCTCGGCAGACGACTCTAGAAAGGGAAATGGCAGAGTTTGACTTGGATCTTGTGGATTCTACGGCAGATGTTCTGGCAGCACTGATTATCACCCCAACTCTGGTAGATCAGATTAAGGAAGCACAGAAATATGACGCCGTAATTAGGGATATCCGAGAAAGAATGCTGACCAGCCAGGTAGATGGATTTCAGGTTCATGATGACAGCAGTATGTGGTACCAAGGAAGGTTGTGCGTGCCGGATGTTGAGGACCTCAGGAGGGAATTGTTGAAAGAAGCACATAATTCGAAACTGTCTATCCACCCTGGTGCTACGAAAATGTATAATGATCTGAAGAAACATTATTGGTGGAACGGCATGAAGAGGCACATCGCTGAGTTTGTGGAAAGGTGCCTTGTTGCCAGCAAGTTAAGGCAGAACATCAGAGGCCGGGTGGACTGATACGACCGCTGGAGATACCCGAATGGAAGTGGGAGCATGTGACAATGGACTTTGTGGTTGGGCTTCCGAGGACAAGAAATAGGAATGATGTGATATGGGTAATCGTGGATCGATTGACTAAGTCTGCTCATTTCTTACCTATCCCTACCGGACTTACTATGGAGAGGTTGGTAACTATGTACATCGACAACATTGTCTGCCTTCATGGAGTGCCAGTCAGCATAGTGTCTGACCGTGATCCGAAGTTTAATTCTCAGTTCTGGGCAGCCTGTCAGAAGAAAATGAGGACTGAGTTACGATTGAGCACTGCTTTCCACCCTCAGACCGATGGTCAGTCTGAAAGGACCATTCAGACTCTGGAGGACATGCTGAGAGCGTGCGCGTTGGATTTCAAGGGGAACTGGGACAGCATGCTCAAGTTGATTGAGTTCTCCTATAATAACAGCCATCACAGTGCCATAGGCATGGCACCATTCGAGGCCTTGTATGGACGTAAGTGTAGGTCACCTGTTCACTGGGACGAGGTTGGCGAGCGTGTGTTGACGGCCCCCGAGATAATTGAGCAAACTAAAGAAAAGGTGAAGCTGATTCGTGAACGTCTTAAGACGGCTCAGGATAGAAGCAAGAGTTGGGCCGACATGAAGAGATGACCTTTGGAGTTCGAGGACGGAGAAAAAGTCTATCTTAAGGTATCACCTATGAAGGGTGTGGCACGTTTTGGAGTTAAAGGGAAGTTGAAGCCTCATTTTATTGGACCTTATGAGATACTCGAGAAGGTTGGAGACTTGGCCTACAGACTGGCGCTACCCCCGATACTGGCTCAGGTGCACAATGTATTTCACGTCTAGTTGAGGAGGTACGTGTCAGACCCAAGTTATGTGTTAGATGCTCAGCCACTTAAGATCAGGCCAGATGCTTCCTATGAAGAAGTACCGATCAGAATTCTTGACCGGAAGGATCAAGAGCTGAGAAGGAGGATTATTCCTTATGTCAAAGTTCAATGGAGCAACCACCGGGAGAATGAAGCGACATGGGAACTAGAAGAGCAAATGCGCGACCGCTATCCCCACCTCTTTGAGTAAGGTACGGCAAGTTTCGGGGTCGAAACTTTTTGTAAGGAGGGTAGGATGTTATACCCGTATATATATATAAAAAAAGAGAATTTAATAATAAGTAAAAAAAAGTAAAAGTGTGTGTGCCGTGTGAAGATATAAGGGGTAGGAAAAAAAATAATATTTGACTAACTAAATTCTATCCTAAACTAATTAACCAAATTATATCACTAATTTCTCTCACTTATTATTCCACACTATATTTCCCAAATCTCTTATTAATATATATCAAACCCTAATTCCCCTCCCACCTTCTCTCAAATACACGCAACCCCTTCCCCTCTTCCCCCATCAAAACTTACGGCACCAATTAAAAAAAAGGGGAGATCTTTGATCCAAGGTTTCAAGAGGAGTGGGAATCACAACCCTAACATCATCACCATCATCTCTCGTATATAACTTCTTGCCGGGACTGAGGTAGGTGCATACTATTTATTCCCTCAAAATGGTATGAAGGTTGCATGCTCAAAACGGTATTTTTATGTGTTTATTGTGTTCTTTTATTTTTGATTCGATCATGATCTTATTGTCTGCTTAGGTTGATGAATCTGTTTATATGTATGTATATGTGTTAACAGCTGCCTTATTGCTATATCAAATTGTTTACATTTTGTTAATGGATAGTGTGGTTATTGGTGTTTCCTTTCGGCATGCTACAAATATATATATTAAAAAAAAGCGGTATAGGGCCAAGTCTGGCCGAATCAGTGCGATGTATATACATATATTTATTAAAAAAATTAAAATTAAAATTAAAGGGTTAGGCCTTTCGGCCGAAACCCAGTGGGAAACAAAAAAAATAATAAAATGATAAAAATTTTGAATTAGTGGCCGATTGGTTGCTGGAAAGAAAAAAATATAAAATAAAATAATAATAATTTATAGTGCTACATGGGGGAGGGGGGGCGATTGGTTTCTTGAATTTGGTGTTAAATTGTTGTAGGTCTTTAATGTGTATTGATTTTGCTTTAGGCTCCTTTGTGTTTTTTTTTTCGGCATGCACATTTGGATAAAAAAAATAATAATAAATAAATTAATTAAAAAGGGGGTTTGGCCTTTCGGCTGAACCCAATTTAAAAGAATAATAATAATATAAAAAAAAAGGGCAAAGGGTTCGGCCAGTTCGGTTGAACCCAATTAGAGAATAAAAAGGGGGGAAATAAAATAAAATAATAAGATAAGTAGACTAAGAAATGGAAGGCGGACGTGGTACAGAGGGAAGTAATGGGGGCGGCTGTGTGGTGTTCCTGCATTCATGGCACGTGCATTGCATGAGGTATACTGCGTCTATAGGGCGTGGGTATCGGGATGACTTACCGTGTCTATAGGGCACCGGGGTCATGAGACATACTGCGTCTATAGGGCGTGGGTGTCCAACCGGCAAGTGATGGCTAGAGACCACGATGCTGGATTTAGGACCCGAGAGCATGCATTGCATATAGGTCTAGGGGCATAATGCATGACATGATTCTCGTTGCGTGTGACACGTTGATTGAGCATGCATCACATACTTGCGCATTTTTATGTGGAGTGCTTTACCTTTCCATATAAGACATGCTATCATGTTTTATATGTTATGTGTTGATATCTTTTTGGGTATGTACTCTTTGTATTATTTTGAGAGGCACCTACTGGGTGATTACCATCACTCACCCCCTACTATTCCAGGTGAGACCGATACTGGGTATGACTATATCTTCCTTGAGGATGGGAGCGATGTCGTGGAATGGGCTGAGTGACCAGTAGATATGATTGCAGCGAGGGCATAGACGGGCTGTCTATGATATTCTTGGGGTGACATTGATATTTATATTTTTCATTAGTACGTTGAGACATTTCTTTTAGACTTTTTCTTTTAGACATTTGACTTTGACTTGTAGGGCCTGGTCAGCCTAGTAATGAAGTCTTTATTTTATTGAGGTTCATTAAGTACAAATTAGTATTGTGTTTAAATCGTTTCCGCAAAAAGAAAAAAAAATTACATGTCAACACTGACGTGTAACAGGTTGAGGTGACGCTTTGTATTCTTCTTAGTGAGATACGGCGGGTGCACTGCTACCGAGGCTAGGGCTCGGGAGCGGGGCGCTACAACGGGGGATTCGAAACCCTATAACTTCACTTGTCATTTGGAGTTATTGGGATTATTATATATTGTTTGGAAAGACGGTTCCAACAGTATATATTAAGCCCAGAAACTTCAACCGGCGATGAAATTATGACATTTTGAAGCTACCAAGGCCATTGAACCTGATCCAGATGTCCAGGCTCAACCAGGAGAGATCATTGCAGCGCAATAAGGCTCGGTATGAGGTTTGAAATGCCATAACTTCACCGGCGCTTGGAGTTTCTGGGCTTTTTATATGCAATTGGAAATTTTATTCAGATCCCTATAACCTCGCAATATTCTCTCTTAGTCGAGCCGAGACATCTGGATCAGGGTCACCGGCCGCAGCGGCTATGAAACGCCATAACTTCGGTGTTGCTTGGAGTTTCTGATCATATTATATACCGTTGAAACCATCTTTTAGAGCACTACGATGTTGTAATCGACTCTCATGGTTGAGCCGGGACTTGTGGATCAGGGTCACCAGCCGCGGCAGCTTCAAAATGCCATAACTTTGTCGTTTCTTAGATTTTCTGGTCCCATTATATACCGCTGGAACCATCTTTCCGAGCACTACGACACCGCAATAGACTCTCGTGGTCGTTATGGGACATTTAGATCAGGCTCACTGCTGTGGGGGCTCCGAAATGACATAACTTTACCTTTTTCTTGGAGTTTCTAGGCTTATTATATACCATTGAAATCAACATTCCAAGCACGACGACACCACAATAGACTTTCGTGGTCGAGCTGGGGTGTCCGGAGCAGGGTCACTAGCCATGGCAGCTTCGAAATGCCATAACTTTGCCTTTCGCTTGGAGTTTTTAGTCTCATATATACTGTTTGAATCGTCTTTTTGCGCTCTATGATCCTATAATATTCTCTACTGCGCAAGCCAAGATGTCTGGATCAGGGTCACCCACCATGGACGCTTTAAAACACCATAACTTAGCGTTTCAGTTGGAGTTTCTAGGCTTATTATATACTTTAGAACCATCTTTCTAAGCACTACGATGCTGCAATAGACTCGTGGTAAATCCAGGATGTCCGGATCAGGGTCAGCGGCCGTGGCAGCTTCAAAACGCAATAACTTTGCCTCTTGATTGCAGTTTTTAGGCTTATTACATACCATTGGAACCGTCTTTCCAAGCCATACAATGATGTAATATTCTTTCCTAGTCGAGTCGAGTCCAAATCAGGGTCACCGACCACTTGGGCATCCAAACCCTATAACATCTCCTGTCGTTTGGAGTTTCTGGTCTTATTATATATTGCTCAGAAAGGCGTTCCAACGGTATATAACAAGCACAAAAACTCCAAACGACGACAAAATTATGTCATTTCGAATGCTGCAATATCTCCCCATGTCGAGTTGGGACGTTTGATCAAGGTCACTGGCTGCGGCGGCTTCGAAATGCCTTAACGTCGTTGTCTTTTGGAGTTTTTGGGCTTCTTTTATACCTTTGGAACCGTCTTTCAAAGCCCTATGATGCTGTAATATTCTCTCTAGATCGAGCCAGGACCTTTGCATCAAGGTCACTGGCCACAACGGCTTCGAAATGCCATAATTTTGCCGTCGTATGGTTTTTCTAGGCTTTTTATATGGCATTGGAATGATCCCTATAACCTCGCAATATTCTCTCTCTTTGTCGAGCGGGGATGTCTGGATTAGTGTCACCGGCCGCAGCGGCTATGAAACATCATAACGTCGTTGTTTAGAGTTTCTGATCTTATTATATACCGTTAGAACCATCTTTTCGAGCACTATGATGCCGCGATAGACTCTCGTGGTTGAACCGGGACGTCAGACTCATGGTCACCAACCGCGGTGGTTTGGAAACGCCATAACTCCGTCGTTGCTTAGAGTTTCTGGTCTTGTCGAGAAATGTTTAGTATGTCAGCAAGTCAAAGCGGAGCATCAGCGACCTGGCGGCTTGATGATGCCCCTAGAGATCCCAGAATGGAAGTGGGAACATGTGACTATGGACTTCGTGATGGGGTTGCCCAAAACCAGAAGTGGGAATGAGATGATTTGGGTGATTGTCAATCGCTTGACAAAGACAGCTCATTTCATAGCTATGCCGCATGGTACTTCTTATGAGAAATTGACTAACATATATATGGATAACATTGTAAGCATGCATGGAGTCCCCGTCAGTATTATGTCGGACCGTGATCCCAGATTCACTTCTAAATTTTGGATGGCTTTCCAGAAGCTATGGGCACGGAACTAAGGATGAGCACAGCTTATCACCCTCAGACGGATGGACAGTCTGAGAGGACCATCCAAACCTTGGAGGACATGCTGAGAGCATGCGCGTTGGACTTTAAAGGGAACTGGGATAGCATGTTGAAGCTGATGGAATTTTCATACAACAATAGTCACAACAGTGCGATTGGTATGGCACCGTTTGAGGCCCTATACGGACGGAAGTGCAGATCCCCGGTTTGTTGGGACGAAGTTGGGAAAGAACGATCACTGCACCAGAGTTGACTGAGCAGACTATCGAAAAGGTGAGGATTATAAGAGAGAGACTAAAGGTGGCACAAGATCGCAGTAAAAGTTAGGCGGATTCTAAAAGACGACCCTTGGAGTTTGAGGAAGGTGAAAAGGTTTACCTACGAGTTTCACCCACTAAGGGAGTTGCGAGATTCGGGATGAAATTGAAAGGATTTTGAACGCTTTCCTGTTGGTAGCTCCAGAAAAGGCCAAAGAGCACTTGTTGCGCTCCAAAAGAGGTCGGTGGTCTGGGAATACCATATCTCCCTACCATTAACAATTCCTACATCATTAAAAACATCTGGAACATATGTAAGAAGAAAGAAAGTCTCTGGATAAAATAGTTGCACTCGGTCATCTTAAAGGACAAATTAATGTGGGAAGTCCAACCCAAACAATTGGATTCTTCGATGTGGAAGAGAACACTTTGGAGAATGGACCAATATTCTCAATTCATCAAGAAGGCCATTGAAAATGGCAAGTCCACTTCTTTGTGGTGGGATATATTGCACCTATGAGGCCCGCTTGCTACAAAATTCCCAAAACTGCAAAGAAAATTAAAGACAAGATTGGAGGCCAAAGTTGTTGATGTGCTATGATGCATTGATATATAGCTTGTCCAGTCTTTATGTTTACTAATTCACTACCTTAATAATCTCTTTGCATATTATGGAACTCCACCTAATTTTGCTGCCAGCTACAGTCCCAACTATATCTTGATATACTGGACTAGACAACCCGTTGTTACCCCTATATTACTCTAAGCATTAATCTCATGGTATTGCATATTATAATGGCTACATTTTTGTAAATTTGCTTATACATATGAAAATTTTACTTACAAAAAATGCTTCAACGAATACAGGTGTATTGTTCTTTGGTTTTTGGGTCTAATTGAGTCTGTTTCTGTTCTTATTGTGGATTCCAGGATTATCATAAAATTAACTAGGAAATCCCTATGAAGCTTTCTCATTAGATTTTTGCTCTAACTTCTGTTTGCTGTTTGTATACTGGAAATTCTACTTATGTATATTTATTGTCTAGCTATTACAATACTATTAATATAGTTTCGAATCATCCCTTAGTCTCAACTATGTAATGCATGCAAGTTAACCTTGCTGCTCACCTTCCAAATGGGCCACCTACTTTGAAATTGATGCGTGCAAGACGTGGGTTCCAACAATTCCACCTTCCAAACGTCCTTCACAAAGGGTTAGGTACAAGGAAGAAGACTTCTCCTTGCTTCCTTAGTGATAAAAACATGTGGAGCAATGAGCAAGACCAACACATCAAGATGGTCGTTGATCAGGCAAACCAATACGGCCCTCCTGGACGGCACCTTTAAGCAATGGCAACACCTTCAAAATGCTCAACTTTGAAGGATCTTAACTTAGGTTTTTAATGCAAAACCAAGAAAACAAAGTCTCACAATAAGTGAAGGAAATATCATGAAATTTTATTCATCCAAAGTTGTTCCTCAAATCGGCCAAAGGGCCCTATTTATAGATGTCTAACACTAAGGAGATACTAGATGTTATCTCTAAAGAAGGTATCTAGAAAGCATTTGAAATGAAGTTGAAATTTGAAAATTGTTTGAATTCAAATCTAAGACAAATTCTAGCTAATATTTCCAATGCTTGTAGGCTGCCTTCCAGCCGTGTATGATGATCAAATGGAGCCTTGGAGAAGCTGATTTGATAAGTAGGATGAGGTTGAAGTTGAATTCAAAAGTTGGGTGAATTTGAAGTCAAATTGAGTTTGAATTTGAGTTCACTTTGAATTCGGTTCTTGCATATCCTTCCACCATCCTTCCAGCCGTGTGTGATGTTTGTTGTGGTCTTGGAAACCAGATTTTATGATGATAAAATGACTAGAATTTAATTCAAATGATGGTTGAAGTTTGAATTCAAATCGAGTTTGAATTTGAATTCAAACTTGGATTCAATTTGAATTGGAATCTATCCTTCTTTTATCCTCCAAGATGGCGTGTTCATGGCTGGAAATATAGGCTGAAATCTTCTTGAAATTTAAGTTTTCAATTGGTTGAAACTTGAATTCAAATCTTGGTTGAATTTAAATTCAAGTTTAACTTCAAGTTTGATTTCAATTTGATCTTCACCCTTGCACTTCAAAATGGCCGGCCCCTTTTGATCTTTGGAGATGATTTTGAGTTCAATTTTGAAAAGAGGATTCCATCTTGGACATATTTGAATTTGTCTTTGTGGAGACAAACATTCTCTTCAAGAAAACATTCCTTTTGTCTCCCTTTTTGCAACACACGCCTACAATGTTCCTTTTGGGCCTCCATTTCATTTTGGATCTTCCATGTACCTAATTTACCTACAAAGAAAACACATAAAACAAAGATCACAAGAAACAAGATAAAATTCAAAAATAAGGAACGCACACACGCACACACGCACACGCATAAATGCTCAAAGGGTGGGTTCAATGAAATGAACCCATGGAACCTTAGGTTTATCTTGAACATGCTTATACAAGAAGGTTCCAACTTGATGACAAAGTTCTTTTGCCCTCCTTCTTGTCATAGGGCCCTTGACCTCTTGATGGGATCCTTGATCCTTATCAAACCCTTGATCCTCATCAGAAATTCTTTCGATATCTATGAAATTTGGATTTAAAGAAAGGGTTATTATGACATTTGAATTGCCAAAGGGAAAGAAAAAAAATCAAAGGTTTAAATTATACATGAAAATACTTATTCGCCATGATAGCGAGTAAACAACAAAAAACAAAATATAATAAATGTTGCAGATAACCAGTGTTTCTTCTAGTTCAGATTTCATAAGCTGCATATCCCTTGTGAGTTCTTTCACAACAATGTTTAGAAGAGATAGTCGATGGCTAAAACGTCGAAGTTACCTCTGCAACTAATACCTGGAAAAAAAATTATTCACAACCACGTAATTGAATGGACATCCAATATTAATCATTTGCAAGATGTACCTTCATCGGAGCAACGTAAAATATCTTAAATTCATCCTTGTGCAAGTATCACCCCGGAAATGATGTTTAATCTGAAAAGAAAACATCGACACTTCGAAACAAATGCAATATACAAGGAAGTTTGGTTTGTAATCTATTCCTACAAGAATCCAACTTCATCATCTGATGGTATTATCATAGATATTGTAAGAGCTAGTGTTACATCCAGTATCAATAAAAATTATAGTTAAAGTTGTGGACATTCTAGTGGTTGATGCATCAGCTAGTCCTCAGTGTCTACCTTCTTCAATGTACGCAACTAACGAAGCTTCTGCAGACAGTCATTAAGTGGCATACAAAACATGTGCCAAGATAAGCTTTAATTTTTGTGGCTGGCTTGTTGGAATAAGCTATATGTCCAAGACAAACTTCTGGGTGGAGACTAATTTTCCAATCATTGTGTCCAAGAGACTTGTTACTTGTTTTCTTACATAAAAAGTTTGGCTTTCTTGTTAAGAGCCACTCTCTATGAGGAAAGAACTTCGGAAGAGCCACAGCGATTTAATGAATCTAACGCGAAAGGAATATCAAAAGTTTCAGAATGAGGAATAATGTGCTGACCGATACCCAAGAAATTACACGGTGTTGGAAAGGTGGGAAATATTTCCTTGGTCATTGCATTTTCTGGACAGGTGACAGGTAATGGTCAATAGCTGGTCTGGTAGAGTTTTGCAGATTTTCACAAAATATTTGTAAATTTGTTTCTAATCAAATTTCATTAAAATTCAAAAATCTGCAAAATTGGTAGCCATTATAACAGCCAATACCAAAAACAATTGCTCATTATACATTCATCTAATTATTAGGCATGACCTAATACTAAGGAGCAATCCAAAAGCAATACAGTGGACATAGGAGTCTAAAACCAAGACTGTGTGTTGGATAAAAATGTACATATTATAGAAAATATAGACAATATAAAGATTCCTAGAAAGTTCACATGTAAAATGAATTCCTCAGAAGAGAAAGAAGTTCTCGTTAATGTTACATACATATTACAGACAAGGAGGCATTCATTATAAAGGAAGAAAATAGCAGATACACCTAACGGCAAATCAACGGTCATAATGAATAAAAAACTATTTCTATATTTTACACTTTTCTACACATATGTTTGCCATCCAAGCTTCCAAAACAACACAGAACAAAATGCAACAAGGTTTTAATGCACATGGCCATATAAAGCTAAGGTCAAGACTAATAATAAGATTTGGAAGTGCAAAAGTTATCAAGCCAGGTTTACAGAACAAGCCATAAGCAGGAATTATGGACATGACTAGGTTGTTGGATCATGATTGGAGAAGACTTTCATTGTGATGCCAAGGTTAAGAGAGAGTTCCCAGTTGAATTTACTATTATAACCTCTACAAGGGACTGCAGTGTAGCATATGCTTTCCAGGATCTCCTTTAATACTAGCTCATGATCTTTGCCAATTTAATGGTAAAGTCTATTGTCCTCTATCTTCAGATGTGGTAGACAGTATCTGAGAAGCCAAAAGACACGTGTATGGACATTGAAAGAATTGGTGATCATGGTATTCTATGTAACTGCTACACAATACACGTGTATTAGTTTGAATCAATCCTCAGTCCAAGAGTTTTTCTTGCGTATTCATTCTCTTCTAACATGCAAGCTAAAGTATGATTGCATAACATGAAAGATAATGATCACACCTAACAATTTTCTCCCGATCGACTATAGGCAAAGAAGATTAGAGGGCCTTTATAGCATTTCTCATAGAAAATTTAGAGTTTGCTTCTGAATTCAGAAATCATTTATGTCTTATGTTGATGTTCATGCAGCCTTGCTAAATTAGATGACTTGATCATCCCATCTTCTGTCATATGGTAACCTCCACATATTACCATCCAACATTGTTGAAACTCTTGCATCTTTATTGATGTTCAATTTCCTCATTAACTTTGGATGATTTAAACTTAGAGTATCTAATGGATGCTAAGGGTCATTCCAAAATAATAGTTTTCCTCTATTTCCAATCCACCTGCCTATATCGTGAGCATACTTATCCCTGACCTAGAGGAATCTTATCCGAAACCAAGAATAAGAAGATATTGGCTTTGTCTCCCACTATAGATTTTCCTTCAGAATGATTGTATGCACCCACTTGACTCAAAGACTCTTTATACTCACATATACTTCATATACTCTTCATGATATATGCAGTATTTGCCAGTATTAGTTGAGAAATGCCTAAACCTCCCCTGTCCTTTGGTTGGCAAACGTTGAACTATTTTACTTTTGCTTTACTGGTAACCCTCCCCCCACAAAAGAAGGTTTACAATACTTTTTCTATCTCTATAACGATTCTTCTAGACAGAAAGTAAGAAGTTGTCCGGTATCTACATATGGCAATCAGCGTGATTAATCAATTGCATTTTTCCCTCATATAAAAGATTTTTTTACTCCAACTTAGCACTCTGTTTGTAACCTTGTCCAAAAGAAACAGCCTGATTATGATATCTTGCCAACAACGAGTGCTACTCATAAGTATCTAATTGACAGGATCCCCAAAAGGCATACCCAGAATTTCAGCTATTACTATCTTTCCGTGAGAGATGATAGCAAAAGTGAATACTTCACATTTCTGAAAGATAGTTTAAAAGCCTGAGAGAGCATGGAATTCCTCAAGAGTCTTTTTTATAACCATCATATAGTAGGTGATGACTTTTGACAAAATGAAGAGGTCATTTGCAAATGCCAGGGAAGAGAGGTTAAGATGTTCACATTATGGATAAATTTAAAGAGAGAGTTTAGAATTTTCCCTTTTAACAGTTGAGTCAAACCTTTTATAACAAGAATGAATAACCAGGGGGATAAAGGGTCCCCTTGTGTAAGCCCTCTTGTAGTATTGAAGTTACCAATCAAGGCTCCATTTAAGTCAATGGAGAAAGAAGTTGTGGATACGCAAAACCAAATACATTTCACGTATTCTTCTGGGAAAGTCATCACCTTTAGAATCATCATTGTGTATTGTCATCTAACAGTGTCAAAAGCCTTCATGATATCCACTCTGATAGCATAACACTTTGGCCCTCCAGATCTCTTATAGTTTTTTACAAGTTCATGCATGAGTAAGATTTTATTTTGAATGGTCTTGCCCTGACAAATCTACAAGAAAAGAAGGCACATGCTTTATCATTTACCAGGAAATTAGAGATGATTTTATAAGTGACATTGTAACAAGAGATATGTCTGAACTCCCTCATTTTGAATCAGGGATTTGGCAGTAGCATTTACAGGAAAATAGATGCAATTCTCTTTGAAAAAAAAACTCAATAGCTTCTATCTCCCCAGAAGGGTCCAACTATCCTTAAAGAATTCAACTACGTAACCATCGGGTCATGGTACACTATCTGATTTTAAGGGCATCTTTGATTTCAATCATGGAGATGGGATAGTTTAGAGAAAGACTTTGTGCATCAGATAGTGCTTTTCCAGACCAATATTGCTTTAAAAGCGCCAGATACTGAAGGGGCGGTGAATAATGTTTCAAAGAAATCAGAAGCTCTTTTATTTGCTTGTAGTCTTCAATCATGATACCATATCATTTTGCAGCCTCAGTATTATGTACCTTAACTGTTCTGTGGAAAAAGTGTGTTTCTGTTGCCTTCTTTCATCCATTTGATCCTTGATTTTTCCTTGAAGAAAGATTCCTCAAATGGCAGAAGTCTAGTGTATGTATATATGAATCTTCAATCAAGCTACAGTTGGATGTTGTGTGTATCTTTTACCGCATAAGTTCGAACTTCTTCTAGTTTAACAATAGCTATTTCAACCCTTCTTATAATATCTCCAAATTTCTTCTTGTTCATCTTTTTGAGAGGATCCTTCAGCCTCTTTAGTTTCTTTGTTACGCAAAGTAAGGGGTTTCCCCATTCAATAGCTTCCGACTTTCCTTAAGAATACTCTTAAAGCTTGAGTGTTATCCTACCCTTCATTTTAACAATAGTATATGGATACGAAAGACAAGGAAACTAGAAACTAACTATAAATTTGGGTTTTCCTATGTCAGTTTTCTCATCATAGGGTCTTTTATGTTGACTTACTAGCATGTCCTGAATATCCGGTCTTATTGGGGCCGTCTCTACCTCTCTCACCTTAATTGTATTGAGTCTATTTTAGATGATTACTATAAAGAGGAAGGGGTTGTCATAGACTAAATATCTTCATCATTGTATTTTGTACATGCTTGGTTTTTGTTGCCATCTAAGGCATGTTTTGCAAATGTTGGCATTAATTTGGACAGTACATTGTAAGCCACCTATATTTAATAACAGCCTACATCATGTTATCTTCAAGCGACACCTTTTGTAAAATTGCCATTATGCCTTTTAATGAAATTTATTTACTATAAAAAAGACTTATAAAGTGAACTGAGATAACAAAACCATCTATATAGAAACCAAGCTTGGCTAATGATGGGAAATTTTAATATCATCCTTAATGGACAAGAGAAAATTGGAAGGAAAAGATAGATAGAAAGGGATTAAGACAAAAGCGTATACACAAAAATTGATCATGTGTTTCGCAATGAACAAAGGAAAGGTCAAATCCCCCACTTCAAATTAGACTATGAAGCACCTATCTCTTCTGACCATTCCTCCCGGGATTCTCTCTATTCAAAATTTTTTTAATAAATTGTCTCGTCAGAACCCTGTTTTTTTTAAGTAAATGACTCAATTGCAAAAGAATGAAGTTAAAATTTGTTGTCTCCACATGTATTTCAAAGACCAGCTTGCTCTCCTCAAGTCCATGAAACCATAACAGGAAATCAATATAGGTAATTCAACTAGTTTCTTCCTAAGTGAAAGCCGCCCAATGGAATGTAACAGGCTCATGTCCCCTCTGGTGTCTCGTATGTAAAACATCACAGTAATGCTATAAATATGGTCTGCAAACCAATAGCTTTCTAGAGATTGGAAGTCATTTCCCACACTGAGCACGAAAAATTTATATATTGGTCTTGCACTTATATGGACATGCATAGCTACAGTTCTAACTTGATCACTCTAGCTAATCCAATTTAACTAGGCACAAAGAATTGACCTAGTCGGTAAATCATGAATAGAGAAACAAAAAGGCCATAATCAAATAGAAGCCTGGTTTTACGAATGTACTTGGATAAATTCAGAGCAGCAGCAAAAGAAAACAATAATTGGCCAAACAACAACAGCAACAGGGATTACAATAAATACAGAAAAATGACATAGATGTGAATAATCTATGTGATCAGCATTTCCTCGGTAGGAATTATTACTAGTTGAAAATAAAAAAATTATCAATAAGATTACAAGCCTCGGAACATCCTACTTTTCAATGTAGCCATGAAGTTCCTAGCTACATGCAAGTATGTTTATTGCACACAAAAAGGAAGGATTTTTTTTATTGGGGGGTTGAATAGAAAGGCAAGGATAAAAGCATACTATATACCTCACGCAGGATTGAAAATCATGGCTATATTTGTTTTGTCAGCACCAGTAGGAGAACAAACCCACCACAATTTTATCATCTCAGGAGCACCACAAGACCATTAAATAATGACACAAGAAAATACTTCTGCCAGAGAATTGCCCCTCAAGAGCATAAGAGAATCACTCACAAGAATGGTTTCATTACTATTATATGTAGTCTAGAAAATTCTGCTTTGTATACAATTCAAAGACTTGTAGCCATGAAAAGCAGACTAAGGAAAATTATCTAATTCCTGTATCTCAATCTGAAAAAAAACAAAAACAGAAAAGAAAGATTGTGAACTCAAATAAAGCAAAGAATAGATCACAACTTACAATTGGACTACATGCAAACGTATGCCCAAAAGCAAAAAAGGTTGGAAAAATTTAAACACACATGGCATACCAGAAACCACAGCCACATATTACAGACTAAAGAGAAAAAATGGTCACTGCACTTGACAATTTCAGAAACCAGTGTAAGTGAAAGGCAAAGATTAAGAAGAACAAATTTAAGCTTAAGTTTCTGCAGATTTAATGACCAACATAAGCTGATTAACACATATGTAAGACCTGGAATGTAGCTATAGCTTAAAATTTAGACACACAGTCACAATAGTCAATCAGTTTTCCAACTTCTGGCATAAGCTAATAAGCTACAATTAAATGAAAGTACCAGTTTTCCCCAGCTTTAATGGTGCAGTTGGCTTGCAAAGAATAGTGACTTCGACATATCCCTTTACTGCTTCCTAGTAGTTCCTTAAGGAAGTGCAATTATTGGCATTTTGAGGGAATTCTCACCATGCCCCATGACATCATCAAAGACATTTTTCTTCTCACTAGCTTCGAGTAAAGAGCTAAAGGTCATGGAGGATAATTCATTATCAACCCATGTTCAGCTCCACGCCTGTATTTCTTCTCTTCCTTGCGACGGAGTTTATCAATTTGCTTCTCGGTCTCTGTTTGTATAGTGACCTAAAAAAGACACTCAAATTCAGCAGACATGAGAAAGACATATTTTATTGATCCAACCAGAAGATATACCAAGAAGCAACCTGAGTCCCATAACTAGGCATGCGAAACTACACGTTTGAAGCCGTCTTGTCAGATTTTACCACAAAAAGCCCATGATGAATGGAATCAACAAGGTCTTTTCTGTGCTGAAAAAGGAAAATTGGTAGCAAAAAATCATGAAACTCCATCCATCAGGATAAGTTTGATAAATATTACAAAAAATGTCAGAATAAGTAAATGAAATAGTTCGACAGATTAGCAGCCACTATTCCACTTAACAAGCAAGTCTTTCGCATACTTACCAGATAATTCCTCCCTCCTAAAAATATTGTTCTATTTTAACTGAGCAGAACTTAAAGAAATCAAACTATTTTGATAATTATTATTCTTCTACTCTTAGTTTATTAATCAACATAAATTACAGAAACCATATAAGTGTTAATTGAAATGAGAGTATGGAAACTCTGACTCCTAATTCATTCCTATTTTTAGAAACTGGATATTTTTTAGACAAAACAAAATGGAAAATAGGACAATATTTACGAGACATAGGGAATTCTTGTAGCGCCCTGACCCGGACAGCGGAATCCGAACCGGTGCACTTGTCGTAGCTTATTGAGAAGACTACAAGACGTCTCATCTCTCAAATACACCTCATCAATGACGTAAGAGAAATAAGTGCAGAAACACGTATCTCATAAATCTAAACCATCAATGCGGTACACCAAAAGATAAAGTGAATATCAATAACTGGTTATGGACACAGCCATCTAAATCCTCAAATGAAGTAAGAAACGGAGATAACAAGAATCAGTCTAAAACAATTTCTCCAACACACTCTAGGCATCTCATTCTGCCCACTCGCCGTCATCCTCAATGAAGATCATATCATACTCAGGCTCTCCTGCATCACAAAGGTAGTACCCTTAGCGAAAAACGCTAGCAAGTAACCCGCTTATAAGATATACGGGATCAACACATGGCAAGACATGAGTAATATATAATTCAAGGGATAATGGGACACATGTCTTGTATACTTTCAAGAGCGTACTTATGTCTAAAGTCAACTCCTAATCAAGATCGCTTATAAGATATACGGGATCAACCTCTAGGATCGTTCTTAGCATCATCATTCTTACCTCTAAGATCGTGTCTTATCTCCCAATCATAATTAGTACATAATCAACACCTATTACTAATTCCGTACTTATGTCTAAAGTCAACTCCTAATCAAGATCGTGACTTATGTTCAGAATCATCGCTTATAACTGAGATCAGTACCTATGTTCATGATCATCGCCTTATGTTCAAGTCATCACTTATGTCTAAGATTGTGACTTAGAGGCAAAATCGTAACTTATTTTCTAATATCATGGCCTAACTCTATATTTCTGCCGTGCATCTAGAGTCATGCTCTGAAGATCATACTTTCGGCACGAAATACCTCTTGAACTCATTCTAAAGTTCGATCCAAGTGATCGACGGTGTCAGTCTTGCTGTGCCACCACTCATCCGCATCCACTTGTAGACAAGTCCGAGTGCGTTGGTGGTGGGGCATGTGGCTGCTGATGTTGTTGCGCCACGTCTTAGGTCATGACTAGTAGTGCGTCTGTCAGGACCTGGGGAAGCGCGGCGTGCGATGGAGCCCCTTTCTCAGAGTGATCCTCTCAAAGGTTGGGGTATGCATCTTTCGCATCTCCCCAGTGTAATACCTTATGCCATGACGAGGCGGTGGTAGAGGAGGGGGTTGTTGCTGCTGCTGAGCAACACTTTGCGCAATCACCGTTATGGCGTCCATTAGAGCTTGAGGCATTACCATTTGTGGTGACTGTGGGTTCTCATTTCCGTTGCCACCATTCCCTTGGTTTTCCCCTTTGAGGAGGCATTGTCTGCCAGATCACGCTTATTAGCATTCAGTCATCCCAGAGATAATACTGAAAGCCTTTATGCGTTGAACAGAACGGAACTCGTAAACTAACTTAAAATAACATTTATTGATTAAAATCTATCGCACTCGCACACACCCATCACAATCAAACTTATATCTAAGATCATGTACTTAGACCTAAGGAGCAGCTTAGGGTCAAGATCATAACTTAAGATTCTACATGATATAACCTAGGTCTCCGAGGTAGATCTGAAGCCTAGGCTCTGATACCACCTGTAGCGCCCTGACCCGGACAGCGGAATTCGAACCGGTGCACCCGTCGTAGCTTATTGAGAAGACTGCAAGACGTCTCATCTCTCGAATACACCTCATCAATGACGTAAGAGAAATAAGTACGAAAACACGTATCTCATAAATCTAAACCATCAATGCGGTACACCAAAAGATAAAGTGAATATCAATAACTGGTTATGGACATAGCCATCTAAATCCTCAAATGAAGTAAGAAACGGAGATAACAAGAATCAGTCTAAAACAATTTCTCCAACACGCTCTAGGCATCCCATTCTGCCCACTCGCCGTCATCCTCAATGAAGATCATATCATACTCAGACTCTCCTGCATCACAAAGATAGTACCCTTAGCGAAAAACGCTAGCAAGTAACCCGCTTATAAGACATACGGGATCAACACATGGCAAGACATGAGTAATATATAATTCAAGGGATAATGGGGCACATGTCTTGTATACTTTCAAGAGCGTAGATTTATCAGTACAAGAACATAAGCACAGAAATTCATAACCATTAACAATTAACGATCATTCAAGTCACACAGCAATCATCCCATACTGACTCACGTGATGCATAACAAAATATGCACTACACTACTCAGTCATAAATGCAGGTGCAATTTCTTTTCAAAACAGTGCAATGCATGTTACAATGTCCGGTCACATAACTTTATATCCTGTAATGCTTCATGGCTTATATTTCTATCCCGTGTCACATTACAGTCAACTTTATACCCTGTAACGCACCACGGCTTACATTTCCATCCCGTGAAACGTTACAACCAACTTTATACTCTGTAATGCACCACGGCTTACATTTCCATCCCGTGTAACATTACAGCCAACTTTATACCCTGTAATGCACCACGGCTTACATTTCCATCCCGTGTAACATTACACCCAATTTTGCAAATTTTATGCCCTGTGCCGAAGCACAGATCTTTTCAAAACATTATGCAGATGCAAGTGCCATGATGCAAAACTTCTCATTTCAATCACATTCTTCGTTCACACAATTCAAGTCACATTCAATATCAATCAATCACACGAGACTCACCTCACCTACACATTCGAGCTTATGCTTCACGCTAGGTCATCAACACCTAAACAACGATTCTAAAACCCAAAGACCAAGGTGAGAACCCTCACATTCCTCTGTTGTACTCCGTAAAGCCACATACATCCATTCCTAACCCCTTAGGTCATTCACGTTGAAGTTCGACTCGAATACCTTGCGAAAATCTCCACATTTGGTTCACCATCTTAGGTCAGGTTCCCAAGACTTATACCAGCCTCAATCAGGTCCTAAGAAGTCCTTAAGGTCACCCAAAGGTTCTCCTAGCTTCCCTCTTTCTTCCCTTATTTTCCACCAAAACTGATGGACATCATCCCCTCACATCGATCGATCGATGTGACTTCATAACCTCACATCGATCGATCGATGTCCATCAGAGAACATCGATCTCTCAACCCTTCCTACATCGATCGATCGAAGTACTTCATCTCCTCACATCGATCGATCGAAGTACTTCATCCCCTCACATCGATCGATCGATGTCCACGATTCCAGAACAGAAACTTTGCGATTTCTGCAGAAACTGCAGAACCCTAACTCCAATTGATCCCAAACTTCATCCCAATCAATCCAAGCCTAATCCCTGCTATAATCTCATGCTTAAACTACAGATTGAACACTATACACATACCAAACAAAGATTCAAGCCTAGAACTCAATTACCCAACCTTATCAATCCAAAGATTTCACCTTTCACCCTCAATCCCCACACAACAATGAAATCACAACAAGAAGGGATTCAAGGGGTAGGGATTTGCACGATTTCACGAAGTCAACAACAACAAAACGATTTTCAACATATAGTGGCCAAAACATCAAAACCAAAACACATCAACCACATGTAGATTCACGGAAAGAAACTACTGCATGGTGATCCATTTAGATATCAAAAATAGGCCTTTTTTCTTTCGCAAAACATAAGAACTTATAAGATGATTACTTGCCTTTGATTACTTGAAGAAGAATTGAAGAACGGAAGAAGAGCGGATTGCGAATCTTGAAGAATTCTTTGCCTAGGGTTGGAGATGAGAGAAAATCACCTTAGAGAGGGGGAAGGGAAGCCGCCAATGGAGAGGAGAGGAAAAAAGAGCGTCGGTTTCTTTCTGATATAAGGAGAAACTGACGTTCTATCAGTTTTGATATGGGAAGGGTGGAATTTGAAGTTTCTAAATCATATCCTATTATCTTATTTATCTTAAAGGATAAATTTATAATATTCAATCCTAAAATTAAATACTAATTAATTCTACTATTTAATCTCTTCATAAATACCAATAAATTTAAAATTTAATTCTTAATTCATTAGCATTAATTGTCCTCAATCACATTTAATTCTCGTTTTACCCCATAATTACTATATGGAGGGTGCGGGGCATAACATTCCACCCCCCTTACAAAAAGTTTCGTCCTCGAAACTTGTTCGGTACGAAATCAATGACTTAGTATCGTCTCTCACAATTTATTTACTTATATCATGACCGAAATTAGTATTCCTTGCGTATTCCGGTATGGTACCCATTTCACTTCCTCGATACAGTACTAAGTTCTCAAATCATTCAGTGTGTATACACACAAGGTACTCTCTAAATCCATTGTCCTCCGTCTGATAGATCGTAACCTATTCTTGTATAGCTCTCAAATCAACCTTAAGGGTACCGTCATTATACTGGCTTCGTAACTTAATCGTCGGGCTATATCGTACTTATATTGGTTATCATGAACAACCCTCTAAAGTCAGTTCTTAGGTGGCCTAATCCTTATGCGATTCAGTCCTTTCTTAGTCCTCGATAATGAGTGCTTACAATCTTCCACTTAAACCACTTGACGTGTTTCACCCAACTTATTGCAACCTACAATACCCGATTCATAAACTTATCACATATGATTTATCACTCAGATGCTCAACCATATTAACATCCTTGTGTATGCCAGGATGGTAATCGTTACCCCTCCTTGACACGACTAAGTCCTCAAAAGCAGTTTTTATATACTTACCAACCAGCTCTATGATCATGCTCTTAATTTCTCAGAGATACCGTCATAAGCCTAGTATACGAAATATATGTATGGACATGCTTCTTTTTAAATAAAATGCAGTTTAAGTGGCTATAATTCAAAATATAGCTTTAATTATTTATACAGTATCTAATTTTTTTTTGTAAACATGAGAGCTAAAGTATTAGGAAATCGTTTTCGCAGGTGTTATTACGCGTGACCTCTTATAAAAGGAATGACTAACTTGTTCGCAAGAGTGTCTCAATCATGGAAAAAGAATATGGGTATAATCTACTCACAAAAGTGTTACATGTAAGACCGCCTTAAAACCATTTGGAACTCAACGACATAAAGTTTTATAAAACAATTTGGAAATGGTATATCTCTTTCTCAAAAAAAATGTATGTTTTGAAACTACTGTTTGTTTCGCAAAAATTAGGTAACTTCATGGCAAGCGGTCGATAATTCCAAAAATAAAATGCTTGCAACATCAATAGTCGACAACTCAAATTATTTTAACAAAATAAATATAGCTAAACGAAAATTTGTGAAAGAATGTAAGAAATATATAGACATATTGTTCTTCAAATCATCAACATTTTAAAATGTATCTACTTTCCAGAGTTTGTCAGTAGTAGTTGAAATTCCATCAGGTTGAAATACGGATACGAAAGAAAATATAGCATGGTTAAGTTAGCAGACTATATAAATAAACAAACTAGTTAAAAAACTTAGAAAAATTGAAAAATCTTTGAAATATAGGGTATATCCTGGTGTACGTGCTTAGGTAGAAATATTTAACCGCTTGAAAATATTTGTCCATACTTCGTATAATTTCTATAATCCACTCTTAGGTTCAAGGATAAATCTACCTAAGTACCGTAACTTATAGGTCTAATGTTCGTCTACTCATGCTAACATTTTTAGCTGAGACTGTCCAATCCTAGCATGTCAAACTAAATATTAATCGTCTTAAGGTATTCTCATTCACCGTACTTCCATGCGCCACCCTAATCCATTGCACTTCTTACTGGGTTGTTTTTAACCGCTAATGCTAATTCCGTTAAATCTCACCTGAAAAGCAATCATTACTTGTTCATGCTTGCTCCCTTGCAATTTCAAGCCTACCCGACTCAAGCCAAGTAACTCATTGTTTCTAGGGGTTCATCACTTAGCGAAAGATTTTGTGACACTTTATTGTTCCAAGGTGTATAATATAGTCGATTCTCGTATGTCGCTACCGATCAATATCGCTAATAAGACTAATATGATCGGCCTATTTTGGTAATTCTAAAATTGGCATCTTAATTGTAAACTATAAACTCTGTTGACAATATCTTTTACTAACTCTACTGATCATAACGCTAATCGTTGTTTAGTTTCTATTACCCCCACTATAAATCATCCCTTAGTATTTACTCTACTATTACAATTCATTTCTTAGTAGCTATGGTCCCAAATTAGTCCTAAGACTGTTCTGATGTTACCATCCAAGTAAGGATATGAGCCTTCTTTAATTTATCCTAATGGTGTCAAGTACCATGTTGCAGTTATGGTAAGGTAGCCCGAGTTACTGCCTGACCCATTAATATTGACCTAAGGTTTGTACTAGGATATTCTGATTAATATCGTAATTTATTCAATTCATTTATATAGGGTTCAACTAGGGTTACTAAGATCACGGCTTAGAGAGTCATGATCCACCTCAGATAAGGAAGAATTGTGTGGGATATCTTAGATATATGTGTTTCCAAAACCGTTGGCCCTCTATAGTTTAGGATCATAACTTATCTCTAGGATCGTTCTTAGCATCATCATTCTTACCTCTAAGATCGTGTCTTATCTCCCAATCATAATTAGTACATAATCAACACCTATTACTAATTCCGTACTTATGTCTAAAGTCAACTCCTAATCAAGATCGTTACTTATGTCTAAGATCGTGACTTATGTTCAGAATCATCGCTTATAACTGAGATCAGTACCTATGTTCATGATCATCGCCTTATGTTCAAGTCATCACTTATGTCTAAGATTGTGACTTAGAGGCAAAATCGTAACTTATTTTCTAATATCATGGCCTAACTCTATATTTCTGCCGTGCATCTAGAGTCATGCTCTGAAGATCATACTTTCGGCACGAAATACCTCTTGAACTCATTCTAAAGTTTGATCCAAGTGATCGATGGTGTCAGTCTTGCTGTGCCACCACTCCTCCGCATCCACTTGTAGATAAGTCCGAGTGCGTTGGTGGTGGGGCATGTGGCTGCTGATGTTGTTACGCCACGTCTTAGGTCATGACTAGTAGTGCGTCTGTCAGGACCTGGGGAAGCGCAGCGTGCGATAGAGCCCCTTTCTCAGAGTGATCCTCTCAAAGGTTGGGGTATGCATCTTTCGCATCTCCCCAGTGTAATACCTTATGCCATGACGAGGCGGTGGTAGAGGATGGGGTTGTTGCTGCTGCTGAGCAACACTTTGCGCAATCACCGTTATGGCGTCCATTAAAGCTTGAGGCATTACCATTTGTGGTGACCGTGGGTTCTCATTTCCGTTGCCACCATTCCCTTGGTTTTCCCCTTTGAGGAGGCATTGTCTGCCAGATCACGCTTATTAGCATTCAGTCATCCCAAAGATAATACTGAAAGCCTTTATGCGTTGAAAAGAACGGAACTCGTAAACTAACTTAAAATAACATTTATTGATTAAAATCTATCGCACTCGCATACACCCATTCCAATCAAACTTATATCTAAGATCATGTACTTAGACCTAAGGAGCAGCTTAGGGTCAAGATCATAACTTAAGATTCTACATGATACAACCTAGGTCTCCGAGTTAGATCTGAAGTCTAGGCTCTGATACCACCTGTAGCGCCCTGACCCGGACAGCGGAATCCGAACCGGTGCACCCGTCGTAGCTTACTGAGAAGACTGCAAGACGTCTCATCTCTCGAATACACCTTATCAATGACGTAAGAGAAATAAGTGCGGAAACACGTATCTCATAAATCTAAACCATCAATGCGGTACACCAAAAGATAAAGTGAATATCAATAACTGGTTATGGACACAACCATCTAAATCCTCAAATGAAGTAAGAAACGAAGATAACAAGAATCAGTCTAAAACAATTTCTCCAACACGCTCTAGGCATCCCATTCTGCCCACTCGCCGTCATCCTCAATGAAGATCATATCATACTCAGACTCTCCTGCATCACAAAGATAGTACCCTTAGCGAAAAACGCTAGCAAGTAACCCGCTTATAAGACATACGGGATCAACACATGGCAAGACATGAGTAATATATAATTCAAGGGATAATGGGGCACATGTCTTGTATACTTTCAAGAGCGTAGATTTATCAGTACAAGAACATAAGCACAGAAATTCATAACCATTAACAATTAACGATCATTCAAGTCACATAGCAATCATCCCATACTGACTCACGTGATGCATGACAAAATATGCACTACACTACTCAGTCATAAATGTAGGTGCAATTTCTTTTCAAAACAGTGCAATGCATGTTACAATGTCCGGTCACATAACTTTATACCCTGTAATGCTTCACAACTATATATTTCCATCCCGTGTCACATTACAGTCAACTTTATACCTGTAACGCACCACGGCTTACATTTCCATCCCGTGTAATGTTACAGCCAACTTTATATCCTGTAATGCTTCATGGCTTATATTTCTATCCCGTGTCACATTACAGTCAACTTTATACCCTGTAACGCACCACGGCTTACATTTCCATCCCGTGAAACGTTACAACCAACTTTATACTCTGTAATGCACCACGGCTTACATTTCCATCCCGTGTGACATTACAGCCAACTTTATACCCTGTAATGCACCACGGCTTACATTTCCATCCCGTGTAACATTACACCCAATTTTGCAAATTTTATGCCCTGTGCCGAAGCACAGATCTTTTCAAAACATTATGCAGATGCAAGTGCCATGATGCAAAACTTCTCATTTCAATCACATTCTTCGTTCACACAATTCAAGTCACATTCAATATCAATCAATCACACGAGACTCACCTCACCTACACATTCGAGCTTATGCTTCACGCTAGGTCATCAACACCTAAACAACGATTCTAAAACCCAAAGACCAAGGTGAGAACCCTCACATTCCTCTGTTGTACTCCGTAAAGCCACATACATCCATTCCTAACCCCTTAGGTCATTCACGTTGAAGTTCGACTCGAATACCTTGCGAAAATCTCCACATTTGATTCACCATCTTAGGTCAGGTTCCCAAGACTTATACCAGCCTCAATCAGGTCCTAAGAAGTCCTTAAGGTCACCCAAAGGTTCTCCTAGCTTCTCTCTTTCTTCCCTTATTTTCCACCAAAACTGATGGACATCATCCCCTCACATCGATCGATCGATGTGACTTCATAACCTCACATCGATCGATCGATGTCCATCAGAGAACATCGATCTCTCAACCCTTCCTACATCGATCGATCAAAGTACTTCATCTCCTCACATCGATCGATCGATGTCCATCAGAATACTTACTGTCTAACATCATACCCTCACATCGATCGATCGAAGTACTTCATGCCCTCACATCGATCGATCGATGTCCATGATTCCAGAACAGAAACTTTGCGATTTCTGCAGAAACTACAGAACCCTAACTCCAATTGATCTCAAACTTCATCCCAATCAATCCAAGCCTAATCCCTGCTATAATCTCATGCTTAAACTACAGATTGAACACTATACACATACCAAACAAAGATTCAAGCCTAGAACTCAATTATCCCAACCTTATCAATCCAAAGATTTCGCACTGAAAATCTGGCGCCACTATTTATATAGAGTGAAGTGCGAGGTGTTCACTGATCATAAAAGCCTCAAGTATCTGTTCACGCAAAAGGAGTTGAACATGCGCCAAAGGAGATGGTTAGAGTTATTGAAAGTTTATGATTTGACCATCAGCTATCATCCAGGGAAGGCCAATCGGGTTGCGGATGCCTTAAGTAGAAAATCAAGCCATGCTCGGCAGGCGACGCTAGAAAGGGAAATGGCAGAGTTTGACTTGGATCTTGTGGATTCTAGGGCAGATGTTCTGGCAGCACTGATTATCACCCCAACTCTGGTAGATCAGATTAAGGAAGCACAGAAAGATGACGCCGTAATTAGGGATATCCGAGAAAGAATGCTGACCAGCCAGGTAGATGGATTTCAGGTTCATGATGACAGCAGTATGTGGTACCAAGGAAGGTTGTGCGTGCCGGATGTTGAGGACCTCAGGAGGGAATTGTTGAAAGAAGCACATAATTCGAAACTGTCTATCCACCCTGGTGCTACGAAAATGTATAATGATCTGAACAAACATTATTGGTGGAACGGCATGAAGAGGCACATCGCTGAGTTTGTGGAAAGGTGTCTTGTTGCCAGCAAGTTAAGGCAGAACATCAGAGGCCGGGTGGACTGATACGACCGCTGGAGATACCCGAATGGAAGTGGGAGCATGTGACAATAAACTTTGTGGTTGGGCTTCCGAGGACAAGAAATAGGAATGATGTGATATGGGTAATCGTGGATCGATTGACTAAGTCTGCTCATTTCTTACTTATCCCTACCGGACTTACTATGGAGAGGTTGGTAACTATGTACATCGACAACATTGTCTGCCTTCATGGAGTGCCAGTCAGCATAGTGTCTGACCGTGATCCGAAGTTTAATTCTCAGTTCTGGGCAGCCTGTCAGAAGAAAATGGGGACTGAGTTACGATTGAGCACTGCTTTCCACCCTCAGACCGATGGTCAGTCTGAAAGGACCATTCAGACTCTAGAGGACATGCTGAGGGCGTGCGCGTTGGATTTCAAGGGGAACTGGGACAGCATGCTCAAGTTGATTGAGTTCTCCTATAATAACAGCCATCACAGTGCCATAGGCATGGCACCATTCGAGGCCTTGTATGGACGTAAGTGTAGGTCACCTGTTCACTGGGACGAGGTTGGCGAGCGTGTGTTGACGGCCCCCGAGATAATTGAGCAAACTAAAGAAAAGGTGAAGCTGATTCGTGAACGTCTTAAGACGGCTCAGGATAGAAGCAAGAGTTGGGCCGACATGAAGAGATGACCTTTGGAGTTCGAGGAGGGAGAAAAAGTCTATCTTAAGGTATCACCTATGAAGGGTGTGGCACGTTTTGGAGTTAAAGGGAAGTTGAAGCCTCATTTTATTGGACCTTATGAGATACTCGAGAAGGTTGGAGACTTGGCCTACAGACTGGCGCTACCCCCGATACTGGCTCAGGTGCACAATGTATTTCACGTCTAGTTGAGGAGGTACGTGTCAGACCCAAGTTATGTGTTAGATGCTCAGCCACTTAAGATCAGGCCAGATGCTTCCTATGAAGAAGTACCGATCAGAATTCTTGACCGGAAGGATCAAGAGCTGAGAAGGAGGATTATTCCTTATGTCAAAGTTCAATGGAGCAACCACCGGGAGAATGAAGCGACATGGGAACTAGAAGAGCAAATGCGCGACCGCTATCCCCACCTCTTTGAGTAAGGTACGGCAAGTTTCGGGGTCGAAACTTTTTGTAAGGAGGGTAGGATGTTATACCCGTATATATATATAAAAAAAAGAGAATTTAATAATAAGTAAAAAAAATTAAAAGTGTGTGTGCCGTGTGAAGATATAAGGGGTAGGAAAAAAAAATAATATTTGACTAACTAAATTCTATC
>AP025068.1:20600836-20625794 GCA_036186865.1 Eustoma russellianum
AAAAAATAATATTTGACTAACTAAATTCTATCCTAAACTAATTAACCAAATTATATCACTAATTTCCCTCACTTATTATTCCACACTATATTCCCCAAATCTCTTATTAATATATATCAAACCCTAATTCCCCTCCCACCTTCTCTCAAATACACGCAACCCCTTCCCCTCTTCCCCCATCAAAACTTACGGCACCAATTAAAAAAAAGGGGAGATCTTTGATCCAAGGTTTCAAGAGGAGTGGGAATCACAACCCTAACATCATCACCATCATCTCTCGTATATAACTTCTTGCCGGGACTGAGGTAGGTGCATACTATTTATTCCCTCAAAATGGTATGAAGGTTGCATGCTCAAAACGGTATTTTTATGTGTTTATTGTGTTCTTTTATTTTTGATTCGATCATGATCTTATTGTCTGCTTAGGTTGATGAATCTGTTTATATGTATGTATATGTGTTAACAGCTGCCCTATTGCTATATCAAATTGTTTACATTTTGTTAACGGATAGTGTGGTTATTGGTGTTTCCTTTCGGCATGCTACAAATATATATATTAAAAAAAAGCGGTATAGGGCCAAGTCTGGCCGAATCAGTGCGATGTATATACATATATTTATTAAAAAATTAAAATTAAAATTAAAGGGTTAGGCCTTTCGGCCGAAACCCAGTGGGAAACAAAAATAATAATAAATAATAAAAATTTTGAATTAGTGGCCGATTGGTTGCTGGAAAGAAAAAAATATAAAATAAAATAATAATAATTTATAGTGCTACATGGGGGGGGGGGGCGATTGGTTTCTTGAATTTGGTGTTAAATTGTTGTTGGTCTTTAATGTGTATTGATTTTGTTTTGGGCTCCTTTGTGTTTTGTTTTCGGCATGCACATTTGGATAAAAAAAATAATAATAAATAAATTAATTAAAAAGGGGGTTTGGCCTTTCGGCTGAACCCAATTTAAAAGAATAATAATAATAAAAAAAAGGGCAAAGGGTTCGGCCAGTTCGGTTGAACCCAATTAGAGAATAAAAAGGGGGGAAATAAAATAAAATAATAAGATAAGTAGACTAAGAAATGGAAGACGGACGTGGTACAGAGGGAAGTAATGGGGGCGGCTGTGTGGTGTTCCTGCATTCATGGCACGTGCATTGCATGAGGTATACAGCGTCTATAGGGCGTGGGTATCGGGATGACTTACCGTGTCTATAGGGCACCAGGGTGATGAGACATACTGCGTCTATAGGGTGTGGGTGTCCAACCGGCAAGTGATGGCTAGAGACCACGATGCTGGATTTAGGACCCGAGAGCATGCATTGCATATAGGTCTAGGGGCATAATGCATGACATGATTCTCGTTGCGTGTGACACGTTGATTGAGCATGCATCACGTACTTGCGTATTTTTATGTGGAGTGCTTTACCTTTCCGTATAAGACATGCTATCATGTTTTATATGTTATGTGTTGATATCTTTTTGGGTATGTACTCTTTGTATTATTTTGAGAGGCACCTACTGGGTGATTACCATCACTCACCCCCTACTATTCCAGGTGAGACCGATACTGGGTATGACTATATCTTCCTTGAGGATGGGAGCGATGTCGTGGAATGGGCTGAGTGACCAGTAGATATGATTGCAGCGAGGGCATAGACGGGCTGTCTATGATATTCTTGGGGTGACATTGATATTTATATTTTTCATTAGTACGTTGAGACATTTCTTTTAGACTTTTTCTTTTAGACATTTGACTTTGACTTGTAGGGCCTGGTCAGCCTAGTAATGAAGTCTTTATTTTATTGAGGTTCATTAAGTACAAATTAGTATTGTGTTTAAATCGTTTCCGCAAAAAGAAAAAAAAATTACATGTCAACACTGACGTGTAACAGGTTGAGGTGACGCTTTGTATTCTTCTTAGTGAGATACGGCGGGTGCACTGCTACCGAGGCTAGGGCTCGGGAGCGGGGCGCTACAACGGGGGATTCGAAACCCTATAACTTCACTTGTCATTTGGAGTTATTGGGATTATTATATATTGTTTGGAAAGACGGTTCCAACAGTATATATTAAGCCCAGAAACTTCAACCGGCGATGAAATTATGACATTTTGAAGCTACCAAGGCCATTGAACCTGATCCAGATGTCCAGGCTCAACCAGGAGAGATCATTGCAGCGCAATAGGGCTCGGTATGAGGTTTGAAACGCCATAACTTCACCGGCGCTTGGAGTTTCTGGGCTTTTTATATGCAATTGGAAATTTTATTCAGATCCCTATAACCTCGCAATATTCTCTCTTAGTCGAGCCGAGACATCTGGATCAGGGTCACCGGCCGCAGCGGCTATGAAACGCCATAACTTCGGTGTTGCTTGGAGTTTCTGATCATATTATATACCGTTGAAACCATCTTTTAGAGCACTACGATGTTGTAATCGACTCTCATGGTTGAGCCGGGACTTGTGGATCAGGGTCACCAGCCGCGGCAGCTTCAAAATGCCATAACTTTGTCGTTTCTTAGATTTCTGGTCCCATTATATACCGCTGGAACCATCTTTCCGAGCACTACGACACCGCAATAGACTCCCGTGGTCGTTATGGGACATTTAGATCAGGCTCACTGCTGTGGGGGCTCCGAAATGACATAACTTTACCTTTTTCTTGGAGTTTCTAGGCTTATTATATACTATTGAAATCAACATTCCAAGCACGACGACACCACAATAGACTTTCGTGGTCGAGCTGGGGTGTCCGGAGCAGGGTCACTAGCCATGGCAGCTTCGAAATGCCATAACTTTGCCTTTCGCTTGGAGTTTTTAGTCTCATATATACTGTTTGAATCGTCTTTTTGCGCTCTATGATCCTATAATATTCTCTACTGCGCAAGCCAAGATGTCTGGATCAGGGTCACCCACCATGGACGCTTTAAAACAACATAACTTAGCGTTTCAGTTGGAGTTTCTAGGCTTATTATATACTTTAGAACCATCTTTCTAAGCACTACGATGCTTGCAATAGACTCGTGGTAAATCCAGGATGTCCGGATCAGGGTCAGCGGCCGTGGCAGCTTCAAAACGCAATAACTTTGCCTCTTGATTGCAGTTTTTAGGCTTATTACATACCATTGGAACCGTCTTTCCAAGCCATACAATGATGTAATATTCTTTTCCTAGTCGAGTCGAGTCCAAATCAGGGTCACCGACCACTTGGGCATCCAAACCCTATAACATCTCCTGTCGTTTGGAGTTTCTGGTCTTATTATATATTGCTCAGAAAGGCGTTCCAACGGTATATAACAAGCACAAAAACTCCAAACGACGACAAAATTATGTCATTTCGAATGCTGCAATATCTCCCCATGTCGAGTTGGAACGTTTGATCAAGGTCACTGGCTGCGGCGGCTTCGAAATGCCTTAACGTCGTTGTCTTTTGGAGTTTTTGGGCTTCTTTTATACCTTTGGAACCGTCTTTCAAAGCCCTATGATGCTGTAATATTCTCTCTAGATCGAGCCAGGACCTTTGCATCAAGGTCACTGGCCACAACGGCTTCGAAATGCCATAATTTTGCCGTCGTATGGTTTTTCTAGGCTTTTTATATGGCATTGGAATGATCCCTATAACCTCGCAATATTCTCTCTTTGTCGAGCGGGGATGTCTGGATCAGTGTCACCGGCCGCAGCGGCTATGAAACATCATAACGTCGTTGTTTAGAGTTTCTGATCTTATTATATACCGTTAGAACCATCTTTTCGAGCACTATGATGCCGCGATAGACTCTCGTGGTTGAACCGGGACGTCTGACTCATGGTCACCAACCGCGGTGGTTTGGAAATGCCATAACTCCGTCGTTGCTTAGAGTTTCTGGTCTTGTCGAGAAATGTTTAGTATGTCAGCAAGTCAAAGCGGAGCATCAGCGACCTGGCGGCTTGATGATGCCCCTAGAGATCCCAGAATGGAAGTGGGAACATGTGACTATGGACTTCGTGATGGGGTTGCCCAAAACCAGAAGTGGGAATGAGATGATTTGGGTGATTGTCAATCGCTTGACAAAGACAGCTCATTTCATAGCTATGCCGCATGGTACTTCTTATGAGAAATTGACTAACATATATATGGATAACATTGTAAGCATGCATGGAGTCCCCGTCAGTATTATGTCGGACCGTGATCCCAGATTCACTTCTAAATTTTGGATGGCTTTCCAGAAGCTATGGGCACGGAACTAAGGATGAGCACAGCTTATCACCCTCAGACGGATGGACAGTCTGAGAGGACCATCCAAACCTTGGAGGACATGCTGAGAGCATGCGCGTTGGACTTTAAAGGGAACTGGGATAGCATGTTGAAGCTGATGGAATTTTCATACAACAATAGTCACAACAGTGCGATTGGTATGGCACCGTTTGAGGCCCTATACGGACGGAAGTGCAGATCCCCGGTTTGTTGGGACGAAGTTGGGAAAGAACGATCACTGCACCAGAGTTGACTGAGCAGACTATCGAAAAGGTGAGGATTATAAGAGAGAGACTAAAGGTGGCACAAGATCGCAGTAAAAGTTAGGCGGATTCTAAAGACGACCCTTGGAGTTTGAGGAAGGTGAAAAGGTTTACCTACGAGTTTCACCCACTAAGGGAGTTGCGAGATTCGGGATGAAATTGAAAGGATTTTGAACGCTTTCCTGTTGGTAGCTCCAGAAAAGGCCAAAGAGCACTTGTTGCGCTCCAAAAGAGGTCGGTGGTCTGGGAATACCATATCTCCCTACCATTAACAATTCCTACATCATTAAAAACATCTGGAACATATGTAAGAAGAAAGAAAGTCTCTGGATAAAATAGTTGCACTCGGTCATCTTAAAGGACAAATTAATGTGGGAAGTCCAACCCAAACAATTGGATTCTTCGATGTGGAAGAGAACACTTTGGAGAATGGACCAATATTCTCAATTCATCAAGAAGGCCATTGAAAATGGCAAGTCCACTTCTTTGTGGTGGGATATATTGCACCTATGAGGCCCGCTTGCTACAAAATTCCCAAAACTGCAAAGAAAATTAAAGACAAGATTGGAGGCCAAAGTTGTTGATGTGCTATGATGCATTGATATATAGCTTGTCCAGTCTTTATGTTTACTAATTCACTACCTTAATAATCTCTTTGCATATTATGGAACTCCACCTAATTTTGCTGCCAGCTACAGTCTATATCTTGATATACTGGACTAGACAACCCGTTGTTACCCCTATATTACTCTAAGCATTAATCTCATGGTATTGCATATTATAATGGCTACATTTTTGTAAATTTGCTTATACATATGAAAATTTTACTTACAAAAAATGCTTCAACGAATACAGGTGTATTGTTCTTTGGTTTTTGGGTCTAATTGAGTCTGTTTCTGTTCTTATTGTGGATTCCAGGATTATCATAAAATTAACTAGGAAATCCCTATGAAGCTTTCTCATTAGATTTTTGCTCTAACTTCTGTTCTTTATGTATATTTATTGTCTAGCTATTACAATACTATTAATATAGTTTCGAATCATCCCTTAGTCTCAACTATGTAATGCATGCAAGTTAACCTTGCTGCTCACCTTCCAAATGGGCCACCTACTTTGAAATTGATGCGTGCAAGACGTGGGTTCCAACAATTCCACCTTCCAAACGTCCTTCACAAAGGGTTAGGTACAAGGAAGAAGACTTCTCCTTGCTTCCTTAGTGATAAAAACATGTGGAGCAATGAGCAAGGACCAACACATCAAGATGGTCGTTGATCAGGCAAACCAATACGGCCCTCCTGGACGGCACCTTTAAGCAATGGCAACACCTTCAAAATGCTCAACTTTTGAAGGATCTTAACTTAGGTTTTTAATGCAAACCAAGAAAACAAAGTCTCACAATAAGTGAAGGAAATATCATGAAATTTTATTCATCCAAAGTTGTCCTCAAATCAGCCAAAGGGCCCTATTTATAGATGTCTAACACTAAGGAGATACTAGATGTTATCTCTAAAGAAGGTATCTAGAAAGCATTTGAAATGAAGTTGAAATTTGAAAATTGTTTGAATTCAAATCTAAGACAAATTCTAGCTAATATTTCCAATGCTTGTAGGCTGCCATCCAGCCGTGTATGATGATCAAATGGAGCCTTGGAGAAGCTGATTTGATAAGTAGGATGAGGTTGAAGTTGAATTCAAAGTTGGGTGAATTTGAAGTCAAATTGAGTTTGAATTTGAGTTCACTTTGAATTCGGTTCTTGCATATCCTTCCACCATCCTTCCAGCCGTGTGTGATGTTTGTTGTGGTCTTGGAAACCAGATTTTTATGATGATAAAATGACTAGAATTTAATTCAAATGATGGTTGAAGTTTGAATTCAAATCGAGTTTGAATTTGAATTCAAATCGAGTTTGAATTTGAATTCAAACTTGGATTCAATTTGAATTGGAATCTATCCTTCTTTTATCCTCCAAGATGGCGTGTTCATGGCTGGAAATATAGGCTGAAATCTTCTTGAAATTTAAGTTTTCAATTGGTTGAAACTTGAATTCAAATCTTGGTTGAATTTAAATTAACTTCAAGTTTGATTTCAATTTGATCTTCACCCTTGCACTTCAAAATGGCCGGCCCCTTTTGATCTTTGGAGATGATTTTGAGTTCAATTTTGAAAAGAGGATTCCATCTTGGACATATTTGAATTTGTCTTTGTGGAGACAAACATTCTCTTCAAGAAAACATTCCTTTTGTCTCCCTTTTTGCAACACACGCCTACAATGTTCCTTTTGGGCCTCCATTTCATTTTGGATCTTCCATGTACCTAATTTACCTACAAAGAAAACACATAAAACAAAGACCACAAGAAACAAGATAAAATTCAAAAATAAGGAACGCACACACGCACACGCATAAATGCTCAAAGGGTGGGTTCAATGAAATGAACCCATGGAACCTTAGGTTTATCTTGAACATGCTTATACAAGAAGGTTCCAACTTGATGACAAAGTTCTTTTGCCCTCCTTCTTGTCATAGGGCCCTTGACCTCTTGATGGGATCCTTGATCCTTATCAAACCCTTGATCCTCATCAGAAATTCTTTCGATATCTATGAAATTTGGATTTAAAGAAAGGGTTATTATGACATTTGAATTGCCAAAGGGAAAGAAAAAAAAATCAAAGGTTTAAATTATACATGAAAATACTTATTCGCCATGATAGCGAGTAAACAACAAAAAACAAAATATAATAAATGTTGCAGATAACCAGTGTTTCTTCTAGTTCAGATTTCATAAGCTGCATATCCGTTGTGAGTTCTTTCACAACAATGTTTAGAAGAGATAGTCGATGGCTTAAAACGTCGAAGTTACCTCTGCAACTAATACCTGGAAAAAAAATTATTCACAACCACGTAATTGAATGGACATCCAATATTAATCATTTGCAAGATGTACCTTCATCGGAGCAACGTAAAATATCTTAAATTCATCCTTGTGCAAGTATCACACCGGAAATGATGTTTAATCTGAAAAGAAAACATCGACACTTCGAAACAAATGCAATATACAAGGAAGTTTGGTTTGTAATCTATTCCTACAAGAATCCAACTTCATCATCTGATGGTATTATCATAGATATTGTAAGAGCTAGTGTTACATCCAGTATCAATAAAAATTATAGTTAAAGTTGTGGACATTCTAGTGGTTGATGCATCAGCTAGTCCTCAGTGTCTACCTTCTTCAATGTACGCAACTAACGAAGCTTCTGCAGACAGTCATTAAGTGGCATACAAAACATGTGCCAAGATAAGCTTTAATTTTTGTGGCTGGCTTGTTGGAATAAGCTATATGTCCAAGACAAACTTCTGGGTGGAGACTAATTTTCCAATCATTGTGTCCAAGAGACTTGTTACTTGTTTTCTTACATAAAAAGTTTGGCTTTCTTGTTAAGAGCCACTCTCTATGAGGAAAGAACTTCGGAAGAGCCACAGCGATTTAATGAATCTAGCGCGAAAGGAATATCAAAAGTTTCAGAATGAGGAATAATGTGCTGACCGATACCCAAGAAATTACACGGTGTTGGAAAGGTGGGAAATATTTCCTTGGTCATTGCATTTTCTGGACAGGTGACAGGTAATGGTCAATAGCTGGTCTGGTAGAGTTTTGCAGATTTTCACAAAATATTTGTAAATTTGTTTCTAATCAAATTTCATTTAAAATTCAAAAATCTGCAAAATTGGTAGCCATTATAACAGCCAATACCAAAAACAATTGCTCATTATTCATTCTCTTCTAACATGCAAGCTAAAGTATGATTGCATAACATGAAAGATAATGATCACACCTAACGATTTTCTCCGGATCGACTATAGGCAAAGAAGATTAGAGGGCCTTTATAGCATTTCTCATAGAAAATTTAGAGTTTGCTTCTGAATTCAGAATCATTTGTCTTATGTTGATGTTCATGCATCCTTGCTAAATTAGATGACTTGATCATCCCATCTTCTGTCATATGGTAACCTCCACATATTACCATCCCAAAATTGTTTGAAACTCTTGCATCTTTATTGATGTTCAATTTCCTCATTAACTTTGGATGATTTAAACTTAGAGTATCTAATGGATGCTAAGGGTCATTCCAAAATAATAGTTTTCCTCTATTTCCAATTCACCTGCCTATATCGTGAGCATACTTATCCCTGACCTAGAGGAATCTTATCCGAAACCAAGAATAAGAAGATATTGGCTTTGTCTCCCACTATAGATTTTCCTTCAGAATGATTGTATGCATCCACTTGACTCAAAGACTCTTTATACTCACTTATACTTCATATACTCTTCATGATATATGCAGTATTTGCCAGTATTAGTTGAGAAATGCCTAAACCTCCCCTGTCCTTTGGTTGGCAAACGTTGAACTATTTTACTTTTGCTTTACTGGTAACCCTCCCCCCACAAAAGAAGGTTTACAATACTTTTTCTATCTCTATAACGATTCTTCTAGACAGAAAGTAAGAAGTTGTCCGGTATCTACATATGACAATCAGCGTGATTAATCAATTGCATTTTTTCCCTCATATAAAAGATTTTTTTACTCCAACTTAGCACTCTGTTTGTAACCTTGTCCAAAAGAAACAGCCTGATTATGATATCTTGCCAACAACGAGTGCTACTCATAAGTATCTAATTGACAGGATCCCCAAAAGGCATACCCAGAATTTTCAGCTATTACTATCTTTCCGTGAGAGATGATAGCAAAAGTGAATACTTCACATTTCTGAAAGATAGTTTAAAAGCCTGAGAGAGCATGGAATTCCTCAAGAGTCTTTTTTATAACCATCATATAGTAGGTGATGACTTTTGACAAAATGAAGAGGTCATTTGCAAATGCCAGGGAAGAGAGGTTAAGATGTTCACATTATGGATAAATTTAAAGAGAGAGTTTAGAATTTTCCCTTTTAACAGTTGAGTCAAACCTTTTATAACAAGAATGAATAACCAGGGGGATAAAGGGTCCCCTTGTGTAAGCCCTCTTGTAGTATTGAAGTTACCAATCAAGGCTCCATTTAAGTCAATGGAGAAAGAAGTTGTGGATACGCAAAACCAAATACATTTCACGTATTCTTCTGGGAAAGTCATCACCTTTAGAATCATCATTGTGTATTGTCATCTAACAGTGTCAAAAGCCTTCATGATATCCACTCTGATAGCATAACACTTTGGCCCTCCAGATCTCTTATAGTTTTTTACAAGTTCATGCATGAGTAAGATTTTATTTTGAATGGTCTTGCCCTGACAATCTACAAGAAAAGAAGGCACATGCTTTATCATTTACCAGGAAATTAGAGATGATTTTATAAGTGACATTGTAACAAGAGATATGTCTGAACTCCCTCATTTTGAATCAGTGATTTGGCAGTAGCATTTACAGGAAAATAGATGCAATTCTCTTGAAAAAAAAACTCAATAGCTTCTATCTCCCCAGAAGGGTCCAACTATCCTTAAAGAATTCAACTACGTAACCATCGGGTCATGGTACACTATCTGATTTTAAGGGCATCTTTGATTTAAATCATGGAGATGGGATAGTTTAGAGAAAGACTTTGTGCATCAGATAGTGCTTTTCCAGGACCAATATTGCTTTAAAGCGCCAGATACTGAAGGGGCGGTGAATAATGTTTCAAAGAAATCAGAAGCTCTTTTATTTGCCTTGTAGTCTTCAATCATGATACCATATCATTTTGCAGCCTCAGTATTATGTACCTTAACTGTTCTGTGGAAAAAGTGTGTTTCTGTTGCCTTCTTTCATCCATTTGATCCTTGATTTTTCCTTGAAGAAAGATTCCTCAAATGGCAGAAGTCTAGTGTATGTATATATGAATCTTCAATCAAGCTACAGTTGGATGTTGTGTGTATCTTTTACCGCATAAGTTCGAACTTCTTCTAGTTTAACAATAGCTATTTCAACCCTTCTTATAATATCTCCAAATTTCTTCTTGTTCATCTTTTTGAGAGGATCCTTCAGGCTCTTTAGTTTCTTTGTTACGCAAAGTAAGGGGTTTCCCCATTCAATAGCTTCCGACTTTCCTTAAGAATACTCTTAAAGCTTGAGTGTTATCCTACCCTTCATTTTAACAATAGTATATGGATACGAAAGACAAGGAAACTAGAAACTAACTATAAATTTGGGTTTTCCTATGTCAGTTTTCTCATCATAGGGTCTTTTATGTTGACTTACTAGCATGTCCTGAATATCCGGTCTTATTGGGGCCGTCTCTACCTCTCTCACCTTAATTGTATTGAGTCTATTTTAGATGGTTACTATAAAGAGGAAGGGGTTGTCATAGACTAAATATCTTCATCATTGTATTTTGTACATGCTTGGTTTTTGTGCCATCTAAGGCATGTTTTGCAAATGTTGGCATTAATTTGGACAGTACATTGTAAGCCACCTATATTTAGTAACAGCCTACATCATGTTATCTTCAAGCGACACCTTTTGTAAAATTGCCATTATGCCTTTTAATGAAATTATTTACTATAAAAAAGACTTATGAAGTGAACTGAGATAACAAAACCATCTATATAGAAACCAAGTTTGGCTAATGATGGGAAATTTTAATATCATCCTTAATGGACAAGAGAAAATTGGAAGGAAAAGATAGATAGAAAGGGATTAAGACAAAAGCGTATACACAAAAATTGATCATGTGTTTCGCAATGAACAAAGGAAAGGTCAAATCCCCCACTTCAAATTAGACTATGAAGCACCTATCTCTTCTGACCATTCCTCCCGGGATTCTCTCTATTCAAAATTTTTTAATAAATTGTCTCGTCAGAACCCTGTTTTTTTTAAGTAAATGACTCAATTGCAAAAGAATGAAGTTAAAATTTGTTGTCTCCACATGTATTTCAAAGACCAGCTTGCTCTCCTCAAGTCCATGAAACCATAATAGGAAATCAATATAGGTAATTCAACTAGTTTCTTCCTAAGTGAAAGCCGCCCAATGGAATGTAACAGGCTCATGTCCCCTCTGGTGTCTCGTATGTAAAACATCACAGTAATGCTATAAATATGGTCTGCAAACCATAGCTTTCTAGAGATTGGAAGTCATTTCCCACACTGAGCACGAAAAATTTATATATTGGTCTTGCACTTATATGGACATGCATAGCTACAGTTCTAACTTGATCACTCTAGCTAATCCAATTTAACTAGGCACAAAGAATTGACCTAGTCGGTAAATCATGAATAGAGAAACAAAAAGGCCATAATCAAATAGAAGCCTGGTTTTACGAATGTACTTGGATAAATTCAGAGCAGCAGCAAAAGAAAACAATAATTGGCCAAACAACAACAGCAACAGGGATTACAATAAATACAGAAAAATGACATAGATGTGAATAATCTATGTGATCAGCATTTCCTCGGTAGGAATTATTACTAGTTGAAAATAAAAAAATTATCAATAAGATTACAAGCCTCGGAACATCCTACTTTTCAATGTAGCCATGAAGTTCCTAGCTACATGCAAGTATGTTTATTGCACACAAAAAGGAAGGATTTTTTTTATTGGGGGGTTGAATAGAAAGGCAAGGATAAAAGCATACTATATACCTCACGCAGGATTGAAAATCATGGCTATATTTGTTTTGTCAGCACCAGTAGGAGAACAAACCCACCACAATTTTATCATCTCAGGAGCACCACAAGACCATTAAATAATGACACAAGAAAATACTTCTGCCAGAGAATTGCCCCTCAAGAGCATAAGAGAATCACTCACAAGAATGGTTTCATTACTATTATATGTAGTCTAGAAAATTCTGCTTTGTATACAATTCAAGACTTGTAGCCATGAAAAGCAGACTAAGGAAAATTATCTAATTCCTGTATCTCAATCTGAAAAAAAACAAAAACAGAAAAGAAAGATTGTGAACTCAAATAAAGCAAGAATAGATCACACTTACAATTGGACTACATGCAAACGTATGCCCAAAAGCAAAAAAGGTTGGAAAAATTTAAACACACATGGCATACCAGAAACCACAGCCACATATTACAGACTAAAGAGAAAAAATGGTCACTGCACTTGACAATTTCAGAAACCAGTGTAAGTGAAAGGCAAAGATTAAGAAGAACAAATTTAAGCTTAAGTTTCTGCAGATTTAATGACCAACATAAGCTGATTAACACATATGTAAGACCTGGAATGTAGCTATAGCTTAAAATTTAGACACACAGTCACAATAGTCAATCAGTTTTCCAACTTCTGGCATAAGCTAATAAGCTACAATTAAATGAAAGTACCAGTTTTCCCCAGCTTTAATGGTGCAGTTGGCTTGCAAAGAATAGTGACTTCGACATATCCCTTTACTGCTTCCTAGTAGTTCCTTAAGGAAGTGCAATTATTGGCATTTTGAGGGAATTCTCACCATGCCCCATGACATCATCAAAGACATTTTTCTTCTCACTAGCTTCGAGTAAAGAGCTAAAGGTCATGGAGGATAATTCATTATCAACCCATGTTCAGCTCCACGCCTGTATTTCTTCTCTTCCTTGCGACGGAGTTTATCAATTTGCTTCTCGGTCTCTGTTTGTATAGTGACCTAAAAAAGACACTCAAATTCAGCAGACATGAGAAAGACATATTTTATTGATCCAACCAGAAGATATACCAAGAAGCAACCTGAGTCCCATAACTAGGCATGCGAAACTACACGTTTGAAGCCGTCTTGTCAGATTTTACCACAAAAAGCCCATGATGAATGGAATCAACAAGGTCTTTTCTGTGCTGAAAAAGGAAAATTGGTAGCAAAAAAATCATGAAACTCCATCCATCAGGATAAGTTTGATAAATATTACAAAAATGTCAGAATAAGTAAATGAAATAGTTCGACAGATTAGCAGCCACTATTCCACTTAACAAGCAAGTCTTTCGCATACTTACCAGATAATTCCTCCCTCCTAAAAATATTGTTCTATTTTAACTGAGCAGAACTTAAAGAAATCAAACTATTTTGATAATTATTATTCTTCTACTCTTAGTTTATTAATCAACATAAATTACAGAAACCATATAAGTGTTAATTGAAATGAGAGTATGGAAACTCTGACTCCTAATTCATTCCTATTTTTAGAAACTGGATATTTTTTAGACAAAACAAAATGGAAAATAGGACAATATTTACGAGACATAGGGAATTCTTGTAGCGCCCTGACCCGGACAGCGGAATCCGAACCGGTGCACTTGTCGTAGCTTATTGAGAAGACTACAAGACGTCTCATCTCTCAAATACACCTCAATCAATGACGTAAGAGAATAAGTGCAGAAACACGTATCTCATAAATCTAAACCATCAATGCGGTACACCAAAAGATAAAGTGAATATCAATAACTGGTTATGGACACAGCCATCTAAATCCTCAAATGAAGTAAGAAACGGAGATAACAAGAATCAGTCTAAAACAATTTCTCCAACACACTCTAGGCATCTCATTCTGCCCACTCGCCGTCATCCTCAATGAAGATCATATCATACTCAGGCTCTCCTGCATCACAAAGGTAGTACCCTTAGCGAAAAACGCTAGCAAGTAACCCGCTTATAAGATATACGGGATCAACACATGGCAAGACATGAGTAATATATAATTCAAGGGATAATGGGACACATGTCTTGTATACTTTCAAGAGCGTACTTATGTCTAAAGTCAACTCCTAATCAAGATCGCTTATAAGATATACGGGATCAACCTCTAGGATCGTTCTTAGCATCATCATTCTTACCTCTAAGATCGTGTCTTATCTCCCAATCATAATTAGTACATAATCAACACCTATTACTAATTCCGTACTTATGTCTAAAGTCAACTCCTAATCAAGATCGTGACTTATGTTCAGAATCATCGCTTATAACTGAGATCAGTACCTATGTTCATGATCATCGCCTTATGTTCAAGTCATCACTTATGTCTAAGATTGTGACTTAGAGGCAAAATCGTAACTTATTTTCTAATATCATGGCCTAACTCTATATTTCTGCCGTGCATCTAGAGTCATGCTCTGAAGATCATACTTTCGGCACGAAATACCTCTTGAACTCATTCTAAAGTTCGATCCAAGTGATCGACGGTGTCAGTCTTGCTGTGCCACCACTCATCCGCATCCACTTGTAGACAAGTCCGAGTGCGTTGGTGGTGGGGCATGTGGCTGCTGATGTTGTTGCGCCACGTCTTAGGTCATGACTAGTAGTGCGTCTGTCAGGACCTGGGGAAGCGCGGCGTGCGATGGAGCCCCTTTCTCAGAGTGATCCTCTCAAAGGTTGGGGTATGCATCTTTCGCATCTCCCCAGTGTAATACCTTATGCCATGACGAGGCGGTGGTAGAGGAGGGGGTTGTTGCTGCTGCTGAGCAACACTTTGCGCAATCACCGTTATGGCGTCTATTAGAGCTTGAGGCATTACCATTTGTGGTGACTGTGGGTTCTCATTTCCGTTGCCACCATTCCCTTGGTTTTTCCCCTTTGAGGAGGCATTGTCTGCCAGATCACGCTTATTAGCATTCAGTCATCCCAGAGATAATACTGAAAGCCTTTATGCGTTGAACAGAACGGAACTCGTAAACTAACTTAAAATAACATTTATTGATTAAAATCTATCGCACTCGCACACACCCATCACAATCAAACTTATATCTAAGATCATGTACTTAGACCTAAGGAGCAGCTTAGGGTCAAGATCATAACTTAAGATTCTACATGATATAACCTAGGTCTCCGAGGTAGATCTGAAGCCTAGGCTCTGATACCACCTGTAGCGCCCTGACCCGGACAGCGGAATTCGAACCGGTGCACCCGTCGTAGCTTATTGAGAAGACTGCAAGACGTCTCATCTCTCGAATACACCTCATCAATGACGTAAGAGAAATAAGTACGAAAACACGTATCTCATAAATCTAAACCATCAATGCGGTACACCAAAAGATAAAGTGAATATCAATAACTGGTTATGGACATAGCCATCTAAATCCTCAAATGAGTAAGAAACGGAGATAACAAGAATCAGTCTAAAACAATTTCTCCAACACGCTCTAGGCATCCCATTCTGCCCACTCGCCGTCATCCTCAATGAAGATCATATCATACTCAGACTCTCCTGCATCACAAAGATAGTACCCTTAGCGAAAAACGCTAGCAAGTAACCCGCTTATAAGACATACGGGATCAACACATGGCAAGACATGAGTAATATATAATTCAAGGGATAATGGGGCACATGTCTTGTATACTTTCAAGAGCGTAGATTTATCAGTACAAGAACATAAGCACAGAAATTCATAACCATTAACAATTAACGATCATTCAAGTCACACAGCAATCATCCCATACTGACTCACGTGATGCATAACAAAATATGCACTACACTACTCAGTCATAAATGCAGGTGCAATTTCTTTTCAAAACAGTGCAATGCATGTTACAATGTCCGGTCACATAACTTTATATCCTGTAATGCTTCATGGCTTATATTTCTATCCCGTGTCACATTACAGTCAACTTTATACCCTGTAACGCACCACGGCTTACATTTCCATCCCGTGAAACGTTACAACCAACTTTATACTCTGTAATGCACCACGGCTTACATTTCCATCCCGTGTAACATTACAGCCAACTTTATACCCTGTAATGCACCACGGCTTACATTTCCATCCCGTGTAACATTACACCCAATTTTGCAAATTTTATGCCCTGTGCCGAAGCACAGATCTTTTCAAAACATTATGCAGATGCAAGTGCCATGATGCAAAACTTCTCATTTCAATCACATTCTTCGTTCACACAATTCAAGTCACATTCAATATCAATCAATCACACGAGACTCACCTCACCTACACATTCGAGCTTATGCTTCACGCTAGGTCATCAACACCTAAACAACGATTCTAAAACCCAAAGACCAAGGTGAGAACCCTCACATTCCTCTGTTGTACTCCGTAAAGCCACATACATCCATTCCTAACCCCTTAGGTCATTCACGTTGAAGTTCGACTCGAATACCTTGCGAAAATCTCCACATTTGGTTCACCATCTTAGGTCAGGTTCCCAAGACTTATACCAGCCTCAATCAGGTCCTAAGAAGTCCTTAAGGTCACCCAAAGGTTCTCCTAGCTTCCCTCTTTCTTCCCTTATTTTCCACCAAAACTGATGGACATCATCCCCTCACATCGATCGATCGATGTGACTTCATAACCTCACATCGATCGATCGATGTCCATCAGAGAACATCGATCTCTCAACCCTTCCTACATCGATCGATCGAAGTACTTCATCTCCTCACATCGATCGATCGAAGTACTTCATCCCCTCACATCGATCGATCGATGTCCACGATTCCAGAACAGAAACTTTGCGATTTCTGCAGAAACTGCAGAACCCTAACTCCAATTGATCCCAAACTTCATCCCAATCAATCCAAGCCTAATCCCTGCTATAATCTCATGCTTAAACTACAGATTGAACACTATACACATACCAAACAAAGATTCAAGCCTAGAACTCAATTACCCAACCTTATCAATCCAAAGATTTCACCTTTCACCCTCAATCCCCACACAACAATGAAATCACAACAAGAAGGGATTCAAGGGGTAGGGATTTGCACGATTTCACGAAGTCAACAACAACAAAACGATTTTCAACATATAGTGGCCAAAACATCAAAACCAAAACACATCAACCACATGTAGATTCACGGAAAGAAACTACTGCATGGTGATCCATTTAGATATCAAAAATAGGCCTTTTTTCTTTCGCAAAACATAAGAACTTATAAGATGATTACTTGCCTTTGATTACTTGAAGAAGAATTGAAGAACGGAAGAAGAGCGGATTGCGAATCTTGAAGAATTCTTTGCCTAGGGTTGGAGATGAGAGAAAATCACCTTAGAGAGGGGGAAGGGAAGCCGCCAATGGAGAGGAGAGGAAAAAAGAGCGTCGGTTTCTTTCTGATATAAGGAGAAACTGACGTTCTATCAGTTTGATATGGGAAGGGTGGAATTTGAAGTTTCTAAATCATATCCTATTATCTTATTTATCTTAAAGGATAAATTTATAATATTCAATCCTAAAATTAAATACTAATTAATTCTACTATTTAATCTCTTCATAAATACCAATAATTTAAAATTTAATTCTTAATTCATTAGCATTAATTGTCCTCAATCACATTTAATTCTCGTTTTACCCCATAATTACTATATGGAGGGTGCGGGGCATAACATTCCACCCCCCTTACAAAAAGTTTCGTCCTCGAAACTTGTTCGGTACGAAATCAATGACTTAGTATCGTCTCTCACAATTTATTTACTTATATCATGACCGAAATTAGTATTCCTTGCGTATTCCGGTATGGTACCCATTTCACTTCCTCGATACAGTACTAAGTTCTCAAATCATTCAGTGTGTATACACACAAGGTACTCTCTAAATCCATTGTCCTCCGTCTGATAGATCGTAACCTATTCTTGTATAGCTCTCAAATCAACCTTAAGGGTACCGTCATTATACTGGCTTCGTAACTTAATCGTCGGGCTATATCGTACTTATATTGGTTATCATGAACAACCCTCTAAAGTCAGTTCTTAGGTGGCCTAATCCTTATGCGATTCAGTCCTTTCTTAGTCCTCGATAATGAGTGCTTACAATCTTCCACTTAAACCACTTGACGTGTTTCACCCAACTTATTGCAACCTACAATACCCGATTCATAAACTTATCACATATGATTTATCACTCAGATGCTCAACCATATTAACATCCTTGTGTATGCCAGGATGGTAATCGTTACCCCTCCTTGACACGACTAAGTCCTCAAAAGCAGTTTTTATATACTTACCAACCAGCTCTATGATCATGCTCTTAATTTCTCAGAGATACCGTCATAAGCCTAGTATACGAAATATATGTATGGACATGCTTCTTTTTAAATAAAATGCAGTTTAAGTGGCTATAATTCAAAATATAGCTTTAATTATTTATACAGTATCTAATTTTTTTTTGTAAACATGAGAGCTAAAGTATTAGGAAATCGTTTTCGCAGGTGTTATTACGCGTGACCTCTTATAAAAGGAATGACTAACTTGTTCGCAAGAGTGTCTCAATCATGGAAAAAGAATATGGGTATAATCTACTCACAAAAGTGTTACATGTAAGACCGCCTTAAAACCATTTGGAACTCAACGACATAAAGTTTTATAAAACAATTTGGAAATGGTATATCTCTTTCTCAAAAAAAATGTATGTTTTGAAACTACTGTTTGTTTCGCAAAAATTAGGTAACTTCATGGCAAGCGGTCGATAATTCCAAAAATAAAATGCTTGCAACATCAATAGTCGACAACTCAAATTATTTTAACAAAATAAATATAGCTAAACGAAAATTTGTGAAAGAATGTAAGAAATATATAGACATATTGTTCTTCAAATCATCAACATTTTAAAATGTATCTACTTTCCAGAGTTTGTCAGTAGTAGTTGAAATTCCATCAGGTTGAAATACGGATACGAAAGAAAATATAGCATGGTTAAGTTAGCAGACTATATAAATAAACAAACTAGTTAAAAAACTTAGAAAAATTGAAAAATCTTTGAAATATAGGGTATATCCTGGTGTACGTGCTTAGGTAGAAATATTTAACCGCTTGAAAATATTTGTCCATACTTCGTATAATTTCTATAATCCACTCTTAGGTTCAAGGATAAATCTACCTAAGTACCGTAACTTATAGGTCTAATGTTCGTCTACTCATGCTAACATTTTTAGCTGAGACTGTCCAATCCTAGCATGTCAAACTAAATATTAATCGTCTTAAGGTATTCTCATTCACCGTACTTCCATGCGCCACCCTAATCCATTGCACTTCTTACTGGGTTGTTTTTAACCGCTAATGCTAATTCCGTTAAATCTCACCTGAAAAGCAATCATTACTTGTTCATGCTTGCTCCCTTGCAATTTCAAGCCTACCCGACTCAAGCCAAGTAACTCATTGTTTCTAGGGGTTCATCACTTAGCGAAAGATTTTGTGACACTTTATTGTTCCAAGGTGTATAATATAGTCGATTCTCGTATGTCGCTACCGATCAATATCGCTAATAAGACTAATATGATCGGCCTATTTTGGTAATTCTAAAATTGGCATCTTAATTGTAAACTATAAACTCTGTTGACAATATCTTTTACTAACTCTACTGATCATAACGCTAATCGTTGTTTAGTTTCTATTACCCCCACTATAAATCATCCCTTAGTATTTACTCTACTATTACAATTCATTTCTTAGTAGCTATGGTCCCAAATTAGTCCTAAGACTGTTCTGATGTTACCATCCAAGTAAGGATATGAGCCTTCTTTAATTTATCCTAATGGTGTCAAGTACCATGTTGCAGTTATGGTAAGGTAGCCCGAGTTACTGCCTGACCCATTAATATTGACCTAAGGTTTGTACTAGGATATTCTGATTAATATCGTAATTTATTCAATTCATTTATATAGGGTTCAACTAGGGTTACTAAGATCACGGCTTAGAGAGTCATGATCCACCTCAGATAAGGAAGAATTGTGTGGGATATCTTAGATATATGTGTTTCCAAAACCGTTGGCCCTCTATAGTTTAGGATCATAACTTATCTCTAGGATCGTTCTTAGCATCATCATTCTTACCTCTAAGATCGTGTCTTATCTCCCAATCATAATTAGTACATAATCAACACCTATTACTAATTCCGTACTTATGTCTAAAGTCAACTCCTAATCAAGATCGTTACTTATGTCTAAGATCGTGACTTATGTTCAGAATCATCGCTTATAACTGAGATCAGTACCTATGTTCATGATCATCGCCTTATGTTCAAGTCATCACTTATGTCTAAGATTGTGACTTAGAGGCAAAATCGTAACTTATTTTCTAATATCATGGCCTAACTCTATATTTCTGCCGTGCATCTAGAGTCATGCTCTGAAGATCATACTTTCGGCACGAAATACCTCTTGAACTCATTCTAAAGTTTGATCCAAGTGATCGATGGTGTCAGTCTTGCTGTGCCACCACTCCTCCGCATCCACTTGTAGATAAGTCCGAGTGCGTTGGTGGTGGGGCATGTGGCTGCTGATGTTGTTACGCCACGTCTTAGGTCATGACTAGTAGTGCGTCTGTCAGGACCTGGGGAAGCGCAGCGTGCGATAGAGCCCCTTTCTCAGAGTGATCCTCTCAAAGGTTGGGGTATGCATCTTTCGCATCTCCCCAGTGTAATACCTTATGCCATGACGAGGCGGTGGTAGAGGATGGGGTTGTTGCTGCTGCTGAGCAACACTTTGCGCAATCACCGTTATGGCGTCCATTAAAGCTTGAGGCATTACCATTTGTGGTGACCGTGGGTTCTCATTTCCGTTGCCACCATTCCCTTGGTTTTCCCCTTTGAGGAGGCATTGTCTGCCAGATCACGCTTATTAGCATTCAGTCATCCCAAAGATAATACTGAAAGCCTTTATGCGTTGAAAAGAACGGAACTCGTAAACTAACTTAAAATAACATTTATTGATTAAAATCTATCGCACTCGCATACACCCATTCCAATCAAACTTATATCTAAGATCATGTACTTAGACCTAAGGAGCAGCTTAGGGTCAAGATCATAACTTAAGATTCTACATGATACAACCTAGGTCTCCGAGTTAGATCTGAAGTCTAGGCTCTGATACCACCTGTAGCGCCCTGACCCGGACAGCGGAATCCGAACCGGTGCACCCGTCGTAGCTTACTGAGAAGACTGCAAGACGTCTCATCTCTCGAATACACCTTATCAATGACGTAAGAGAAATAAGTGCGGAAACACGTATCTCATAAATCTAAACCATCAATGCGGTACACCAAAAGATAAAGTGAATATCAATAACTGGTTATGGACACAACCATCTAAATCCTCAAATGAAGTAAGAAACGAAGATAACAAGAATCAGTCTAAAACAATTTCTCCAACACGCTCTAGGCATCCCATTCTGCCCACTCGCCGTCATCCTCAATGAAGATCATATCATACTCAGACTCTCCTGCATCACAAAGATAGTACCCTTAGCGAAAAACGCTAGCAAGTAACCCGCTTATAAGACATACGGGATCAACACATGGCAAGACATGAGTAATATATAATTCAAGGGATAATGGGGCACATGTCTTGTATACTTTCAAGAGCGTAGATTTATCAGTACAAGAACATAAGCACAGAAATTCATAACCATTAACAATTAACGATCATTCAAGTCACATAGCAATCATCCCATACTGACTCACGTGATGCATGACAAAATATGCACTACACTACTCAGTCATAAATGTAGGTGCAATTTCTTTTCAAAACAGTGCAATGCATGTTACAATGTCCGGTCACATAACTTTATACCCTGTAATGCTTCACAACTATATATTTCCATCCCGTGTCACATTACAGTCAACTTTATACCTGTAACGCACCACGGCTTACATTTCCATCCCGTGTAATGTTACAGCCAACTTTATATCCTGTAATGCTTCATGGCTTATATTTCTATCCCGTGTCACATTACAGTCAACTTTATACCCTGTAACGCACCACGGCTTACATTTCCATCCCGTGAAACGTTACAACCAACTTTATACTCTGTAATGCACCACGGCTTACATTTCCATCCCGTGTGACATTACAGCCAACTTTATACCCTGTAATGCACCACGGCTTACATTTCCATCCCGTGTAACATTACACCCAATTTTGCAAATTTTATGCCCTGTGCCGAAGCACAGATCTTTTCAAAACATTATGCAGATGCAAGTGCCATGATGCAAAACTTCTCATTTCAATCACATTCTTCGTTCACACAATTCAAGTCACATTCAATATCAATCAATCACACGAGACTCACCTCACCTACACATTCGAGCTTATGCTTCACGCTAGGTCATCAACACCTAAACAACGATTCTAAAACCCAAAGACCAAGGTGAGAACCCTCACATTCCTCTGTTGTACTCCGTAAAGCCACATACATCCATTCCTAACCCCTTAGGTCATTCACGTTGAAGTTCGACTCGAATACCTTGCGAAAATCTCCACATTTGATTCACCATCTTAGGTCAGGTTCCCAAGACTTATACCAGCCTCAATCAGGTCCTAAGAAGTCCTTAAGGTCACCCAAAGGTTCTCCTAGCTTCTCTCTTTCTTCCCTTATTTTCCACCAAAACTGATGGACATCATCCCCTCACATCGATCGATCGATGTGACTTCATAACCTCACATCGATCGATCGATGTCCATCAGAGAACATCGATCTCTCAACCCTTCCTACATCGATCGATCAAAGTACTTCATCTCCTCACATCGATCGATCGATGTCCATCAGAATACTTACTGTCTAACATCATACCCTCACATCGATCGATCGAAGTACTTCATGCCCTCACATCGATCGATCGATGTCCATGATTCCAGAACAGAAACTTTGCGATTTCTGCAGAAACTACAGAACCCTAACTCCAATTGATCTCAAACTTCATCCCAATCAATCCAAGCCTAATCCCTGCTATAATCTCATGCTTAAACTACAGATTGAACACTATACACATACCAAACAAAGATTCAAGCCTAGAACTCAATTATCCCAACCTTATCAATCCAAAGATTTCGCACTGAAAATCTGGCGCCACTATTTATATAGAGTGAAGTGCGAGGTGTTCACTGATCATAAAAGCCTCAAGTATCTGTTCACGCAAAAGGAGTTGAACATGCGCCAAAGGAGATGGTTAGAGTTATTGAAAGTTTATGATTTGACCATCAGCTATCATCCAGGGAAGGCCAATCGGGTTGCGGATGCCTTAAGTAGAAAATCAAGCCATGCTCGGCAGGCGACGCTAGAAAGGGAAATGGCAGAGTTTGACTTGGATCTTGTGGATTCTAGGGCAGATGTTCTGGCAGCACTGATTATCACCCCAACTCTGGTAGATCAGATTAAGGAAGCACAGAAAGATGACGCCGTAATTAGGGATATCCGAGAAAGAATGCTGACCAGCCAGGTAGATGGATTTCAGGTTCATGATGACAGCAGTATGTGGTACCAAGGAAGGTTGTGCGTGCCGGATGTTGAGGACCTCAGGAGGGAATTGTTGAAAGAAGCACATAATTCGAAACTGTCTATCCACCCTGGTGCTACGAAAATGTATAATGATCTGAACAAACATTATTGGTGGAACGGCATGAAGAGGCACATCGCTGAGTTTGTGGAAAGGTGTCTTGTTGCCAGCAAGTTAAGGCAGAACATCAGAGGCCGGGTGGACTGATACGACCGCTGGAGATACCCGAATGGAAGTGGGAGCATGTGACAATAAACTTTGTGGTTGGGCTTCCGAGGACAAGAAATAGGAATGATGTGATATGGGTAATCGTGGATCGATTGACTAAGTCTGCTCATTTCTTACTTATCCCTACCGGACTTACTATGGAGAGGTTGGTAACTATGTACATCGACAACATTGTCTGCCTTCATGGAGTGCCAGTCAGCATAGTGTCTGACCGTGATCCGAAGTTTAATTCTCAGTTCTGGGCAGCCTGTCAGAAGAAAATGGGGACTGAGTTACGATTGAGCACTGCTTTCCACCCTCAGACCGATGGTCAGTCTGAAAGGACCATTCAGACTCTAGAGGACATGCTGAGGGCGTGCGCGTTGGATTTCAAGGGGAACTGGGACAGCATGCTCAAGTTGATTGAGTTCTCCTATAATAACAGCCATCACAGTGCCATAGGCATGGCACCATTCGAGGCCTTGTATGGACGTAAGTGTAGGTCACCTGTTCACTGGGACGAGGTTGGCGAGCGTGTGTTGACGGCCCCCGAGATAATTGAGCAAACTAAAGAAAAGGTGAAGCTGATTCGTGAACGTCTTAAGACGGCTCAGGATAGAAGCAAGAGTTGGGCCGACATGAAGAGATGACCTTTGGAGTTCGAGGAGGGAGAAAAAGTCTATCTTAAGGTATCACCTATGAAGGGTGTGGCACGTTTTGGAGTTAAAGGGAAGTTGAAGCCTCATTTTATTGGACCTTATGAGATACTCGAGAAGGTTGGAGACTTGGCCTACAGACTGGCGCTACCCCCGATACTGGCTCAGGTGCACAATGTATTTCACGTCTAGTTGAGGAGGTACGTGTCAGACCCAAGTTATGTGTTAGATGCTCAGCCACTTAAGATCAGGCCAGATGCTTCCTATGAAGAAGTACCGATCAGAATTCTTGACCGGAAGGATCAAGAGCTGAGAAGGAGGATTATTCCTTATGTCAAAGTTCAATGGAGCAACCACCGGGAGAATGAAGCGACATGGGAACTAGAAGAGCAAATGCGCGACCGCTATCCCCACCTCTTTGAGTAAGGTACGGCAAGTTTCGGGGTCGAAACTTTTTGT